>CM019691.1:107914763-108642263 GCA_009760885.1 Achatina immaculata
TGGCAGCTACATAGACTAGGATGGTGACATTAGAAAGGAAGTTAGAATTAGAATTGCAAAAGCAGCATCGATCTTCAAGAATCTTGAGAACATATGGAATTCAAAAGTTATAACCACAAAAACCACGTTCAGACTATTCAATTCAAATGTAATATACACACTCATTTATGCACGTGAAAGCTGGAAAACAGCTAAAGAAACAGACAAGAAAATAGACTCTTTCGAAAACAAATGCCTAAGGAAAATACTCGGCATCAAGTGGAACGGATTCAAGAACAATGCAGAGATAAGACAGATGAGCGAACAACAACCAGTCTCAGGGGTGATCAGGAAAATGAGATGGACATATGCTGGTCACGTGATGAGAAGAAACGATCAGAGAATCCCAAAACAAGCTATCAAGTGAAGCACAACAGGCCAAAGGAAAAGAGGCAGACCACGGGAAACTCTAAAGAGGACATTGATAAGAGAGTCCAAACTAATAGGCATAAAATCCCTTAATGAGGTTGAAAAGCTCGCCGAAAACAGGAAGAATTGGCGAACTACCTTGCAAGCCCTATATGACGTTTAACGGAACGGGAAGGATATAAGATAAGATAATGTAAGTCTCACTATGTCGAACCAGTAGTCGATTAATGATTAGCAAAAAGGCTTCTTCTATGAAAATATCGGCCACTTTACAACTCGGCTCAGTCGTGAATGAGTCTGTTGTGAATAAAACAACGTTTGGTGTATAAAACAGTCACTGAGCTTATAAAATGTTGTAACATGAAATTAAGAAAGATAACAGTGAAAGCTTTTGAAGTTAATGTATTGTCAAGGTAAAGTAATATGCTTTTTAAAAAATATAACTTATTTACTATTTATGCTACAATCCAACATATACTTTGTAAGTATAATAGTAAAGTACAGTAAATTAATTTTTGTACGGTTTTGTTCTAATTTCTCAGTTCTAAAGTAAACACGAAATTATACTTTTCATTCAAAAATTTTTAATTTGATTTAATTTTCAGGATTTTAAAAAGTTTATATTATGTTTTCTCTCTCTCATACACATACAAACATCAAATGTTGCTCTTTAAATAATCTTCTTATATCTTATCTTATATTCTTCCCGTGCCGTTAAACGTCACATAGGGCTCGCAAAGTCGATCGCCAATTTTTCTTCTCTTCGGCGAGTCTTTCAACCTTATCAAGGGATTTTATGCTTGTTAATTTGGCCTCTCTTAACAATGACCTCTTCAGAGTTTCACGCGGTCTCTCCTCTTTTTCTTTGGTCTGTTGTGTTCCACTTGATAGCTTGTTTTGGGATTCTCTGATCATTTCTTCTCATCAAGTGACCGACATATGTCCATCTCCTTTTCCTGATCACCCATGAGACTGGTTGTTGTTCAGTCAACTTTAAATAATACTACATATATTTAATCAGTACTGTTTAACAATGAAACAGCAATTAAACTGTAAATAGTTACAACACTATGCCTACTGTTATAAGTAGTATAAATAGTAAAATTATAGGAAAAGTAGGAATAAAATATCAGAATTTCACTGACCTCTCAGTAAAAATCCCATTCCTTTAATGAAAAGCAAAACGGATTTCCCCACTAAAAATAGTTAATTACTGGAAGGGACCACTTTCGTTGAAAGAGGGACACTGTATAATAAACACAGCCGCCATATGAGCATACGACAATATTTGGTTTACGTAGTCTTTAGAATCTGAATCTTCAAAATGAAGAACAAAATCAGTTAGACGTGGCTTGTCGCGATAGAGTTATCCAAAAGCTGTTCACCAAGTGTATAACTATGCAAAATAAAATTGCTAAAACATCCATTCTCAACCCGTCTACCTGTTGACACACTGTTAACCTTATCTGATCGATGTAGCCTGTGTTTGTCCCAGACATTTCAACCAGAAACAGACACTTTTTTGTTGGCTGTAGTTGTGAGGCTATTTCATCAAGATTATTTAGTTCAACGTCAGGGGGAATACTACAACTCGTTAAAATAAGTTCTGAGACTGTCATTACGGGCTGTCTGATGACAGTGGTTGAGCGCTAAGATCTTAGCGGGGGCAATGAACGCTAATAGTTCCTTTCCGCAGGTAGGGAGATTCTTGTTGCTGTCGTTTTACGTTAAAATTTGTTTGTTTTTTATGGTACAAAGGGAAAGAGAAAGATACATTCAGATCATAAATACCTCCATTTTAGTCTTAAAGGTGCAATAAATAACAAAGTTTTGTTTCTTGTTTTATAATTTAATCATCTACAATAGTGCATGATGCTACTGTATATTTTCAGATGTGGTTAAATGAACAGTGAAGACAGATAGAGGACTCTCATAATAAAGACAGCAAAAACACGCACAAACGAATTAGTGAACTCACAGGCAGGAAAACAAAATATACCACAAGATGCCTGAAATCAAAAGAAGGTAAAATATTATTGGGAAAAGAAGACATTGTGGACAGGTGGACAGAGTACATCGGTGAGCTATATGGAGGACAAAGACCAGAATTAATACCAGATACTGAAAACTGTGATGGACCACCAATACTTGAAGATGAAATCATAGATGCCAACAAACACATGAAGAAAGGAAAAGCAACTGGGCCTGACAATATAACAATAGAAGAAATAGAGGCACTAGAGGAGACAGGAATAAAAATAATAACCAAGTTACTGAATGACATTTACAACAGTGGTTATATGCCCAGTGGCCTGCTGAAAATCCACGTTTATAACACTACCAAAGAAACCAGGTGCAAAGGAATATGATGACCACCGGACTATCAGCCTCTCATGTCACATAACGAAGCTACTTCTGAGAATCATTATGAGAAGAACAAGGAAAAAGATAAAAATGGAAATAACAGATGAACAGTTTGGATTTGTTGAAGGAAATGGAACACACAATGCCATTTATGCTTTACGAAAACTAACAGAAAGAGCTTTAGAACTACAGAAAGATCTCTACTTAAGCTTCATTGTTACACCAAGGCATTTGACAAGGTGAAACATAATGAAATTATTAAAATGCTTAAGACATCAATATAGGCGGCAAAGACCTGAGGATTGTAAAACATCTATACTGGCATCAAGAAGCAACAATTCGAGTTGAAAATAGAAATGGAAAATATCAACCTATAAAACAAGGGGTGCGACAAGGATGTGTACTATCTCCAGACCTTTTTTCTCTGTACATTGAGAATATTCTAAGAACGATCATCAGAGCACCAAGCATAAAAATTGGAGGATACAATATCAACAACCTTCGGTATGCTGACGACACAGTACTGATAGCTGAGAACCAACAAGACCCGCAAAATATCTTGGATAAAGTCGCCAAAGAAAGTGAACAGAAAGGCCTTACTTTGAACATCAAAAAGACAGAGAATATGGTTATATCTAAGAAACAGAATCCACCAGCATGCAGCATAAAATTAAACTGAACTATTCTAAAGCAGGTGCAGAAATTTAAATACCTTGGAGCAGTAATAACTTCAGATAGGAAATGCAGAACAGAAATTAGGAACAGAATAGGCCAAGCAAAGACTGTATTTCAGAGAATGATAAGCATATTATCTAACACATCCTTATCAATAAATGTTAGAAAACGAGTCCTAAAATGCTATGTTGAACCTATCTTGTTATATGGAAGTGAATCATGGACAATAGGCAGGTCTGCACAGGAATCATTGGAAGCAGCAGAAATGTGGTTTATTAGAAGAATGTTGCGAATCCCCTGTACAGCAAAAATAACTAATGAAGAATGTATGAGAAGAGCTGGAGATACAAAAAATCTTGTCAAAAAGATAAGAGAGAGACAATGTACTTTCATAGGACATGCAATGAGAAGAGAGAGCATTGAAAATATTATAACAACAGGAAAAATAGAAGGAAGAAGATCAAGAGGAAGACCAAGAGAAATGACACTGGACAGTCTGACGGGATGGTGTGAGAGGAGATCACCAACTGAGCTGATGGCCTGCATGAAGGATCGTGTTCTCTGGAGAAGCTTAATTGCCAACGCCAGTCGGCACGGCACCTGATAATGATGATGATCAGATGTAGAGAGTACTCTCTCTCAATCTCCGAAATTAAAAGCACCACTCTCTCTCTCCTTCCCTCTCTCTCCTTCTCCTTCCCTCTCTCTCCCCCTCTCCATCACTCATCTCCCTCTCTTTCAAATACATCCTCTTTCTCATTACTATGTTCCTTTTCTAGTGCTTTAACATAAGAAAAAATCGTATCTTCAAGGTCATCACTTTAGAATGTGTGGCACACAGTTCATTAAAGATAGACGAAGAAGAATATTTGCTGAGAGCTGATGAAATTTAATTAGGACCATAAAAATACAACTTTAAACTGGAGCTTACGTAGACGCTGGTAATCTAACTCTTCAAAAGGAAACAAAAACAATTAAGTAATGAGACTAAATACATAAAAATGAAATAAACAACTGAAGATATAACTTGTATTTTATTCAAAGTAAGCCCCTTCCTTGTGCAGCGAGTGGCGCGATCTAACAAACACTGGAACGACCTCTGCAGTTCTTCTGTTGGTATGGCCCTTAAACTCGATGTTACGGTCCTTTGGATGTCATCAGTATTGTTATAAAAAACGCCTATTTCAACGGTAACTTTAATTTTGGGAATAGAAAATAATCGCAGGGAGACAAATCTAGGAAATATGATGGATGGTTGAGAACACACACTTGTTTTTGGGCGAAAAATTCCTGTGCAGCTATCGCCATGTGAACCCATGCATTATCATGAAGAAGGAAAAAACTGCCAGGTGTTGAAAACTCGGATAGGACTCGGAGAAACCTTTCAGTAGACGTTTCAAAATACTTAAATAAACTTTGGCAGTGACGGTCTGTCCCTCTGGAATAAATTCTTTGTGAATAACTCCTTTGCTGTCGTAGAAGCACACCAACATTGTCTTCATTTTCGACTTTTGAAGACGAAATGTTTTGCCTTTTGGTGATGATGATGACTTCCACTGAGCACTTAGGCGTTTAGTTGTGGGATTTTAGCAGGAAAATCCATGTTTCATCCTCTGCAACAATCATATTTAAGAAATGTTTATTTCTGCGACACGTTTTGATGATGTCTTTTGCGTACTCAACATGCTGATGTTTTTGGTCATCAGACAACGAATGTGGTAGAAACCGGCAAGCAACTTGCCCAAATCTTCCACTAAAATTTTACGAATGGTCTCTCGGTTAACACCAAATTCATTTGCCATCACCTTCACAGTAAAACAACGATCTTCTTGTATCCATTCTCTGACTTCTGCAATAAGTTCCTCATTACGAACATAAATTGGGCGTCCATGTCTTGTTGCATTTGTAATCGTCTTTACACCACTTTTGAATCGTGAATACCACCTGAATATCTGTGCACGAGATAAACAATTATCACCATAAACTTGTCGCATCAATTTAACCGTCTCAATGGCTCTTTTTCGAGTTTTAAACACAATTTAATTTTAGCTTTTTCCTGCATGCTGATCACGTGACAATGCACCTCTGACTAGGTTATCAAAATAGCGGCTTGTTTGTCGTCTGTTTATCGGGCGGCGATGAAACGTTGATAGATCACAGACGAAGGCTGCATCTTTGGATTTCATGCTTTGCTTCATAGATGGCATTTGTGTCTTGGCCGTAATAAAATCAGTCTCATTACTTAATTGTCGGACCTTGTATTATCCAAGCGTTCTCGTATATCTGTATCTTTTGTACTAGTCGTAAGAGCAGAGAGGTATTTGTGTACTACATTCCATCCTCCGGCCTCAGAATGGTAGACACATTAAATTCCACTACTTTGTGTCTAAATCTAAAGATAGAACAAAACAAATTGGTTCAAAAACAAATTGAACGATTAAATACAAAACACTATATATATATATATATATATATATATATATATATATATATATATATAAAGGCAACTGAAAATATATATAATCTCACAAGAGATATTAATATTTTTACCAAAAAAAAGAGGTGAAAGGAAAGGATTAACTCTTGTGACTCTAACGAACGGACTCAAAACAACCGACCTGCAGTTGAGCCAACTTTTCCTCTATTTTGTTGACGCGTTTCTCAATCTCCCTCTGGTTTCCATGCATTTCCAAAACCAGTTCATGAATGTTGGACTGGGTCTGAGGATGTGGCAAGAAAAGAAGGTCAGACATACAACAGCCAGAACTAAATGAGCGAAAACAAGACGTAAAATAGTTACTGCATTATTTCCAAGTCTATTTGTATACGTAAACAGTAAAGAGAAACCTTTACTTTTACTTATCAAATTTAACGCTAATAAATAAGATTAGTTAAACTTCGCCTAGAAAAACGAGAAAATTAGATTTTTTTTCACAGACCTAGAAATATACCGATTAGGTGGCCAAGACAAAAATTAACCTTGCCTCAGGATGAGATGTTAGGAAACCATAAAATCCAACTTGGCCCACAGATGCAAACATAGGAAGCAAAATAATCTAAACTGGCACAAGAATACAGCGTTAGGAAGCCAGATTATGTAAGCCAGGCAACTCTGAGTGCAAACGTAACGTGTGCATGGCATACTTTTGAGCATCGATTAACAATGGTGTTGAAGTAACTGTGTTTAAGCAGATGTCAAGATAATTGTGACATAAATAAAATTATTAATACAGTCCTGTTTAGACGCAGCTTTTGTTATATTAAATGTGGACCAGATGGCTATTATTTTACCAGAACAAACATATTTTTTCATAAACATTGCTTTCGGGTTGTTTATACGAGAAATTGTTAACTAAGAAATTTTAATACATAACTTCTGCACAATCTAATCTAATCTAATCTAATCTAATCTAATCTAATCTAACTTGATAAAAAACAGACCAATCCAGTAAATGTTATGTAATCTAATCCAATCTAATCTAATCTAAATTAGTTTGATAAAAAACAGATCAATTCATTAAGTGTAATGTAATGCAATCTAATCTAATCTAATCTAGTCAAATACATATACTATGTCGATGATTCTATCCGCCTATAGGGCCATCCAATTGTTTGTCTGTTGTCAGTGTCTGTCTGTTGTCTGTTTTCTCTTCATCTGCTCACACAGCTGTCTTCAATGTATCCGTTTTCTACTTGCCATTGTATCTATACCTATTTACCCCTCCCCTCTCTCTATGTCTCTCTCTCACACACAATCAAATATACACATATTTCTGTTAACACAGAAGTTGCCCAAGTGGCAGCTAACTGACTTTATTGGGTGGGTCTATAGTGTGAACAAAAGGCAGGAAAAGAGGTGCTTTCACGAAGACATAGTAAAACATTGTGAGGTAGCGTGGCACTCATACACTGACAAAGCGAATCCGACAGGCAGTGTTAAGTTTAGTGGGCTTTTATATCTACGAGCATCTAAACATGGCTGAGCTGTGCTGATTATGCCCATACAGCAAGAAAACAAACCCCGACACATATATACGGCAATCTTTCTTTTCTTTTCTTGCCGCTAACTTTACGTCCACGTACAGCTTTGGTTAATTATGTAATGCTGTAGGTTCATACGGGTTAACTGTTCAGCTCTGTAAAAGCTTAACAAATGTTTCACGTGTTATCTTTACATAATACACTAACATTTATTTGATACACCAACGCATCAAAATATATAGGGGAGATAAGTTAAGATGTGTGAATATAGAGGAATTGTAAACATACACACTAACGTAATTTTTAAAAAATACAAATACTAGAGTAGTACTGGAAGTAAGTTGTTTTTTTTTTAATATGTGAATTTTACTCATAGCGTAATCTTGAATTTCCATTTCACTTTCACTGAATTGTTTTAATTGTAGACGTAAGCATTAAAAGTGCAAAACTGGGAAACAAGAAAAGAAAAACAATACTATAGGTTATTGAAGACAAAATAATCTCGTGTTCAGCCACCAGTAATTATAAAAATACCTCTACCTAAAATTTTTTTTTGTTTGTTGCCTATCGGTTCGCGAGTAGAAAATAATAGTAAAATGACAACTCACAAATTTGCGAACTGTAGTAATTTCCCTTGTTAACTGGTTTGCTTTGTTAATGTTAGAATTTCTTTTTTGACTCTGTTGCAATTTCAGTCTTAGAAAGGAGTAATGCTATTCTATTTTGCTTGTTAATTTCATTTAGAAGAACCTTGTGTGCATGTATCTGAGTATATCTGTTATAGTGTGTACAAGATTAGGTAAAATTTAAGGTTTTCAGGTAGTTCTCTGGAAAGCATTACTGAATCACGGATTCAGTTTAGCTAGACAATATGGATAAATTAGAGAAAGGGTTAAGGAGTTAGGAAGCGCTGAACTCATATTTTCGTTATACCTTCCCTAATAAATAATGATTCATAATGTTCGAATTTATAGCTCCATATAACCCAGCGCACTCAGGGCCAAAATCCTTCACATTATTCTAACATGATACATTTGGCATGTTAAAATCGCCTAGAATTTTCTAGGATAAAATTTAAAAAACCTAAGGTGCACTGAAGTGTAAATTTAAGGGAACGAAAAACGATCTAGCGCAATTTTGAGAAAACATCAAACCATAACTGCGTATATTTCAGCCAGCACGGCTCCAAGATTAACAGTAACATCAGAAACCATATACATGAAAACGAGGCTAAATATGGGAATTTCATTTTCCTCAAGTTAATTGAATTGTCATGTAGCGATGAAATTATGTTGTCAGATTAAAGAGGTTTCGCTTCCCAAACGTTTTCTCCAAATTATAAAATATGACACTATTATTCGTTGTTTCAAGCTCACAACAAATTTCATTTTTATTTCCAACAGTGCTGAGATATGTCCATGGATGAAATGAACTTAACAGCTCCCAGAATTCGTAAAATGACAGCAGGAAGGGCTGAAAGGAAAGCAGCTGGTTACCTTAGCTTGAAATTGAAATAAGTGCAAGAAGGCAGTAACCACACATTCTGTTTGAGGGAGGAAATTGTTTATTTCCCGTTTTTTTTTTTCAAACGTTTTGGAGGTTGAAGTCATTGATATGGTATCTATCGTTGATGATATGTTATCTATCGTTGATGATATGCTATCTATCGTTGATGATAATAGTAGATGACTGCCAGGATTTCCCCTCATTTCTGAGAATCTAAACGAGGAGAAGAAACTGTCTCTCTTTCATGTAGCCACTGTAAAAGGCATCTCAATACCTTGATGGAGAACCATGGCGATAACTGCCAAGTTTGTCAGGCAGGCAACTTTTTTTTTCTTTCCCCAGTGAGTTCTTCTTGGAAGAGATAAAAGGCCTCGCTTGGGTCAATAGCTCACCAGCCATGACGTCAAGGCCGACCCTTTAGCTCCTCCAGTAAAGAAACAGAGGGTAGATAATCACGGCGGAATATGGCAAAACACTGATCAGTTTTCAGACTACGTTACACATATTAAAGACTACAAGAGAACAAAAAATATTCTTTGCGTACCACAAGGAAGTGTTTTAGAAAAAAACATTTTAAATCACGTTCCCCCTCCCACCCCCGTCTCAAAACCATTCCACGGCACACACCAACCTATAAAATTAGTTCATGATTCTAGAAAAAAATTTAAAAAAAATTTTTTTTAAAGTTCTCATTTAGTTGGAGACGCTCTATGGCAGAAAACGTACAAGATACGTTTCTTTAATCTATAAAAAACAAACTTATAATTACAACTGTGTTTGTATGTGTTGTGAGTTTTAATACGTATATTTAGACTACAAACACACAATAAGAGCTGGATATTAACTGATCAGTGAGAGTGCATTTATAAAAGGAGATAGTGCCGTGTTTATGTTACGCGCTAAAGGAAAGCGGTATTAACTCTTATACAACGGGAAGGAACGTCGGTGAACTTTAAAGCAGCCAGGGAAAATAATTCCTGCAACAAAAAGTGAAGCGAAAATAAAGAATGACGATACTGTAAAGGTAGCCAGTGGCGGATAACTTTGAGAAGGACAACAAAATAATGCACACTCCACATAAACTGAGATATCAGAACGATTTTATGGTTTCATCAGCTATAGCAGACAATGGGATGTTCAACGAATAACACATGTAACTTGTATGTTTTTTTGTACATAAAAGGGCGAGTCAAATAGTAACCGCAAATCAAGGGATGCAAATCTGAAAATATATGAAAAGACTTTTTGACTCGCCCGCGTCTTTTCATATAATTTTTCAATGGTTACTTTCCTTGATTTGCGTTTTTTTTTCTCACTCGGCCTTGTAGTAACGATGTCAACATTTGTTTTGAACATGGTTTTCATTACTGGACACGGATGCTCCTTTGGAAAACCTGTTAAAGCCTTTGCTGTTTATTCTAGTTCTGTGCTTTATCGTGATTGCTAAAGAGAACTTCGTCAAGATTTCACGTTAAATTTCCTCCATTTTGTATTGGGGGGTTTTCCCCTAGCCAATGGAGCTCGTCCTCAACACAGTGTAGCAGACGACTTGCTGAGTTTTCAGTCTTCAACTCGTCTGACGTTCATTTTGAGTATTACTAACTGATTCCCTTTTCTGCGGGATTCCTATGAAGGTCTTTTTCGTATGTAACTATTCAGTAAACAATTTATTTGTGTTATTCAAAGTATCCGGGGAGCATCCATTATTTGCGACCTCTGCCGCGACGTAATGCAATGGTCTCTAATTAAGGAAGTACTATGGCACAGTGGAGAATACAATGGGAAACATAAAAACAGAGATAATGGCAGTGTGGTGAGCATGAGATAAAGTGACAGAATGAACCGATGAGCACGAGAGAACGCAACAGAACGAAGTGATAAGCATGAGAGAAAGTGACAGAACAACCTGATGAGCACGAGAGAAAGTGACAGAACGAATGATGAGGTCCACAAAAGATTTTTAAGTCAAGGAAAGTAGTAGCCAAGAACAGCCGTTATAAAAACTGATAAAAATGGTGACGATGTTATGAATGATATGCTTTCCATGAACTAATCTCGGCTGTTTTGTGCATAGTGCTATTATATATTACAAGACTTAATTTACGCCATTTGTTTAAAAATTACTGAATCATTTTCATTGTCATAAATCTAACGTTTCATTTGTTTTTCATGTAAACATGTTTAAAATGATTGGGTTTTATTCTTCGTTTACCTCATTTTAGATATTGCTATCTTCACAGCATTTTGATCTTGTTTGTACCGTGTTCCCGTGTCTATTTAGCTTTCCTCAGTGACAGTTGTAAGCTTTTACCCTGACAATCCTCACATAACAGTGTTCGTATTAGCTCAGCAGCGAAAACCTTCTTGAGAACCTAGCTATCGATTATTGTTATTACGTGACTTTAAAGTTACAATCGCAGTAAAAGCAAATGACTTGTGTTCTATGCATTACCGTATCTTCGCCCTATATATCTTTCACGCCCTTGTTTCACGGCTTGGTCAGAAATATCGAAAAATAAGAACTTTTTTTTAAAAAATAGCTTACACTGACCATTCAAAACAAATTATCTCCCCTAATATTTTTATTAATTTAGAAAAACATAATTGTAAAATAACATTGTAAACTATTACTACTACATTACAAAGTAAGAGAAAAGAAATTATTGTATTAAAGTGCACTATATAAAATGAGGAAAAGCTACCTAAATTTAGACCGTAAATGATTTCATTATGTAGTATTAGAAAGAGACTAACACAGCGGTTGCCATGCTACTGTGGTCTCCTCTGTTTTCCTGTCTATATCTCTGTCCCTGTGTGTCTATTTTCCCCCTACCTGAATATGAAAACATGAATTCTTAGAGTCCGATATCACCGCCAATTTACGAAACAATTCCTAGGTAATTTAACTCCTCAGAATAGCATCCAGATGACACACGAAACCGCAAGAACAGAGCAACGTCCTAGCAGTGAATACCAGCAATTTTACATTTCTGTAGGTCGCTGATCGATCAGAAAACAATATCACTGCGCAGTTGTTAGTTAATCCATAAGTTCTTGGGGGAATCATCGGAAAGAATGTACCGCTGACAAAGTTACCAATCAATCCGCCAAGAAGTGGAGTATACTGGAATACTGGGAGACATTTTTATATTCTTGAAATGAAGTGATTGATGTTAGTTTTGAAATGTAGTACTGCTCTAATTTAGATCTGTGTTTATATGGCATAATTTAAATGTATGTTTTTGCAATATATATATATATATATATATATATATATATATATATATATATATATATATACATATATATATATCAGTACAAAAGACAATGGGCAACGGTTTACTGTGAGTGGTCAAAGGAAGTTATTTAAAAAACAATAACTATGTTTTGTTCATATTTCTATACACACATATAGTTCCTGAAATGTGGAATTAAACTGTTTATAATTACTGAAATATATAATATACACATATTTCCAATATAAGTGCTGCTACACCACTTACAGGACTCATGTGACACAAGTAGCGAAGACCATTCAACATGACAATATCGCCGCAGAAACAGAATGAGGGCTATAAATATCTTAGCAAGGACTATCTTTTTTTTGTGTAATATGGATTACAAGGATTAAACGTTTCTAGAACTTTTTACTGAGCAATGCAAATACTACATCCATTTGTAACACCACACAGTGCAACACACAGTCAAAGTTACCTATATCCAGCTGTAGAACTTTACGAAACGACTCTATGGCAAATTTAACCACACATAGCTATACTAATCCCCTAATGTTGCTAAAAAATGTGTTGTGTTTGAATTCTGGCAAAAACAGATAAACCCTGTACAACATATCTCTTCCACTACCGAAACTAACCTGCGAATACAATCTGAATCGCCTTGAGGCGTAAAATTGAAATGTCTATGTGAATGATACTATCTTCGTTCACTGCCAGTTACGCATGAAGAGAGCGTGTCATTTGAAGCACTCAAAGAGAAGACACTTCTAAAAGATTCAGTGAAAAATCTTCTTTTTTTTAAAGCAAAGAATTCCTGTAATATGCATTTGCTTTTTGAACAACAATAACGATAGTTCTGAGGTCAACCAAACGTAGCTCAGAAACATGGAGTACAACCAAACGAGAATCACTTGAAATGTATTGAAAACAGATTATCTAAATACGGATTTTTAGTCCAATTAGAGAGCATAACAAGGGTGTCTGACAGTCAGAACCAAAAGAGAAACACAGAACACCACTAATCACCTTCACTATCAAAGCTGGCGGATTACTGTTGCTGAAGCACGTACAAGAATGGAAGAGAGTCGTCAGACATAACTAGCGTATATGCAGGAGATGGAAAGGACGAGACCAAGGGGATGTTGAAGAAAAAAATGAGGAGACACCTGAGAAGACGACCTACGAGAGCCCGGACTTTAGATCACAAACTCGAGAGAGAATGCCAGAAATGAGATGAATGAAGACAGACTTTTATTATACACGTATTTAGCAGTGTTAAACGCCAGAGCTTTGAATGCTGACGTGAATGCACGATTCAACATTTGACTGATTGAATGAGCTTTATTTTCAAAGAGTGACGATTTGGACAAGCAGGCTGTCTGAGTAGAGAAGACAGAGAGAAGAGAGAGAGAGAGAGAGAAGAGAAGAGAGAGAAATATATTCCATTTGCTTTAAAAACTATACGTAAAACTATCTACATGCTTAATCTTGAAACTTGTCAAATTTTTAAAGATCTAGCGAACATTGAGGAATTCTCGCTATTAATTTTCTCTTCCTTAGACATTCCTTTTACAGTTTTTGCATTCTGTATATTTTAAAAAATTGTCAAGATTTATGTTTCTTACAAAATACAAAAGTTAGACAGTTGATTAGTGGCTGGTAACAGAATTACATGTTATTTAAAGATTCTCTGTCAAGTACATATTTGTTAGACAGAGCCGTTTGAAGATGCCAATGCGGTTTTAAGGAAATTGAAATGCAGTGCAAACAAGTGCAGAAATTACTTCATATTCGTACGATAATTAAAATAAAAACGTAGCAAATTATAACGTTGTTCAGAGTAATATATCGCACATTCTCTCTAAGTTTCCTCACTTTCTTCAATACATTTAGTCTGAATTTCCGCTTCAGTTTTTCATCTATTCTATTCTTCATAATACAACATTGTTTATTCATTCATTCATTGATTTGTTTTCTTTCTTTCTTTTGCTGCTACTACTACTACTACTACTACTACTACTACTACTACTACTACTACTACTACTACTGCTGCTGCTACTACTACTACTACTACTACTACTACTAGTTTACCAATGCTACTACTACTACTTCTGCCATTACTACAACTACTGCTACCATTTTTACTATTATTATTATTATTACTTTCATTATTACACTACCATTTCTTCATCTACAGCTAAAAATAATCCTCTGTAAACGCTCTTTCGTCATTTTGTATTGGTCTTCTTCTTCTTCTTCTTCTTCTTCTTCTTCGTCTTCTTTCATCACATCCTTACATTTTCCTTCTCCATGAAAAGTCGTAGTTTATCTTTTCAGCCTATATATTTCGCTCAATGCAAAAATAAGATAGACTAATTAGTTGCCTATTTTGATTAATGTGCCACAGCTTATCCATTAGCCGCACGAGGGAAGCTTCGTCATTTTGTGAGGTCCTCAGTGTTTCCAACCAGTGTGGCTGCAATTTCCTCTTAGTCATTCCGTTAAAATTCTTTCCCTCTTGTCCTCACTCTCTTTCTTTTTCCTATGAGTTTTCCCGTGTTCGTAGAGTTATCTAAAGTCTATCGTTTTTCATATCATGTCCAAAGTATTATAACTGTTTTTTTTTTAAAAACATTGTTTGAATTATTATCAAAGTTCTGTAGGTTCTCACAAAGATTTCTTCACGTTTTTTTCTGGCCGTGTATGGACATACATATCTTTACATATTTCTTCAGAATCATTTATCTGTTGGTATTTTTTTTTCAGTTTATGTTTAGACTTTTTTTAGTCCTCCTCCTCTTCTTCTTCTTCTTCTTTCCGAGCCATTAAGGTTCATTGCTGCAGATAAAGTTCGCCTCCATTCCTCTCTATCCCTAATCTCATCTCTCCAGTTGGTGACACCAATTTCTTTTATATCCTCTTCAATGTTGTCTTTCAATCTCTGTCTTGGTCTACCCCATGGTCTTGTTTCCTTCATCTCTTGTGTATACGTCATTTTCGTTTGTCTGTTCTCTCCCATTCTTTCTATATGGCCCAGCCAGCGTCGTCTGTTCAGTTTGAAAACATTTATAACTCGTCGGGATTTAAACAAATTCTTGCATGGAAAAAAATACAGAAGCTGTCATTCGGTTTCGAGGCGACATCAAAGTCATGTATCAGCTGAAAATATACATCGTGGAACTGCCCGTGTAGATTAAATCTTGCACATGACTTTCCTTCCAGTGGACACAATGATTGGACTTCTCATGAACGCAGTTTTTCATTGGTCCACAAACTATAGGTCTAGCTTAATGTCAAATAACCTTGCCATAGAAGTAAACTAGAAAAAAAAACTGACCAAATACGTATTAATAAACTTAGTAGACCTAGTTATGTATCTAATTTGTTCTATACACGCATAGGCTATCTCTCATAAAAAACGGAATAAATTCATATGTGAATACTACTATCGTTAGTAAAGCTGATGACTGGCACTTCAGGCCAAGTCCGTCTTTTCAACCATACTACATAAAACATGTCTTGTTTTGGCAAAAGAACATTGTATACACAGGGAGAAAAGGTCTAAATCTAGAGGTTACATAAGAGAAATTGCTCTAATCTAGAGATTACATGAGGAAAAATGCTCTAATTTAGAGGCTGCATGGGAAAAATTGCTCTAATGTAGAGATTACATGGGAAAAATGCTCTACTGTAGAGATTACATGGAAAAAAAATTCTCTAATCTATAGATGCAAAGGAAAAAAGTTCTACACTAGACGATGCAGTAACACATGCAAGAAAGGCTAGTAAAGATATTAAGCGTTATGCCACACTGCTCTACAGCTGTCTTGAAAAAAAAATCAGGTGACACTATCGTGGATAAATGAATATGGCCAGCACAAACAACTAGTCGGAGGCAATGCAAGCTTGTAAAGGAAGAAAAAAAAACAGAACAGTCTCGAACCTGTTGGTATATCACGTGAGGAATGGAGATAAACACGCTTGCTACAGGCAGTAAACCGGCATAACACATGGTCTAGAGGAGAAAGATAGAATCATCATTCGATATTGCTTCTGTTACCATTGGTGATCATCATTATATCCATAATGTTTCTGTGTTATTATTTTTTTTTGGTTTTTCTCTGATAATAGCTCGGCAATGCTTTTGTTTTCTGTTACCACTGGTGACATTTAGACTTACTCTATAGTGTTTCTGCTTTTCACTGTTAATAATTTGGTAATATTTTTCTTAACCGTAGCGATAATAACTCCATACTGCTTATTTTTTTTTTGCCACTGCTGATGATCCCTCGATAGTGCTGCTGGCTGACATTAATGACACATACTCAAAATAATCATTAACAGTTTAAATAGTTTTCCTTTTGCCTGTTGCGAAAAAATAAACAATTATTTAACTACTGTATTATTCTGTGTTGTAACTGGAGATAATTAATTATTCAACAGCTCTTCTGTTGCCAGGAATTCTAATTACTCGACAGTTTCTGTCACCACTAGAGGTAAATGATTCAAATTTGGTTCTTTTCTTTTCAAATTGTTTGTCTTATCACAAGTAATAACGATTACTGTTCGTTTCTGTTTAATTGATACTGTTTCCCTTAGGACAACTAGTAACAATTCCACTTTGCCTCTGCTTAATCGACACTGTTTCCCTTAGGACAACAATTCCACTCCGTTTCTGTTTAACTGACACTGTTTCCTTTAGCACAACTAAGTAACAATTCCACTTTGTCTCTGTTTAATGAACACTGTTTCCTTTAGGATAAGTAGTAACGATTCCACTTTGTTTCTGTTTAATCGACACTGTTTCCCTTAGCACAACTAGTAACAATTCCATTTTGTTTCTGTTTAATCGACACTCTTTCCCTTAGCACAACTAGTAACGATTCCATTTCGTTTCTGTTTAATCGACAATGTGTCCCTTAGCACAACTAGTAACAATTCCATTTTGTTTCTGTTTAATGAATACTGTTTCCTTTAGGAAAATTAGTAACAATTCCAGTTTGTTGTTGTTTAATCGACACTGTTTCCCTTAGCACAACTAGTAACAATTCCATTTTGTTTCTGTTTAATCGACACTCTTTCCCTTAGCACAACTAGTAACGATTGCAGATTGTTTCTAATATTATAGATGAGACGTATTCAGTTATGCTGTGTGTAGCCGCTAGTGGTAATAATTCGATTATGTCTTCTTTCTTGCTACTAATAGTTAGATTTCGTCATGGCTTTTATTTTCCTTGCTACGCGTGATAATAATTACATGGTTTTTCTAAAACCATTGCTGATATTTTCCATTCTTATCTCTGGTACTAGAAATTAGTCATATATATCGCTACTGTTTGTGGTTACTATTTTATATTCTTTCTACTACTCATGAGAATCATTCTGTTTCGCTGTTTATCTTTTTTTTTTCTAATGATAGTCATTGAAATTGTTTCAGATACCATTTACGACAAATCATTCAGTTAGCTGTTTTCTTTTTTCTTTAAAACTTGTTAAAAGTAATTGTTCTATATATTATGTTACTATTGCCTAGAAATAATCTTTCGACTTTTTTTTTTTTTTTGGAAACCTTATAATGTGACAATCTGATTATCATTACTATCTATGGCAATTATTTCATCTCCTTGACTGTTGATTAAAATCATTTGCAGAATTATTGTTAATATTATTGATAAACAAGGAATATTTCCTTATATATGGTTATTCTAGTATCCGCCTAAAGATTTCTGTAAAAAGATTCGAACAATAAAAAAATGTTTGTCGATCTTTTGATGATCTGAGATGTTTAGTAATGATAAGAAACATAAAAATACAAAAAGAAAAAGACATTTATGAGTTGAATAAAGCTAGGTCATACTTTCAATAGCTAATATATCAAAGACAGACTAAAATAGCTTTACCGCCCAGAAATAGTAAAGAAGGAGATAAATACACTGATATTACATATGAAAAAAGGACCTTTTTAAATGCTTGTGGTGGTAATTTAGGAATTTTCTAATCTTTGAAATGGCATTTGTCCTAAAGTAATATTTCCATACGAAGAAAGTTTCAAACTTCCCAAATTTCCTCTTTGTGTTCTTGAAAATAATGAGTTGGCATGAGTACAAACATCTAACAGTGCAAAGAGATTTTTCTTTCTTTTTAAAAATAAAAATAAAAATTCGTAGCAGAGCGAAAAAAGGAAAAGGTTTATAAAGATGGCCCAAAATTTTATTAAGAACACAAAAAGAGAGACATTAATGTATAAAGAGAGGAAATGAATAACGGCACGGATTAGAATCGATATCCGCCTTATAATTCTTGCAACTCAGAATCTCCACGGAAAAAAAAAATTACCTAGAAGGCCACAGAAGTTTCAAAATAGAAACCATATTTATAATAAGATCAAACCTTGCATTATTTAATAGCACTGGCAATGTGTCACAGCAGCATCGAGAATAGTTAATCTCCTGTCATTAAAAAAAAATTTCAGTGCACCAGAAAAGGGAGATAATTACCGGCATTCTAAACCGGATTGCTTTAGACATTTATATAATAAACATGAATACAAGTTTTGGTTTCGCAATGTCGTCACCAGCGACAAAACAACGAACACATCCAAACTGCCAGTAGGAACGAAGCGATGGAGTCAGCTAAAGAATGTGAGAGTTAAGAGAAATGACGGAAATGGCAAAACTGGCTCTAGCAATAAAGTTGATGAAGACTTGTGCTCGAGTTTTACAAGTAGACAGGAAAGTGGGCACAAACAAGAATAACACAAAGCAGGATTAGATACTTCGGTAAAACGTCTTTTTAGAAAATTCCCTTTTAGGAAACAGTTTAGGCGGCCGATTCTGTTCATTTGGAACTTCCGATCTGATAATCATTCCAAACAGATATTAAGATAAAATTCCCAGAGCTTCACGAGTTAGCAAAAGACTCAGTACGCCAGTTTGGCCGTTCAAAGTTGGCACCTAGCATTATGTTCTATGACCAGTGTACGTCATATCGGAGAACGTCTGTTACAAGAAGGGACATACTCTAAAGGGACGCTCTAAATAAAGACGACAGTCAATCATGATCGGTGAGGCTGATGGTCATGCTATATTTGCTCCATGTATCCATGACTGCATTTTACATCTGAGTTGAAAACGGATGAAGGGAAAAACATGGTTCAGAAAGGAATTTTTGTGGGGTTTTTTGCTTGTCGTTGTTGGCATTAAAATTGTTCAATTCATAGTCTGCATAATACGAACCCTTTCACACCCGAATTAGTTTCCATGGTCATAGAGAATACATTTTAATTAGACATTTTGGTAGAAAGAAACTGAAAGGAAGTTACTTTTTACAGTAATTTAAAAATGTGGATTGGATTAGAAAAGTGCCTAATTATCGCTCTGAGTATTGATTCACATAAGCGTACAAGATATGATCTACCAACACTGTCAGTGCTATCCTGGACCGAAAGAGTTAAATTATTGAATGCTATGAATGCTACAGCCTTTCAGGGTTTATTCTCTTATGTAATTTTCATACCTCTTATAGCATTCATACTGTCAAGTACATTCTGCTACAGGAAGAAGATATTACAAATTAAAGTCCTCTAAAGCGAGAAATAGAGAGCCAATTTCTGTGCTCTAAAGCGAGAAAAATACTATAGAGAGCCAAGTTCTCTCTGTGCCCTAAAGCGAGAAAAATACTATAGAGAGCCAAATTCTCTCTGTGCTGTAAAGCGAGAAAAATACTACAGAGAGCCAAGTTCTCTCTGTGCTCTAAAGCTAAAAAAATACTATAGAGAGCCAAGTTCTCTCTGTGCTCTAAAGCGAGAAAAATACTATAGAGAGCCAAGTTCTCTCTGTGCTCTAAAGCGAGAAAAATACTATAGAGAGCCAAGTTCTCACTGTGTTCTAAAGCGAGAAAAATACTATAGAGAGCCAAATTCTCTCTGTGCTCTGAGATTTCAAAATAAACTCATGAAAAACAAGCTAGAAGAAACGAAGATGGTTCAGGACAGAGATGCCAACTTTATATACTCCAGAAAGAAAGAAAGTTCTCTGAAAGTTATAAAACTATAAACAGAAAACAATCATAAATATATTAGATATGTCATAAAAGGACAGAGAACATGAAAACCGCTGTAACACTCAGAATAAAAGAATAAAGGTAATATAGGTGAAAGAATATGTTGACAAGACGATTATGTAAAAAGATGAAGGTAAAATCCCGTTTCCACGCCATTAAAGCATATTGGGGATACGGTGCTAGGCTCGTATTTCCACGTCCCTCGGCGCATGAAAGTCTGATGTGGTCAGTATCACGTCGGGCCGCATTTACCTTCCCAGATTTCCCTGGTACCCATTTTTAGAGGATGGGTCGACCCCAGGTTTTTTTTTTTTTTTGTGTACCAGGAAAAAAAATCCCCACTGCTGGAACTGAACCCGGTACCATCGGATTAGTAAATCGAGGGGCTATCCACTCAGCTAACCAGGCTGCCAAGACGATTATGTGGCACAAGAAAAAGGCAACTGATCTGATTAGGAATACCAGATCTGCAATAAGAAAACGCAGACGCATCAACTGGTACGGCATATACTGAGCGTACGGAGGACGAGTACGTTCGAATACGTTATAGCGTCTTCATTCATTCATTTATTTGCATGTCCCTTGCGGAATTTTGCCTCCCTAGCAGCACTCCTGTAAGCCTCTCGGTTGTGAGCAAGATGGCCTGCTGCTGATGCATCCATTTGCAGATCATCAACGATGTCTTGCAGTCATCTTCGCTTTGGTCTTCCTCTCTTTCTTTTCCCTATTATGTACCCTTCCAAGGCGGTTTTCTCTAGATTATCATGACGTTTAATGTGTCCAAAATATTTAAGTTTTCTCTCTTTAATTCTCTTTATTAGCCAGCCTTCCTCAATATTAAGTTCTT
The DNA here is from genome assembly GCA_009760885.1 of Achatina immaculata. Taxonomy (NCBI): domain Eukaryota; kingdom Metazoa; phylum Mollusca; class Gastropoda; order Stylommatophora; family Achatinidae; genus Lissachatina; species Lissachatina immaculata. The sequence goes on from CM019691.1 coordinate 107,935,842, forward strand.
GTAGTATGGATATATTTGTTCTTTTTTGTGTCCATGTTATTGGAAGAACTCTTCTGTAGCATTTACATTCAAAGGCATTTATGTTAAGTGCCCAGGTCTCACAGGCATATGTTGCGATGAGAAAGATGCATGTCCTTAAAAATGTTATTTTTGTAGTTCTGTCTGTTCCTCTCCACAGATTCTTTAGTTGTTTTACTTTCTGAAGAGTGATAGATGTCCTCATTTTAATTTCCCTCATTGTATCACCATCTTAGTTAGCAGTGATCCAAGATATTCAAAACTCTCCACTTCTTCCATTTTTTTCTCATTGATACATATATCAGCTGCCTTGTTTATCTTGTCAGTTGTCATCAATTTAGTTTTCTTTGCATTAAGATAGAGATTTTGCTCTTCGCTGTTCTTACGGACTGACATAATTAGTTTTTCCATTCCTTTTTGTGTTGTGGACAGTAATACTGTGTCATCAGCATATCTAATCTCTGGTATTTCATAACCTCCAATTGTTATGGCATCGTCTACATCTTCTCTAACATTCCTCATTATATTTTCAGTATACAAGTTAAATAAGTAAGGCGACAATATGCACCCCTGACGGACCCCTTGTTTTATGTCAAACCAACTTGTTGTTTCACCATTTATACTTACTGCCGCTTGTTGGTCTAGATACAGCAGTGATGTTAATTGTATCAAATGTGTTGAAAATCCCATTTTTTCCATTATTTCCCAAAGTTTCTGGTGTTGTACACAATCAAATGCCTTTGAGTAGTCTATAAAGGATAAATATAGATTCACATTAAACTCTCTGCATTTCTCTATTATTAATCTTATATTGAATATATGATCTCTTGATCCTCTTCCTTGCCTGAAACCAGCTTGGACCATATTGACTTCTTCTTCTATTTTCTTACGAAGTCTACCCATTATGATTTTTAACAGAATTTTACTGGCATGACTAATCAGGGCAACAGTTCTGTAGTTTGTCCATAATTTCAGGTTACCCTTTTTTGGCAGTGGTATGAATATAGTTCTTTTCCATTCTTTTGGCCAAATACCTGAATGTCATATTTTTTTACATAGTGCATGATAGATTGTTGCACATTCCTTTCCTCCTGCTTTAATAAGTTCAGCTGTTATCTCATCACAACCTGGTGATTTACCATTTTTCAGATTATTTATTGCCCATAAAACTTCTTCTATTGTCGGTTCGTGTTCTTTCTCCTCCAATAACAATTCATACTGTTGATTTCTGCTTTCACAGTTACTTGTTTCATACACTCCTCTGCAATATTCCTTCCATCTTTCTAGAATTTCCTCTGTCTCTGTAAAGGTATTCCCCATCTTGTCACAAATTACATTTAGCTTAGGTGTGACATTTCTCGCCAGTGTCTTCTTTTTTTAAAAACATTTCACTATCTCTTCCACACTTCTGATGTCCTTCTATTCTTTCACAACAATCTTGTAATGTATTGTTTTTTGTCTTTTCTTATGTTTCTTCATACTTATTTTGCTAAAGATTTATATTCCTCTTTGTTGTTGTTTGTCACTTTCCATTGCGTCTTCATTTCTCTACGTTGTTTTATCATTTCTAGTGTGCCTGCAGTAATCCATCCATTCTTTTGTGTTTTCTTTACTGGAACCATATCTTTAGCTGTTGTTATTAAGATATCTCTAGCCTGTGTAGCCAAATCATCTCATGTCATCTCCGCCTATACAGCCATCAGGATTTCGAAATGGTTCTTCACTTCTATACTGTATTGTTCTGGTATTTTTGTAAGATCAAAGCGGAGTGGTCTTGATCCTGCAAATGTATTTTTTATCTCTATCTTTCTGTCTGCTATTAATAACTCATGGTCCGTGTCACAATCAGCACCTGGTAAAGTTTTTGCTGATATTATACTTGACCTCCACCTTCTCTGCACTATAGCGTCTTAAATTCTTTAATTTGACGCTCCTTGTCTTGGCTTTGCCACTTAAAGGATAATATAAATTTCCAATATTTTGTTTTCAGATTTAAGAAGGATAATTTTTATCAATGTTTTTTGATGTTTTTAACATTTCTTAATTAGGCAAGACAAGGGGGAAAGTCGGATCCTTGTTTCAAAACAACCTTCCCTGGTGATATGACAGAAGATTACAGTTAAAATTATGATGGCTGTCACGGATTCTTTCTTCTGCTAACTACGATTTTCATGACAATTAACAATTTTAAAGTTTCTGTGGAACACAGGCTCTCAACTAATACTTTTTAATTACGTTCTATCTCGGTGTGACTGCCCGTCTCTCTATATTCTCCAGAACCGTGTTTTTTCTGCTTCCAGTTCATTTTCCATTTGTGATCCTGTCTTATCTTTGTTTTTCTGTAACTCGGGATTACAAATCATATCTTCCTTATGGTGTTTTAGGTATCATCTTGCATAAATTATCAATCTGTCCGCCATAAAACCTGTGTTCTTGATAAGGTCGGTGGCTGTATTTGTTGCATACCATTACGCAATTACTCCATATGATGTTTACTTTATGAGGTCCCAATATCCTTACAGGCTAGTGAAGCTTCTCTGCTATATTTCTGATCTCTTGCTCTATTTCAATGACGGAAATGACCCCAAGAAAACTTGGTTTATGAAGACATACACTTTTTTTTTTCATGTTTGTAAAGAAAGGCAGACGCGATAGATGAAGCCGCTTAATGCTTCGTATTTTCCTTCAGCAAAAAAAAAATCCTGATAGAAGAGATGTCATTGTTATCTGATGGAAGGGAATTTAGAACTTATCGATATTGAGGTAGCTTGTTTTAATATCCTGGTCTGCTAGGAAAGTAGAAGAAAATTCTATGAAATTTTTTTTTGCGCCGTACGCTACTTACGCTGCATAAACGAAAGCGTCGAATTTCAGTACGTTTCTGAGCATCAATAAACGTGGTGTTCTGTCAATAACTGGACGCTGTTTTCCTACGACAGTCAATACTTTGACGCTGTTTTCATAGAACAGTCAATAATTTGACTTTTTTTTCATAAACTTCTCTTGGTTTTTTTCCTTTATAAGATATCCCTTTTTTCAAGGTATATTATTTTGAAAGTATTAAATGATATAATGAATGTTCACAAAGCTATAGTTTTATGTTCACACATATTAAGATATTTTGGGGATACGGTGTTAGGGTCGTATTTCCACGACCTTCGGCCCATGAAAGTGTGTTGTGATCCAGTATCACACGCCTGGCAGCATTTACCCTCCCTGATTTCTGTGGTGCCCATATAACTTAGAAAGATGAAAGTGTGTTGTGGTCCAGTATCACACGCCTGGCAGCATTTACCCTCCCTGATTTCTGTGGTGCCCATATAACTTAGAAAGATGAAAGTGTGTTGTGATCCAGTATCACACGCCTGGCAGCATTTACCCTCCCTGATTTCTGTGGTGCCCATATAACTTAGAAAGATGAAAGTGTGTTGTGGTCCAGTATCACACGCCTGGCAGCATTTACCCTCCCTGATTTCTGTGGTGCCCATATAACTTAGAAAGATGAAAGTGTGTTGTGATCCAGTATCACACGCCTGGCAGCATTTACCCTCCCTGATTTCTGTGGTGCCCATATAACTTAGAAAGATGAAAGTGTGTTGTGATCCAGTATCACACGCCTGGCAGCATTTACCCTCCCTGATTTCTGTGGTGCCCATATAACTTAGAAAGATGAAAGCTGTGTTGTGGTCCAGTATCACACGCCTGGCAGCATTTACCCTCCCTGATTTCTGTGGTGCCCATATAACTTAGAAAGATGAAAGCTAACAGATCCAAAAGCTGGTGAGTCAGCCTATCAACCTCGCTTCTCTACAGAAATACCGAAAAATCCATCTTTGTCAGGTAAAAAATAATAAGATCATATATAAAACATGAGGTGTACTAACAAACAAAAGAACAATAAACTCTGACTTCTGTCTCCCAAAAAAGCTGACTTCTGTAATAGTTTCTTACTGTTCGTTTTTACGTAAACTTTTTCCTCTTGAGAACGACTTGAGGCAGACTGTTGTTTAGGAACCTGCTGGGTATTGTTTTGCTAAACAATTTCTCTCATGACTAACTGCACTAACACTGGATTTGCATAAATCATCTATAAGTTTTACTAAAAAATAGAGAGAGAATTAATCACCTATCTAGAGGCCAGGCCACTGACACTAGATTAAGCAGTCTCTTTTCGCGGTGGATAAACCACTGATTTCGTGACAGTCGTCCATTGTGCTCGTCCTGTGCTGTCATCGTTCGAAGCTGCTTATGCCTCTTTCAATTCATCTTCTATGTAGAATTTTCTGAATCTTTTTTTTTGTCTTACGTCCAGATGTATCAATGTAAATAATGTATAAACTAGGGAAAAAAAAGTTGCGAAGTTGTGACGTTACGTCGTGAGACTTAATTATACAAAAACATACAGGACGAAGAAATAGAGAGAGAGGAGATAAAGTATAGATTGACATGAATTCTATAAAAAAAAAAAATGAACAGAGCACTTAGCTGTAACGGTGGGAAGATGTGGCTTGTCCGACGCTGTGTGTCAGAAATGAGCATGGTAGGGCGTAGAATATATAAAATCGGAAAAAAGTAGGAGCAGCTTTATTACTTAACGATTACAAAGTTGTGACGTTTCGGCGTGAGCCTTAATCATACAAATACATACAGGACGAAGAAATAGAGAGAGGAGATAAAGTACAGATTCACATGAATACTGTTTAAAAAAAAATTTTTTTTAAAGGAGTACTTAGCTGTAAATTGCAAGGTGTGGCTTGTCCGGCGGTGTGTGTCAGGAATGGATCTGGTAGGACGTGGAAATTGTTTAAATAGAGACCTGTGACATGTGGTCGGTGGGTTGTAACTGGGGGTGGTGGATGGGGAACCGGGGAGGGGAGAGAGAGTGACGCACTACTGGCCTAGCTAGGAGAAATTGAAACAGGTGATTGGGGAAGAGGGGTTGCAGAGAAAATAGCGGGGTTGCAGAGTGATGCTGTGAGGAAGTTTGAAAAGTAAGAAGGGGTGGATTTAGTGGAGAGGTACTATAATGATTGAAGAGTCCTCCGGGGCTTCCCAAGCTTTAGATCTTTATACTGATACGACGTGGCGTGAGATTCTTAACCTCAAACCACCAAGAATTCGACATTTTAACCTAAATAAGGGAGAGTCCAAGGCATTGTCCAGCCTTACACATCGAAACGATATCGTGATCAAACCAGCAGATAAGACCAGCAATCTCGTAGTTTGGAAAAAAGATTTATATATCGCGGAAGGAGTGTCCCAACTCAGCAATACAAAATTCTATGCCCCAGCGAAAAACGATACTACCCGTTCTAATAATGACATAGTGGAAGCAACCATTAAAGACCTAATCACAGAAGGTGGCCTCCCACCCCAAGCTATTTCTCTTCACATTAAGGACAGCTGTTTAGGCACACCCACTTTCTATCTTCTTCCTAAAATCCACAAACCAGGTAACCCTGGACGCCCCATTGTATCAGCGTGTTCATGCCCCATTGAGCACATTTCTGATTTTTTAGATAGCATTTTCCAGCCTCTTGTACACAAACTACCCTCCTTTTTGAAAGACACCAACCACGCATTAACAACTTTTGATACAATCACACTCTCTCAACACCACACCTATCACATCTTTCTCCTTGATGTAGGCTCTCTATACACTTCTATCCCCCATGAGGATGGACTCTTAGCACGCCGCCATTTTCTCGACAAAGACCCTCACCCCACAACTAACATTGACACCATAATCAGACTTACAGAGCTAGTATTAAACCAAAATTCTTTCGAATTCAACGGCGAATACTTCGAGCAAATCAGTGGTGTTGCTATGGGAACGAAAATGGGTCCCAGTTATGCATGCCTATTTATGGGCTTTCTGGAAGTCAAATTATGGGAAACCTACACTGGCAGATTTCCAGAATTCTATAAAAGGTACATCGATGATGGCATTGGAATTACAAGTATGCCACATGAAGACCTTAAAAAATTTATTGAATTCGCCAATACACTCAATAAGAACATAAAATTCACTTATGAAATCTCTGACAAGTCTGTTAATTTTTTAGACATTAAAATTTCTATTGGCACAAACAGGCTTGTCACCTCTGTATTTTACAAGCCCACCGATAGCCACACCTATTTGCTTTACACCTCTTCCCATCCTGAGGCCTGTAAGAACTCCATCCCATATTCCCAACTCCTCCGTCTTCGCTGCATATGTCAGGATAATTTGGACTTTATAGATCAGTCCAACAAGTTATTAGAATTTTTCCGTCATCGCCACTACCCAGAAAAGGTCCTTCGTAAAGCCTTCAACCGTATCCAACTAGTGAGCCGCAAAAGAAGTATTCAGGAAAAAGCCTGTTACTCCATCTGACAGAGTTAAGTTAGTACTGCCTTTCCACCCGCACGGTCAGGTGGTTAAGAAAATTCTTTATCGTCATCTGCCGATAATCCAACTCGACTCCGACACTCGTGACATTTTCTCTGATCCACCCCTATTGGCATACAAACGTGAGCCAAACCTTAAGGACATCCTCGCCCACAGCCACTTGAAGCAGAGCTTTACATATGTTGGCACCAGAAAATGTAACCGCCCCCGCTGCGTTACCTGCCCTGTAGTTTGGGAAACGAAAACAATCACCTTTCCCAAAACTATCCTCACTCTTCATGAGGGATTCACATGCGAGTCCCGAAATGTGATATATGTCATCGTTTGCAAAAGATGCAGGATAACATATATCGGTGAGACTGGCCTCAGATTAGGGGACCGCATGCAAAAACGTCTGTACGACATCGCCCAGCATGCTTCGAAACCAGTCCCAAATCATTTCAATGGCCCCAACCACAGAGGCAAATCTGATTTTCTGGTAACAGCCATTAAACAATGTCACGCAGATGACACAAGTCGCCTGGCACTTGAGAACCGCTGCATTCAAAATTATGGGACGCTGGAACCACATGGGTTAAACTCGCTGTTTAGTTACACGTAACATCATCTTCTTCAATCATTATAGTACCTCTCCACTAAATCCACCCCTTCTTACTTTTCAAACTTCCTCACAGCATCACTCTGCAACCCCGCTATTTTCTCTGCAACCCCTCTTCCCCAATCACCTGTTTCAATTTCTCCTAGCTAGGCCAGTAGTGCGTCACTCTCTCTCCCCTCCCCGGTTCCCCATCCACCACCCCCAGTTACAACCCACCGACCACATGTCACAGGTCTCTATTTAAACAATTTCCACGTCCTACCAGATCCATTCCTGACACACACCGCCGGACAAGCCACACCTTGCAATTTACAGCTAAGTACTCCTTTAAAAAAATTTCTTTTTTTTAAACAGTATTCATGTGAATCTATACTTTATCTCCTCTCTCTATTTCTTCGTCCTGTATGTTTTTGTATGATTAAGGCTCACGCCGAAACGTCACAACTTTGTAATCGTTAAGTAATAAAGCTGCTCCTACTTTTTTCCGATTTTATACATTCTGGTATCACAGCTTTACTGCAGTGCTTAGTGTATAGTTGTATACTTATACACCAATTATTGTGGTAGGGCATAGAGACTGTTTAAATGGAGACCTGTAATGTGTGGTCGGTGGGTCATAACTGGGAGTGGTGGGTGGGGAAACCGTGGAGGAGAGAGAGAGTGCTACAGTGTTGACCTAGCCAGGAGAAGGTAAAATAGATGATTATAGTTAGGGTAGAGGGGTTGTAATATGATGCTGTGAGGAGGTTCTGAACTATGTGTAACAAGTGAGAAGGGAGTGGAGCTTAGTGGAGAGGGATTATAATTGCTGAAGAGGAGAATGTTAGATGTAGCTGAATAGCGAGTTTAACCTGTGTGGTTCCAGCGTCTCATAATCATCAAAGAAGCCGTTCTCAAACGCTAGGCGGCTTGTGTCATCTGCGTGACATTGTTTGATGGCTGTTATCAGAAAATCAGATTTGCCTTTGTGGATGGGACCATTGAAATGATTTGGGACTGGTTTCGAAGCATGCTGGGTGATATCGTACAGATGTTTCTGCGTGCGGTCCCCTAATCTGAGGCCAGTCTCACCAATATACGTTATCTTGCATCTCTTGAATACGATGACATAAATTACATTACGGGACTGGCATGTGAATCCCTCATGAAGAGTGAGGATAGTTTTGGGAACGGTGATCGTTCTCGTTTACCAGACTACATGGCAAGTAACACAGCGGGGGCTTGTTACATGTAGTTCAGAGCCTCCTCACATCTTCACATTACAGCCCCTCTACTCTAACTATATTCATTTATTTCACCTTCTCCTGGCTAGGTCAACAATGTACCACTCTCCTCCATGGTTTCCTCACCGACCACCCCCAGTTACGACCCACCGACCTCACATCACAGGTCTCCATTTAAACAGTCTCAACGCCCTACCACATTCATTTCTGACACACAGCGTCGGACAAGCCACATCTTACAGTTTTAATAGTATTCATGTGAATTCATTATCACAGCTTTACTGCAATGCTTCGTGTATAGTTGTATACTCATACACGAATTATTATGCGTTAATGTCTTTTCAGAAGTGAGTACTTTTGCTTATGCACTTTTCTCTGGCTGTGAGCTCATGTGAGTTCGTGGCAGCTGTCAGAGACTAATAAAAGGACATTATAATACTAAAAATTAACGTGTAGATCACAGTTTCATTACAAGGGTTCCGCATGAGTTAGGTAGGAATTCATCGAGAGGTTTTCATTAAACGTTTAGGAGCATTGTTTAAATTCTACAGAAAAAAAAATCATGTTATGCTGAAACGTGGAAGAAAATTCTTTCTGGGTTATTATATACATAATATATATTATGGGCACTTAAGGTTCAGAGAGAGAGAGAGAGAGAGAGAGAGAGAGAGAGAGAGATACATACGTTACTGGTCCTATTAAGACGTTATGAAAATACAGCCTCATCGTGTCACAGTGACACATAGAGGGGATGGTGTTAGTGCCTTCATTTTCTTCCACCTGTTAGCTCATTGTGGTCAGCAACACGCCTATCTGCCTTTCCTTCCCCAGTTCCAGAAGGAGCCAGGGTAACCATTTCTACAGCTGGCTAACTGGTATGCTAGGGCCGGACTTGAACCATCGACCTCGCTATTAAAGGCGACTGCACTAACTACTATGGGATTCAGGAGCCCAAGACAACTTGAATATGAATATAAACAAGATACTTACTGGCTCCTAGACACCTAAACATTATTCTAAGGCTTCAGCCCATGGAAAACGGTCGAGAAAATGCTGGCTCAGAAAGTAAGTGAAATCGGACTACTGTGTGAATGTAGTGATTTAATTCACGCTAATTTCTAGCGAACAGAACCGCTGAAATAGAGGTTATAACACGGTCCATCCACAGATCTGACCAAAAAAATCCCGTAGTCGAGAGTTCCAGCCACTCCGAATCTTCTTCTTGCCGATGTCCAAATTCTGAACCGACGCTGTGTTCTGTCTAAATTTTTTGGAGATATTTTGGGAATGATGATTTTATTTGAGGGCACCGCCCACAACTGTGCACTGCCAGCTTTTTGGGGCTTCACTGTGAAAAATTCACAGCCGAAATATAATGAATCAATTTTTGTTTAAGTTTTGCCGTAAAACATTTTACAAGAAGAATGTGGAGCCATCTTCTTCTTTTAATTAAAAATAAGGTTATTTCTTTATGGCTCCTTTTCCCATCTAGCAGAACGATACCTGTAAGTACTAAAGAAAGGCTCATTAAATATGAAGCGAAGAAAGAAATGTTACTTAGATTCTGAAGGAAATATGCCTGTGTAAGACCAAAGAACGAAATATACAGCGTGCATGGGCTTCCAAACGTATTCGGTTGAAGATATTTTAAAACGAGGTTTGTAGCCTCCTTGCTGCTGAACACGGCCAAGAGTAATACAAACATAAATGTAATTTACGGAGCTCCATTATACACTTCACCCCGAAGCAAGTGAAGTGAATCACATTAATACTACAACAAACATATACACGCGATCCTGAACGGCGAACATGTTTTCAGGAATCATTTCTGCACGTAAAACCTCACTCGGTTAGATATTTGGAGTATGTAACAAAATTTTTGGGACAAAAATAAATCTCTACTGAAAATGTGTCTTCAGTGGTCTTCTACAGTGAGGCGCATTGATCCTTCAGCACTTTGCTTCTCTTTGTTACGCTGGAGTGAATACAAAATAATAATAAAATCCAATACCGTAAAAAGGACAGCAGAAATGATACGTTTATGAGCAAATGAATTAATTATACACATTTTCTTGTCCTTCTAACAGAATAGTGGCAATATTTAAATGCAATTAGTTGCTGAAAAAACAGCTTATGATTTAAAGTTGTTGGTATGGGTTTGGTCAAATATAAATTATTCGAGTAAAAGCTTCAAACAGGAACCTGAAAAACTAGAAGGTAAGTGGAAGGGCTAGAGACAGACATAGCTAAAGAAAGAAATAGAACTGAAAGAAAGAAAGAAATGACAAAATAGATAGAGAAAGATACCCAAAGAAACAGAGATAAAGAAAGAAACAGAAAAGAAAGAAGGAAAGCAAGCAACAAAGAAAGAAAGAAAGCAAAAAAAGAAAGAAATTACAATATAGATAGAGAACGATACCTAAAGAGACAGAACTAAAGAAAGAATAAAAAGAAAGGAATAGAAAGAAAGAAAGAAAAAGAAAAATCCTTACAGCAGAGAGAACGACAAACTGGCATGCGGGAGACGTTCATGAATTCGACTGCATCCAGTTTAAACTCTTCAAGGAAGTTGAAAGATTACAGAGCAGAGCGAAAGGCTGAACTCACAACCTTCTAGATATCTGACAGTATTAGGTATCTTTACAACTTTTAAATGATCTAAGAAAAATAAATTAGAAAAACATCTAAAAGTCGTGAAAATCTGCTGCAGGAAAAAGAAATGAACAAACATCCATATTTTTTAACTACTAGATATCACGAAATAAACTTCAACGGCCGTCGAATGTCAACCAGTTACTCACATATGATAGGCCACGGAGAACTGAAGAGAGAACATACAGAATTTGGAACAAAATATGGATAGAAACACGAGAAAAATCAATAGCACAGAGAATGGACAAAAAAAAAAAGGATTTTAGGAAAAGAAGAATGGAAAATGAAATTGCATAATGAATATATAACATGCGTTAATGTCGCTTAATCCATACACAAGAATGACACTTTCATTAGAATTACTAGGCAGCCGTCCATGATGCAGACGTCGAAAGGCGCAGACTTTGGGAAGGCGCAGTACTGACCTTTCCGGGGCCCTTAGTTTCACACAGATTAATCAGCTGTTGCCTAGGCGTAACGTATAATGACATCGGCGCCCTCGATGATGGACATTCACACTGAACCACAACAATGAGTTTTAATGAAGATGAGAAAATGGCCGTGACAGAATGTAATAATCGAGTTATAATTAACGAGTGACCCAAAGGGACGTCAGCAGAATTTATACAGTCTGAACTGAACAGGGACGCAACTTCAGAGCTTTAGAGCAGACAGGGACGCAACTTCAGAGCTTTAGAACAGACAGGGACGCAACTTCAGAGCTTTAGAACAGACAGAGACGCAACTTCAGAGTTTATAGTAGATAGGGACTCTGCTCTTGCACTATCCTATTTGATAACTTAACAGTGGGTTGATTTCACGAAACGTCAGGGTTTCCATCTTTCTGAAGGAGATAGTTTCAATATTATGCACTTTTCTACGGCATTACTTTGTCATTTAAATGCTCTATACACTACATTTCTTATATTAATAGCGTTGTAATAATTCTCTTCAAACTGTTTTCCTTACGGCAGTCAACTCTTTTTGTGTGATATATAACAGCCGTGAAAACATTAATGATAATTACGTTGTGTACAAGTTATACTGGATGCTTAATTTTCGTTGCTTTTTTTGAGCGGATATGTGTTTTGTCTGAAAAAGATGTACATGTATATTATTTGTTTTGTTTGAAAGAAACATACGTAGATATTATATGTTTTGTTTGAAAGAAACGTACATAGATATTATTTGTTTTGTTTGAAAGAAACATACGTAGATATTATATGTTTTGTTTGAAAGAAACGAAAATAGATATTATTTGTTTTGTTTGAAAGAAACGTACATAGATATTATATGTTTTGTTTGAAAGAAACGTACATAGATATTATATGTTTTGTTTGAAAGAAACGTACATAGATATTATTTGTTTTGTTTGAAAGAAACGTACATAGATATTATATGTTTTGTTTGAAAGAAACGAACATAGATATTATTTGTTTTGTTTGAAAGAAACGTACATAGATATTATTTGTTTTGTTTGAAAGAAACTTACATAGATATTATATGTTTTGTTTGAAAAAAAAGATGTAAATAGACATTATTTATTTTGTTTGAAAAAGATGTACATAGGTATTATTTGTTTTGTTTGAAAAAGATGTACATAGGTATTATTTGTTTTGTTTGAAAAAGACGCATGCAAATGTTGCTTTGTCTGAAAAAATACGCACGTAGATGTTATTTATTTTGTCCAAAAAAAGCGTAGATATTATTTGTTTTGTATGAAATCACCGTAGATATTTGTTTTTCCTGAAAAAAAAGATGTATGTGAGATGTGACTTAGTTTGTCTGAAATAAAGAGGTAGATATTATTTATTTGTCCAGAAACGATGTGTAGATATGTTTTATTTTCTCGAAAAAGGTGTGCATTTTATTTGTTTTGTCTGAGAAAAGACTATAAAGCCCAAATATTAATTTTACTTTCTTCGTGTTTAGTACCAGTAAAGCAGTTTTTACTTTTTTGTATTAACAGTTTAAGATACACAGCAAGTTATTACTGTTTCTCAGCTCAGCTGAAACATCTTAAAAAACATCATCTCGAGAATGATTCACTGGGGTCCACTTACTGCGCACTATAGACGACTATAATCCAATATGGCGTCTCACGTAAAGTGATCATCAGTGGCGTCTGTTGGAGACACGGGAAAACTGCAGATTACATGCTTCCTACCGCAGACGCTAAGAATCGAACTCTGCCTGTTATTAGGCGGGCTTGATTAGCAATGGCAACCATTTATCGTCTGCTACAGCACCGCTGAATACTTTTAATAGGCAAATCATCGAGAGCTTTTATTTACTGCGTTTATAGGTGCTAGGAATGGAGTTACTCAGTCTTTATTCATCTTACAGACGATCAGGTTTTTTTTGTTTTAATTATTGTTTTTTTTTATATTATATTTTTGGGTTGTAATGAAAGTATTATCCAGTATGTGGAAAAAACAGGGGAATTATAAGGTAAAAAAATTGGTTTCAAATTCCGATTTTGTTCATTGTTCTTCGCCTGCACATTTTGCTGTTGTCGAAATATCACAGTCAGATAGAACTGAGGAATTTAAGCAGCATTGCACAGGGAATTGTCTTTTCATTAATTTATCTTTTATTCCTGTTAAGTAAGCAAAAGTCATCTCCTTTAAAATGTAAGATAATTACAGATATTTGAACAAAAAATTTATGGAGGCAAGCGAAAAAAGAATGCTGATGTCAAATGTGTATACGATCATCACCATGGTTCTGAACAAATAAAGCAAGGGGAAAAAAACTAATTTCAAACCGGAATATTTATTGCGTAAAATAAAGAGACAAAGAACACGGCCGAACCACAACCTTGAGGATGAATACACGGCCGAACCACAGCCTTGAGGATGAAATGTAAAAATGTAGTCCGAGCACAAAAAATTGCTGGCTGGGAAAGATTTTAATAAACCATGCAGTTAAAATCACGTGGACGCCTTTAAATACAAGAGGGCTGGAAAAAAAGGGAACAAAGCGGACAAAGAGCATTCAGACTTTCAAGAAAAAAAAGAAATACTGTGTAAGGGACAGTTATGGTAGGGTCTTTATATCGTTGTTGATGGAGGTATCTGTTCTCCCAATGGGGGTATCTGTTCTGTCAATGGAGGTATCTGTTCTCCAAATGGAAGTATCTGTTCTGTCATTGGAGGTATCTGTTCTCCCACAGTCGAAACCAATTCGATACATAATAATAACACTTTTCGTTGTATAAGAAATTTAGAGTTTCATATTACTACTATTATTACTAACTACTGCTACTACTACTACTACTATTACTACTGTTGCTACAACTACTACTACTACTACTAAAAACTACTACTACTAACTACTAATACTAATACTACTACTACTACTGCTAATACTACTGCTGCTACTACTACTACTAACTACTACTACTAACTACTACTACTACTATTAACTACTACTACTACTGCTACTACTACTACTGCTACTACTACTACTGCTACTACTGCTGCTACTACTACTACTAACTACTACTACTAACTACTACTACTACTACTACTACTAACTACTACTACTGCTACTACTACTACTGTTACTACTACTAACTACTACTACTACTACTATTACTACTACTGCTACTACTAACTACTACTACTACTACTACTACTGCTACTACTACTAACTAATACTACTATTGCTACTACTACTATTATTACTACTACTACTACTACTACTACTACTACTACTACTACTGCTACTACTACTAATATTCCATATTGTTTCGTCTGAACAACTGGTTTGACAACTGGTGTCTTTCGACACTGCCAGTCAGTTCGAGGGGAAGGAGACACGTTCTGTGACAAGGTCTATAAGTCTAGCGTGATTGCAAAATGTTAAAACTATTCAAGAAAAAAATAGGAATAGTTTTATTATTTAACGAGCACACAGTTGTGACTTTTCGGTCTGCACCTTATTCATACAAGAGCGTACAATACAAAGAAATAAGGAAAGAAGATAAAATGTAAGCTCACATGAATGCTATGCAGCAAAGAGAAGTGGAAAAAAAAGAATAAATGGAGTGCTTAGCTGTGACTTGTAAGAAGCTGCGTCCAGGACCGCGTGTGGTAGTAGTGTGGTGAGAATGTTTAAATGGGGACTGTAGGTAGTAGAGACGGTGAGTGGGCCGCGGAAAGGAGAGAGAGAGAGAGAGTGATAGAGTGATATTCTAGGAAGAGAAGGGTGAGTGGAATAAGCGAATGTGGATGGGGTAGAGTTGTAATCTGATGCAGTAAGGAGGTTCTGAAATATGTGTTGCAGTTGAGGAAGGAGCTGGACTTAGTACAGAGTTAATATGATTGAGGAGAAGGAGAATGAACTTCGAGTTCAAGCCATGTGGTTCCAGCGTCCCATATTACTGAATGTGGCGCTTTTCAAGCGCTAGGCAGCTTCTGTCATCAGAGGGACACTGTTTAATAGCTGGTGCCAGAATATCAGATTTGCCCCGGTGGTTGGAGCCGTTAAAATGATTAGGGACTGGTTTAGAAGCATGTTGGATGATATCATATAGATGTTTCTGCATGCGGTCATCTAATGTGAGTCACGTTTCACCAATATAAATTATCCTACACCTTTTGCAAAACGGTGTCCTAATCGAAAATATTCACAAATGTGTGCTCATTAGTTAATAAAGCTGCTCCTACTTAAAAAAAATAGCTTTAACATTTTGTTATTACAGCTTTACTGCAGTGGCTTTATGCATAGTTATATACTTGGTTTTATATTCTTCGTGTATACTTATATACTTGGTTTTATATGCTTCGTACATAGCTATATACTTGGTTTTATATGCTTCGTGCATACTTATACACTTGGTTTTATATGCTTCGTATATAGCTATATACTTGGTTTTATGTACTTATACACTTATTTTTATTGTGTACCATAACTGCAAAGAATGCTAGAAAGTGAACAGGAAAAAGAACCTTCCCACCAACTGCTGTAGGTCGACACACAACGGTTACAGTGGCTTAATCTTCACTTCTCTCTTAACTGCGTTCAAATTCTAGGCCATGCCTTACACATGGGGGTCATCTCAGTGGACGAAGGTTACTCATTGGGGGTACACTGAGTGCGTACTATTTAGAGTTTAGCATCCAGAACGACGTTTCATGTGGAGAAACAGTTAATGGCGTCTCTTTGACATAGAGGAGCTGTAGATTATACATTTCAGTTCCAAACGAAGAACTGAATCCACCCTGTCTATTATTTGGCGGGTTTGGTTCATGATGCCAGTTTTCTGTGGCCTTCGCCAGGTTTCCAAGGCAGGCCCGAAGCCCCTGCCTTCCATCTAGACTATGGTCAGATCTGATTGTGCAGGTCCATAAGCATTGGACATTCCGTCTGTCCGTCCATCCGTCCATCTTATCCATCCATCTTATCCATCCATCCGTCCATCCGTCTATCTATCTATCTATCTATCTATCTATCTATCTATCTATCTATCTATCTATCTATCTATCTATCTATCTATCTATCTATCTATCTATCTATCTATCTATCTATCTATCTATCTATCTATCTATCTATCATCCTGCCGACTGGCGTTGGCTATCATGCTTTTTCACAATTCCCTCTCCGAGTGATGATTACAAGCTGTGCTGGTGTTCTTTGTCCGTGCCATGTAGTTAATCCGTCCAGCACTTTCATTGTCTACTTCGGTCTTTTTTGCCTTCTATATTTCCTGATGTCATAATGTATTCTAGCTTGCCTTTCCGTAGACCATGTCCTAAGAATCTGGATTGTCTTTTTCTGACTTTTGTTATTGTTTGCCTCGTCTCTCCAGCCTCTCTCAGAACTTCCTCGTTTGATGTCTTTGCTGTCTATTGTATTGTAGACCTAGCGAATGAACACATGATGGACCTTGATGTGTGCCCATCCAAAATATATGACGAATATCACCAGGATTCAGAGAATCTCCATATAAGACGAGAATGACATAATCCACAGAACGTTATGATTTCAAATACCTTTCTCAAACAGTAGGAGGTCGGATGGGGTTAAGTATTTACGATAATCGTAAGCATAAACGAAACGAAATAGGCTCCGCCATATCCTCAGGCTCCCCTTTTTCTCAGTCACGCATTCACTGACTATATATAGGATCACGTTCGGATCACGTGAGCGAGGACGCTCCGCTCAACAAGCCGTACACACTTCCGGGCTTCGCTAGCTCGCTCACAGTATTCTCACCATTCTTCTAGGGAACCACATTTCAGTGACTTCCAGTTTGCGTTGCACTCCATTAATGACTGACCATGCTTCGCGTCCGTCAAATAAAACTGGCTTGATATAGCACTGGAGTACTCTTTTCCTCACTCTCAATGACACAGAATGCTCTTCATTTTCTGAAAAATCTTCTCGGCTTGCATTATTCTGCTCTTTATCTCAGTTAGGCATCTTACATCTGAGGTCAGTAGTGTCCCCAAATATTTAAACTTGTCCACCTGTTTCAGAATTGTGCCGTTTACGATTATTTTACAGTAAAGAATCACTTTTTTTCGTTGAGATGACCATAGCTTCTGTTTTCGTCTTGTTCAAGGTAAGGCCTCTGTTTTCAATTTCTTCTACGACTACTCGTATGTTCAGCAATTCTTGTAGTTCTTTTTCGTCCTTTGCTATTAATATCGTATAATTTGCATATCTCATATTGTTCAAGCTGTATCCCCCACTGATATTCCAACTATTTCATCTATATGACGCATACTAATATCACTGTATAGGGAAAATAAATCAGGTGATAACACACATCCGTGGCGCACTCCAATGTTAATTTCTTGATATTTTCCACTTTTTTTTGTTCCACCATTATTGCTTCTGATTGCTGCCAATAGATGTTTTTAATAATTCTCAAGTACTTTCTATTTATGTTTATTTTTTTCTAACATTTCCATTACTAGGTTGCGAATTACTTCTTCTCCTACAGCAGAGAGTAAAAAGAAAATTATTTTACCGCTCTTTCAAGGACACGATGTCAAGACGGTGACGTTCTATATCTTCCCAGGCAATTTAGTCTGTCTGGTACACATAATGTAAAACTTGAATGATTTTTAATGCAAAACTTTTCAGACACCAGCACGAAAAAAAAAAACTAGAATGATAAAGTTACAGGAGAACAGACAGGGCCGTCAGCTATTAATGTTTAAATCTGAAGAACAATGGCAATGAACGTTATCACTTCACTAGACGACCTAATAAACGAATTATCCTCATTCCACACAAATATATCTATTCTACAAGAACTTAATATTGAAGATGGCTGGCTAGTAAAGAGGGTTAAACAGAGAAAACTTAAATATTCTGGGCATATTAAACGTCATGATAATCTAGAGAAGACCGTCTTGTAAGGGTACATAATTGGAAAAAAAGGAGAGGAAGACCAAGGCGAAGATGGCTGCAAGACATCGTTGATAATCTGCAAATGGATGTATCAGCAGCAAGGCATCTTGCTTACAACCGAGAGGCCTACAGGAGAGCTGTTAGGGAGGCAAAGTTCCGCAAGGGGCATGGAAATGACTGACTGACCTGATTCCACACAACCTGTCTCAGAAAGATTTTAAACATTTACTAGAAACAGACAAAAAGTAACAGAAGTCTACTCGCCCAGCATGAACTAGAAGATATGCATGCTATAACAGAGAAAAAAAAACCTTGGAAATTAATTCGTCATGCGCTCCGAAGATACCCCAGCAACACGGCAGAAACAGGCGATGGACACGAGAGAGAGAGAGAGAGAGAGAGAGAGAGAGAGAGAGAGGCCGATAAAAGGCTGCCTGGCGAACTGTAGAAACGGAAATGAGCAGCATGTAGCACTACCGGGGCACAATACAAAGGCTGGCCGCAGACCGTGAGAGGTGGAGAGAATTTGTTGCTGCTCCTTAAGCATCTACAGGGCCTGCTGGGCGGTGAATGTTGAACGGACCGCCGACCAAGGACATGGTGGATGGATGAAACCTAATAGAAACCTTCACCTTTTTTTTCAAATATCGTTCCAACCGCAGCGAGGATGATATCCTTGTAGAATAAATTGTACTTGATCTTCTATATTCACTACGTCACTGAATTTTAAATATGATCTCACTGTAAGATGGATGGGGTTTAGACTAAGTTCCAGTATAGAAAATGCAACAAGTGATTCCTGTAGCTCCTCCTTTAGTACATGGCTAATGGAGCGAAACAAAATGCTATCTAAGCATGGATAAATCAAATAGGCTTTAAGTCTCAAAAATAAAAACCAACCGCAAAACGCCCTAAGTAACACACGAGACGTTTTTGCATATAAGGTTATATAAAACATGTTATTATTATTTTTTTTCATTCCATTTGTTAAACATCGTTGACGTGAATTTATATTCCTTTTCTTTCCATCTTTCTTTGTTATTTATGTTTTTGTATGACAAAGGTGTAAACCGAAGCGTTCCAAATATGTGCTCGTTAACTAATAAAGCTGTTCCTACTTCTCTTTTAGTTTACCATTTTGTTCCATAAGTAGAACACTAGATTTAGACCAGGCTATCAAGAGTTAACACGATAGTTGTTGAATAAGAACCCTGTAGCACTAGTTAACAGTAAAACAACAGCAGCACATGTATTTAACTGGTTTACACATCCTTGCCTTTAATGTACAATTGTAGCCACGCAATTATTGGGCACTCCTTGTTTTTTTTTTTCCTAGACAGCATCGACACTCAAATGTAAGAGAATATGTTTGTTAGGGCGTGCTATCCTGCAATAATCATGTACAGTTAACATCCCTGGTTGTTTGTTTATATACTCAGACTTATAGGGTGGTTTCCCCTGACTTTTGAACTCAAAATCGGCGTGCAATTAATGTGTTGTTTGGATTTGCACGGTATGTGTGAGAGAAAATTTGAGCATAATTTGCAAGGTATGATTATTTAGTTACTCTGAGTTTGAAGTTCTTCACCTAACGTTGTGCGAGAGAGGTCGATTTCTGTGCTGGAGTGATGATGTTAGACAGACAGCCATGTCTCTGCTATTTGTGTTTTGTTGTCTTCTTGTGGTTCTAGCTGATTATAATTGTTCACGCCACTGGAATTTGTTACATGCGCCTTGCCACCAGTATTTTAATATGTAACGTGATATAACCTGATCCGTCGTATGAACTTGATGATCATCATCATCATCCTCATCCACCATTAAAATGACATAATGTTTTTCTTGATCGACGGCGATGATAGTGCGTGCTGTAGTCAACTGTTCAACTGTCTAAAGTGAGATGTCTTACCTGGATCCCCGACAACTGTTTATCACACAGGGAATGTGACGTTATCAGTGTGTAACTCTTGTGTTACTTGTTAGAAATCATCTCACCAGAGACTCCACGAGAAGACACTGCCAGCAGTCTTCATCGGTCAGACTTACGGCGGCACATGAACTGCCATACTTAGTGAGAAACTGTGTCAGAAAACCTTTACAGAAAAAAGTCTCCTAATTTTTAGACGTTTGTTTTAAACGTGCCAGCGATTCGTTTACCCTGCTGTAAAACAGAATTACACATCATTCTTCATCCGACGAATATAACTGAATAACTTCGTGTATTTTCTATGTAAGTCTGTTTAGCCCACGCCTGTACGTGCCATTTTAATTTGTCTATTTTCTGTGGTCGGGTAGGCCATTCTCAGCAGTTTATTTATGATTTCCGAATGTCCAACATCACTTCCTTCCCAGAGGCTGATAATTGATGGCCTTTCATAGGAAGAAGAGATTGATACGAGAAAACTGCATTAGGACTCACCAGGATGACGAGAGTCCAAGGTTTCCGGGTTATTTAGCAGTGGCACTCATTCGACGCTCGTCCCTGCGAGGTCACGACCCTCCGTCTAGCTCAAGTCCTGAAATAAGAACCGGTCTAAAAGAGGAAACATAACCATAAATATATCGACGATGTTCGGAGAAGACTTTTGTGGCGTTTAGAGGGCGATTTAAACCATTTTCCTTATTGTAGATGGCCGTGAAGTTTTAAACATTTTGCCTAGGTGCTCTTTCTTTGTGATTGATACTTCTGTGCCTGTCTTTCGGTTTAGTTTACCGGAGCTAATTTCGTTGGTGTGGGATTATTTCCCTCTACTTTCCTTTCCTTCTCTCGCTCTCAATTTCTCTGTCTTTATCTACCGCCTTTGATTTTTTCCCACTTGTTTCCTTTGCACCCTTTTCTTCCTTTCTGTCTTTCTTTCCTTTTCTTTCTTTCTTTCTTTCTTTCACACCCCTTTCCCTTTTCTTTACCCAGTCTTTCAGCCCCACAAGCGGACCGATCCCGCCATACGTAGTTCCACAAACGTAGATTCAGACATACGTAACGAAAAGAAAAAAAATCCAAGTGTGCGCAGAAATGTAACCTGTTTTGCAGAACAAACCGGTAACGCAAAATATCGCTACTGGTATATAACAAAATATAGGTCTGAGCGGTGAGTTACATAATTTTAACTTAAAAACATAAACACAAAACTGAGGAATGATCAACTTAGGTTAACTAAGGGTCTTTCGGTATCTTCTCTTTATTATCTTTTTTCCTTCTTTGGTTTTTCCGTTCTGTGTTTTTTTTTTTTTTACTTATTTCTTTCTCAGTTTCATTTGCTCTTCATTAATTCAGTCTCACGTCTCCTTTTTTCCCGCCATTATTACTGCAATTTTCTTTTCATTAAAAAAAAACAAACTTAAATTTGATTTTAGCTTCCATTTAAAAAAAAAGCTTGTAAATACTGAGACAGCGATGTTAAACGGGACTCTCCACAGGATAAAGGTTGCGTCAACAGCAAAATGCATGTGCCAGACGGCCCCCGCCTCCGGACCACGTGCTACAGACCTGCACCATATACAAAGACCGCAGAGCCCAGGTATCTCCACGAAAGAGAATCA
Organism: Achatina immaculata; assembly: GCA_009760885.1. Classification (NCBI taxonomy): domain Eukaryota; kingdom Metazoa; phylum Mollusca; class Gastropoda; order Stylommatophora; family Achatinidae; genus Lissachatina; species Lissachatina immaculata. Next base: position 107,957,632 of record CM019691.1, read on the forward strand.
TGGAGGAGAAACTCTGGGGTTTCTATGGAGACCTACAGCTAACAGCAAGATTCACAGAGGCGACCCAGCTCCCTGTTTAGAAAGCTAAGCAAACGGAACTGAACGCAGAAGAAGAAGAAAGAGAGGAAGAAGAAGAAGAAGTAGACCGGGTTGAATGTTCTTTCAGCTTTTGATAACATGAATCAGTAAAATGTTTAGCGCTACGTATTTTCTTTAGGGAAAAAAAAAATCAAAATTACATTCTGGATACGTTATCAAAGGAAACTCATTAAACAAGAAATGCTAAAGAACTCATTATAATTATGAGAAACAATGTAATTACTGGTCTTTTCTCCCTCTGAGAAGGGGCAAAGCATGGGGGAACATACGCCAATAGCGTAGACATTTAATTCCGCTGAAAGAGGTTTCAAAGACAATTTGGTTTGTCGTATTTGGAAAAATATATATCGCCAATAGCATTTGAATGCCGTAGAGGACGAGAAATGTTACCGGATTCACATTTCTATGTCACAACTACCCTCGCTGTCTTTACTTTCCTGGACAGACTCCTCCAGTGCTCATTTCTTGAGGCTGGGTCTACCCGGGTGCCGGTCGATTCGAGAAAATATTCCTTCCCTTTGAGGAATCGAACTTGGTACCACCTGGTTGGTAGGCGAAAGCACTGAGTGCCATAACAATGCAGTACGTAACAGAAGGCCAGATTAGCTTAGAACTGATCACATTATGTGTATTTATTTTGTGTTCCAAAATATCGCATCATATATACCCGTATCATTTTGGGGTAGGAAGACTGAATCGATAGCGACGCGGTTTATGGGACTAAAGGCAATGAGTTCTATTTCCTCTGCTTTCGCCCTCCAGTCGAAGCAGCTATATAATGGGAACTCAGTACGCTGTAATGAGAAACACTGCTTCATAAAGCGGCGGAATATATCGGTATTTACAGTGAGACACTCTGGATTATCCTCTATCAATACCTGCAGGCGGATGAAGGAAATATGGGACATCAAATGCATCTATGGGGCTTCCTTCCAATAACAATGAGTATTAAAAAAAAGAATATGGATTTTGGGATATAACATTTCTTTTGATGCTGAAAATACAGGGTTAATACTTTCTTCATTCCTATGGAGCTAGAAATGAGAGAAGGCAGAATCAGCTTTAATCTTTTCATTATGCTGTATTACCTGCAGTTATCGCTATATCATTTCTCCGTAGTCTTCGTGGGAGACTATGATGTGTGGCGGGAAAAAAACCCCAAAGCCAGTCTCTGATTTCTTTCTTCCCTTTATACCAACGTTCTCCGTGTGCTATCTCGAGACCTCATATTCTACGTTTTTCCTTGATGATGGCACTTCACGTCCTGGCTCTACTGTCATCGCTACATCAGACAAATTGGAAAGACAGATGCACAGGAACAGGAAGTTATTGAACGCCGTCTAGAAATCAAAGCGGAAATGAACGTAATTTACGACTCTGACAGACAGTACAAAGCGTCGTTTTTTTTCTTCTTCACACTTCCTGTGCTTGTACTGTCGGGCATCGTTGCGGGGTAAGAGTGTTCACCGAGTGATGGTTCAGCTCGTGGGGGTGTGTGTTAAACACTTTTTTTTATGTCGTATTTCAAAACAATCGACATAAATATTGAGAGAAAAGAAGAAGAGGGAAAGAGGTCGTGGAGGATTAAGATGAAGAAGTGTATGCGCAGAGAGGCATTAAAAAAAACTAACAAAATATGAAGGAAGGGAAGTAATTTGCAAATAATCTAACATTTTTCAAATGAACTTTCAGATCATCATCATCATCATTATCATATTGCCACTGTAGACGACCCTGGTATTATCATCATCACCGTCACTGTTGACATAATCATCATCATCATCGTCACTGAAGACGTAATAGGTATCATCATCACCTTCATTATCACCTTTGACGTATTTGGTACAATCATCATTATCACCATTGTCATTACTGACCTAAATGTACCATCATCATCGTCATCATCACCACCATAATGGTATGCTGGTTCGCAAAATCTCATTTCATGAATGTTATATTTTACGCTAATCAATCACGTTTTAGAGAATTATCAAACTTCGGATAAAGGAAATCAACAAACCTTATCACTAATAAAACATATAATTAATAAATGAACATCACATGTAATCATTTCCGCTTTGCGAGCAACATTTACTGTTCAGTTCCACTTTTGAAACCTTAAACAAAGTTTTCTTTCTTTCTTTCTTTCTTCCCAGTGGTTGCAGATAGCGGCGAGAAAATGTCACGTGATTATAAAAACAACCGAGAGCTAATGGTGTCTAATTTTTTTTTCTGTGGAAAAATCTGATCTGTTTAATGTAAAATGCCCAAAAAAGGATCAACCCCCCCCCCCCCAAAAAAAAACACCGAAAAAGTTGTACCAGAAATCAAAGAAAATTATAATTTCAAAATAAAACGGACTTTCAGTGTTTTGGAGAGGAAAAACAATCCCAGCTCTTTGGCATTTTTCTGGACTAAATGAACCCAACTCTTCGGAATATCTTTTTGGCTAAATGGGACCAGACTCTTTCATATACGTTAGTCTAAACTGAATCCAACTCTTCGGAATACTTTGACCTAAATGGAACCCAACTCTTTCAAAGTCTTTTAGTCTAAATGGAACCCAACTCTTCCAGATACGGTACATCTGGACTAAATGGAACCTAACTCTTCTGAATACAGTACATTTGGTCTAAATGGCACACAGCTGATTTAAATGGAACCCAACACTTTCAAATAAGTTTGTTCTAAATGGAATCCAACTCTTCGGTATACTTTTGATCTAAATGGAACCAAACTCTTTCAGATCCTTCTACAAATTCACCCCCCCCCCCCCCCTTCCCGGTTCTGTTAGTTAAGCTTAAGCGAGACCAGTTACTGAGTCACTGACTACTACTACGGTTGATACTTTTCCAACATTAAAATTAAAATTAAATTTCTCAGATTTTACTCACACTTTACATCACTGACTCACTACTTTTGGCGCTCCATCTTTTCCATCACACATTCAACTCCTCCTTTACGAAGACAGAATTTAAATAAACAAACAAGGGAAAAAAACAAAACATGAAGCCAGCTTTGAGGAAAAAAAGAGAGGAAGTATAACAGAGATTCCCCCAATCTGTGTAAATAAAAGTGTCAGAAAATCGATCTCTCTCGTAAATTGTGTTCTCGCTTTACCCTCGCTCTTTATGTGAGTTCTAAATGTAATTTCTGCGCACCTTGTTTATAGACAGACAAATTCACTGTCTGCATGCTGGGTTATAGGCCCTGCATACTTTAAAATGACTTTTATGTTCTTTCAGGTAGATTAATGAGGTACAGCGATTCATGTATGTAAAAGGAGTTTTACAAATATTTTCCTGTATACACAAGAATCACAGCAATTATATATAAACTAGGACAAAAATAGGAGCAGCTTTATTACTTAATGATTACAAGGTGACGTTTCGGCGTGAGCCTTAGTCATACAAAAACATGCAGGACGAAGAAATAGATAGAGGAGGTGAAGTATACATTAACGTGAATGCTATTTTAAAAAATAATAATGAATAGAGCACTTAACTGTAAGTGTAATTAGATGTGGCTTATCCGACGCTGTGTGTCAGAAATGAGCATGGTAGGGCTTAGAGACTGTTTAATTGGAGACCTGTAATGTGTGGTCGGTGAGTTGTAAATTGGGGTGGTGGGTAGGGAAACTGTGGAGGGGAGAGAGAGTGGTACAATGCTGACATAGCCAGGAGAAGGTGAAATAGATGGTTATAGTTATGGTAGAGGGGTTGTAATATGATGCTGTGAAGAGGTTCTGAACTATGTGTAACAAGTGAGAAGGGAGTGGAGCTTAGCAGAGAGGGATTATAATTGCTGAAGAGTAGAATGTTAGGTGTAGCTGAATAGCGAGTTTAACCCGTGCGGTGCCAGCGTCCCATAATCATGAAAGAAGTGGTTCTCAAACGCTAGGCGGCTTGTGTCATCTGCGTGACATTGCTTGATGGCTGTTACGAGAAAATCAGATTTGTCTCTGTGGTTGGGGCCATTGAAATGTCCATTTCCTTTTTCCGGTCACTCACGAGACTGGTTGTTGTTCAGTCATCTGTCTTATCTCTGCACTTTTCTTGAATTCGTTCCACTTGATGCCGAGTATTTGTTTTCAAAAGAGTCTAATTTCTTGTCTATTTCTTTAGTTGATTTCCAGCTTTCACATGCATAAATGAGAGCGGATATTACATTTAATTGAATAATCTTAACTTGGTTTTTGTGCTTATAACTTTTGAATGCCATATGTTCTCAATATTCTTGAAGATCGATGCTGCTTTTGCAATTCTAATTTTAACTTCCTTCCTGGTGTCACCATCCTGGTCTATGTAGCTACCAAGGTATGCAAACTGATTGACTTCTTCAATATCTGTCCCTTCTATGTGAACTTTTCCATTTTGAATAATAAGAAGTTTCATTATTTTTATTTTGTCCTTGTTAATTTCAAGTCTTATTTTCCTAGCCAGTGAAGACAGCCTATCTGTTTTTTCTTGCATGGAATTCATATTGTTACTAATAAGAGTTATGTCATCAGCAACACCAAGATCTTCTAGTTGGGTCTCATGTACCCAGTCAATATATGTGTTACCTGTGCAGCATTTTTTCATTATGAAGTCTATTGTAATTCCAAAAAGCAAAGGAGCCAGTATACATCCTTGTTTCACGCCTGTTTCAATCTGGAACCATTCGCTCATCTCTTCTTCTGTTTTGACTGCACAAACATATCCACTGTAAAAAGTCCTTAATGATGTTGACAATTTTAGATGGTATTCCATATAGACTTAAAATTTTCCACAATGAACCTACGTGTATGCTATCAAATTCCTTTTTAAAGTCTATGAAGTTCAGTATTAATGGTTTCTGGATTTCAATATGTTCTTCAAGTATTATTCTTAAAGATCTGGTCGAGACAGCTCTCCCTTTTCGAAATCCTGCTTGTTCGTCTCTCATTGCTGTATCAACTATATCTTTAAGTCTATTCAAAATCACCTTGCAAAATACTTTTGACACAACTGATATTAAAGTTACTCCTCTCCAATTGTTACAGTCCCTAAGGTTGCCTTTTTTTTCTGAGTGGCGAAGTGGTTAGTGCACTGGTCTCACATGGCGAAGGTCGGGGGGTTCGAATCTGTCCGGAGGCGCCCCAGTCACCCAGCTGCAGAAATGGGTACCCGACTTCTTCTGGAGTTGGAGAAGGAAAGGCGGCCAGGCGTGATACTGACCATATTACCCTCTAGTGTGCTGACAGGTCAAGGAAAATATGGGCACTAACACCATATCCCTATGTGCCTCTAAAAGGCATGAGAGGATTACCTTTACCTTTTTACCTTTTCTCCATTTAGAAGGGACCTTCTTTCCAAATCTTATTACACATTCTCTGTAGTTGTCTCATGTTGTCACTGTTGATAGCTTATATATATATATATATATATATATATATAGCTCGCTGTGTTTACTACCGACAGTCATAAAAATTCACTTCCGTATGTTCAAGAACGAAATATTCACTGAATGCAGTGAAAGAACGGCACATTACTAGACGACTTTTTTTTTCACCAACAAAGAGCTAATCCTCACAGTGGGCTGTGTTGTGAATAAAATATCCATTAATTCACATTATATACAGAAAAAAAAAGCAGGCACGAATTATTCTTCATTTTCAGTAAAAGATATCAATATACAGTGTGTGTGTGTGTGTGTGTGTGAGTGAGTGAGTGAGTGATTGAGTGAGTGAGTGAGTGATTGAGTGAGTGAGTGAGTGAGTGATTGAGTGAGAGAGAGTCATCGACTTTCTTTTCTCCAACTGCACGAGAACACAGAAACCAATTTCTACAGTTGTGTTTCTGGGACCTGACCCACCGTCGCCATTTCTTCAATACCAATGTTTCCTCAGTAATTTCCTCCAAAGTTACCAACATGCAGAGCTCACTGAGTTACATGTAGCCCAAGGGCAGTGCATGCAAATCCCAGCTAAATGCTAGATCACATGCAATACATAACTAACACAGCATTGGAATCATTGCTCTAAAAACATCGAAGGACAACCTGAAGTCAAAGGACAAACAGGTACAGGCACGCCCCGAGTATAACCGAGGCACCTTCCCTGGATCAGCAACAGACCAACCACCTTCACGGTCTTCAGTTTCCAGTACCACTGTTTCTGTATCACTGTTCTGTATTTTCTTCTTCTGCATTTCTCTCTACTTTTTTTCCCTACCTTTTCATGAAAGGCTCTAGCCACTTCGCTACTCTGTCGTACGATTTGTGTTCAGCGAAAAAGAAAAGGAATTAAACAGCATCGTCAAAGATATGGAAAGAGAAGTTCTGGTGCCGACCCAGATAGACAAGATGATATTCCCCCCCCCCCTCCTCAAATGTGTATACACAGAAACCCAAAATGAGTTTTGTTTCCTGTAATAGCACAAGCCCCCACCCTCCAAAAAAAAGTTTTTTTTTTTTAGTGGAAAGTAATACGCACTTTCGTAACAGAACGTTAAAACATGATAAAATCATGCTATGTTTGAACTGGAGGTTAAAACGTTTGCATTAAAAAAAAGATCAATAATACTGCAGCTTCTACTGAATGATGAAAAGACGATCTGAGTGAGAAAACAATGCTCTACCGCGGAAGAATAACAAAAAGAAAAAAAAATTATGTACAGAAAGAGAGGAAAGCACAATTTTGTTTATAGAGTAATAAAAAACAACGTTACACGGAAAAAATGTAGCACTGTGTACATTATAAATGAAAATAATATCCACCGCTTTGTGTACGGAGGAACTAAGATTCCTGCTGCGTTCTGAACTGCCATAACAGCAATTCTTGAGCTCAACAAGGCCAAATCAGAGCAAGATTTTGCTCTTCAAGCTAGTCTCTGGCTGTACGCCGACCACGAGATGGCATGCATCAGAAGAAGTGGTCGAGGTCCCTCCTTTATTAGGGTTCTCATTACCTATTCTCATTCACTTCTTTTCTTCATCATTATTTTGCAAAAAAATCAGCTTTTCTGTTTGACAGATATCAAATTTCAAACGTGCAGAGCATTAATTTTAGGTATCAATGTTTTCCCCTGTGAGTTATTTCCGTATAACTGTTCCATGCTGTTTGGGTTTTCTCCTTTCATTACCCGATTCTCGTCTTTATTGTAACAAAAAATAATGCTCAGTCATTTCCGATATTGCTTCAAAATAACACTAACATTATCTTTATTTTGCTTCATTAAAGGAAGACATTCCTTTGATAAAGGTAATTTTGCCGAAATACTGGGTTGCCATTGTTTGTCTTTCATAACCATTTCATTGTTTCTACTCCTTATTGCTATAACCACCTTCCTTTATCCCTGTCTCCACCTGGCTTCGTTAAACTGCAACCACACGCCTTCGTTTAATTCTGTCTTTATCAATGTGCACGCAAATGAAAGTTTATGATAATATTTCTTCACATCTACAACATAGTCTTCACTGCAACAACGTAGCCATAATTTCAATAGGCGAAAGTTTTCATATTATTCTGTCAGTAGCAGGAACATCATTCTCAGAATGTTGTCTTTATGGCGACCACATCATCCTCGTGACGGTAAAAAAAACAAACATGTATGCTCTAGTGGATAAATAGTACTGCCACGCTTGCAGAAGGATAAAAATATGTATTAAAAGATCTATTTGCAGAAGGATAAAAAACTTTTGTACAAAACGATAAGAGATCGAAAATTCTGTTTGCAGAATGATATAACATTTAGGATAGAAATTTCAAATTTATAAGTGTTAAAAGCTTCCATTGTCATTATTATCATCGTTGCTAATTTTTGTCGTGCTAAGAAACATGTAATGAAGAGACGAAAAATTCCCTCTCGACGACTCCGTTTCTCACTTTGTCTTTCTTCTTTGAAGTTCTGTTAAAAAAAACCCCCTTTATTCTAATATGTTTGTGGGTCAGTTCATGCCGGCTTTATCTATATAGAGTTTAGTTATTGCTTGTTATTTCATTTATTTTTTTTTTATTGTCATGAAGAGCACCTGTCCTATCCATTTACATCCGTCCTATGTGTCTTCATATCGCTTCTGCATAGGAAGGTCAAAGCGGTAATGTCAAATATATATCTCTTCAGAAATGGAAAGATTTATGAATGTACGTTCCTATCCATTTCTCTCTCTCTCTCTCTCTCTCTCACACACACACACACACACACACAATACATACACATTCTTCTTCTTGGAACTGGGACTTGGTGTTTTTTGCAGCTGATGCTGTGAGGATGTTGAGGCACAGCATCGTGTCTGATCGGAAGCGGGTTAAAGAGCTATTTTTTTCCGTCCCTGAGAGGTGATAGAAAGCAAGGGGTGCGCAGTACTTCTTTAGCAGGCTCCACCACCATAGGGACTATAGCAATCTCTGCCCTGTTAGCCAGGCTAGGTCTGTTACTATATGTACCAACGGAGAGGCGGAACAGGGTCTTGGGCAGTTATGGTTCTCCAGCCCTGCATATAACATGTGATCTGCTGGTCGCTGATTGCCTAATGGCGTCTTCACCTCCACATACCCATACACATTCATACATATATGCATATTCCTAGTTATTTGTTTTTTCTTTCCCTAAACAATTTTCACGAAAAGCGTTTAATTTGTTCCCTTTTTTTGCCTCGCTAATGATCTACTTTCTCTGTGCTTGCGATTGTCTCTAAGCCTCCTTCATCTTTCTAGAAATCTTTGCTATGACAACTCTCTTGCCCTGCACAATCTCAGACCAACAAAACCACAGAACTAAATGCAACAGAAATGTTATAATAAGCCTAAGACTGTCAGATACTAGCACTGACGCTGATAACTTCATTAGGTTTCCATAGAAACAAACCAGATAACTCTGGCAGTACTTCCAGCGTCTGTAATTCTGGCAGTCTACAGATTACAGCATATCATGGTCGTTCTATCTAATGAATAAATTTGTTTTTGTGCCAGGAATTAATAGATTGGAAGCCACTGAGAAAGTGCAATTTGGGATCGCTAGGGTTAATCTTACCACGCGTTAGCGATGCAATAAATCGATCATATAGCCATTTTTTGGGTACTACTTCGTTAACTGTCTCCAGATCAGGGGAAATAGATCCTGGGTCTCGGCCAGGCAGTATATTCAACATTTAAAGCATAGTTCTAACTGTCAAAGTTGCAAAGCATAGTTCTAACTTCCAAGTAGCAAAGCATAGTTCTAACTTCCAAGTAGCAAAGCATAGTTCTAACTTCCAAGTAGCAAAGCATAGTTCTAAATGTCCAAGTAGTAAAAGCATAGTTCTAACTGTCCAAGTAGTAAAGTATAGCTCTAACTGTCCAAATCCTATTTCATCATCATCATCATCATCATCATCTCAACATCATCATCATCAGGTGCCGTGCCGACTGGAGTTGGCTATTATGCTTCTCCAGAGTACGCGATCCTTCATGCAGGCCATCAGATCAGTTGGTGATCTCCTCTCACACCATCCCGTCAGATTGTCCAGTATCATTTCTCTTGGTCTTCCTCTTGATCTTCTTCCTTCTATTTTTCCTGTTGTTATAATATTTTCAATGCTCTCTCTTCTCATTGCATGTCCTATGAAAGTACATTGTCTCTCTCTCATTTTTTTACAAGATTTTTTATTTCTCCAGCTCTTCTCATACATTCTTCATGTACTCCTTTTTGCTGTCCAGGGGATTCGCAACATTTTTATAATAAACCACATTTCTGCTGCTTCCAATGATTTCTGTGTAGACTTGATTATTGTCCATGATTCACTTCCATATAACAAAAATAGGTTCAATATAGCATTTTGGGGCTCGTTTTCTAACATTTATTGATAAGGATGTGTTGCATAATATGTTTCTCATTCTCAGAAATTCAGTCTTTGCTTGGCCTATTCTGTTCCTAATTTCTGTTCTGCATTTTCCATCTGAAGTTATTACTACTCCAAGCTATTTGAATTTCTGCACCTGATTTAGAATAGTTCCGTTTAATTTAATACTGCATGTTGGTGGATTCTATTTCTTAGATATAACCATATTCTCTGTCTTTTTGATGTTTAAAGTAAGGCCTTTCTGTTTACTTTCTTTGGCAACTTTATCCAAGAGATTTTGCAGGTCTTGTTGGTTCTCACCTATCAGTACTGTGTCGTCAGCATACCGAAGGTTGTTAATATTGTATCCTCCAATTTTTATGCCTGGTTCTGCGATGATCGTTCTTAGAATATTCTCGCCGTACAGAAAATATAATCCCATTTCTGTGTTAAAAATTAAATAAAACTTCCTTTTATTTAAGCGTATGGAATTATTTCTATTAGAAATAACTGAATAGACCTATTACACGGCATATTATTATAACTGTTGCTTAAATTGACATAAATTTAAAACAGGCGTTTTTTTTTCTTCCCGTCCGTTTTCGGCTTCTTTCGTTTATCTATTTCATCAGCCGTCCTCGCTCTGGTGCACAGGTCTCTGACATTCAATATTTGTGAAACCTCGATAACGTCTCTTATTTTGGTTTTTGCTGACATCAGTCAGTCATTTGCATGTCCCTTGCGGAACTTTGCCTCGGTAACAGCTCTCCTGTAGACCTCTTGATTGCAAGCAAGATGCCCTGTTGCTGATGCATCCATTTGCAGATTACCAACAATGTCTTGCAGTCATCTTCGCCTTGGTCTTCCTCTCTTTCTTTTTCCCATTATGTACCATTCCAAGAAGGTCTTCTGTAAATTATCATGACGTTTATAGCGTCCAAAATATTTAAGTTCTCTGTCTAATCCTCTTTACTAGCCAGCCTTCTTCAATATGAAGTTTTTGTAGTATGGATATATTTGTTCCTTTTTTTGTGTACTGACATACTCGTTATAACTAACTTTGGTTTTCGTTCAGCACAAAGAAACGAGTCTGACTGAGCTCAAGAATACCACAGAAAGTGCTATTTCAATAATAACCTGCGGGAAATTTCCGATATAAAATACTTAGAAAATCAAAGATAAATTTGAGGGAAAATATTACAGTAAAAATAGCCGTAAGGAATTAATTAAGCACACAATGCAAAACAGTGCAATAGTAACTATTGGTTCCGATGATTACTTGTTTCACCAAATTCTAGAACCAGCTTTCAGTGGATATCATCAGAGAATGCCATATAACAGGGTATTAAATTTTGGTAAAATTTAACAGTGTAAATGCACACACTGTGGTCACAGATTTCGTCTTCAGTTGGGAAAACATCCCTAATCAGATATTTATTTACAAAATGACATACTGTAACACCTAAAATGATAGGTGCTATCGGCGCAGTTTTGAATGATCTTTTTTCACAGCCGGAAACATAAAGTGGAATTAAATATGAAATGTCAAGTATTCTTTAAACATGAAATATAGCTAATACACAAGTGACATGTATTCTTTATATATGAAATATACCTAATACACAAGTGCAGTTATGACCGATAATCTTCATTTTCTGATAAATAAATAAATTTATATACACTATTTTTTGAAAAAAAAAACGAAATGACCTATTGTGATCATACATTCTAATGAATGTAGTTTTTCACAGGAATTTTGGGTTAAGTCAGTCCAAATAAGTGGCACTAACGAAATAACATGATGTGTGCTATCTAATGTTTATTCCTAAAGAAAGATGTTTCATTTCTTTTTTTTTTCAAAATGACACCCTCTGACAGTAGTGGCTTAATAGATATTTACACCTGTCTTCGTGATATTTTATGATTATTTTTTATGTCCAAATATGATTCGGTCATTTTTATTTTTGACCAGTAATTTAAAGCGCTTGACAGCGAACTTCTGCGTCTCGCCTGTAACAAAGTTCATCGCCTTCTCTTAGCGAGATGAAAATAACGGGGCTTGCACACAGTAAAGTGTTAGATTAGACTGGGTAAGGTTAGTTTCGAAGTATAGAAGACGAAGTAGCTTAGCAATGGGAGAGGGAAAAATAAAGAAAATGATCATGGCTCGAAAAAAAAAACAACGGGCATCTACCGGCGAAAGGATAGCCCTCACAGTCTTACAGACAGAAATACATCTTTAAGAATTCCTCTAGTACTTTCACTAGTTCAATATTCACTTTATCCTTAAAGTTCACATAAGCATGGTACAGTATAGATAATTTCTTCATAAAACCACGATCTCTCTCTCTCTCTCTCTCTTTAATTTTCTCTCTCCTGCTACTCTTCTCTCTCATTTGGTCATGTGAGTGAGTTGTTATTGAACTTAGTCACGTGATGGGCTCTTGGCCGGAATTTTGGAGAGAGAACAGCTAGAGGATGGACGTATGGAAATATTCAGTCTTTTTACACGAATGCTGAGAAAGTGAGACAGACAGACAGACAGACAGACAGACAGACAGACAGATAGACAGACAGACAGATAGACAGAGAGAGATACTGACGTTGGCTTAGGCTTGGACCTGTTCTTCAAAGTAGAGGTCGTCCCTGAGTCGCAGTCAAAGTCGGTGTGAAGCGTTGGTTTGTTTGGATGTTGTTGTATGCTGAGTTATAGCTGCTTACAACAACAACATCTAGAACACGTATGAGATGCTATTTTTGATGCATCATTATGTACCATGCCACTTTTATATGGCACTGATTAGTATTCAACTATTTAGTGTGAACCGCATCTGTCAGTCTTCCTTTCTTTCAGAACTTTATGTTAGAAATCTGTTGATAAAACTTTTCAAATAAGTCAAATTAGACACAACGCAGTTTTAAAGTAGTTAGAAGTTTCGTGTGGTATCTGTCTTTGGAAGAAATTGAATTCCTGATAGATCTCAGGGGAGATAACTGAGTAAACCTCGGCCTTGAGGCCAGGTGACATTAGTGACTTATTGCCCTTAATTACTTCAGCTGTACAACCCCTTCCTCAAGGCGTAATCATCGTCATTGCCAACCATCAGGAACATCAGTATTTGCTCTTTGCTTCCTGGAGTAGCACGACCTCCTTATATTTCGAGTTATTACATCCACATGTCCGTGAGAGTTGCCTATCATCGTTTATTTGCTGCTGATATGCAGATCTTCCTATCCTGTTGTCCTTCATAATCCCACCAAAAGATATACAGATCAATATAGGTAGCACGTCTTCTCACTCTCATCGTTCGTTACAATATAAAGATGTCTAACAGATTACCAAACTCCTGTTTTCTTTAATAGGCTAACAGTTTCGCATCGAGCAAGCAATTTCTCTTTCGCACAGAGTTGAGATTATATTCTTCTGAAAAACTGCAAAAAATATGTGTTATTCTGGAAACATTTTCCCTCAGTTCTGTTCTGTACCTTTCACTGCCTGCTATTTAATGGCCTCCTTTATTCGTTATTTTTTTTCTTCCTCCCTAAGCAAAACTAGTATGGTAAGTTATGGTCATACGTATAATTGAAAACATTCAGTTCGCAAATAAAAAAAAAACTTCAAATGCACACTTTCGAAAGTGGATGGACTATGCCCCAGTAAAAAGACAACACAATGAAAAACAATGATCCGGGTGCTTGGAAACTTCTGATGAAGATCACGGCACAGAGGACAAACTGACTGATATAAATATTTGTAAACTTGTAAGACTGCACAGGATACCAGGGCTGTTATGCAAAGTCGTTAGGCATGACGGATTGGACAAGCAAAGGGTGATAACGCGATGCAAGATCAGAAGACAAGACAGAACTTGGTTACAATAATACATGAAGAATAAAATCACATGCGAGCAGTATCTTCAGTCTCGTGAAGCGGTTACAAACCAGTAACTCACAGAACTGCAAAATCTCTTGGATAAAGTCGCCAAAGAAAGTAAACAGAAAGGCCTTACTTTAAACATCAAAAAGACAGAGAATATGGTTATATCTAAGAAACAGAATCCACCAGCATGCAGTATTAAATTAAACGGAACTATTCTAAAGCAGGTGCAGATATTCAAATACCTTGGAGCAGTAATAACTTCAGATGGGAAATGCAGAACACAAATGAGGAACAGAATAGGCCAAGCAAAGTCTGCATTTCAGAGAATGAGAAACATATTATGCAACACATCCTTATCAATGAATGTTAGAAAACGAGTCCCAAAATGCTATATTGAACCTATCTTGTTATATGGAAGTGAATCATGGACAATAGTCAAGTCTGCACAGAAATCATTGGAAGCAGCAGAAATGTGGTTTATTATAAAAATGTTGCGAATCCCCTGGACAGCAAAAATAACTAATGAAGAATGTATGAGAAGAGCTGGAGAAACAAAAAATCTTGTCAAAAAATAAAAGAGAGACAATGTACTTTCATAGGACATGCAATGAGAAGAGAGAGCACTGAAAATATTATAACAACAGGAAAAATAGAAGGAAGAAGATCAAGAGGAAGACCAAGAGAAATGACAGTCTGATGGGATGGTGTGAGAGGAGATCGCCAACTGAGTTGATGGCCTGCATGAAGGATGGTGTACTCTGGAGAAGCATAATAGCCAACTCCAATCGGCACGGCAACTGATGATGATGATGATGAACTCACAGACCTCTGGGAGTCATGACCCAGAGGGGCCCACTCCTATTATAGCGTCAGAAGTTTAAGGACCGAAACACTTCCCTTAAAGGTAGGAGGGGTATGGAATGCTGTGATTATCTCAGAAGCTCAGCTGTTGTTTTTCTCTCTACAGTAGACAGTTTCCTGCCAATTGCCAGTAGGCACAACTTAACCCTGGTCAAGAAAACGGCGACAAGAACGATAAAGGTAAGGCGGAAATAAACCAGTGGAGAATACGAAGATTAAAGCGCTATATAGCACAACACTAACAATATAGACAATTAATCGTATAGACAATTATAGTGAAAAGATGGTCGGGATAAAGACGACCACTTCATTTTTGTGTGATTATTATTATTATTATTATTATTAATGTTGTTGCTGTTGTTGTTTTTGTTTACAGTGCTCTGAATTACAGAAAGAGACTAGTTATGCACTTGTTCCACTGTTGTCTGCTACCGCTACATCTCGACTAACATTGGTTAGAGATACGAGTATTTCTATACTTCTCATTACAGTTTTACAAGGTCCGACAATTAAGTAATAAGACTAATTCCATAAAAAATAAAATAAACAACAGTTGAAGAAATAACATGTATTTTATTCAAAGTAAGCTCATTGTGCATTGATACAGCGAGTGGCACGATCTAACAAACACTGGAATGACATCTACAGTTCTTTTGTCGGTATGACCCTTAAACTCAATGTTATGGCCCTTTGGATGTCTTCAGTACCGCCAAAGAAGAGTCATTTCAATGGTAACCTTAACTATGGGAATAGAAAATAATCGCAGGGAGACAAATCTGAGGAATAGGTGGATGGTTGAGAACACACGATTGTTTTTGGGCCGAATATTCCTGTACAACTATTGCCCGGTGAGCCGGTGCATTATTATGAAGAAGGAGAAAACTGTCAAGTGTTGAATACTCGGGTCGGACTCGGAGAATCCTTTTCAACAGGCGTTTCAAAATATTTAAATAAACTTTGGCAGTTACAGTCTGTCCCTCTGGAATAAATTCTTTGTGAATAAACCCTTTGCTTTCGTAGAAGCACACCAACCAACATTGTTTCACTTTCGACTTTTGAAGACGAATTTTTTTGCCTTTTGGTGGTGGTGATGATGACTGAGCATTTTAGCGTTTAGTTGTGGAATCTTAGCGGAAAATCCATGTTTCATCCTCTGCAACAATCACATTTAAGAAATGTTTATTTCTACGACACGTTTTGATGATGTCTTTTGCGTACTCAACACGCTGATGTTTTTGGTCATCAGACAACGAATGTGGTAGAAGCCGCCAAGCAACTTTTTTCTTGCCCAAATCTTCCACGAAAATTTTACGAATGGTCTCTCCGTCAACACAAAATTCATCTGCCATCATCCTCACAGTCAAACAACGATCTTCTTGTTTCCGTTCTCTGACTTTAGCAATGGGTCCTCATTACGAACAGAAATTGGGCGTCCATGTCTAGTTGCATTTGTAATCGTTTCCACACCACTTTTGAATCGTGAATACCACCTGAATATCTGTGCACGAGATAAACAATTATCACCATAAACTTGTCGCATCAATTCAACTGTCTCAGTGGCACTTTTTCCGACTTTTAAACAGAATTTAATGTTAGCTTTTTGCTCTATGCTGATTACGTGACATGCACCTCTAAATAGGTAAACAAAATGGCGGCTAGTCTGTCGTCTGCTTATCGGGCGGCGATGAAAAGTTGCCAGAACATAGACGAAGGTTGCCTCTTTGGATTCCATACTTTGCTTCACAGATGGCACTTTTGTCTTGGCCATAACAAAATCAGTCTCATTACTTAATTGTCGGACTTTCTATACGAGTATTTCTAAACCTGTCATTACAGTTTTATACGAGTATTTCTAAACGTCTCATTACAGTTTTATAAGAGTATTTCTATACTTCTCATTAGAGTTTTATTCGAGTATTTATACCTTCTCATTACAGTTTTATACGAGTATTTTTCTCATTACAGTTTTATACAAGTATTTCTACCTTCTCATTATAGTTTATTCAGAAGCAATAATTTTCTGATATGTTTAGGTGTACATGTTGTTATATACTTGATTACGTATATTACTGAAATTATTCTCCACCTACAGTTCGGTGATGTCATTCAAAATAATTAACAATCAGTATCGTTCCACTTTTATTTATTTTCATTTCTGGGTCCAAATTGCATGGATGTTAACTAAAACAATGTTGAGAATTGGAAATGACAATAAATTAATTTTAATAAAATATAACAAATTTGGCTGAATCGGTTGAATGACATAGACAAATAGTTGGATTTACTAACTGTCTAAAGCTGTGGTTCCCAATTAACATACGTCAGCGGACCCTCTTGTGGTTTCAAAATCCAGGAGACGGACTCCCGTATGTTTGGAAATGTTTTATATCTGTATGGTAACTTTGTGCTGTTCAGAAAATGTGGGTAACATTTAATTAGTAAACGCTACTGTACACTAAAACACATACACACAGGAGAGGACAAATTTGGTAAATTTTCAAAATGACAATAATGAAGTTACGGTTAAGAAAAAAATAAACAGCAATTAACATTCTCGCAATTCCCCGACTGTTGGACGCCGTCATATTAGTTTGTCACGCGGGCTGCAGAAAAGCGCATATCAGAAAAACGTTAAAAAAAAGTTATTTCCTCCACAACAGGATCTGCCTAAACATTGGTTGTGAGACATTTCACAGTTAAAAAACAAAAGACCTTGAGTTTTTATCACGGACTCCCACGGCAGGTTCTACGGACTCCCTGGGGTACGAGGACCACTAGTTGGGAACCACTGCTCTAAAGTGTTCGTCCTCTTCAGCAAAGGATACTACTACTACAGAGTTTGTGATACACAAGTTTTGTGGAATTTACATTACTTGACATTTGTTGTTGGTTACACCGTTTTGTGTTTTGTTTCATGTTATTCACCTGTTTCATGAAGATAGTTCAATGCTGTTTCTAGATTTCAGTTAGTTCAACATTGTTTCTAGATTCCAGTTGTTTAAATAAATGTTCAAAATTGAATTCAGAACTTAACGAGCCACTAGACTGTGCGTGTGTGTTGGTTGAGCTAGTAATTCATGTGGTACTCGAAACGTAGAAAAAGATGGGAAAATGAAAATAGAAAAGACTGAAATCAGTTTGCATAAAGGCTGGGGACATCACTAACTTACTGACACAAGTATAAAAAGACTTGTATTGACTGCAGCCAGAAAAACTATCGAAGTCAACAATTTAGCAACATCAATGAAAAAAATAAAATCAGCTCTTTCAGCTACAGCGCGTTGCTCACAGACTTCAGAAGAAATAGACGATCACAAAACCTGAAATAATTTGAATTTATACGAAAATAAACCACGTGATTTGTTCTATGCCACAGAGATGATCAATAAGAAATTTTTATCATGGACATATGGAAGAGCTAGTGTTTCCCTAGAGGGCACGTTAAACTCGGAGTAGTTTCTCTTATTTTCTCCGTTTCTTTATTTTAGATCTGGTTAATCATGCACCTGCATGATTGCAGTAAATTGTTGCTTAAGTCATGACCACTTGCAAACTAATGATTATCCATAACTCTTTCATATTTTAAAAGAAGAATTTGAGAATATTGCTTCCGTTATATTTTGTTACGATTAATTTTACTTCTACCAGCCAACTTTTCTATATATTTTTTAAGAAGTCACTTTTTAATGCATCGCGTAATTTCCAGGAACAAACATGAAGGGTGTGTTTATGTTATAATTGGTTATGTTGTCTTGGAGTTTTGGATGTAGTAATTTACGAAAAGTCCTTTTAGTCACATTATTCTAACCGTGCATTACATTTCTTGTGTGGTATTTCCTAGTGCTAAGATACGCCCTTATCTTCTCAGCACATTCAGGATAAATGATACCAACTTCGAGCTTTTATGACGATTGACCACCGACAAGATGAGCCTCACTGAACACTTTGTGAAAACAAAGAAGTAACCTAAAGATATCCATTCTGATATCGTGCTCAGACTGTGAGAGTGGTATCACTATGGTTAAGTGGAGAACGCGCTTGGACATTACCTTAATAAATTTATTCTCCCTAAGACAGTTAATTGTCTCCCTTCTATGGATGTCTCTGTTAACTTTTTGTAAACTAGTAAGAGGAAAGTTTAAACATTACATATTGTATTTCATTAGGTACTGAAGCAGTTATTTTGTAACTAAGCGTATGTGTCGCTACCATTAATTCTTTCATCTGTCTAATATACTTATAACGCTAGTTTTCTTCCGACCTCTTTTTTTTTTAGATTTGTAGTTTTCTTTTACATTTTGCCAGTTTTGGTGTCCATAATGTGACCAGCTATTAAAGATAACTTTAAATTTAGGAAACATTCTCGCTTTTGGGTAAATGGCTTTCAGTCTAAAGACGCTAAAATAAATAACCAAATGTTGCCGAATCATAACAAGTGCAAAGACAGCTCTATAAAATTACCCCCTCCACTCCCTCTACTCCATGATGAGTAGTAGAAATTCCACAATTTTCAGCGTACTGTTATGTTACTATACATGTTTGTTTTATAAACTTGGCAACCAGTCTAAACATATATTATTTTTGCAACTATTTTTTACAAGGCCTATTTTAAATAATAATAAAGCTTCACCAAAATAATTGTTTTCCACTTGTAAATGCAGACAAAACCTTTTCACATAAAAGCAACCATAAAAAGCCCCCTAGTCATGTTAGTTCTCTGTAAATCTAATCAAAAGACTGCAGTGTCTCGTATGACTGTTCAAAAAAGATATCTGTTTAAAAAAATATAAATAACTAGACATTCTGTTATAATGCTGCATAGGACAACATAAATGTTATTATTTTCATAAAAATACAAGTATGACTCGTGCCATTTAATGAATGTCAGTGAATAGATTTCAGAAAAAAAAGGGAAATGGCGGGAATAACATACAGAACTAGCAACATGGATATATGAAATATGCAACACAACAGAAGAAATCTTGTAACCGGTCAAGGTTGAACACACCGCATACAGATCACCTCTAAGAAAACTTCGTAGATTATGGACAAAATCGTGAACAATGGGCATCAGTAGTAATGTATGACTGTACAAGCAGTGCTAATAGTAGCGTGATATCTTACCTTGGCCATGTCCACTAGGGTACTCTGATTCTCGTTCAGTTTACGTTGGTCCATCTTTACTCTGCGTAAACTGTAACAAATGTTAGTTACACTGAATGACTGATAGTAACAAAAACACACACACACACACAAGTAAAATTGTTACTGGTAAAAAAGCCACTGTTAAAAAAAAGCGATGAGCTAGTTTTTGAAGTCTTGCTGTTAATGTACCCCGACTGTGCAACTCCAACATCGGTAGAACCAGCCATAGGAAAGGAGCTTCTTAGAAAGATGATGATTAGCAAAACATACACCATCTGGTGTTTTGCCGCTTCAAAACGTCTTCATGAACTAAGAGTACCATCCTACAATATATGTTTCTGAACTGCAAGGAGGATGTACTTAAGTAGCTGACTTATGAATACGTTGGACAGCATGGGTCGTACCGAAAAGTGGGTCAGTTGGGGTGGCTAGACGGAAGACCCAGAGTTGACACAAAAAGAGGAAATTTCTCATCTGACTCCACCACCATAGGAATCACGGACAGGCTGTCCCCGTGAGCCTTTTAGTAAGAACACAAAGGGAAAGATGGGAAAGATCTGATTGCTGGCTCTGATAACTGCGCCATCTTCTTAGAAGAGTCTTCCGTACACAGCTTTACAACAGACCTATTAATGCACTTGCATCTAAGAACTGAGTTCTGTTCAGTTAGCGTCCATATGAAGATCTTGAATACAGGCATCAATTAAGACTAGAAGTGAATGTAACGGCTTTTTAACTGCCATGAGCGGGCATCACAAGCAGGTTCCTAATCAAGCTCCACTGCCTTGAGTAATGTGTGGATGTGTTTAACAAGCTTGATCATCACAACTTGTATCACCAGATGGAGGTAGGCGGAATAGGGTTCTAGGCAGAGCTGACTCGCTGGTCCTTACACCTAGATCATCAATGGTACGCCCGTCCTTGGCCTATAAGTCACAATGAGCAAAATGTAAAATTAAGTCACTGAAGCAGTAAGTAACAGTTTTGTAGCTACCATTACAAAAGTAGTAAAAAGTGCTACATTAGAAGTCGCTTACATTGACGTTATAAAAAACAAGTGATTTAGTAGAGGGTTGTATGGTTAACATGTGAAAAAATATTGTAGACAAAAACATTTTTGACGTGAGAGAAAGGACAAAAAAAAAATGACAAGAGAGTTATCTAGGACTCGATCCACGGACTCTGGCAGGTGGAGCAGCCGCCTAGCCAGGAGAAACAGCGTGCTATCCACTTGGTCGCTCGGGAGGTATAAGACTGCTAGGCTGCTGGACGCCCTACCGGAACCCACGGTTCGAGTCCTAGGTAAGTCTCATGTAATATTTCTTTCTTTCATGTCTAAAAGTGCTTTGTTTTTCTACTATTTTTCGAATGGTAACCATACAACACTGTACTAAACCATTTTACTGTGCAATGGCTTCGGTATTTCTCATTTAAAAGTTTGTAAGCGTGACAAATAAACATTACACTGTTACATAACAAACTACGACGAAGGCGACGAATACCGAGCTCACCTGTGAATGGCCTGCAAGAATTTTCTCTGATGAGTCCGAACTTTACTGACATTGACCTTCTTGACCAGTTTCGTGTACCTGTAGATCAACCATGTTTCCCTCAACACATTCGCGGCTGCGTTCTTCAGCTGAAACAACAGTGATAACCAGGATAACTGTGACAAGGATATCTTAACTGTGACAACGATATCTTAACTGTGACAACGATATCTTAACTGTGCAACAATATCTTAACTGTGACAACGATATCTTAACTGTGACAAGGATATCTTAACTGTGACAAGGATATCAAAGATTGTTTAACGGCGTGGTTAAAATAATACTGTTACATAACAAGGTATGTTATCGCATACTATTGCATAACAAGGCTTCCAAACAAACAGGAAGACATATATAAAACAGACATAATCGAAGGCTGGCATTGACAGAATTACTGAAAGCGTGATACTGGAAATGAATAGCTAAAATAATACAAGTGGTACGTACATGTTCACTCTTTTTATTGAACTCTGTTTATTGAACTATGTTCCTTTAGTGAGTTTAATGAATTCCGGTAAGAAGAAACTCTAGACAAGT
Organism: Achatina immaculata; assembly: GCA_009760885.1. Lineage (NCBI taxonomy): Eukaryota > Metazoa > Mollusca > Gastropoda > Stylommatophora > Achatinidae > Lissachatina > Lissachatina immaculata. The sequence goes on from CM019691.1 coordinate 107,979,484, forward strand.
CAAAAAACTTAAAATGACTATTTTTGTTGTTCTGAAGAACATTTTTCTAACCAATTGTGACTCTCCAAATATATCCAAAGCCTTGAATAAGAGTACTTGCTTTCTTTCTTGACATTTCGCATGTTGTACTTTATACAGCAACGTAGCTGGAAAACTGGGATCACATTTCGAAAATTCTATTCTTGTTCAAGATTCAGTCTATTTTGATGCCGTGGCTGTCTGGCGAGATTTTCTAAATCATGGGGTAGGGCTTTCGAAATGGTATTTTGTAAGGTGATATAACACTGTCTGCTTGTCTGTTTTTTTTTCTGTTTCTCTCTTCCCCTTTCAACGCGTAATCCTACTGATTAGCAATTCTGTTTTCATCTACTACCAAAAAAAAGTGGGGAAGTCATCAGGGGTCCAAAGCGATGGATCTCTTTCTCATAGACAAGAGCGATGGATCTGAAATACTCTAGTTCACAGAGAGTTTTAGAGAGAGAGATCTGAAATCCTCTAGTTCACAGAGAGTTTTACACGGAGAGAGTGAGATCTGAAATCCTCTAATTCACAGAGAGTTTTAGAGAGAGAGAGAGAGAGATCTGAAATCCTCTAGTTCAAAGAGAGTTTTACAAGGAGAGAGCGATATCTGAAATCCTCTAGTTCACAGAGAGTTTTAGAGAGAGAGAGAGAGAGATCGAGATCTGAAATACTCTAGTTCACAGAGAGTTTTAGAAAATGAGAGAGAAAGAGAGAGAGAGAGATCTGAAATACTCTAGTTCACAGAGAGTTTTAGAAAATGAGAGAGAGAGACAGAGAGAGAGAGATCTGAAATCCTCTAGTTCACAGAGAGTTTTACAAGGAGAGAGTGAGATCTGAAATACTCTAGTTCACAGAGAGTTTTAGAAAATGAGAGAGAGAGAGAGAGATCTGAAATCCTCAAGTTCACAGAGAGTTTTAGAAAGTGAGAGAGAGAGAGAGAGAGAGAGAGAGAGAGAGAGTGAGAGATCTGAAATACTCTAGTTCACAGAGAGTTTTAGAAAATGAGAGAGAGACAGAGATCTGAAATCCTCTAGAACACATCTCGCCAAAAACAAACTCCTCCGCCGGCAAGTTACGTCTCCTCTTGAGCGCTATATATGCTGTTTTATGTAATCAGATTAAGATATAAGTTTATGAAATATACACCGAAAGTCATATCACCCAGTTTTAATGAACACGATGGGTTTTTTAAATGGCTCCCATTTCTGGAAAAAAATGATAATGAAAAAAACTTCACATTTAAGGAAAATATAGAAATTATTATATTTTTAATCATAAAAATTCCTCCCTCCTAAACAGAAAAGCAAGTGCCCCTCCTACTTCACCCTAACAATGCCTCTAAAGAGGACACAGACATATTCCCGCTCTCATAAAAAACAAAACCAGTTCGCTGTAACTAACAAGCTTTGGGTTCTGGGTGCTCCTTTCTATATATGTTTGGTGACCGCGTCTTCTATAACATTTTCTCGCCGCGTCATTTTCGGTCTACGACATGCAGCTATAAAGTTTGTATCATAATAGTTTTCTACAAACGATTGGTTTGTGTGTGTGTGGGAGGGGGTGGGTGTGGGGTGGAGGGGGTGGGGCCGCCACACCTGAACTCTGAAAAGTTTGATCAAATAAATGTTAGATCTTCAACCGAGCGGATGAGATGTACTTAGATTTCTAGTCCAGCGCATTGTCTACGCAATTATATATTGTTCAAATAAATGTTAGATCTTCAACCGAGCGAAAGAGCTGTACTTAGACGTCTAATCCAGCGCTGTGTCTACGCAATTATGATATTGTTCAAATAAATGTTAGATCTTCAACCGAGCGGATGAGCTGTACTTAGATTTCTAGTCCAGCGATTTGTCTACGGAATTATGATATTGTTCAAATAAATGTTAGATCTTCAACCGAGCGAATGAGATGTACTTAGATTTCTAGTCCAGCGCATTGTCTACGCAATTATGATATTGTTCACATAAACCCCAGCTTGACTGAGATACAAATCTCTCACACCCTCCCTTTGAACATGTTCTATAGATCGTTATCGTTACGGCCTGTGCTATGTAAGTGTTCTTCTTCTTCTGTCTCTCCGAAACTACGAGCTGGTGTTCTTTGCAGTTGATGCGGTAAAGATGTTGAGAGAGCACCGTTACAGTTACTGCGGCTTTATTTTCTCTCCCTAATAATAATAATAATAATCAGGTGCCGTGCCGAATGGCGTTGGCTATTATGCTTCTCCAGAGTACACGATCCTTTATGCAGGCCATCAGCTCAGTTGGTGATCTCCTCTCACACCATCCCGTCAGACTATCCAGAATCATTTTTTGGGTCTTCCTTTTGATCTTCTTCCCTCTATTTTTCCTGTTGTTATAATATTTTCAATGTCCCCTATTCTCACTGCATGTCCTGTGAAAGTACATTGTCTCTCTCTTATCTTTTTGACAAGATTTTTGTCTCTCCAGCTCTTCTCATACATTCTTCATTAGTTATTGTTGCTGTCCAGGGGATTCGCAACATTCTTCTAATAAACCACATTTCTGCTGCTTCCAATGGTTTTTGTTCAGACCTGCCTATTGTCCATGATTCACTTCCATATAACAAGATATGTTCAATATAGCATTTTAGGACTCGTTTTCTAACATTCATTGATAAGGATGTGTTGAATAATATGTTTCTCATTCTCTGAACTAAGTGGAGATGAAAAGCAGAAGATCTGCACTACTTCTTTAGAGGACTCCACAGCTACGGGGACTATAGCGAGCCTGCCCCGTTAGCCAGGGTAGCCCTTTTATGTTGGGACAGGGTCTTGGTCAGCTGTGGTTTACCAACCTCCGAGGCTAACATCTCAGTTGTGGTTTACCAACCCCCAAGGCTAACATCTCAGTTGTGGTTTAACAACCCCCGAGGCTAACATCTCAGCTGTGGTTTAACAACCCCCGAGGCTAACATCTCAGCTATGTTTAACAAACCCCCGAGGCTAACATCTCAGCTATGTTTAACAAACCCCCGAGGCTAACATCTCAGCTGTGGTTTAACAAACCCCCGAGGCTAACATCTCAGCTATGTTTAACAAACCCCCGAGGCTAACATCTCAGCTATGGTTTAATAACCCCGAGGCTAACATCTCAGCTATGTTTACCAACCCCGAGACAACATCTCAGCTATGTTTACCAACCCCCGAGGCTAACATCTCAGCTATGTTTAACAAACCCCGAGGCTAACATCTCAGCTATGGTTTAACAACGCCCGAGGCTAACATCTCAGCTATGGTTTACCAACCCCGAGACAACATCTCAGCTACGAGTCGCTGACTGCCACACCAGATAGCGTGTTCTTAGTAAATAATCCAATCCTGTTGCTACAAACTTTTAATAAAACATTGTAAAGGCTTCTAGAACAGCTCCGCTACCATAAAGGAAACATGAATCGGTAGCAGGTTGCCAGGTTAGCATCGAAGTAGTCTATAACTAAAAACTTTAACATGGAGTTTCGAACAGCTGGTCAAGTTGTAGTTCACTGGCATTGATAACAGAGCCTCTCATGGTCACCTGTGTTCCCTTTCACAATATCAGTAACATTTTCAGCATATAAAAATGTCCCAAATGACCCTTTCAGGAAAGCTTATTAAAATGATATAACCTCATAAGAGCATCTTCTTAATCATAATCTTTCAGTGTATTTCTCTTTCATAACCATATATCACAAACTACATCTTCATGGAGTTTTTTCCTCATTACCATACTTCTTTCTTTACTATTTTTCATTCATACCTACACACCTTTCTTTAATATTTTTCATTCATACCTACACATCTTTCTTTATTCATTTAAACCTACACATCTTTCTTTACTATTTTTTATTTATATCTACACATCTTTCTTTAGTAGTTTTCATTTATATCCGCACATCTTTTTTACTATTATACATTTATACCTATACATCCTTTGTAGCATTTTTTAAACACAACAATTTAGCATTTTCCCTTCATAACCACACATCTTTATTATTATTCTCCCTTCATAACTGCACATCTTTATTATTATTTTCCCTTCATAACTGCACATCTTTATTACTATTTTTCCTCCACAACCACACATCTTTATTATTATTTTCCCTTCATAACCACATATCTTTATTATTATTTTCCCTTCATAACCACATATCTTTATTATTATTTTCCCTTCATAACCACACATCTTTTTTATTATTTTCCCTTCATAACCACACATCTTTATTATTATTTTCCCTTCATAACTGCACATCTTTATTACTATTTTTCCTCCACAACCACACATCTTTATTATTATTTTCCCTTCATAACCACACATCTTTTTTATTATTTTCCCTTCATAACTGCACATCTTTATTATAATTTTTTTATAAATAGGAAACTACGAGGCTTTGGTACAGTAAAGTAAGAGAACAAATTCTGTATGATTAGACCTCGAAAAAATCGTAGACAAAGCACTTTAGTGAGACGTGAGAGAAAGAAAAATCACAAGAGAATTACCTGGGATTCGAACACGGACTCCGGTAGGACGAGCAGCCGTCTAGCCACGAGAGAACAGCTTACTATCGACTTAGCCAACTAGCACCCCAAGAAAGGTGTTTTGTTGACATAGTCTTTAGTAACTGCTCAGTAAACATAAGGGATCGTGACACCCGGAAAGAAACGAGGTCGTGACACAGAAATTCCGTAGCTTAGATTCATTCTCTCTAGCAGGTACCAACTAGACAAACATACACACGGTCTCTTGCCATGTCTGGTGCAAACTTGGACAACAATAACAAACGAACGAATACTTATTACATGAAGTTAGTTTCGGATATAGTGAACAATTTTTTATAATTTTTTTTATAAATAGGAAACTACGAGACTTTGGTACAGTAAAGTAAGAGAACAAATTTTGTATGATTAGACCTCGAAAAAATCATAGACAAAGCACTTTAGTTTCCTATTTATAAAAAAATTATAAAAAATTGTTCACTATATCCGAAACTAACTTCATGTAATAAGTATTCGTTCGTTTGTTATTGTTGTCCAAGTTTGCACCAGACATGGCAAGAGACCGTGTGTATGTTTGTCTAGTTGGTACCTGCTAGAGAGAATGAATCTAAGCTACGGAATTTCTGTGTCACGACCTCGTTTCTTTCCGGGTGTCACGATCCCTTATGTTTGCTGAGCGGTTACTAAAGACTATGTCAACAAAACACCTTTCTTGGGGTGCTAGCTGGCTAAGTCGATAGTAAGCTGTTCTCTCGTGGCTAGACGGCTGCTCGTCCTACCGGAGTCCGTGTTCGAATCCCAGGTAATTCTCTTGTGATTTTTCTTTCTCTCACGTCTCACTAAAGTGCTTTGTCTACGATTTTTTCGAGGTCTAATCATCACATCTTTATTACTATTTTTCCTCCACAACTACACATCTTTATTACTATTTTTCCTCCACAACTACACATCTTTATTACTATTTTTCCTCCACAACTACACATCTTTATTACTATTTTTCCTCCACAACTGCACATCTGTATTACTATTTTTCCTTCATAGCTACACATTTTCCTTACCATTTTTTTCGACCAAAATAATACATTTATTAGTATTTTGTTCCATCATAACGTAACTATACGTCTTAGTATTTTCTCCTTCCAAAATACATATCTTTCGCAGTATTTTTTCCACCATAGCCACACATCTTCAAATTTCTCCAGCAAACTATACGCATTTTGTCCACATATATATATTTTTTTCTTTAACTTCATTACAACTTATCACTCTTGCAAGCCTCTACTGGAAGTCTCTCAATGGATTTAGCGCCTGAAATCATTAATAACTTCCCTGTGCTTCACAGAATAAGTTAATCACAGTATACAAAAAAAGGGGCCTGTATTGAACAAAAAGAGGCCGGTATCGAACAAGAGAGAACCGCCCTGAACATAAAGAGGCGTGGAGACTCATTCATCATACACACAAATCTGATTTATAAAGACGGTGTGATCACAGTCTTACGTCACGCGCGTTGATACGTAGATGCTTTGTTTCCTTTGTACTTCTTCTCCTTGTTAAGCTGAAATGGAAACTTGCTTAAATTTGTCTGTTCCCAGTGTTTTCCGCTGCTTTTACTTTCTTTGGAAGTGTGGTATTGGGGGGGGGGGGTTGGATGGGGAGAGGTTGGGGGGAGGGGGTGGTTGCGAGAGGCCAACAATTCGTGTTATTGAGAGACAGTTAAAATTCTTGTTATCGAGAGACAGTTAAAATTCTTGTTATGGAGAGACAATTAAAATTCGTGTTATCGAGAGGAAGATAAAATTCGTGTCATCGAGAGACAGTTAAAATTCGTGCCATCGAGAGTTAAAATTCGTATTCTTCAGTGATAGTTAAAATTCGTGTTATCAAGAGAGTCAACATTCGTGTTATAGAGAAACAGTTAACATTCGCGTTATTTTATTGGTTCTGTTTGTGGCGTGGGTGTTCCGTCAGCTATGCGGCGTATAGGAGTATTGGTTTCCAGTTGTCTCCAGGAGAGGAGGGAGGGCGAAAGGGAATGGAATATTTTGAGGGTGAGCACTCAGCTACAGTAGGCCCCGCGGAATGCGCAGGCCGAAGTTTTTAATTTTGCCCCGACAGAAAAAATTCCCCAAACCTTATCGTGATTTAGAATCCTGGGTTTCCTGGAGGAGAAACTGGCCATGGCGCTTGTTTAAGTCAACACGTGACACAGTATCAGGAAAAGAGCTAACGATGAAGGTTTGGCGATCCTTCTAATTTTGTTTTTCAAGCCAGGTCCCATGGTACGAGCTTTAGAACATATAACGGAAACATGCATGAAGTAAATGCAAGGGAAGACAACTAGAGAAAGTTCTGGTGGACAGTTTTGGCGCGTAGTGTACTTCAACCCCTAACCCTGCCATTTATACAGTCGCACTTTGAAAAATATGAGGAAACAAGTATTGCTAACCCCGTTAAATGTCTTTCTTTGTTTTTGTATTTACAAATAAGAAATAATTCTGCATTGTCAGCCGTTGAAAAATCATAAACAGAGCACTTTAGATGTTGAGGACCGGGAAAATGATGAGAGAATCACTTGGGACTTGAATCCACGGACTGCGAAAGGACGAGCAGGCGCCTAGCCACGAGAGTACAATGCATTTATCGACTTGGCCATCATGCACCTCGAAGGGTGTGCTGTCTACGATTTTTCGAAGGTTAATCATACAGCATGGTGCTCTATCATTTTGTTGTTGTTTTTTTATTTGGAGTTCGCTGATCGACCAGTTAGATAGGATCTCAGCACATGTGAATGTACTCCGCAGCATGGGCGAGAATAATACTTATTAACGGGAAAGATCTCCAAGGGAATTTTTCTCCTCCATATTCGAGACAAGCTAACCTCAGCCATGCACGTAGGTCTACCTTTATCTTGAGTGTTCTTCTGGAAGTCACCTTCCCTAAGCGGTTTGTCAAGCGAAAAACGTGACCGGTACATTCTCGTATGAATGTAACATTAAAAAAGATAAATAAACGCTCCCGAAATAAAGTAATTTGTAAATAAAAAAAAAGACTGTCCCGGCTGTTTGACAAAACGTGCCGCCATCTTTGCAGCCCCAGTTTGAGAAAACGTGCCGCCATCTTTGCAGCCCCACACAAGACAAATGTCATCAGTTACTAGACATCCAAGGCGATGTTCAAATTGGAAGACAAGATCGGTGCATCTATGCATGTGTTTGGAGTGCATAGATGGTGTTTCTTTGTATCATAATAACTTGTATTTGCAGTACTGCTAATTATGTCTTAAGTTCTATGGTAATTAAATCAGATTTTCTCTGGAAAATATATCATATAACAAGTAACAACAACCAAATCAACTTTTTACTTTTTTACGTTCTACGTAAAAATGTTCACCTAATTATTGTGAAAGTAAAATAGATTTCAACTCTTTTTTATAGATCTTGACTTGTGTATGGTTTGTGTAAACATGTTCGAATAATTCTTCTGAAAGTAGAATAGATTTCAACTGTCTTCATAGATCATGACGTTGCTGCATTTTATGTAAAAATGTTCACATAATTCTTCTGAAAACAAAATAAAATTATAATATCTTCATATATCTTCATTTTGATTTGTTCATCGTTCTGGTCTTAGACCTATAAAGTAGCTATGGTGAAATTAATATACTGGTGCAGATTTTATTAATTGTTAACGCGTATACTCAAGAGAAAGTAATGTCAGCTTAGGAAAGACTATGTTAGTGGCTGAAAGCGGAATGTTAAAAAAACCCCAAACACTATAGGTGCTGTCAAGATCTCTTTAGAGCTAACAATATTATTTGGAAGAAGGAATGGCCTGTCTGCTGCACTATTTATTTTCCTATCCAAGTGAGCACACCAGAAAACACGCGGAAGGATTTCCTCTTGGTAGCTAAGCTGGATGGCAATAGCAGAAAACATTGAATGATTCAGGGCTTCACTTCAGACTTGGGAAGATCCTAATTGAATAGAATTGTCTACCCTGGGCAAATATAATCTCAGTTTAAGAAACTGCCAAATAAGAGAAAAAGAAAATCAGCTTTCTTGGCTACCAGGCCATTACTGACCAATGACAGTTCATTTTGGTGGCTGCTGTTGAACTTGGCATGTACCCCTGAGTTTGCGTGATTTCAGCAAATATTTAAATGGACAGCTCTTTCAGTCTGTTTACGCTTTGAAATGGGTCGCAGAAAGCTCTTTTAAGAGTCTTCTCTGCAGACGTTTGGGTTACTTTTTTAACAGATACCGCATGACCTTTCTATAGCAGATTTCAGCAGTTCTTAGTTTCAAATTATGTGCAGAAAACACGAAAAATAAACACAGAAAGAAAACACAGAAAGAAAACAGAGAGAAAACAGAGAAAGAAAACATAGACAAAAAAAAACACAGAGAGAAAACATGGAAAGCAGTGGCATTCTATTTATCAATAAGACGTGTTCTGATCCACGCCTTGCAACTAAATAGAGCAAATTTCATTTGAAATAAGTGAATATTATGACAGTCTCATAATTTGGTGCTTCAAAATCATGTAATAAATTTATTTAAAAAAACACCAAAGTATTCTTATAAGAGGAAAAGGGCGATCACTGTAACGCCATTAAATATCTTCTACTTTTAATGACTAATAATAATAATAATGCCGATAAAATAAATTAAACAGTAATATTAAATGTGACATATACAACAGAGTACATTTTTTTATCATAAAAAATTCTCATCTTCTTATCTCTACGTGCACTCTTAAACATAAGACTCCAGGGCGATGCTTCCTGCTGTACTCACCCGTTTCGTCAACTGTGTATCCATCATGAAGTAATGCACATGCTTTTCCGCTCTGCTCAGCTCTAGTTTTCTGGCAATAACAGCAACCACCAAAGCTGTGCATCCCGAACCCTGAGACAAAGATAGCAAAGATCTTGATGTTACATTGCTCATTTTGTACAATTAAGACCCGGGTTTATTATTATTATTATTATTATTTTTTAATGCGACGGTTATATATGATCCCAGAGAATTATCACGGAAAATATTAATTCTAAGAATGATAGGAAAGAGACAGAGAGGTCTCCGCGCTTGGGATGGATGGAGGGATTAACAGTAACTTCACATATCCGAGCCCTGTCACGAGGTCGACTTGCTTAAACACTGAAATGTGCACGAGATCTTCAGTGAGCACCGAATTATTTGCTCTATAACGTACAGTATGTCTCTTTCTGCAAAGAGGAAGCAGGCAAGACAAGACAAAGCTCCAGTTTAGCCACGGAAAGACGTGGCATAGCAACCACAGTGGGAAAAGTTTTATCTTATAATTTGATCACCCTGTCAGAAGTGAAAGGGGCACCACAAACCACTATCAAAATCATAGTAAAGGAGTCAATCTCGAGATATTTCCGGTACAAATCTCTCTCTCTCTCCCTCCCTCTCTCTCTTCCCCTCTCTCTCCCTCTCAATCACTCTCTCTCTCTCTTCCCCTCTCCCTCCCTCTCACTCACACTCTCTCTCTTATCTTAGACTGCTCTTACAGACACCGAATACAGTTAATTGTTTATTCTGAATAGTCCCGACATTTTTGTTTAGTAGATAGTCTTTTATACTTGCATGTAGTTACTTCTGCAGAGTGAATGGATAAGAGCGAAACATAAATGTTATATCTTACTTTATGTCTCTCAGCTTCAATGTTAATTATGTTTGTTACATAAACAGCATATTTGTAGAATGTCTGGAATAGAGTGAAAGATGTGTGATAAAGGGCAGAATGTCAGACGGGCCTGCGTGCCCAATTCTTAACCCTTTTGAAATAAAGTCAATCAATCAATCAATCTCCCTCCTCTTTCTCCCATCCCTTTCCCCTCTCTCCCTCCCTCTCCCCCTCCCTCTTTGGAACGTTTAAGTGCCCAAGACATACGAATTTCCGCAAGGAAGTATACACAGCACAAAACGCCTGTCCTTCGCCTTGTTCCCTTTTACCCAAAGCGAGTCCTCTGTTACTTAATATCCTCTCCGTTTTTCTTTCCTATGTCTCCTTTGGTCTACCTTTACTCATGCACCCCCTGAAGTGCCCATCTCAGTGATGCTATTTTTGGTAACGAATCATTAGTCATCAGGAGCACATGTCCCAGCCATCGTCAGCATCTTTCCTCAATAATCGAAGTCAATGGCTTCATCAGTTTCAACAAGTTTTTTTTTTTCGAATTCATTCACGCATAATCTACGCTAACCCTTCTCTCGACACCTGTGGTGTATGGATTAGAAAATTGCTTTTAGCAGGTAGAGACAGGCAATGGAATTATTTTTTTTCTACATAAACATATTTATTCTCGTTTTACAACATCCCCTGCCATTACAACTAACGCTTCCTTGACAGACAAACGTTTTAAGCAATAATAATAAATCGAACATGTGGGAGGGGAAACAACCAACAAAAAACCCCCCCAACTAACATGACCAGGAGCAGCGATACATTTTTAAGACTAAGGAACTAATGACATCATTAAGCATAATTTAGAAGTAAAAGACGTCCTCCTTGCCCAGAAGGGAATCGTTAAATAAAGACGTTAGGAGAACATTAACCTACAGCTGGGCACGTAATGGTGTCGTGTGTGTGAGTACTATCCAAAAAAAAAAGAGCATATCGTTCTGGACATGACGGTCTCTCTTAATCTGAAGTCGAAAGCGGAAAGGCAGATGTTTTTTTTTTCTTGTGCGAAACAAGTTTTTCTTTTTTCCATCCATCCATCCATCCATCCATCCATCCATCCATCCATCCATCCATCCGTCCGTCCGTCCGTCCATCCGTCCGTCCGTCCGTCCGTCCGTCCATCCATCCATTCGTCCGTCCGTCCATCCATCCATCCATCCATCCATCCATCCATCCATCCATCCATCCGTCCGTCCGTCCGTCCATCCATCCATTCGTCCGTCCGTCCGTCCGTCCATCCATCCATCCATCCATCCGTCCGTCCGTCCATCCATTCATTCATCCGTCCATCCATCCATCCGTCCGTCCGTCCATTCATCCATCCATCCATCTGTCCGTCCATCCATTCATTCATCCGTCCGTCCGTCCATCCATCCATCCATCCATCCATTCATCCATCCATCCGTCCGTCCGTCCGTCCATCCATCCATTCATCCCAGGTAATTCACCATCTGTGTTTTTTGCCAAGCCCTCATTCGGTCTACATTTATTCACGTGATCGCAAATACATGCACTCTCGTGAGCGCTGGAACAAACGTGCCCCAGACGTATTCATCGTATTTTAATGGCGTATATCTCATTCCGCAAGTGGATGCTAATGTTCTAGGAGCAAAGTATAGATCATTTTATCTCACGCAGACGCTTACATGTAAAAGCGATATATGAGGTCTTTCTGGACTCCTCACCGCCCAGCTTCCTGCAACAAAACCTCCATCTTTTTTTCTACAGCCGCCATGCAACCTTTAGGAGCTGTGTCAAAAGACAGATTTTATGCGCACAGGTCAACAACGTATTTTTAGATGACGTAAAGAAAGTAGAAGATAATGAATATGTCCACTGCGGTGGTAATGATAACATTCTACATGTAGTTAAGCTTTCAAACACAAAATGCAACATCTTCATGATAATAACGAACATCCGAAGATGGTAATGGGAAATTTTTTCTAACTGCATGGGAAACCTTTCAAGAGTTATTTAGGATGTAAGTTACATAATAAAAAAGCCTGAAGCTTGGAATTTTCTTACATGTGCCAACTGTTAGATTCGTGGGATGAGGACTTCGATAAAAACTGGTGCTAGGGGAGCAGTGGTAGCCAGAGGCTTCAAGTTCAGTTTTACTTAGGACAGAAAGAAAGAGGAAACTGGGACAAGAACGACAACAGTTTATAAAAGAGATGAGCGCGCAGGGATGAGAAACTAACGATCCAATATTTCGGCAGTATATCTTTTTTCAAGGACAACGAAAATGACAAAATAACAACTAAATACACGCACAAAAGACATTAGAATTCAGCTGCATCATTGAATATCTTATGGTGAAGGATTTGTTAACTAAAACTTTTAAATATTTGTTTCTGAGACGTATTACATGTGCTACTAGTGAGTTATTTCTGTAGCTAATAACAGACACTGATTATTCCAGACTTCCTTTTCCAAGACAGAAATTTAACTGTTCAGTTTTCATTGCAACAGACACTTGGGCTGCATTAATAACTTTGAAAAAAAATGTCAGCCTCTAATGCTTTCTGTCAAATAATTCATGGTTTTCACTTAAGCTCTCAATGTTTAATATTTTGTCTTAATGTAATTCACATTATAATTTTTCGTGTCCATTTAATGATATCAGTTTATTTCTATCTTTTCATCATTGTGCGAAGCTTTCTTCTAAGCATTTTTCCTATTAAATTTCATTTTCCTGAGCCTCTTCCTGGCATTTTCATTAATCCTATTATCATTTCTTTCTTTCTTTCTTTCTTTCTTTTTCCTCATGAGTGAATCTGTTTTCTCCATTCATTGCCTCTCTTGCTTGTTCTTTGTTCTCATGAGAGAATCTGTTTACTACTTCCATTGTCTTTCCTGTTGGTTGTTCCAGACTTTCCAACGCACAGTAAAGTTGATGTATTGTTCACTGTACTATTTATTTGTTTATTTGTTTCCTAAAAAAACATTTTCGTGGTGATGATGATAATGTGTTTGGAATGTTTTAGAAACACTTTATTCTGGAACAATGCTGTATATACATAATTATAAAACTTTCTAAATGTTGTATATACATAATTATAAAAGTGTTTCAGTGTTGTATATTCAACATTATAAAAGTGTTTAAAAGTTGTATATACATAATTATAACAGTGTTTCAGTGTTGTGTATACATAATTATAAAAGTGCTCCAATGTTTTATATACATAATTATGAAAGTGTTTCAGTGTTGCATATACATAATTATAAAAGTGTTTAATTGTTGAATATACATAATTATAAGAGTGTTTCAATGTTGTATATAATAATTATGAAACTGTTTCAATGTTGTATATATATCTCTCTCTCTGAACCCTAAGTGTCCAAGGCACATGGGGCTTCCTCAAAGGGCTTTCCACAAACGCCTGTCCTTTGCCTTTTTTCCGCTCTTGCCCAGGTGAGCCCTCTGTTGCTCAACATCCTCTCTGTTGTTCTTCTCCGTGTATCTTTTGATCTATCCTGTTCCACTGTGGTGTCCATCTTAGTGATATTTTTGGTAGTGAGTTATCAGTCACTCGGAGCACATGTCCCAACCATCGCCAGCGTCTTTCTCAGTAATTGCTGTTAGTGGCTTTGTCTGCATTTCTGGTAACAAGCTGTTATTTCTTATGGCGTTTTGGCAAAATATTTTTCTAATTCTCTGTAAACATTTAATCTGGAAAAAATCCAGCTCGTTTTCTATGGAATGTTGTATATACATAATTATAAAAGTGCTTCCTCATTTTGTTTTCAAAATATAAATGTTTTTTAAAACGCTGTATCAGAAATGAGCATTGTGCATATCGGTCGCCCACAGACTAGTTGATTTATTGCAGTAAATGCAATATGCGATTTATAGGAAGTAATTTTTTTTATTACTCTGGAACAAATACAGTTAACATTTGAACAGTAGGAGTTTCAACTGCGCCTGCCCACTTATCCGCGGAGTTTTTTTTTTTTCAGTATATAAAATATTTGATAATTTCGGAAAAGGAACTTCGCAGACGAACCATCATCATCGTCATCAGGTGCCGTGCCGGCTGGCGTTAGCTTCTCCATAGTACCCGATTCTTCATGCAGGTCATCAGTTCAGCCGGTGATCTCATCTCACACCATCTTGTCAGTATGATTCCTCTCCAGTATGATCTCCCTCGGCCTAAAATGCCTATCGCATATGACTCAATGTATTACATGTAGCTAAAGGCAGTGGTTGCAAATTCCAGCTAAATGCTAGATCACGGGCAGCACACAGTCAACACAACATTGGGGTCATCTCCCTAAACAACACTGAAAGAAATCCTGATGTCAGTGGCCGAGCACGTGCGGGCGGGCCCCGAGTGTAATGAGGCCGCTTCCCAGGACCAGCAACAGACCTAGGCCTCTTTTTTGCAGTTACAGTTCTCTCGGCCTTCCCCTGGCACTTCTTACCTCTAATGTTTCTGTTGTTATAGTATCTTCCATCCCCTCTTTTCTCATTGGCGGCCTGGTTAGCTGAGTGGTTTACTAATCCGGTGGCACCGGGTTCAGTCCCAGCAGTGGGATTTTTTTTTTCAGCCTCCGAAAATGGGTACCAGAGAAATGTGGGAAGGTAAAGCGGCCAGGCATGATACTGACCACATAGCACTTTCATGTGCAGAAGGCCATGGAAAATACAGGCCTAACACCGTATTCCCCAATATATCTTAAAAGCATGGAAGCGGGAATTTTACCTTTACCTCTCTTCTCACTGCATGTCCTGTGAAAGTACACTGTCTCTCTCGTCATTTTTTTTCCTGGCAAGATTTTTTTGGGTCTCTTCCTTTCTGATCATACATTCTTCATTAGCAATCTTTTCTACCCAGGTAATTCCCAACATTCTTCTGATATACCACATCTCTATTGCTTTCAATGATGTTTGTACGGACCTACCTATATAGACTAACCGCGTAGCCTAAAACAACGTAATCTCTCGCAGATTTTAACGTGTTTAGTGCATTATGTATAGCTGGGATAATACCAAGGAACCCATACGAAGTGTCACCAGCGATGCTGAAAGTGGTCATTAAAAAGCAGAGAAAAGTCATGACATTACAAGAAAAGGTTAAAATTGCTTTGATATGTATCGTAGACTAAGGTCTGCAGCCGGGGTTGCAAAACGAACCCTGCCTGTTCCTACTGAAGTGAAGACGACGATGATGATGAAGACCTTTATGATGATCCACTTCTAGTTAATGAGTAGTAAATAATGATCACGTGCCGTACAGTTAATAAACCTATCTGTTGTGTATGTATATGCGTCTTAGTGTGAAAATCTAATAAATGTTATACGGCACGAACTGCATGAGACGTTCGTATCATCATCATCATCATCATCATCACTGCCTAAGTATTCCTTGTGTAGAACGTCGTGGTAAAGACTTGCATGGAAGTGATTAGCCTATCCCTACATAGACAATAAAACCTCCTTATTTTCTACGGTTGCTGTGCCTACCTGCATGCACCTGCGGCCGTGTAGTACCTCTTTAAGTGGACTTAAGACGTGATAACCACGCTGCGCCAGATAAGGGCCATAAGGACGATGAGGAAGACGCCAAAGCCGCTGCTGTTGAATTTCCTCTATTGTCGATATGGGCACGTGTACGCGATGTTGAAAGTCGATCACATCCAGCTTGGTCGAATATGCTTGTTCTTCCCGCTTGATCAGATCGAGCTTCGTCGACTACACTTGTTCTTCCCGAGTGATCAGATCGAGCTGCGTCGGCTACGTTTGTTCTTCACGCTTGATCAGATCGAGCTTAGTCGGCTACGTTTGTTCTTCTCGCTTAATCAGATCGAGCTTCGTCGACTACGCTAGTTCTTCTCGCTTGATCAGATCGAACTTCGTCGGCTACCTTGTTCTTCCAGCTTGATCAAATCGAGCTTCGTCGACTACACTTGTTCTTCCCGCTTGATCAAATCGAGCTTCCTCGACTACACTTGTTCTTCCCGCTTAGTCAGATCGAGCTTCGTCGACCACACTTGTTCTTCCCGCTTGAAACCTTTCTACGCATTCATAAACTTTTCGTTGAATCATGCTGTTTTCACTTCCGTACTGAGCCAACATCTTGCGGTAAATTTCAACAGGTTTCATCCATTCCCTCTGTCCACATAAATCTCACAACTTCTTGTTCACCCATGGCTCAGTCCCGCAGAGGAACGCCCATGTTTGTTTACTTGGCCTTGGACTTCTGCTAGATTATAGGCATAGGACTGCGCTGTGCATGTTAGAACTAGCCACCAGTCACTGCGAACGTGTGACATCAGCATCTGTCCCTTGTGGTTAGGACGTAATTTTCAAATTTGCTTCACTTAAAAAAATTACTTCGTATATTAATATATGCAGCTAAATAACTGTGTGCATGTGATAAAAATAGCATCTAATGTATTCAGTATTTTAAAAATATTACTGAAGGAGTGCATCAGAGGTTGAATGTAAAGTTTTGTCATTTTAATTGCTCTCACGCTCTTTACATATATTTATTACTCCGTGTACTAAACTGAACGTTTGAAAAACAAGAAAGTGAGATAGTTGAGTGATGAAGGGAAGAATGTTAGATAGATGGGGTTACGTCCCCAACTCCTCACTCTTTGAAAATAAAGTTCCTTCGCTCTCTCTCTCTCTCTCTCTCTCTCTCTCTCTCTCTCTCTCTCTTTTCACACACACACATACACACACATAAGGCATTCTGAATATATCATCTACTAAAGAAAGACCAAGTAATTACTACATTACTCGCTATATACCCTTCTGATTAAAATTTACTTTTCTTATTTAAACCAACCATCTACAGAAGAAATAGTTTTTTTTTTAATCAACCAATTTACTCATCAGAATATAAATGATGATATCTCAGTTAACATCGCAAAACGTCTTGCTAAAACAATGAAGGCGGTAGCCATCTTGTCTGACCTAGTCTTCACTATAAAATATAACATCTCATGGAACAAAACAGGGCCTCTAACTCCGCAAAATCTGCACTATCCTCTACTTCAGGGGCTAGGATTTTTTTAAACCCGTACACATCTACCCCTAATCCACTTTGCATGAAGTACTTTCGAAATACCTGTTTTGTCAACATAACATTTGGGTACCGTAAACTGTTCTATTTCAATTTAAAATCAAAAACACTTTACAGACATCAGCGGAAATTCACTGTTCATGGGATTTGTTTTTTTTTCCCTACTTCATTTAATCTTTATAAAATGCTCACATGCTGAACCATCAGTCACATTTTCCTCCATATAACTTGAGCATCATCATCCTACTAGCATGAGTATCCTCCAAACGATTCTGCCGGTTGCTTTTTACTAGGTTTCATATAATATAAACCGGTTACGGTAACCGACGACCTCCAAAAGTTTCGGTTTTCCTGGGTTTTTTTTTTAATCGATAATTTACCAGCAATTGCAGATTAAACGCGATCTGTGTTACTTCCACGCTCACAAACTCTTGTAAGAGGGACACAAGAAGAATTTATAACGATTATATAATGAATTATCTTGCTTCCTCAGTCAATGTTATTTTTCTTCTTCATCCGCGATTTTGATTCCTGACCACAATTTGATGCCTTAAAAAAGGGTGCTTAGGCAACAGAATTCAACCTAGTTCAGGTAGAGCAGAAGCCTGGTTTTCACGTCTTCAGATCTTGTAGGGTACTGGTGCGATCTGCTGATTCAGGAGCTGAAAGTCCTTACAGTTTCGTAGCGTGTAGACTTTTGTCAATTTTATTTTTATACATACATAAAGAATAAGAGTTAATAGTTTGCAAAACAGTGCCCGAACACTTATAGGCACAATCCAGCGTTGTCACGTTTAAAAAAAAGCACTAACATGACTAGGTCCTTAACGATAGGTCCTTACGGTTGCCACGTTTAAAAAAGCATTAATATGATTATGTCCTTACGATATGTACAGGAAGCACTACCATGTTATGGTATGTGCAAGAAGCAGCACCATGTTACGATATGTACAATAAGCAGCACCATGTTACGGTATGTACAAGAAGCAGCACCATGTTACGATAAGTACAGGAAGTAGCATCATGTTACGATATGTAGAAGAAGCAGCACCATATTACGGAATGTAGAAGAAGTAGCACCATGTTACGGTATGTACAGGAAACAGCACCATGTTACGGTATGTACAAGAAGCAGCACCATAGTTCCCGTACTGTAACGATCACAGAAACAGTACAATTAACTTAACAAGCAGTACTGTTTCTTCATTTTTTGTTCTTTCTCCGAGACTCCGCCGAAAAATCTGGCATTGTTTATGGGATAAAAGCTATACCTGATATCCCGTTTTATTCATAACCCACTGGTAGCCATGAGACTGGCAGGCGGGAGTAGATCCCTCTTTTACAGTCTCAGGGTGGCTTAGAAATCGCGTCACTATCGACTGGGTCAAACATTTTCAAAAGTAAAATATGAAAATGAAAGGGCAATACGCAAATCACTAAATCCGAGGACAATGCCGCTCTTTGCCACAAGATTTTATGGGTGCTTTATGTCATCATAAAAATAGAATATGTCCAAATTTCCATATTCCAGAGCGCACGTCTCAAAAGCCGAGGACAAAAATTATAATAGAGGCATGACCCAATGCTTCTGATTTGAGCTCTGTAATTCATTTAGCTTGGGGACAAATACGTTTGACTAGTTCTCACGTGGGCAAGGAATGGAGCCGCTGGGTGCAGAACTAGAATGAAGGCCGTGACACTGTTCTGGGAGTCAGAAAATCAATGGCAATGAATAAGTCTTACAGTTTCTTGCTGTGTACTTGAAGTCACCGGCGTCGCTGGCTATGTAGAAATCTGCGCTACAAAGTAGATTACTTAGGTCCTAATTTTAATGCCTTCCGTCTTCCCCGCTCCAAGAGTAAAGATTTCTGAAGCCGTTAAAGTCGCATGGCCCTCGATGAAATGAGTGCCGTTGGTCACAGAGAAAAATGCGACCACAGGAGCAGGTAATGCTTAGGAAGTTGCCACTGACATAAGCAGTTTCGGGAAGCAAAGTCCTCGTTAAAGAAAGGAAGTCTGATGAATATTTCTATATCTTAATCCATTTGTGATTCAGGTGTGTCACATACACTTCACAAAAATAAAAAAATCGTGTGGTCTTTTGTGTTTCATTTCAACGAGTTTTTTTTTAAAGGAGAAGAAGGGAAGACCGTCGACTTCTATACCTCATTCCATTAAATACTGCCATAATTCTTCGAAAGTTATTATATTTTTCTGGAATAATTTCAAGCACGGCGTTATCTGCTTCATCTTCTCTAAAGAAATTTGATCCTCTTGAGTTGATATGAAGAAATGATAGCCTTTTTTTTCTCATTACAAGAAATGTTACCGTTCTTTTCATATCTCCTTTATCTCATATCAAGAAATGTTGCCGCCTTTGTTATATCCTCTTTATCTCATATCAAGAAATGTTGCCGTCCTTTTTATATCCTCTTTATCTCATGTCGAGAAATGTTGCCGTCCTTTTTATATTCTCTTTATCTCATGTCGAGAAATGTTGCCGTCCTTTTTATATCCTCTTTATCTCATATCAAGAAATGTTGGTACCTTTTTTATATCCTCTTTATCTCATATCAAGAAATGTTGCCGCCCTTTTTATATCCTCTTTATCTCATATCAAGAAATGTTGCCGTCCTTTTTATATCCTCTTTATCTTACGTGAAACCATTTCAGACTTTTAAAAAAATAAATCTGATTAAAAAAAAAGATTGCTCTTAGCATTTCATTTCTAGATACGTTGCTGTCCCTTTTACAAGTATTTCACTCTTTTAGAAATTTCAATTTCATTTCATTTTACAACATGTTTTCCCATTCCAAAAAAAAAAAATTCCAAATCTTCCGTCTTCTATTCCACTTTTCTTCCAGTTTCCTGTCTCCCTCTGTAGTCATTTCCATTGGACATGTCTGACCATGTTTGTCGGGGCCCGTAATAAATCCAGTACGCTCCTATTTTCTCCTGACAGTTCGGTCCTAGATGAATGTCTGGACTGTTTTGGTTTACACGTATAATTTATATTATATGAAGTATTTGATAATGAAATTTTCCAGACTAATATCTCTACTGTAATTTACATTACACGCTGTTATTTTATTGTATGTGAAATATGACACAGAAGCACTGTACTGTCAGCTTGCGATCCTTTGTTATGTATGCGATATGATTTTTGAATGCAGATTTTGCAATAATAATCTCTCTCCTCCTTTTTTTCCTCTCTCTCTCTCTCCCTTTCTCCCTTCCTCTGCCTCTCTCACTTACAGGAAGTTTTCTATCTCTCTTCTCCTTCTCCCTCTCTCTGCCTCTCTCTTCCTCCCTGTGTCTTTCACTCCTCTTTCTTCTTCCCTTTCTCCCTCTCTCTCCTCTTTCTTCTTCCCTTTCTCCCTCTCTCCCTCCTTTTTCTTCTTCCTTTTCTCCATCTTTCTGCATTTTTCTCCCTCTCTATGTCTTTCGTACTCTTTCTCTTCTCTTTTCCCCTCCTTCTGCCTCTCTCACTCCTTTTTTCTCTTCCCTTTTCTCTTTCCTTCAGCTTCGCTCTCTTCCTTTTTCTCCCTGATGTATGATAAAGGGCAGAATGTCAGACGGGCCTGCGTGCTCAATTCTTAACCCTTTTGAAATAAAGATCAATCAATCAATCAATCAATCCCTCTCCCTGTCTCTCTCTGCCTCTCTCACTTATTCTCCCTCTTTCTCCTTTCTTTGCCTCTCTCACTATTTTTCTTACTCTCATCTTTCTCCTCCTCTCTCTCCGTGCCTCTTTCTACCTCTCTCTGCCTCTCTCACTCCTTCTTCTTCTCTTTCTCTCATCATTCTCCTTCCTTTTGCCTGTCTCACTCCATCTTCTCTTTCGTGCTCTCTTTCTTTCCGGTTCTCTCTCCCTCCCTCTGCCTCTCTCATTTTTTTCTCCGTCTCTCCTCTTGAAGAGTCCTCTCTTTTTCTGTCTCTGTCACTCTTCTTCTCCTTCTCTCCTCTTACTCTTTCGCCTTCTTTCTCTCTCTCTCCCTGCATCTCTTTCATTTCTCCTTCCCTCTTTTTCGTCTATCTCCCCCTCTTTCTCCTTTTAATCGGCTCCTTTGTCTTTCATTTACTCCTATTTAGGTCCTCCGTCGTGTTTATTACGTGTCCATCTTTCTTTTTATTTTCCTTTCTCTTCTTATTTTCTTTCTGTTTTTTTTTTCTTCAGAAGCCTTCCTCAATTCTTTCTTTGTTTCTTTTCATTTTTCTTCCTCTTCTGTCGCCTTCTGTCATCTTCCTTCATTTCTCTATGCTCTGTCTGAATTGAAAAGCTATGTGAACCGGCCATAGTGCATGCAGACATGACATTAAAGTAGCACAAACTATCCCTCTGCACATTTTTATACTTCGCAGATATTCAGCTACTGCGTGTTTTCCCCAAGCATAATCTTCCTGCACAGGTTCTCTCATTGTTGGTTGCAGTCATGCGCCGGTTTATGACCGACTGAGTCGTGATCATTTGTATTTAATGGCCAAGCACCAATTTAAAAAAATAGAACATGTTCTGCTCTGTTCTGCAGTGAAGGTACCTTGGAGGGGGGGGGCATGGTACTGAAGCCTATACTTTCCTTGACCTGTCGACGCACTAGAGGGTGATGTGGTCAGCACATTAGAGGGTGATGTGGTCAGCACATTAGAGGGTGATGTGGTCAGCACATTAGAGGGTGATGTGGTCAGCACATTAGAGGGTGATGTGGTCAGCACATTAGAGGGTGATGTGGTCAGCACATTAGAAGGTGATGTGGTCAGCACATTAGAGGGTGATGTGGTCAGCACATTAGAGGGTGATGTGGTCAGCACATTAGAGGGTGATGTGGTCAGCACATAAGAGGGTGATGTGGTCAGCACATTAGAGGGTGATGTGGTCATCATTACTAGAGGGTGGTGTGGTCAGCATAACTAAAGGGTGGTTTTGTCAGCACCACTAGATAATGATGTGAGCAGCATAATAGAGTGTGATGTGGTCATCATCACTAGAGGGTGATGTGGTCAGCATCACTAGAGGGTGATGAGGGCAGCATGGTAGAGGATGAAGTGGTCAGCATCACTAGAGGGTGATGAAGGCAGCATGCTAGAGGATGAAGTGGTCAGCATCACTAGAGGGTGATGTGGTCGGCATCACTAGAGGGTGATGGGAGCAGCATACTAGAGGGTGATGTGGTCAGCATACTAGAGAATGAAGTGGTCAGCATCATTAGAGGGTGATGTGGTCAGCATCACTAGAGGGTATGTGGGCAGCATACTAGAGGGTATGTGGGCAGCATACCAGAGAGTGTTGGGCAGCATACTAGAGGGTATGTGGGCAGCATACTAGAGGATGATGTGGTCAGCATCACTAGAGGGTATGTGGGAAGCATACTAGAGGGTATGTGGGCAGCATACCAGAGGGTGATGTAGTCAGCATTACTAAAGGGTATGTGGGCAGCATACTAGAGGATGATGTGGGCAGCATACTAGAGGGTGATGTAGTCAGCATCACTAGAGGGTATATGGGCAGCATACTAGAGGGTGATGTAGTCAGCATCACTAGAGGGTATGTGGGCAGCTTACTAGAGGGTATGTGGGCAGCATACTAGAGCATCACTAGAGGATGATGTGTGCCGTATACTAGAGGGTGATGTGGTCAGTATCACGCCTGGCCGCCTTTCCTTCTCAGGCTCCAGAAGAAGTCGGTGCCTATTTCTACAGCTGGGTGACTGTGTTGCCTTCGGGCGGATTCAAACAGCGACAACTATTTCTCCATCGCGACATCCTTCATCAGGATATTATGGTCATAAATACACAGTTTTTCTCCAAGATATTATGACCGTAAATATACAGTCTTTCATCAGGAAATTACGGCCGTATATATACAGTCCTTCCTCAAGATACTGCGACCGCAAATATACAGACCTTCATCAGGATATTACGGCCGTAAATATACTGTCCTTCAGGAGGATATTACGGCGTAAATATACAGTCCTTCAGGAGGATATTACAGCCATAAATATACCCCCCTCGTTTCGTTCGAAGGCAGGTTCCAGCGAGCGGAGTAGCATTCCTCGTAGTCGGAAATTTAAGCGAAAGCCATCAAATGGTACGAGTACATTACGAGGGTCATGCCGAAGTTCGTGAGCAAAAATTTTTTAAAAATCAGAATTTATAGATAAAGAAAATATAAATGTATCACCAAATTCTGCATCCTTTGCACTTCATATAGTGGTCACATGACGTCGCCGTCATGTGTCACGTGACCACGCGGAGCATAAACAAAATGGTGGGTGCTGAAGTTTCGTTTCGTCAACGTGTTGTTCTAGAGTTTCTTGTTAAAGAGGAAATCCCCGCTGCCGAAATTCACCAAAGGCTTAAACTTGCTTATGGAGATGTGTGTATGGGTGCTAGCAGTGTTAACAGGTGGGTGAAAGGTTTCAAAGATGGACATATCCAAGATATGCTTCGCAGAGTTCGCCCTCGAACTGCCTCCAATGAACGCAAAGTAGAAAGGGTTGAGACATCATTAAAGAATAAAGACGTGTCACAGTATCTGAAATCGCTGTAAATCTTGGAATAGGACACAATGCAGCAAAGGAAATGATTGAAACCCTAGGGTATAGAAAAGTTTGTGCCTGCTGGGTCCCACAAGAGAGAGCGTCCAGAAAGCAGTGCGTCTGTGCCGTCGATCAGCTAAAACAGAATTCTACCGGGAGAGTATTTTCAAACTTGCAGAGCAATGGGAAAAATGTGTGCAGAGAAATGGAGATTATGTTGAAAAGTGAAGAAAAGGATGCAGATAAGGTGATACATTCATATTTTCTCTATCTATAAATTCTGATTTTAAAAAAATGCTCACGACTTTCGGTATGACCCTCGTATATGCCAGATAATCTTTATAATGTTCGCTTTTCTCATCGGGCCCTTTTATGTTCTCAAATCCAAAACAAAAAAACAAAACAAAAATGAAATAGCTTTTATTCCTCCGATCATAACTTGAAGAGATAAGCTGGAGCAGCTGTTGCTATTCCCGGTTAAAATGTATCAACAGAAGCAGACATCTCGACAACAGCACGCCCCTAAAGTCCAAATGATTATATGGTAATCGATATGAATGTCCCGTGAAATCTTTCTTAAAATGCAAAGCCGCGACATGTGTGGGAAGGAAACCGAGGTAGATATTATGACAACCAAAGTAATGCTATGTGTGAGGGGTTATCTAGGTGTTATGCCAAATCTGCGTGAGTGTACTGCAGGTGAGAGGAGAGCTCACGGCATGTGCTTTAAGTAAGACTTTTTGCTTTTTCTGAAAAATATAATACCAGTAAGTAGAGGAATGATCAGGAACGAGGAGGTCTAGGAAAGGGCAGGACAAGAACCTATGAACCTACAAATCATGTGTAGGAAATGGAGGTGGATTGGCCACACACTGAGGAAACCCGACACCAGCATAGCAAAACAGGCAATGACATGGAATCCTCAAGGAAACAGAAAACGAGGAAAACTTAGACTCACTGGGAGAAGAGAAATTATGACAGTGCTCAGAGACAAGGGATACTCATGGAAGGAAGCATAGGATAATTCCAAGAACAGGGATGACTGGAGAGCCTTTGCTCTCAAGGGAGTGAATGATGATGATGAAGTAGAGGAATGTCTTATCTCTGTATCACAGTACCATGGTGAAGTTATTTTCTTCTTCTGTTAGCCTTCAGTATATGTAAAGGTCAAGGTAAAATCATCCTCGTTTCATGTCATTAAAGCATATACAGTTATGTGTTAGGCCCCTTTTGATTTTCATTATTTTGAAATGAGGTTTAAAGAGGTCTACTATCATGGCGAAAACTGAAGATGAATATTCATATATGTATCTTTTCATGGAAACCGATGATTGAAAAGAACGTAAGAGAGCGAAAAACTGGCAAAATATGAAGTTAGAAATTAATTTCTTGTTGCTCTGGGCAATTTTAACCTTGGCTACTGAAGGGAAAAGTTCTACCAAATTCGCACTTTGCTCTCTGTCTCTGTATGGTGGAGCCGTAATAACAGAACAAGGGGAAACGGTGGATGGAGTATATTAAAAACACGGAATAATTTAACGAAATGTGGAGTTCACGCGCTTAAAGATTCAATAGAAGATCTAAAAGAAAGTCAGATGTCTTAATGTTATACGAGTATGTGCACGCTTCACAGTTTTCTGCATGCAGCGGGAAACGCTGGAAAACGCTAGAAACGCAGAGAAAGCTTCAAGTAAGTGCTCACAGGCATTTCATGGAAGGAACGACGTGGGGGATCAAACGTTTTGTTCTTCTGCTCAGAGTTGTGACGGCTGTGACGTTCTTGGTGGCAGAAGACGGAGGTAGCTGCCTTTCTTGATTTTCTTCCCTTCCCGGGATTAGCAGCTTCTTGTTTATTTTTAATTATTTTTTGGCGTTAGCAGGCTCATGTGATTGTAATAATTTCTTGCGGTTAGCAGGCTCATGTGATTGTAATAATTTCTTGCGGTTAGCAGGCTCATGTGATTGTAATAATTTCTTGCGGTTAGCAGGCTACTATGACATTTCCTCCATAAGGTTCATTACAACATGAGCCATATTAATCTGCCTCCCATTCTTCAGACTTCTATGACAAAAATAACATTTCATAACTGCAATCAGTGGAATTCCTTGGCGGTCAAGGTTACAAGTCTTAACGTTGGTGAAGGCATCTTTACTGCGAGTAATCATAATTCTCAGGAAAACGATTGCCGCAACGTTGTGTTGTTTTTTCTTCTGTTTACCAACATCTGACAGGTAATACGTTTATCTGCTTATGAGAAGCTGATAAGCTACCAATTTGGCAGGATGTCGATATACAGGATGTCGATATGTCGACTTATTTTACAAGTACCACAACAAGAGCGTGCACAGAATGGAATGAGGTGTGTTGAAACTTATATAAAACAGCACAGAAAATCTTAGTACATCCAGGTTGTGACTAAATCTGTGTATACAATAACGACCAAGAAGACTACTGTTATACAAAAAAAAAAAGGTATTATTTCTTCCCGCCAAAAAAATCTCAAAATAACGTTGTACTTTCTTAACACTTGTCTGCGTCCATATATTTCTGTTGACTTTATTATTGATTCTAACCATTATAGTAGGCTGTAAAGAGTGGATGTTATAGATCTTTACGACGTGACGACAGCATTTTCACTTTTTATGTTTCCACGGTTTTTGTCTATATAGAAACAACGGGATTTAGATGTGTCTTTCTAATGGAAAGAACAAAAGACAGAAGTTATATATTGAAAGATTGGGGAATTGAACAGAATATCTTACATACGACCTTTGTCTCTCGGTTTTCACAGTGTTCACGCATTTGAAATAAATTTGTTTTGTACTAGCTTGCTATGTAAAAAAGGCAAGCTTGAATAATAAAGAAAAAAAATGGATCATATTTTAACAAACTTTTTTCACTTTCAACTCTTAGATAAATATTAAGCAATATGATTTAACCGTATATACGCAGCTAAAAAAGAAGAAATTGTAGCCGGGGACAAGTTGGGGAAGTTTAGTGACGGCATTAAAATAGAATGTGATATCTTTGTTCAAATACGATTTGATATAGACTTCTCTCCCTCTTTCCATCTCCTCTTACTTCTCTCTCTCGCCTCTTTCACTCTTTCTCTCTCTCTCTCTCTCTTTCTCTCTCTCTCTCTCTTCGTCTTCTTCTTTCTCTCTGTCCCTTTCCTCCTTCTCATTTTCCTTCTCTCTCTCTACCCTGCCCTCTCTCTGTCTCTTTCTCTTTCACTCTTTCCTCGTCCTTCTCTTCCTCATATCACACTGTCTGACATCTCACCAGATGATGCTATAATCTAATCAAGGCAAAAGATCAGATATGATTAATCTCACGATTTACGAATATCTTTATTGGCAGGAAAAGATCAAGCTCATGACACCTTCGATTCCCAGACGCAGTTCTAAATAGATTTTTTTTCTGTGTCAGGGAATACCAGGAAACGTGTCTTTTCAGGTCAAGATGAACTAAAGAAATTGTGTCATAGTGCCATAATTTGTACAAAGGATATATATATATATATATATATATATATATATATATATATATATATAAAGGATATGATTAGATAAAGGACCAAGCACAAACACAAAGATATTTGCTCTTTTAAGGATAATTTCGATTTTAGCTTCCACATTTCACGGAAGTACTTTGATAACAAACGTCACTTGCATCCTCATGGATACAAATAATATCTGTGGATGCAGACATATCCTCGTGGATACAAGTAATATCTACAGATGCATACATTGTCGTGGTGGGTGCAAATAAACCCTCGTGAATACAAATAATATCTGTGGATGCAAATAGATACTTTGGATACAAGTAATATCTGTGGATGCAAATAGATACTTTGGATACAAGTAATATCTGTGGATGTAAATATATGCTCGTGGGTACAAGTAATATACGTGGAAGCAAACAGATACTCGAGGACACAAATAATGTTTATGGATGTTCAGATATATCCTTAAGGATACTGATAATGTCTCTGAGTATAACTGTATCATTTTGAATGTCAGGTAAAAAATTGCCTCTCATGAGATTTTACACCAATTAACGTATGCTAAAACAGCGTTAAGACGCTGAAGGGTTACCATCACTGCTAGTCGGACAAGTCCATAAGTGCTCTCATTTCCTCATGCGACGTGGGATCTTAGCACGGTGCACGTACTGCATAGCACCGGCTAGAACCCTGACGTACTGGAAGTGGCGGGTGGGATTCGATCCTACACTCTTTAAGTCCGAGACCGACCGACATAACGCGTGCCCTTGGATTGGGCCAATTCTACCCCCTGGCTCCAGCTAACGTATGCTGAGCATAGCTCTGGCAACAAGCAGGCATACTTTATAAACAGCTGCACTCTGTGACACTTCATGGTTGATCAAAATGAAAGAACCGGGGCTAAACTGTCCTGATGCCATAGGCCGATATCAGGTTAAAGGCACACGAATTACTTCAGTCAGCATGTAATCTCTATCATCAGTTCACCTACATCGAGGAACATACCGATAGCCCACGCTTCCTGACGGCCGGTTCGAAAAGCGAAATGGACGTAGAGCGAATTTTGCAAAGGTAAGTACTCAGTACTTTGCTGTCAACAGACAGGCACTTTTTTAAACATAAAAAGAGACGAAAGTGACATTGTAATTTATACATAAACTTTAAAATAAGTTCATTCATTCATTTGCATGTTCCTTGCGGAACTTTGCCTCCCTAACAGCACTCCTGTAGGCCTCTCGGTTGTGAGCAAGATGGCCTGCTGCTGATGCATCCATTTACAGATCATCAACGATGTCTTGCAGCCATCTTCGCCTTGGTCTTCCTCTCTTTCTTTTTCCCATTATGTACCCTTCCAAGACGGTTTCCTCTAGATTATCATGACGTTTAATGTGTCCAAAATATTTAAGTTTTCTCTCTTTAATCTTCTTTACTAGCCAGACTTCTTCAATATTAAGTTCTTGCGGTATGGATATGTTTGTTCTTTTTTGTGTCCATGATATGTGAAGTACTCTTCTGCAGCATTTACATTCAAAGGCATTTATGTGTTTCTCAGTAAGTACTTTTACACTAAATAACTATTGTATAATATAATAATATCTGTATATTTACTGTAGGAAGTCCTATTATATCAATGAACCGATGGTAAAAAAAAACGAATTGTCGTAAGACGGTACATCAGAAAACGGAACCAACTAGATTAAAGCGAAGATCTCAGCGTCTGTAATCTCGTAGGGAAAGCCAGGATGATTAAGCTAACTATATAGCATACAGCAGTAATAGCAGTAAAAAGAGAGATAAAATTACTTACCATGACTCCCACAGACAAAGCAATCCCGCGACCACAGTATGTATTAGGCACTATGTCTCCATACCCAATGGAGAGGAACGTTATGGCAATCATCCACATAGAGTTGAGGATGTTAGCATGTTCAGCTTCGTGGTGTCTGAGGGCAGAACAAGGCGAAAGAGGTGTCGGTCATTAACATTGTCTGTGTGATATCAAACTTACCGCGTCTGTAAAGTAACTATATAATCAACGTATCGACAACGTAACTGTAAGATCAACATATCTACATTGCCTATTTCTCGTTAAATTCAGCATATATGTTTTTACGTATATGATGTATCCGGCACATAACGTATTTCATATATATTTTCAGATTCAATGAACACGTTTTCGAACTAAGGCAGGCACTGAAACAAATGAAAGATGCAAGTTCGTCGAACTCCGCGACATCACAAGGGAAATAATCATGAATATCAAAGAGCATTTGAAAAGGAGCAGCGGTATTCTGAACACAATTTATTTATGGAAAATATAAAAGCGTCTGACCTATCCAAACCAATTTTCGTTGCACCGAAGAAGTAAGTCGGAGCCACTTACTGGGAATATTGCGAAATAATTATTGTGTGACTCACATCACAGAAACACTAATGAGAATCAGTAATTTTGAAGATGCAAGTAAACATCAAAGTGGATGTAAGTTGGAGATGATGCCATTCGTTTTATAGAGAGACGCCAGAAAAGACGTGGCTTACTCATACACACACTCAGGAATCTTACCATAGTTCAGCTCTTGCATTTGGCCTATCCCATATGTACTTGGAAAGAGTTGAGGGTTTAACTATGATAAGGACGAGTACTTGAATTCGTAATTAAGATGAAGCATTTCAAAGGAGACTACGTGGTGTCTTGATAAAATATCGTGATGAGAGCAGAAAAATTCACACATTAGTAGAAATAAATGGAGGGGGCCATAACTTTTGTTTATTCTGTGCTCTCAATGAAGTGGAGACACGAGGGAGTCTGCGCAAGGAAAATGTGAGAAAGAGGAAGTAGATAGAAGTTCAGAAGGACCAGTATAGGGACAATTCAAAGGCAAAACATCGACTGAAAGAACTGTCACAAAAACCATGGGAGGTAAATTTTAAACACTACAGAAAGATCAACACTTGCTTCGCGAGGAAAAGCGATGTCATGACCTCACCTTCAAGACTAGATCTTTGATCTGTGGTTTCAACATGGGCTGCAACAGAGGGGCTAACTCTGCAGACCTCATTGACAACATTTTTGTAAGAGCCCTTAGAAGAGTTTAAGCCAAGAGGTTCTTGGCAGACAATGGACATAAATCATGGACAGATATCTGCAAGATATAAATATAAGACAAAATTAAGTGCAAACGGCTCTAGTTATCAAACTGCTCTCTCATAAACTCTGAAATAAAGAATGCCAGGTTTTGTCATTGGCATAACAGAAACCAGAAAATGAGCATAAAATAAGACGATACTCGGCGTTGATACATTGTTGATAAAGTTGTATTACTGTGCATGTCTTTTTTTCCCAGCAAATGTAATGCAAAATATAACGGTTTGTGGCAAGTTGCCCAGACGTCGAATATTGTAATTTTTGAAACTGCAAGAGACATACCTGGTTGTCTCATGTTTCCATTGCATTCATTGGCTTCTTTCAAGAAAACTGAATTAAATGAAAGCTTTAATATCAGTGTTAGGACGTTGTGACATTATCCTCTATTAGGAAAGCAGTGTTTGTTTTTTTTCCCCATTGAAACCACATCATTTCTGCCACACAGAAAACCTTGTATCATTTAACACAAGAACCGGATGTTGAGAGATCCTTCCTGGTAGTGCATATTGATTTTCATGTGCATATTTTATCTGGCCTTTTTGCTCCTATTTTGTTCTACTTTGTGTTCTTGTTTCAAAAGCTTTATGTTGGGTACCAGTGCTTTGTTTCTTTGTCCAGTAATGATGATGGCGACACTACGTGACATTAGATGATAACTGGGTTTCCATGCTCATTTCCTCTGGTAAAATTTCCCGTTTCCACGTCGTTAAGGTATTCTGGGGAATACAGTGTTAGGCCCGTATTTTCCATGACCTTTGGCACGTGAAAGTGTGATGTGGTCAGTATAACGCTTGACCGTATTTACCTCCCATATTTCTGTGGTACCCATTTTTAAAGGCGGAGTGGACCTTGGACCTTTTTGATACGCAGCAGAAAAAAAATCCTACTGTTGAGTTGTGACTACCACCAGATTAGTAAACCAAGCGCCTAACCATTCAGCTAACCAGGCCGCCCAACCATTCAGCTAACCAGGCAGCCCAACCATTCAGCTAACCAGGCCGCCCAACCATTCAGCTAACCAGGCCGCCCAACCATTCAGCTAACCATTCAGCTAACCAGGCCGCCCAACCATTCAGCTAACCAGGCCGCCCAACCATTCAGCTAACCAGGCCGCCCAACCATTCAGCTAACCATTCAGCTAACCAGGCCGCCCATAACAAAACAAAAAAAAAAGTGAAAACCATGCTGAACTGAAACAGTGGTAAAAACAAGAGAACAAAACCAGGACAGATGGTTAGCCAAAATTAAGAGAGTAAAATGAAGAGCCAGCGTACTGCGTCACGAAAACAGGAGGCATATTAGAGCGGAGATCCACTGCAAAGATCCTTCCCTTGGGAGACAGCATAAAACGACGCTGATTTCCAAATGTATGCTGAATTATCTCAAAACCACGGGGGACGGATCAGTATACAACGAAAACAGAAAACAAAGTAATTTCGAAGAAATCTTTACGTTAAAGTTTTGCTTGTGATTTATTTTGGTTTATAGCTAAAATATATATTTACCCGCCTTTTCTTGAACAACGATTCGTGAAATTGAAACACGGCGCCTGCTCCAGAGATAATCAAGATAATAGTTGTAGTCTTTCTATCTCTATTCCTACAGGGAGTCGTCTAGATGGCTGAGTTAAAACAAAACAACAACTTACAAATAAAACAACTGATTCTGTACGCCATTATACTTTACTTTCAGGGATTAAATTTCAGACTTTTATGTAGGCTATATATGGGCATCAGATCATTTCCTTTTAAAACACATGAGAAGCTTTTATTGCAAAAGTGCTCCTGTGGAATAGAACCCCGGCTGATCAAACGATTCGCCAGCATTTTCCAGCTGCTTGAAGTTTGTGAAATGAGGAAACTGTAAGGAGATGAGAGAAGCCTCAGACGGACAGCCATCTTTATGGCGGAAATAAATGTAATGATATAAAAGATCTCGAGGAAAAAAAGAAAGATAAAACGACATATTTTGTGAGTCAAGCTCTTCAGAAGTTGCCCTGGCACCAAACTGTAGTCTCTCAGCGCTTTAGTACCTGTGATTTCTTGAAAAAAAAATCATTTCTTTTCTCTTTTTACGTACTGAGAAAGTTTTCATAAGTAGTCTTCTTCTTCTTCTTCTTTTCGTTGGTCATTCTGCGACTACATTAATCTGTTTGTAGTAAATTAGCGAACAACCAAAGACACACAATTCTCCTTCTCGTGGAGATGAATTGGAAGAGAAGAAAATTTCTCACCACAGTCCTCTATGCCTACATAACCTTTACATTATGAATTTTCCTTTCAAAACTATGTATCGTGTTTTGATATATGCACTTTCTTTCTTTATTTTATTTCAGTGAAAACCTTTTCCCTACGTTTTTGTTCCTGGCTTTGTCCTGCCATACCTCTCCAGTTGTCACGCTTCTAGAAACAAAACTGTTAGAGTTTGTTTGTAGGATTAGCATCTAAAAACAGTAGACAGAGTTAGAGAGGACTTTGTAGAATTGGCATCTAAAAACAGTAGACAGAGTTAGAGGAGAGTCTGTATGATTAGTATCTAAAAACAGTAGACAGGGTTAGAAAAGAGTTTGTAGGATTAGTCTCTAAAACAGTAGACAGGGTTAGAGAAGAGTTTATAGGATTAGCATTTAAAAAAAGTAGACAGAATTAGAGGAGAGTTTGCATGATTAGTCTCTAAAAACAATAGTTAGGGTTAGAGGACAGTGTGTATGATTAGTCTCTAAAACAGTTGACAAACCATTTTAGGATGTGAGAGATAGAAAAAAAAATGACTAGAGCTAAGGGCTCTGGGATCACAGGCAACTGCCTAGCCAGGACTGTCTGACGTGCTTTGTCTACTGCAGCGGTTCTCATACCCCTTTGTTTTGTTCCATGCACTCGTTTCACTATATGCCTTCCACCCCAACCCCCACCCCTCTCATTCCATTAGGTGCACTTCAAATAATATGCATATAATATCACAACGATTTAAGTCTATCAACGTGTGTTTCCGATTTCCCTCCATGAAATTATAAAATGTTCCATGCGGGGGGAGGGGGGTGGGTGGGGGAGGTGGGGATTCCTCATGTGTTGAGAACTCCTGGTCTATTGTTTTTCGATGCTAATCATACACAATAATGTGCTATTACACCACAGACCTTATTGTTTCAAATGTTATGAAACTTTACCTAATTCTAGACACTGTCTAGACACGTCAGGTTATCTCAGCAGCTTGTTATTAACGAGCAGCTATTATAGTATGTAAGTTCAGGATACACGAACAGCTTTTACAGTATGTAAGTTCAGGATACACAAGCAGCTATAACAGTATGTAAGTTCAGGATACACAAGCAGCTATAGCAGTATGTAAGTTCCATGACACACGAGCAGCTATAACAGTATGTAAGTTCTAGGATACACGAGCAGCTATAACAGTATATAAATTCCAGGATACATGAGCAGCTATATCAGTATGTAAGTTTCAAAATGCACGAGCAGATATAACAGTTCCAGAATACACGAGCAGCTATGTAAGTTCCAGAATACACGAGCAGCTATGTAAGTTCCAGAATACACGAGCAGCTATGTAAGTTCCAGAATACACGAGCAGCTATGTAAGTTCCAGAATACACGAGCAGCTATGTAAGTTCCAGAATACACGAGCAGCTATGTAAGTTCCAGAATACACGAGCAGCTATGTAAGTTCCATTGCCTCTTTTCCTCGTTTCCGTGTCTCATCGTTTCACATGACTACCTGACCTTTTACATATTTCCTCTCTACGTATCTCCCCCTCTACGTACTTCTTTTTAAAACAGTGCCTCGTACTGTTATACTACCAGTAACTCTGCGCGCTAAAAATCTAACAAGAATACGATAAAGACGTAGGAGATGCTGGCTTTTAACACCAAAGAAGAGAAACAGAGTGTGAAATAGCATTTCCTTGAGCCCGCCCTGATAAAATACACTTAATTCCGTTCCTTCTTATATAGATCAGAAGGAATGACGGGAAAAATGCTCTCATTCTCTTTCTTCTTTCTTAACACTGAAGTTTTGTAGATCCATATAAGCTCCTTTTCATTTCATTTAGATCACTGTTTCCCAGATTTCATTTAGATCAGTGTTTCCCAGATTTCATTTAGATCAGTGTTTGCCAGATTTCATTTAGATCAGTGTTTCCCAGATTTCATTTAGATCAGTGTTTGCCAGATTTCATTTAGATCAGTGTTTCCCAGATTTCATTTAGATCAGTGTTTGCCAGATTTCATTTAGATCAGTGTTTCCCAGATTTCATTTAGATCAGTGTTTGCCAGATTTCATTTAGATCAGTGTTTGCCAGATTTCATTTAGATCAGTGTTTGCCAGATTTCATTTAGATCAGTGTTTCCCAGATTTCATTTAGATCAGTGTTTGCCAGATTTCATTTAGATCAATGTTTCTCAGATTTCATTTAGATCAGTGTTTCCCAGATTTCATTTAAATCAGTGTTTCCCAGATTTCATTTAGATCAGTGTTTCCCAGATTTGTTCGGGACTTCGCCCCCTATTCGCCCAGACCACACCCTCAACGCCCCACCCCACCCACCCCGCCCCGCCCCCCGCCTTGTGTACTACTCGTATAATGGCTTATTAAACAAGGATATGCATTACACAACTAAAAACTTCAGCCACCAAACCAGTTAACAATATGAAGGAGTACATTTGTAACTCAGTAGGGACACAAGTTTCTCAATTTCAAGCAGAAAGGTGCTAAGAAAGAAGGCATTACTGCCACCGTTTGCTGCTTCGTATTCTCTCAACCCCCCTACTACTGCCCCGTTTTCTTCCACCCCCATCCGCCTCTCACTGACCCCTCTTTTTTTTTCATCGTGCCCTGTTCCTTTCCAACACCCACCGGGGGACATTATCGCCCAATTTGGGAAACACTGATTTAGACCTATCTGCTGTTTGGCGCGTACGAATGAAGCAACGACTGTCAAGGTCACGACATGCGGTGACATCCGTCCGCGGGAAAAAAACTAGAAGATGGCACATCCGGTGCAGTAGCCCTGTGAATGTAAGATAATACATCTGAGATTCTGTGTATTCCGCTCCAATTTCTTTTTCTGTCACGTTCGCTGTCGTTCCAGCTATGCTGCAATATTTTCTATTGATCTGAGCTTCTTGTAAGAGGAAAATAATATACAAATAGGACACCGGGCTCCTATACACCCGCCCTGCATTTGCGTCTCATCCGAAGATATTGACATTCTCGTGGCGAAAAATGTGATAAGAAAAGTAAAGCAGTGGTGAGGGTGCAGTTTCAAAGCTATCACAAGTGCTGTTCTCGGCGATCAATGTGGTGAATTTGATGAAATGTGCTTCATGAATTATGAATGGGTCAGCTGCTTTGGATCAATGGTGTCTTTCCCGATAGTTCAGTGAACTACTGGCACGGTAGCGTTCTGTCTGTCGACGAAGGAAGGAAATCTGTCGGTCTGTGTGCTTTCTATGTGTCAGTCCATGTCAGATTGTCTGCCTTCATCCTATTTGTCTCTGTCCTATGTGTCTGTCTGTTTCATTAACTGACTGTCTTTTTTGTCCGACTGGCCATTTGTCTGTCCGTCTGTATCTGCTCATAAACTTCCAACCAAATATACCCGAACTTCATCCATTCCTCTTTGTCCATATGAATTGTTTTATATTTATGTCTCCAGATCTACACGCTTTTTCATAAAAAAATGTTCCGTGGCATTTACGTACTGAAGGGTAATGAAGTGTCAATGCCTTAACATTTCTAAGGGACTAAGGCATTTGGGATAAGAAATGTAGCATACAAAACGAATTTATTAAAATTTAAAAATAACAGCTGCAGAAAAATCGGAAACATCTCATTTAAGGACTTCATGGCGACTCAAAATAGTCCCGTGGAATAAACATACGCGTAACATGTTAACTGTATGACCCAGTGCTGAACTTGTGTGTGAACAATGAAAAAAAAGTCTGCTTTTACGTACAAACACTTACTAAAGCAAAACGGAAAAAAAAACCCAGAAGTTGCATGCACCACCCACGTCTCTCATACAGTAATCAGTTAAAACTTCTACTGGAAGCTGAACGACGGAACAAATGCGTGAAGACAAGGAAACGGATAATATGATCCAACTTTGTTAATAATGGACATGTAGATCCGTAAAACACTGCACTATGTCGCTAGAGAATCATGGGAAAAAACATTAAACATAAGTTAGCTTAACGACATTTGGCCTCATAGAAAATACAACATACGGCCCCCATAAAGTAGCAATACCTCCTCCAATAAAATCATCATCAGCTCTCTGTACTCCCAAATGGAGCATGAGGCATTACCAAAGGTTCTCCATCCAACCCTGTCTTGAACAAGTCCGGTTACCTCAAACCATGTCTTTCCCACTTCCTTTAGTTCTTTCTGTGCTGTGCGTCTCCATGTCCCCAATGGCCTGGCCCTCTTTCTTTTCTCTTGAAGTGTCCAAGTCAAGGTGATATTGGAAGGGGGGTCTTGTTCTTTTCGTTTGTAGTATGTGGCCCAGCCATTTCCATCTTCGCTTTTTTACCTCCTTAGTAATGTTCTCAATGCCATTCGTGTCGTTATTTCCTCGTTTGTCTCGCGTTCTTCCCAGTGTATTCTTAAAATTTTACCCAAGGCATCTTCCTACATATCCTCTCAGTCTGCTTTCAATTCTCTGTTTAGTTTTCCATGTTTCGGCTACATATAACACAATAGAGCGTATGCTGAATTTATAAATTCGGAGTTTGAGGCTCTTATGGAGAACGGGAGATTTCCATATGTTTACTAATTTGTTAAAGGCCTGAGGGTTTGTCCAATTCTTGTGGATATTTCCTTCTCAGTATTGGTGTCTGCTGATGTGAGGCTTCCAAGATACTTAAAGTGTTGTGCTTCTTCACCTTCTCTTGTCCCAACTCAGATTCTTTCCTTATTTTTTCATTGATTCTCATTATCTTAGTCTTGTTTGTATGTATATTCAGACCTACTGATCTGGCTGACCTACTGATCTGGCTGACCTACTGATCTGGCTGTTTCGTAAATCTTAGTTGTCTTCCCATGTATGTCTCTTTGGGTATGTGAGAGTAGACCAATGTTCTCTGCAAAGTCGCACTCCTCTGGATGATGATTTGTGAGCCCCCTGGCTAATCCTCTATGTCTGTCTTTGGTGACAGTCTTCATTATCCAGTCCACAACAATCAGAAAAATAAGTAGGGGGGAGAGTATGCATTCTTGCCTTACTCTCGTTTTTATCTGGAACTATGCAGTTTGTTGTCTGTCATGTTTCATGCAGCTGTGGTTGTTCACATATCTTTCATAATATTTATGATTTTTTTCAGGGATCCTTAGACCTGCAATATCTTCCACAAGGAAAGATGATGGATACTATGGAAGGCCTTCTCGAAGTTCACAAAGCTTATGTACAGTGGGGAATTCCATTCTAGTGACTGTTCGATAATTAATTTCACGAGGAATATTTGGTCTCAACATGATCTCCCCTTCCTGAACCCTGGCTGTTCCTCTCTAAGTATTCTGTCCACGCTGCCCTTGATTCTCTGTAAAAGTACCTGCAGAAGATTTTGCTTGACACCGATAGGCTTTCCTCCCCAGTTCTCAAATTTTGAGAGATCGCCTTTTTTTTTTACACAATGATACCTCTTTTCCATGTTTCCGATATCTTCTCTTTTTTCCCCCCAGAATTTGCTGAAAAGGTTTTCCAAGATCTTTGTACTAAGAGTGATATCTGCTGTGATCCTCCAATAAAACAGCACTGTGCAAAACTGTTTATGTGCTTTATAGTTATAATGCAATAGATTCTGTTTAGTATAGAGAAGACAGCTGAAGACTGGGACATGTCAACTATTAAAGTTACAAACTTACACTACAGATCATGTGGTTCTTCTTCTTCTTCTTCGTTCGCATTGTCTGTCTATATCTGCAGTCCTGTCTCTTCGTTAAATTTCACTGTTTTTTTGTAATTCATGTATGGAACCGTAGAGCTTATCTTCTTTAGTGGTTTCACTGGGCCAGTAATTATTTCTCAGTGTCTCATAGCTGGTGCAGTTCTGAAGGATATGTTCCACAGTTTGGGGCACCTGGGCACATGTACATAGATTAGTAGTACCAACCTTAAACTTTGTATACATATGAATTCGGGGTCGGCTGTGTCCTGTTCGGCGACGGAAAATGATGACTTGTTCCTTTCTGTTTAGCATGTGATAGTCATCATGTGATGGTGTTTGTGGCTTCATGTAGGTTTTTATCATGCTTTTCTTCTGATTATAGGTGACTGGTATGTCTGGTTGCTCCATTTCAGTGCCCTCTTTGGCCAGATGGTCAGCTTTCTCATTGCCCGATATCCCACAGTGGGAGGGAATCCACTGCAAAGTGACTCCATGTTGTAAGCCAATTTTTGACAAAGCATTCTTAAGGTCTGGTAGTTTGTTCTGTAGTTCTCAACCAGTGGTTATTTTCCAACTCCTCCATGGGGAGGGAGGTGGTGATGGTGCGAATTTAGGGTTTCGAGGGTGGGGGTGATTTCGGAGCACTGATTGACAGACTCAGACTGGTGGAATAATGATCTCTTTACAATGCAGAATCTTCCAAAATTCACACCCCCCGTCCCCCTTATCCTTTCCACTGGTTGAGAACCGCCGATGTAGATAAAATTAAGGACAGGCACGCATCAGGCGTTGAAATGGAAACTTCCTTTAGGTTTTAAAAATCCATTTGGTAAATTTAAAAAAATATAATGCAGCATAATGTACCATTTTCATTATCGGCCAAAATATCTATATAATGAAAATTGTGCTTACACAATGTATAAAGTATGTGTTAACAATACCTATCATTACAGTTTTCATATTTTGTATTAGAGGACAATGTGTTAGTTCACGATAGTGCCTCTTAACCGATCCACACAAATAAGATGTATTCTTTTAGGTTAAACAAGTTATCATTTTCTGCTGTTTTCACTCATAAAGCTGTATAATTTAGTTTTATTTTAGCACTGAATTACAGTTTTTGCCATTAGATATACACATCATCATCATCACCATCACCATCATCATCATCATCGTCAGGTGTCGTGCCGACTGGCGTTGGCTATTATGCTTTTCCAGAGTACCCGATCCTTCATGCAGGCCAACAGCTCAGTTGGTGATCTCCTCTCACATCATCTCGCCAGACTGTCCAGTATCATTTCTCTTGGTCTTCCCCTCCTTCTATTTTTCCTTCTGTTATAAGCATAGCTATTCTTGGGAGCTACAACTGTGGTTTCCCGTTGCCTTCTGTCGGTTTGTGTACAGACTCTCCGCTAGCCTTTGGACTCCCTGTCATACCCGCAAGACAGCGGGGGGCGAGAGGTTTTAAGGTGTTTCTTAC
This sequence comes from Achatina immaculata, assembly GCA_009760885.1. Taxonomy (NCBI): domain Eukaryota; kingdom Metazoa; phylum Mollusca; class Gastropoda; order Stylommatophora; family Achatinidae; genus Lissachatina; species Lissachatina immaculata. The sequence continues at coordinate 108,019,321 of CM019691.1, forward strand.
CCGCCCTGGTATTCCCTTCACTGAGCACATAAAGCACTTTATAGGAGTAGTAGACACACCTACCACCCCGCCTCGCTCTCTGCGACTACCGCCAGTTGGTCCGCGCCTGCTTATTTGTGTAAACCCTTATTCACATAGATCCTCCATATCTGGAGGACTTTCACCATCCGTCACCTAGACATGCACGCACAGATATATAAATATATTCTGACTGCTCCGAACTGTCACCTCTTCTCTTATGCTGGCGTAGCCATGACAAAGGTAAAGTTCAGCCATCATGTTGAATGGGGACTGGATTACTGTGACCTGAGCGGACCCAAGAAACAAGTTCTTGGCCTGGCTCCACAACTCTCCGGGACCCAGGCAGGCGCATGGATACCTGTAACTCGGAGCATTATCAAGGTTCGGAGTCGGGCCTTGGCAAACACTCATAATGTGTGATATAGATGTGTGATATGGAAGTGTGATGTAGATGTGTGATATGGAAGTGTGATGTAGATGTGGGATATGGAAGTGTGATGTAGATATGTGATATGGAAGTGTGATGTAGATGTGTGATATGGAAGTGTGATGTAGATGTGGGATATGGAAGTGTGATGTAGATATGTGATATGGAAGTGTGATGTAGATGTGTGATATGGAAGTGTGATGTAGATGTGGGATATGGAAGTGTGATGTAGATGTGGGATATGGAAGTGTGATGTAGATGTAGATGTGGGATATGGAAGTGTGATGTAGATGTAGATATGGGATATGGAAGTGTGATGTAGATGTAGATATGGAAGTGTGATGCAGATGTGGGATATGGAAGTGTGATGTAGATGTGGGATATGGAAGTGTGATGTAGATGTGGGATATGGAAGTGTGATATAGATATGGGATATGGAAGTGTGATGTAGATGTGGGATATGGAAGTGTGATGTAGATGTGGGATATGCAAGTGTGATATAGATGTGTGATATGGAAGTGTGATATAGATGTGTGATATGGAATTGTGATGTAGATGTGGGATATGGAAGTGTGATATAGATATTTTACATAAATATACCATATGGAAGTGTGGTATAGATATGCGATATAGATGTGTGAAATGGAAGTGCTATAGACGTGTAATATAGATGCATGATATGGAAGTGTGATTTAGATGTTATATAGATGTGATATATAAATGTTTGATATAGATATGTTATATAGATATATTATATATATATATATGTGAGTATGTGTGATATAGACGTGTGATATGGAAGTGTAATATAGATATGTGATATAAGTGATTAACATAGATGTATGTGTGTGGTGTTCGTGTCGTATATATTATATTCTTCTGTTTATTTCCGTAGACATGATGTAGTTGCTTTTGCCTATTTATGCATGTGCCCAGGTCCTGCATACATTCACGTTTCTTTCCTGTTTACCACGCATAATGCCAGCTCTTTTACACCTGTTGTGTGCAGTAAAAATATCACGTGCCAGACATTTGTAAGCTTTCCGCTTTTCTCAAGATAAAGGAGAAACTAGAGAGATACTGTAGGCTTTCCGCTTTTCTCAAGATAAAGGAGAAACTCAAGAGATACTGTAGGCTTTCCACTTTTCTCAAGATAAAGGAGAAACTCAAGAGATACTGTAGGTTTTTCCCTTTTCTCAAGATAAAGGAGAAACTCAAGAGATACTGTAGGTTTTTCGCTTTTCTCTAGATAAAGGAAAAACTCAAGAGATACTGTAGGTTTTTCGCTTTTCTCAAGATAAAGGAGAAACTAGAGAGATACTGTAAGTTTTTTGCTTTTCTCAAGATAAAGGAGAAACTAGAGAGATACTGTAAGTTTTCCGCTTTCCTCAAGATAAAGGAGAAACTCAAGAGATACTGTAAATATTTTGCTTTTCTAAGGATAAAGGAGAAACTAGAGAGATACTGTAAGTTTTCCGTTTTCCTCAAGATAAAGGAGAAACTAGAGAGATACTGTAAGTTTTCCGCTTTCCTCAAGATAAAGGAGAAACTAGAGAGATACTGTAAGTTTTTCGCTTTTCTCAAGATAAAGGAGAAACTCAAGAGATGATGTAAGTTTTTCGCTTTTCTCAAGATAAAGGAGAAACTAGAGAGATACTGCAAGTTTTCCGCTTTCCTCAAGATAAAGGAGAAGCTCAAGAGATACTGTAAGTTTTTTGCTTTTTTAAAGATAAAGGAGAAACACATTAGATACTATAAATATTTTGCTTTCCTCAAGATAAAGGAGAAACTAGAGAGATACTGTAAGTTTTCCGCTTTCCTCAAGATAAAAGAGAAACTCAGCAGTTACTGGTCCAAGCTAAATAATAAAAGCACAGAACGTGTGGCCGCAGACACTTGTTACGTATTGTCTTATGCAAGACGTCTTTCTAAAAAAATAAAGTCAAAGAAAAACAAAGAACGGTTTAAAAGCTTGTAAAATTAACAGGAACATTCTTCTTCTTCACCACCACCACCACCACCACAGCATCATCATCATCATCTTTTTATTTCCTTTTTGTCATGTGATGTGTCCTTTCCCGAACGTTGTCCCTCTCACTGCTTCCCTGACTGCAATGCCGTCTTGAGAGTGTTGGGAAACATCACGCAACATCATATACAGACTATCCGTGATGTTCTCTGTTGACTAACATCATGCAACATCATATCCAGACTATCCGTGATGTTCTCCGTTGACTAACATCACGCAACATCATATCCAGACTATCCGTGATGTTCTCTGTTGACTAACATCACGCAACATCATATCCAGACTATCCATGATATTCTCAGCTCACCTGCGGCGAGTTCGCCCCTATTCCCTTTTGGTGGGCACTATGTCTTCTGCTGTCAAACTCTCCAAACCATTATGATGTAGCTGAAGTGTCTCATCTTTGTAACTCTGATGATGTTTACAAGCCAGTGTTCTACGGCACCTAATCCCCTCAATATCTCTTTATTTGATTTTTTTCCCTTCTATCCATGATGATCTAAGTGCCCTTCTGTAACATTTCATTTCGTGTATTCGATGTATTCGAATTTATGTTCAGCTCTTCATGGTCCACTGTAATTTTGGGTTTGCTTCTCAGTTTGTCAATTATCATCACTTTGATTTTGCTGGTGCTTAAAAAAAAAAGAGACTCTGAGTTTACGTCTTTTGGTGGCGGTTATCAGCTCTTGCAGGCTTTCTGCGCTGTTTGATAAAAGGACAGCATCATCGGCGTATCTAGTTTCTGGAATCTGGTGAACCCCCGCCCCCGATGTTGAAAGGGCCGAACTTAGTTGTTTTCTGTTCGTCTCTTACATTCCTTACGTTTTCAGCGCAGACGTTCAACGAACCCCTGTCTTACTCTTGGTACATCAAACCAACCCGATACTTTGCCATCTACCCTGACTGCTGTGTGCTGGTCTTCTTACATTTTGGCGAGTTTTCCTTTTTTTTTTTGCAGTTTAATTAGCCCAAAAAAGGAGCCTGGTCGCCCACACCAACTCAAGTGTAAGCAGTTTTTCATGCATGCCTCAAATATGCTCAATTTATGCACTTTTTCTGTGACCATGTTTAGACTCCTTAATTCTCTATAAAGGGTAGAAGTTTGCTGGATATTTCTGGAAGTCTGGAGACCGTTTCGTCATGCAAATGCAGAATGAGACCCTGGGTGACCTTCACGTCAAGCAGATGGGCTTATAATTTACGATGTTTTGATTAGACCCAGGAAATTGTGTGGCTTTTTTTTCAGTTCTATTGTTGTTATGGGATTTTCGGGATTACCTGCTGTAATTGAAAGAAATCAATATGGAGTTTTTTTTTCCTATCCTGTGTCAAAGATTTTTAAAGAAGGAAGCTTTGATGTTATAGTGCTGTGTCAAAGACTTTAAAGAAAAGAGATTTTGATGTTAGAGTGCTGTGTCTAAAACTTTCATAGACAAATGATTCATTCAGGCATCGATTCACTGTAGGTTTCACGTCATATTTCAATAGTTTTGTAAATTTTAAAAATGGTGAATGCATGCCAGTCAAGACTTGCAAACAGAATACTAAAAAAAACCATCTAAATGAAGAGAAAAAAGCACTCTCAAATATGGTTAATAAATTAGATTCTGTTGCAGGAATTCAGTTTTTAAAATGGCTAACAAGGGTCGAGACAATAAATATTACTGATACTGAGATCATCATCGCACAACTGGGATAAGCACATATTGATCAGTATATACAAAACAGAAAAGGAGCATAATGAGAGAATTACAAAAAAGAATAAACTAAAAGAAAATGTAAAAATATTTTGTAACGAGAGTAGAATAATAGTGAAATTCAGATACTTGTTCGCTCTAGGCACTAACTCAGAATAGCAGAGCCTTTCACGTGAGAGACTGATGACGTGGTGTATCTTCCGGGACATATTCGCCAGCTTATGACGTAAGAGTAATAAAAAGTACAGCACAGTAATCGATTCACAAACCTTTGAGACTTTTAGAAGATCTAAGGCGCTTGTTACTTTTAAATGAGGGAGATGTGATGATGTCTTTATAGTTGGACCAGTCAACATGGGATGAATATATAATTTGGCAAAACAATTTTTATATGACCAGAAAGGGGTTCAAAAGCTGAAAAAACTGTAATAACTAAGATTAAGAAGGAAGATCCAAGACAAAACTGTGAATTATAATGACAGGTCAAAATAGAAAGAAAATATAATTCATGAATTAATGTTACAATAAGTTATCTGTCATGAGCATGATCAAGAACAAATGGCCAGTGCAAGCAACGGACAAACTGTACAGAAACATAGAGAAAGGGGCAGAATCGGAGACACGGAGCTGAACGTTTTAGACAAAGTTCTAAAACGCAGCAAAACGACATGGGAAAACATAAAAGATGACGACAAGGGAGCTAGTTTAAGTGTTTTTATCTTTAGACTGATGATTAGTAGAAAAAAGACCATAATATTTTCTAACGCAGAATAACTGATTAAATAAAACAAACACGACAAACATGGATATGATCCACTAGGATTATGCTGGTTACAAACCGCATCACATTTTCGCCAGGAAACATAAGGGCCATCTGTGGTTATGGCAAAAAATTCCACCCACACATCCACACAAACATCCACAGGCAGGTATTAAGAAACTCAGACAATCCTACTAAAAGGAACAAGTATCTGAGAAAAAATGCAGATTTACCTAAATAAAAAAAAAAAGACAGAAAAGCTAGAAGAGTGATTCTTAATCTTTATTTTAGCCGTGGATTCCCATGTCAGGTCAGAGGACAGCTGTAGACCCAACAGTAAAAAACACCAGGGAAGAGTGATTCCTAATCTTTTTTTAGTCGTGGATTCCCCTTCTGGTCTGAGGATAGCTGTAGACTCAAAAGTAAAAACCCAGGAAGAGTGATTCCTAAACCTTTTTTTTTTAAGCCGTGGATTCCCCTCCTGGTCTGAGGATAGCTGTGGACTCAAAAGTAAAAACACCCGAGATAGAGCATGCTTCATCATAACAGTAAATAGAACTGACATCATGAATAAGATGTTTTAATTGAACCAATGCAGATCGTGGATACCCCAATCCCTCATTCCCACTTCCCCACCCCCACCCCCCCACCCCAAAAAAAGAAAGAAAAAACCCTTTGTGGGTTTTTTTTTAATGGAGACGCCCATGATTTAATGCTAACATTTTCCGAGCTGCATTCCTGAATGGCTGGCTTTGGTCCGAGAAAAGGACAGCACGTGATTTGGCGGCTTAAGCCTGGCATGTGAGGATGTGTGTTAAATTACAGTCCAGAACGAAATGGACGCTTGGCCGGTGGGGATGTGTTTGTCGCTGTATTTTGGAGTTTTTGACTGTTCTATGAGCTGTGAGAATTGTCGACATGTTTCGTTCGGAGTCTTGCTCACCTGTTTGTCTGGAATAGAAGTTTTATATTAGCTATATGGCCTGAATGTTTGATGGCTGAGCTATATGGTCTGAATGTTTGATGGCTGAGCTATATGGTCTGACTGTTTGATGGCTGAGCTATATGGAGTGAGTGTTTGATGACTGAGCTATATGACCTGACTATTTGATGACTGAGCTATATGACCTGACTGTTTGATGACTGAGCTATATGACCTGACTATTTGATGACTGAGCTATATGACCTGACTATCTGATGGCTGAGCTATATGGTCTGAATGTTTGAAGGCTGAGCTATATGGACTGAGTGTTTGATGGCTGAGCCGAAGACCTGTAATTCCGACGTATTTATCATCCGCCCAGTATCCATCATCATCAAGTTCCATCTAATAAACTTCACTTTGTGGTACTGTCAGCATCGCGGACTTGTTTGCTTATTATATTGTGATGTCTCGACAACTGAAAAGATCAAATCATCATCTGAATAGTGAATATCATACTCAGAGTTAGTTGTCTGTGCTGCACCAAGTTGGGTTATACAGACAGTACAGCAACGGTACGGCCACGCATGATGTTAGCTGACGAAAGAAAAGAAAAACTTGCCTGGGAGTGTCAAGTTGACTAAAATAACTGAGAAAGATGTAATAAAATCGTGCATGGCAGAGAGGAAAAAAATATAACCAACACTCAAGTGCTTAAATAAAAATCAGACAGAGCAAAAGAAGACATAAGCCTGACAGATAATATGCAAATAACCAGAGAATGATACAAGGGAAGACAACCAGTAGTAGAATGATACAAGCTTGAAAACGATACTGAAAAGCAGCGAAAGGACGGGTATGAGAAATAAAAAAAATATGGCTCGTTGGGAAGCTGTGGGATAAGAGATATGACAGATACGCAGGAAGAAAACAGTAAACAGAAAGAAAGTAATAAACAGCCTGAAAGTAATAAACCAGACGCGATCAAGGCTGTGGGGTTTGGGGGGGGGGGGGGGGGAATTAGACGGCTCAAAATGTCGAGAAAACAGAAAAACAAGACCGGGTCTGTTTGATGTCTTCGAAGTTTGATATGCCCTTGTCACGACTGGACCATTCAAAGGCCATCGATCTGATCAGGAGAACAACATAAGAGGTCACAATCTCGCTGCCCACACACGGCTTGAGATTATAACGTCCTAGCACTGGCTGTGACCGTGAAGGTTTGAGTACGACAAGCTCTGATTGAGGCTGAGATGATGTCGTTTGCTGACATCCGCGAGGAGAAGATATAGTTCTTATTGTTGTCGTTTGCTGGAATCCTCCAGGAGAAGATATAGTTCCTATTTTAGTCCGTTGCTGGCACCCGCGAGGAGAAGATATAGTTCTTATTGTTGTCGTTTGCTGGAATCCTCCAGGAGAAGATATAGTTCCTATTTTAGTCCTTTGCTGGCACCCGCGAGGAGAAAATGTAGCTCTTGTTTGAAATTTTTATTCGCAAAAAAATTAATTAATTAAAATCATCATTTTTGTGTACAGAAAACTTTATAATCAACTTCTCCTGCATTCGGAAACAGAACAGTACACATCTCTTACATAGTATGATGGTCTTGGAGGTTAATAAACACTGGATCTTATAGCATTGTGTTAGTTTATTTGTTTGTTTATTTGCAAATTCCTCCGCTTGACTCTCCCTTGTTCCTTAAATGGAACTGTATTGCAACGGTATTGCTCAAGCACAGTCTGTGAAAATACGCGACCTCCCAGTGAGCTCATCACAGTGAGTTTGTGGTTTAAGAAGAGCACAGATGATGTTGTATCTATACGCCAAGACCGATGATTTTTCCTTGCCGCTTGCCAAAACGTGATCTCCCGTGTAATATTCGCTTTGTTTTCTCCATTATATACCCATCTGCGGCTTGTCTCTTCTGTGTCATCAAATTACTTTTCTCGTTAGTTTCTGTGAAGCATTTCATCAGAGTTCTTCCAAAATTTGTCATTTTAAAAAATATGTCATTTTTTAAAAAATGAACTTCAAAACTGAAGAGAAAGCACATAGACTGGTAAGGAAAAACTACAGTGTAAGGTACAGACAAGACATCATGAGAAAGGAATAAACAAAGAGCGAAAATATGAAAAACAAAAGCACTTTCTATCTGTCTACATTTTCTGCGCTGTTCGAAATTACTGAAAGCTCAAACTAGATCTTTTAAAGTTAGTTATACTACCAGAAGGGGCCGGCTAGCGTAGTGGTTAGAGCACTCGTCTAGCAACCAAATGGTCGAGGGTTCGAATCCCCAGCTGAGCGGGATTTTTTTTCCGACCAATACGGCCCTGAGGTCGACCCAGCCTCGTAAAATGGGTACCAGAGAAAATCTGGGAAGTAAAGGCAGCGAGGAAAGGAACTGGTCACCCTACCTCATACGCTGATGACCCAGCATAATGAGGTCTCTAACGCTTCACCCCCTACGGCATTTGACATGCTATGGGACTATCTTTACTTTTTTTTTTATACTACCAGAACATAAATCCCAAGCCACCACACAAAAAAACTTTAAAACATACAAAATCAATCAATCAATCAATCAACCAATCAATCAAGTGACACGTGGCATAGGCGATCATTTATCTCCACAATTCCCTGTCTTTAGACTTGATTATGAGATCCGCCGGTGACTTTCTTCCTAGCCACACTGAAAGCCCATCCAGTAACTTCTCTATCTTCCTCTGTCTCTTCTTCCGTCAATTTTTCCAGTTGCCATAGTGTGTTCCAGTTTTCCTCTTCTCAGAAAATGTCCTACAAATCTCGCTTGTCTGCTTCTGATCTTTGCTGTAATTTGCCTTTTAACTCCAGCCTCTCTTAAGACTTCTTCGTTGGTTTTCTTAGCTGTCCATGGTACCTTCAACATCCTTCTTATGAACCACATTTCCATGGCCTCCATTTTACTCTTGTATTCATGGACCATGCTTCACATCCATAAAACAAAACTGGCTCGTTGTATAACATTTAAGTTTACCCCGGTATATATTATTTTGAAGTCTTTATGATCTCTGCTTCCTGCTCCAGTCCATTTCATTTCACATAAATCAAGGATGTTAATTTCCATTCTTTTCATTTCTCGTTCCATGTTTTCCGGTTTTCCAAGTTCTGTTAGTGTTCTAATGTTCCCATGTTGCAATTAGTGTGGTGTTACTTGTGTTTTATTTGCGTACAGTGGTTGGATAACGATTTGGTATCACCTGTCGCACGTGATAGACCAGACGAGGTGGTTCCACTGGAACCCCCATTAACGTCGTTATGATTCAAATAATTGTGGATTGTCATGACTGTTCTTGAGAATGCACAGTGTTGGTTTCCCATTGCCTTCCACCGGTTTGTTTATGGTTTACTCCACTAGCCTTTGACTCTGGCCAGAGTCTGTCCTAGATGGCAGCAGGGGGTTTGAAATCAGAGTTCTAAGGACTGTAATAGCCGTAGGTGGGGTGGAGGATAAGCTCCCCACTCCAGTTAAATGTCTCCAAGGCGTGCGTCTCAAATAGCCTCTGACAGTCCAAGCCCAATTCGTGGTGCAACTGTTTAAACTGACAGAAGAAGGGGCGAAAGGCGAGTATCTGGCGCCTGAAAACCAGACGCTTCGGGTAGATGAGACTCGTTAGTCTTGGTTGCTAGCTCATCTAGGAGAAAATATACACATCTGTCCGTAATGTTGTCCCTTCCGGACTGGTTCGGAAAAGGTGTGGCGGTAAACATGCATATCTCTCTGGCTGACGCGTGCTTTTAGTCAAGATGTTGAGCAAAGGCCCTTTGATGCCTTTTTGACCAGAGACCAAACTTTCACACCTTTGGCTTTGATCTAGGTGGGTAATGACGGAGCAGGGGAAGCAATCTAATGGTATCAGGGGAGTTAAACATGTTAATGTTTCGACTAGGGGCACACAAGCAATGGTCAACCAGGCCAGTGCTCTGTTTTATACGCTGAAATGGCGACGTCAAAGGAAGTTGTGAATTTTAACAAACAAACAAACAAACAAACCTCTCTCAGTCAAATCGTCAGCTTCGTATGGTTACACTGAGTTCAGTTCACTGTAAACTTCGGGAGTGCGAGATAGCAAAGTTTATTAATGCGGTGTTTTCTCGTGACTCGACGGCCGCGCGTCCTACCCGAGTTCGTAGTTCCGGGAAATTATCCTGTTATTTTTTTCCTTTCTCTCATGTCTGAAAGTGCTTTGTTTAACCATACAACACCGTGTTCTCTTGCTTTACTGTGCGAAAACATCTCTTTAAAAATGTGCTTTCATTTGCATTCTGCTCAAGTTATGTAGTAGCCTGCTACCCGTTTTTGCCTTTTGGGCTGAATTTGAAATATATTGTTTATGATTCACAAGGTGATCCTGATCTATTATCATAAAGATATTGATATGACGAAGTGAATGACTTGACAGAAAGAGTGAAATGGAGAGAGTGGATACATTCATGACAACGTAAATGTTGAAATGAGAACAATAAACAATAAAAGTACATTATGGAAGTACGATTCACGAACAATAATCCAGTTACGGAAATTATATACAATTTATTAACAATAAATCCATTTTGCATATGCTATAATTCCATAATGGAAATTATATATTGATAAGCTGACAATGGGAATACATTTTACAATAACTTAGTTTTATTTAGCCATACACACACACACACACACACATATATATATATATATATATCACGAAAAACAGTAAGTGTGCAATGCTTTAAAAAGCACCATGAACGTGCTCAGGTGATGATTGAAATAAAATTTAGCACACATTATGTTTGATTATCCAGTAACAGATAAAATGATAACTTTCAGGCCAGTCACATGTCACAACAAGTGGAAAAAACTCATCTAATGTGGCTCACCACCCGAAGGAAAGAAAATCGGGGTTTCAGTATCATTTGTGCCTTCCTCGGGCTTGATACCGCCTTCTCATCGAACCAATGACACGTATCAATTGTTGAGGCATGCTATTCCATTCTTCTTGCAACGCTTGGGCTAATTCTTAGCGGTTTCTAGGACGATTGTGTGGTCTTCGGAAACCTGCGATCCAGTTCATCCCAAATGTGCTCGATAGGTGACAGGTCCGGTGAAACTGCTGGCCATGGCAAGACAGTAATCTGATGGTGTTGAAAGTGGTCCTGATCACACGTGTGACATGTGGACGAGCGTTAACCTGCTGCAGTATCACGCCTTGTCCATTAGCATCCAGAAAAGGCATTACGTGGCGTGTAATGATTTCGTCCCTATATCGTAAACCTGTAAGGTTGCCATTGAGAAAGACTAGGTTTGTTCGGTCAGCATAGGAAATTCCTCCCCAAACCATTACACTGCCTCCTCTCATCCTATCCACCTCTAGCACAGCGTTCTTCTCTTCGCCTGTACACTAAACCACGCCCATCATGACCTTGCAGATAGAATCTCATCAGTGAATAGGATCCGTCTCCATTGATGATAGGGCTATACCACGTGGTGCCTGGCCCAGGTCAAGCGGATTTGTCTGCGGCGAACTGGCAGTACTGGTCTAACTGCAGGCCTATGAGGTAAGAGATTTACCTCTCTTGAGTCTGTTACGCACTGTCCTGCCCGACACACGTCTTAAACCTGGAATGTTGCTTGCAGTCCATGTTGTCTGGAGAAACATGTTACGAAGGTGCATGAGGTGGACTAGCGGTCTTGTACAAGGGTGGTAACTCGTGGTCTACCGCTTCTTTGGCAGTCAGGAACGGAATCACTTTGGTTAAAACAACTTGAAGGCGTGATATTGTGTTTCTGTGAACATTAAAATGTTGAGATACTGCTGCTACTGTTGATTCCATCAATTAACATCCCAACAGCTATCTCTCGCTGATGTTCTTTCAATCTTGGTATGATGAAAAATAATGTTTATGTTGGAATTCCATTGCTCCTTTTTTCAACGATTACGTGAAGAGATCTCTGAGAACAGAATTACACACTTACCCTCATTTTATCTGTGGTCAGTAACCAATCATGAATCACTGCACGTGATTTCACTGGAGCTGTGGTTATCTCCCCATGAATAGTGCGATCAACTTCGTGCAGCCCGGGGAAGTGGACAACACTCAGACAAAACTTCGTGCCAAATTTGATTTCATTTCACTCATGACAACGTGGTTGGTGCGCTTGACACCACTGCACACTTACTTTTTTTCCTTGAGTATATATATATATATATATATATACTGTTAAAAAAAAAGGAAACGCAACGCCATTGTAGTCGTGATGGACACCAAATTTTAAATTTGTATCAAAATTTTATTTTACGGAATTAATGTTTCAATCTCGGCATGAAGAAACTTTAAGACTTTAACAATGAAATGATGTTCATTAAATATGGTTTGGACTTTTATTCTTTGCGTCTGAGGTCTCCTTTTCAGTAAGGTGTATGGCCTCCTCTGGCCTATATCAGAGAACGACATCTCCTTGACATGGATCCGATTAGCCGTTGGATCTGTTGTGGGATCATTGCCCTCTCTTCCCGCAGTGCAAGAGACAACTGTCGGAGTTGGCTGGCGCAACGTTTCGCTGGCGGATTTGTCTGTTGAGTCCATCCCATAAGTATTCTATTGGGTTCATGTCTGATGACATTGATGGCCACAGAATGGTCTGGACTTTTGTTGTTAGCGAGGAATTGGGTGGTGAGTTGTGCCACATGAGGTCGAGCGTTATCCTGCTGAAAAATCGACCCGGTGCAGCCAAAAGTGGAAGGACGTGAGGACGAAGAATTTCAGCGACGTATTGTTTGCATTCAGGCGTCCTTCAATTTGCACCAGGTCACTTCTTCCCATGAAGCTGATCGTCCCCCACACCAGTATACCTCCACCACCATGTGGAGGAGCCTCATCCACGCAGTTCTAGGGTTAGCACTCATGGATTCTGAGGTAAATTCTTCTCCGTCTATCGTGTCGCTGGAGCAGAAAGAATTATTCGTCATTAAACCAAACCCTTCTCCAGTCATTCACAACGGTCCACTGATGATGCTGGTTTGCTCACTGCAGTCGGTTCTTGCGATGTCGGTCTGTAAGAACAGGACCTCTGTAGGGTCTTCTAGCCCAAAGACCAGCGTTGTGCAGCCGTTTCCTGACCGTCTGATCTGAAATTCGACGAGCTGTTGTCATTCACTGGACTGTTGAGGACGAAGATGCAAATCGTTCCTGAGGTGACGCAGCCGTATGAAACGGTCTTCGGCAGGAGTTGTGACTATGGGTCTTCCACTGCGAAACCGGTCTCCAACTGAACCAGTTTCTTCAAATCGTCTTCAAAGGCGACTAAAAGTGCTTCTAACCACATTAAATTGTCTGGCCTCTACACTTTGTAACAGTCTAGTCTGTAAACGTCCAATGATGATGAGCTGTTGTTCTGTAGTGAGATGAGCTATATTTGCGCATTGAATTTTCAAATGAATTGATTCGAGGAGCGTCAATCTTTTATAGATATTCAATAACATGGTCAGTGAGTTTTGTTTTCATTAAGTTTCACGGGATTTTCGTGAACCTATCATGAGTTATTGTCAAAAATGCTCTTTTGACTAGTGTCGCTTTTCTGTGCTCATGAATCATCTGCTGAGTACAATTCAGGTCAGCACGTGAAGTTGATGTACAAGTGAACGTTTCAGGCAATTTTCCCTTGTCTGATCAGCAAACTTCAGTTTAAATCGCAACATCGTATTTGTTGCTTTTCTGTTTTTGAACAGTATATATATATATATATATATATATATATATATATATATATATGAAAAAGACGCGATATCTATATTTAGTTTGTATTGGAGTTTTAAAATTCGAATCTTGGAAAGCAAAAATAAAACAGAGCAGAATCTTCGACAATAGTTCTTATCCCTTTTTTTTGGCCGTGGAGCCCGTCTCTCTGGCATGAGAACCACTGTGAAATCCTCATTAAAATTAAGCAATAAAAGAACCTATTTAATGCTAAGCTATTTTTCTTTAATCGAGTAAATCCATTTGCTGGTTCGTGGAGTTTCAAAACGTCTTCGTGGAGACTCCCTCCCCCCCAACCCCACTCCGGAGTTCCTTGGACCACACGTTGAGAACCACTGTTATTGTTATTTTATTAGTAACTTTCTTGAAAATGGCATGTTATGGAACTGACGATTTTATGAGAAGTAAAGGTTATACTCTTTTCTTCGTAAAATAGTAGTGTTTTGTCTAAATTTAACAAGTGACCTGTCTAAATGGTCTCACTTCGTTTGTATGAATGCATCACACTGCAGAGAGACGCTATGGGCGTTTGTGTATGTTGACAACTGTTGTGAGAATAGAACATGATTCATCAGCTGTAACCTTGTACTAGAAGGAAAACATGTAAGGTGATGATATTCACGCACCCACGCATGTCTAAGCCTCATGCCCTACATGTACGCACCTGCGCACATTCATCTTTCATCTCTCTCTGTCAGTTACGTTCTGTTTTCTGACAATTACAGAACATGGTCATATCTACCAAGGCCATGGAGGTAAAACAAAAGGCTACAGAATACATTAAAGACGAGCGTTCTATGCTATTTTTATGCACTCATAATATCAAATTATGTTGGATGGAAAGAAGCAATTAATTCGGCAGTGTTCTGAACAAGCGGATGAATACAGAAGACGTTATGCTTGCTCAGGAAAACAAAAATGCACGAAGAATATGATAATGCTATATACAAACAAGTTCGCTTGGATAATAAAAGCAGAATTGACCTCTTACCTCTCACAAGCTCGGACCAACCAACCCGCTATAATCCACAGCGTGAGCATAAAAACAAGCAACACTGTCCCGGGACAAATAGTCATCAGCGTCTTTAGAACGAACTTTGTATCGAAGTGGATGCGGTTGAGCGCTCCGATACTCCTGGATGAAGCATCCGTGAAGAGTTTGCTGTGCAGCAACATGACCCGGCAGATGAGGTACAGTCTTAAAAACATTGGCACTGACAAGATCACGTCAACGGAAACCTCGTTTCGGAATGGTTTATCATTTTTGGCCAAGGTCCCTGTCCAGAAGAAGGTATAGTCTCCGGGAATCGGATGGATGGCGCAGATTATAAACTCCAGCAACAGCTGGAGCGTGCGACGCCAGGATATCGCTATCCTCCAATCCTCCACGCAGTTGTCCACAGCGAAGAGCTGGAGATGAAATTCAGTACAAAAATTCTTACAATAAGTTAGTATTCAATACCTAAATAAAGTTCAGTGTAACCTAGAACTTCTTCAGCATCGTTTACTTCATTTCATGCCGTAACTAACAGATCAAAATAAAATGTTTATAAATTCATAAATAAAGCAGAAGCATTCATTAGCTTCAAAATATAAAGTGGAGCGTTTTCTTTTCTTGCAGAAAAGCCCACTTTAAACCTCTGGATTCACTTTCACGTGTAACATGAACATTTTCACTAACGAATTAAAAAACATTTCGCATTATTACCCGCCTTTGACACACTAGTAGATGTAGCTGTGCTTCAAAGACGAGGTAGAGTATGAAACACGTGTGAAAAAAAAGGTAACATAACGATGGTAGTGAGATATGGTTCTGCTCTGATCAGAGTTTTATATTTGGAGCCATTGTCATCTTCAAGTATCGCACCTTGCACAGTAGCCTCAAGTGCTGGGAGTACAGGAGGCTGAATAATATCGACTCTAAAACTATGTTACAGAGCAAAAGAGAAATCACACAATATAAAAGCTAATATCTCAGACTATTTTTTTTATCTATTTATCTCTTACTGTTATCTCAAAACAGAATCTACATCAATTTGTCCTATCTTAGATATACAATCAATTCTTTTGCTTGCAGTAGGCAAGGCTAGACATGCGTCTAACAAATCCACGTAAAACTGTATGCATCAATGGTTAGTACTTGGACTCTGCTGGACCAGGTCTGCGCTATAAACGGCAACCTACATGACTTAACGGTAGCACTGGCCCTTGCATATTAATATGATGTAGAATGTTCCCTCTAAAACGCACAGCACCTGTTTATTAATGGACCAAAAAGATTACAAGCAAATTAAAAACAGCTTTGCACAGTAAGAAGAGAAATAAAATACACCGAGTGATTTCTTCAGCCTTCATGTTCTGTTCCTAAACTGAAAAGAAAGCAAAGGTGATGTATCAACGTTATTTGCCCGCGTTTGAAACACTAACAGGTGTATCTTTGCTTGAAAGATGAGAAAAATCTGAAGCACCTGGGAAAACGTCGAGTAAAGCAGGTAGCGAAGTATGGTTCAGTTCTGGTCGGAATTACATTAATTCGAGCCATGCTTTGTTGTGATACAAGATGAAACCCTAACACAGCTACTGATTGTTAAGATTACAATGACGACGAAAAGGAAAATACTGCAGCCGCAAAAGACGTGAAAGAGATAGCAAAAGCTGAAGTCAGTCTCGTACGTTGGGGGGGGGGGGTGGAGTGGGGGTGGAGGGAGCAGCAGTAGTTGTAGTAGAAGTTCTGAGTTATAGCTGTTATAATAGTTGTGGTACTAGTAGTGATTATTGTAGTGGTAGAGTTAGCAGCAGCAGCAGAAGTAGGTAGTAAGAGTAATAGCAGCAGTAGTAATAATGGTATTAGTAGATTATTATCACCTTTAAGTTTATACTTTAACGCTTCATACTTGTAGTAGTAGACTATTACCACTTCTAAGTTTATACTTTAACGCTTTATACTTTTCTTCAAATTTTAACTTTCTGTAATGGTAAAAAGAATGTAATGGTAAAGGAAAAGAACAATTCCTCATAAATGTTTCCTTGAAGTTCTGTAGCCATGGCAGTAACGAGAGCTGGTAACATCTTCGCTGAATATCCCAGCACCTTGTTCACTAGTTTGCTGATTCTCATGAAGCCTGACGCGGAACAATGAAAGAAATGAACTAAAATAACAACACTGGAGGGACAGTGAAGTTCCTCAGAAGTGGAGGGTTCGGAATATTTGTTAACTTATCTGAAACAGTTGTGAGTATAGCATCTGCGGAACCCACTAACCCACCCACCCACAGACACACACACACATACATACACAGAGATACACATACACACAGAGACACACATACATACATACATATAAACATTGCATTACATAACATAACATAACACAACATCCCATCCCGTCCCATCCCATCTTCACTTGGTCCAGATTCCGGTCTATCCGTGTGTTCATTCCTATTTATTGGTTTCCATGTGTCTATCTATCTGTTTATCTAAATTTCATCATTCTGCTTATTTGTTTGTTTGTTATTATATAAGTATGCATTTATCAACACATATACACACAAATTTGTCTGCCTGTCTCTATGTGAACATAGTTTTGTAAATACACACGCACAAACACCACACATACACAAACATATATATATATATATGTCTACATTCATGTTAGTTTAGTTATTCATCTATCTTTTCCTCCATGTACCCGTTTTCTCATCCCCCCCCCCCCCCCCATGTTCTACCTCCACAATTTGCCTGTCTAAATGTCTACATACTGAACATATGCACGAGTGGAAAGAAGTTCTAGAAAGCGGGTTTTCTGTAAACACCCACTAGCCTTTTTGTGAGGGTCCAGCAGCAGTTTTGCCAACATCCAAGATGTTTTTACTCACACATGACTAGATTATGTCTAAACACAGCCTCCCTCGAGTGTTCCTTCCTACAACAGATCCGGTACCTCTGAGAAATGTAGGTCAGAGAGTACTGCTGCACGTCAGCCTGATACACAACGCAAACATTCTAACTTAGCACGCAGTTATTATCATAAAGGCAAATATTACGGTGTACTAAAACTTGTAATTATACAGTAATATAATGTTTGTTGTTGTTGCTTAGTTAAAGAGTAATCATGCCTGATGAAAATACTGGGTATAGAGTGGAAAGAATTCAAGAACAACGCAGAGATAAGACAGATGACTGAACAACAACCTTGTCTCATGGGTGATCAGGAAAAAAGAGGTGGACATATGTCGGTCACGTGATGAGATGAAACAATCAGAGAATCCCAAAAACAAGCTAACAAGAGGAACACAACAGCCCGAAGAAAAAGAGGTCGACCACGTGAAAGAGGCCAGTTCAGTGTGCATAACATCCCTTGATGAGATAGAAAAACTCGCTGGAGACAGGTAATCTTGGCGAACTACCATGCGGGGCCTGTGTGACGTTTAGCGGCATGGGGAGGATGTAAGTCGTAAGAAGTCCGCAGAAAAGTCATGGACATAGTAGATATGACCATAGTCTGTAATTCAGTCAGTCTAGAAAGTTCCATATTCCAGAATATATCACCTACAAACCTGCACAGTTTACAATGATAGCCCACGTTTGATACATGGGGGAAAGAAAAAGCATGGATAGAAGACTGTGGAGTACGCATGGAGAAACCCCTGTACGCATGGAGAAACTCCTGTACGCATGGAGAAACTCCTGTACGCATGGAGAAACTTCTGCTGCTGATGAGATTCATGGAAGATACCTCTGTCTTGGTTTAGAGAAGGGTTCTTAACCAGGGCTATCCATTCCCCTTGGGGTATTTGACTCGATCTTTGTTTGAATCAGTCTCTGAATTTTGAAGAAAATTGTTTTTAGATTTAAAACTTTGCTCCCACTGTTGTGTTGCTAGCTTTTTCCACTGTTCTTTTACTACCTTTTCCCAACTGTTCTGTTACTAGCTTTTTCCCACTGTTCTTTTACTACCTTTTCCTAACTGTTTTGTTACTAGCTTTTTCCCCCACTGTTCTTTTCCTATTTTCCCCCCACTGTTCTGTTACTAGCTTTTTCAAAGTTCTCTGTTACTAGCCTTTTCCCACTGTTCTTTTCCTAGTTTTTCTCCACTGTTTTGTTACTAGCTTTTCCCACTGTTCTTTTCCTAACTTTTTCCGTTGTTATTTTCCTAGCTTTTTCCCACTGTACTTTTCCTAGTTTTTCCCCACTGTTTTGTTTCTAGTTTTTTCCTACTGTTATTTTCCTAGCTTTTCCCCACTGTTTTGTTTCTAGTTTTTTCCCACTGTTCTTTTTCTAGCTTTTCCTCATTGTTTTGTTTCTAGTTTTTTCCTACTGTTATTTTCCTAGTTTTTCCCCACTGTTTTGTTTCTAGTTTTTTCCTGTTATTTTCCTAGCTTTTCCCCACTGTTTTGTTTCTAGTTTTTTCCCACTGTTCTTTTCCTAGCTTTTTCCCACTGTTCTGTTACTAGCGTTTTCACATTCTCTGTTACTAGCCTTTTCCCACTGTTCTTTTTACTACCTTTTTCATACTGTTCTTTTCCTAGCTTTTTCCAACTGTTCTTTTCCAAGCTTTTCTCCCAATATTCTTTTCCTAGCTTTTCCCCACTGTTCTTTCCCTAGTTTTTCCCTACTGTTCTTTTCCTAGCTTTTTCCCACTGTTCTTTTCCCAGCTTTTCCCCACTGTTTCTTCTCCTAGCTTTTCCCCACTGCTTATTTTCCTAGCTTTCCCCCACTATTTCTTTTCCTAGCTTTTTCCAACTGTTCTTTTCCAAGCTTTTCTCGCAATGTTCTTTTCCTAGCCATCTACGCGTGAAGTAAAACCAGGCTATTGGCATTTTTTAAAATCCACCTAAAAGGACTGATGATGATGATGATGATAACGGTGGTGATGATAACGGTGGTGATGATGATGATGATGATAACGGTGATGATGATGATGATGATGATGATAACGGTGATGATGATGATGATAACGGTGATGATGATGATGATGATGATGATGATGATAACGGTGGTGATGATAACGGTGATGATGATGATGATGATGATGATGAGGGGGCAGGAGCGGAGACGCTGTCGGTTTCGGCAATCAGCGATCCATAGCTGACGTGCCAGAGTCAGGGTTGTCGAACACTAGTTGACCAAGACCCTGTCCCACCTCTAAGGTGGTATCTCCAGTAACAGGCCTAGCCTAGCTAACGGGGCAGGGATCGCCATAGTCCCAGGGATGGCCATGGTGGTGGAGTCTGCTAAAGAAGCGTTGCACACCTCCTACTTTTCAGCAGCACTCAGGGACTCAAAATATGGCTGCCATAACCCGCTTTCAAGCCCACGGTGCTGCCTCAACATCTTCGCAGCATCGGCTGAGGAGAACGCTAGCTCGTAATTACCATGGAGATAGAAGAAGAAGAAGAAGGTGATGATGATTTCGGCAATCTGGCAAAACAGCTATGAAAACATATTGGGCAATCTACTGACGGCAGGCAATCGCAAAAAACATTAAGCTCTCTTGGTCTAGAGCAATGGTTCCCAATTAGGGGTCTGCGAACCCCCCCCCCCCTCCCTTCCGAGGGTCCGCGGAACCAGCCGTGGGAGTCCTTGACAAAAACTCGAGGTCCTCTGTTTTTTTAATTTTCACTGTGAAATGTCTAACAACGGATGTTTCGGTGAGTTCTATGCGGAAGAAAGAGGGTTTTTTTTTTTCATGTTTTTCACGTTTTCTCATGTTTTCCACATGTTTTTCACATGTTTTTCTCATGTTTTTCTCATGTGTGCGGTTTTGCAGCTTGGATGACAAACTAATATGATGGCGTCCTACAGTCGGGCTGGTGTGTTGTGAATGTTAGTTGATGTTTGTCGTTAACTACATTATTGTCATTTCGAAAATTCACCAAGTCTGTTCTGTGTTTTTTTTTTTTTAATGTAGTGTAGGGTTTACTCATTAAAGGTTACCCACATTTTCTGAAAAAAAAAATTCTTTTGCATGTAAAGCACATAGCCACCATACAGATATGAAACTTTTCCAAAGTAAGGGAGGAGGGTGGGTCCGCGGGCTTTTGTTAATTGGGAACCAGTAGTCTAGAGAATAAACAATATGAAACTGAACATAGACGAAGACGATGCAAGAGAAGCTGAATATATATATATATATATATATATATATATATGAATTAATTCTTCAGACGTGGTAACATAATGTAAGAGAAGCTGAATATAGGAATTAATTCATCAGACGTGATAACATAATGTAAGAGAAGCTGAATCTATGAATGTAAGCACTGACAAAATAATTAAACATCAATAAAAATTCAACTATTACTTGGCGAACTACCTTGCGAGCCCTACGTGACGTTTAACGGCACGGGAACGATATAATATATAAGATAAGAAAAATTCAATTAAACAACAACGACCCGGAAGTTTATAATTATAATCTACAATGTGTGACCATAACAACTTCGTTCGGAACACTTTTGTTGTGTCTAAAAAAAACTGTAAAACTAGACCACAAAACGTGATCTTTGTTGGTGGCTTGCTGAAAGTATTACTCTGTCTATGATCTTGGTAAATGTTAACGATCTCTATCGAGAAAAAATGTGCTAAACACTGTATGAGTGCGTTGCCCACGTGCACGAAAAGGTCATAGTAAGCCGTGTAGAATGCAAGAAGTGGATGTTGTTGGAATCGATAAGTTCTTAGCCAGAGTGGTTTCTCTGTAGAGTGGCTGGTACTGTCACGTGATGGTAATTGTAGGGAAATTTATCCACCGAATTTGTCGGTAAAATATGCTTTATTTCTGAGTAAATGACAGGACAGGTTACGATAAACTTTCAGTTGATTAATGTAGGATGTATGGTCTGTGGATAATTAGGAGAGAGAGACAGAGTGAATGAGAGAGAGAGAGAGAAAAAAGAGTGAGAGACAGATAGAGAGAGCAAGCAAGAGAGAGAGAGAGGAGATATAACAAGTGAGTGAGAGAGAGCATGTGAGTGAGAGAGAGCATGTGAATGAGAGAGAGAGCATGTGAGTGAGAGACAGACACATAGAGGGAGCAAATGAGTGAATGAGTAGAGCAGAGAGAAAACAAAAGAGTGAGAGAGACAGTGAGTGCGAGAGAGAGAGGAATACAGAGAGAGAGAGAGAATAAATGAGTGAGAAAGACAGAAAGACAAATACAAAGAAAGAGAGAGCAACTTGGTGAGTGAAAAGAGAAAATCACACACAGAGAATATGAAGAGTGAGCAAGGCAGAGAGAAACAGGAGAAAGACAGAAAGAATGACTGAAGTAGAGACAAATACAGAGAAAACAAATGACTGAGAGAGAGAGTTAGATGGTTTATAAATACAGAGAAAACAAATGAGTGAGTGAGGGAGTAAGAGTGAGAGACAGGAAGCTAGTTGGTTTATGACAGAGAGAAAGCAAGTGAGGGAGTGAGAAAGAGAGAGAGAGACAGATGCAGAGAATGAGAGAGTACGTGTGTGAGTGAAGAGAAAGTCAGATAGAGAGAGAGAAAGTGAGTGATAGAGAGTGAAGAGAGCGGCAGATACAGAGGAAGAGCATGCGAGTGAGTGAGAGAGAGATACGGAGAAAGTATGGGAGAGCAAATGATTGAGTGACAGAGAGAGACAGTGAATGACAGAGAGAAAAAGAGAGTAAGTGTGTGAGAGAGAAACAGAGAGAGAGAGAGACAGTGAGTGAGTGACAGAGAGAAAAAGAGAGTAAGTGAGAGAGAGAGAGAGAGAGAGAGAGAGAAAAGAAAAAGAAATAAATGACTCAATAACTTGTGACAGTTTCATTTGGTTCATATCTGATGGCGAATATGTGGATAATTAGGAGAGAGAAGAGAGAGAGAGAGAGAGAGAATAAAAAAATCACCCGATAAAATGTGATAGTTTCAGTTACGCAGTATCTGGTGGCGAATCTGTGGATAATTAGGGGAAAGAGAGTAATAAAAGGGCAATAAATGACCCGAAGCTTGTACAGAAGTTTCAGTGGATCCATACCTAGTTCTGGGTCTGAGGATAATTGGGGGGAAAGGATAGGAGAAGAGAGAGAACCATCTGGGAAAACACAGTATTATTCTCGCCTAGCTGGGGGGGTAGGGAGGCGGTGGTGCTTGTTCTGACACCTGCTGAAGGTCCTATCTTGATTCTTTAAATTCTGCTTTGGAAACCGCTCTGTGCCACACAGTTCTGGTCAGGGTCTATGCGGTCCTTGTCCTACAGGAGAGCTTCACATGGCAGCCAGCTGTAGGACTATATCAAAAATTCTTCTCTATGCCCCTGCTCGTTTGGAAAGTTACGGTCATTTCTAGCATCGAAATCCAGTTATCTTCTCATAACCATAAAATGTATAACCAGCCCTAAAAAATATTAAACAATTTTAAAATAACGTGATTCTAATCTTTTTTTTTTCCTGAGGTAACAGTAGCATAAATACTTTATATGCAGGCCAGACGCACAAAAGCAAGCAATCTGTACTAATAGTCTCAGTGGGTAGTGAAAATTATGGCTTATGAATAAAGGACGAAGTTCTCTGTGATTGAATAGGTGCTCAAATATACGATTTAGAGCGCGTGGCGAAAAACATAGTGAAAGAAACATTGCTTAAACTGCGCAAAATAATTCATGTAAGTTTATCATTTCTTTTGTTGAACTATTTCAGAAGTGGATGTACATTTATGATCCCTGTAAAACTTCCATAGCGGAATTATTGTTCGTGAATCTTATTCCGTCCGTCCGTCCATCCATCCATCCTCGTGTTATCGATAACGGGGGCACTTTCCCGGGCGTTCCTGTCCGAGCACTTACCGTAAAAAAAGATCCCGCTGCTTGCACGAAAATCACGTGAATCACACACAGAATCACATGACATGTTGTAATCCACATCAGTATCAGCAGGGGAACTCCAGTCCGTGATGAAAATAAGCACACATTTTCACGCACTCGGACAGAAGGCACAGAGACTACTGTCCGCCATCTTTCACCGGAGTTCTGGCTGTTAGATATGAACCTTGATTGCTGTTCTTTCTCCATGCCACTTCAGTTCATCTATCATCTTCCTCCTTTTCCTCCGATCTCTTCTGCCCTCTATCATTTCTGCTGTTATCAAATATTCCAATCCACCTGCACTTATGACGTGTCTTATAAATCTGGATGGTCTCTTCCTGGGTTTTGTTACTGCTTGTCTCTTAATTTAATCTCTTCGCTGTCTTTAGTATGTCTGGTATCTTTGGCATTCTTCTAAGGAACTACGTTTCTGTGGCCTCCAGGCGGCGCTCTGTACTCCCCCTGGTGACTGTCCTTGTTTCAGATCCATAAAACAGGATTGGTTCAGTATAACATTGGGTGGCTATTTTCCTCAGTGTTAGTGATTGATTACATAAGATATTTTTCACCTTACTAAACGTTATTTTAGCCTGTGTTATTCTGTTCTTTATCTCCCTTTCACATCTTTCGTCTAAAGTTATTGATGTCCCTAGATATTGGAACGTGTCTACCTGCTTAATGTTGTGATGGTGACTGTTATTTTACAACTCGGAATCATTTTCTTCTCAGGGATGACCATGACTTCCCTTTTCTTCTCATTCAGGCTGTCCCCATTTTTCACTTTTCATAACTACCCTATTTATGAACTCCTGCAGTTCTTTCTTTTTTCATTCTTTGCTATTAAAACGATGTCATCTGCATATCTCAAATTGTTCAAATTATATCTTCCTACAGAAGTTCCTGATGGCTGTACAAGAAGAGATGACACTAGATGAACTGGCTACGCAGGCCAGAGATATCTTAGTAACAACAGCTAAAGACATGGTTCCAGTAAAGAAAACACAAAAGAATGGATGAATTACAGCAGGCGCACTAGAACTGATAAAACAACATAGAGAAATGAAGACAAAATGGAAAGTGACAAACAACAACAAAGAGGAATATAAGTCTTTAACAAAAGAAATAAGAAGAAACATAAGAAAAGACCCCCCAAAATACATACAAGATTGCTGTAAAAGAACAGTGTGGAAAGATAGTGAAATGTTTAAAGAAATGAAGACATTGACGAGAAATGTCACACCTAAGCAAAATGTAATTTGTGACGAGATGGGAAAGAACTTGATAGAGACAGAGGAAGTTCTAGAAAGACAGAAGTAATATTGCAGAGGACTGTATGATACAACTGACTGTGAAAGCCGAAATCAACAGTGTGAATTATTATTAGAGGAGAAAGAACCCGAACCGACAATTGAAGAATCTTTATGGGTCATAAAGAATCTGAAAAATGGTAAATCACCAGGATATGATGGGATAACAGCTGAACTTATTAAAGCAGAATGAAATGAATGAGCAACAGTCTATCATGCACTATGTAAAAAGATATGGCATTCAGGTATTTGGCCAGAAAAATAATAGAAAAGAATTGTATTCATACCATTATCAAAAAAGGGTAACTTAAAATGTATGCAAAAACTACAGAACTGTTGCCCTGATTAGTCATGCCAGTAACATTTTATTAAAAATCATAATGGGTAGACTTTGTAAGAAAATAGAAGAAGAAGTCAATATGGTCCAAGCTGGTTTTAGATAAGGAAGAAGATCAAGAGATCATATATTCAATATAGGATTAATAATAGAGAAATGCACAGAATTTAATATGAATCCATATTTATCTTTTATAGACTACTCAAAGGTATTTGATTGTGTACAACACCAGAAACGTTCTTAAATAATGGAAAAAATGGGATTTCCAACACATTTGATACAATTAACATCACTGCTGTATCTAGACCAACAGGCAGCAGTAAGAATAAATGGTGAAACAATTTGGTTTAACATAAAACAAGAGGTCCGTCAGGGGTGCATATTGTCACCTTACTTATTTAACTTGTATACTGAAAATATAATGAGGAATGTTAGAGAAGGTGTAGAGAAAGAATATTACGATGCCATAAAAATTGTAGGTTACGAAATACCAGAAATTAGATATGCTGATGGCACAGTATTACTGTCCACAACACCAAAAAAGAATGGAAAAACTAATTATGTCAGCCCGTAAGAATAATGAAAAGCAAAACCTCTATCTTAATGCGAAGAAAACTAAATTGATGACAACTGACAAAACAAATAAGGCAGCTGAAATATGTGTCAATGAGGAAAAATTGGAAGAAGTGGAGAGTTTTGAATATCTTGGATCACTACTAACTAATAATGGAGATACAATGAGGGAAATTAAAAGGAGGACATCTATCGCTCTTTAAAAATTGAAACAATTAAAGAAGCTGTGGAGAGGAACAGACGGATCTAGAAAAATAAGATTTTTACGGGCATCCATCTTTCCCATCGCAACATATGCTTATGAGACCTGGACACTTAACAATACAGCTGAGAAACAAATAAATGCCTTTTAATGTAAATGCTACAGAAGAGTCATTCAAATATCATGGTCACAAAAAAGAACAAATATATCCATACTGTAAGAATTTATATTGAAAGCTGGCTAGTAAGGAATATTAAACAGAGAAAATTTAAATATTTTTGACATATTAAACGTCATGATAATTTAGAGAAGACATTATTGGAAGGCTACATAATGGGGAAAAGAAAGAGAGGAAGATCAAGGCGAAGATAGCTGCAAGACATCGTTGATAATCTGCAAATACAGCAGCAGGCCATCTTGCTTACAACCGAGATGCCTACAGGAGAGCTGCTAGGGAGGCAAAGTTCCGCATGAGAATGTGCAAATGACTGACTGACTGAAAGATCTATAGTGATGTTATTTATATAATTTACTTTACTGTTTATTGTTCTCATTTCAACATTGACGCTGTTGTTGTGAATATATGTATTTTCTCCATTTCAGTCTTTCTGTCATTCCTGTCACTCTATGATATTAAAAACATCTAGTAAAGCCATCATTTTCAGCTTGCAAATCATAAACACTGTATTTAATAGTCAATCCAACAGGCAAAAAAAAAAACAGGTAGTAGGTTATTGCATTAGTTTTAAGAAATGACTGGATGTCAATGCAATGAACCGAACTCAGTGGGGCGATACGAAGCTGAAGTTTTGGGTGAAAGAGGTTTTCTTTACTACCTTTCAAATTCCATTGACAATGTTATTACAATGGCTGTGGGTGTAGAGCTGCCTGGTAGGCTACTGTTGAAGTTTCCCCTAAATTCGTACAGTCATGATCAACTCAACTAAAACAATTTAGACTACCTCCCCCTGCTCGCTGATGCGCGTGTAACAGAATATCATTATGTGTAGTGGTACACGAAATACGGTTTCACGCGTACCTAGATCAAAACCATAGATCTGAACATTTTTTCTATATCATAAAAGGTATTAAAAGGTCTTTGGTCAAGATCACGATTCATGTGTCACTCAGAAAGATAGGCACGTTTACTGCCAACATCTTTTCCGGACAAGTCCGGGGCTGTCAACATTACAACCGTTGTCAAATAAAATTGCGGAATACCCTGTGTTTGGATTCGTGGAAAAATACACAAAAGTTTTAAACCGTTACGAAAGCGTGGTATTAAATCTGTAGTGAAATACAAAGCATGTGAAGCCGTGGTGAAACTTTGAATTACATGGTGAAGTACGAGGGGTGATTGATGAGTTCTCGGCCTCATGTACAACGGATTATTTGTGGACAACTTTTTGCGGTTATTTCTCCCCTTGCAAGTTAGTCCAGTGATCCTGGAGCATATGGATCCCTTCGTTGTAAAAATCAGCATCTTGTGCCAGTAGAAAGTGGTCTACAGCATGAATGACATAATCATCTGAAGCAAATTTGCGACAGCTGAGCTCCTTTTTGAGTTTGGTAAACAAGTAGTAATCCAAAGGGGCCAAATCTTGGGAATAAGGAGGATGTTCAAGAAGCTGGAGCCACATTCATGAATGGCAGCCATTGTCACTACCGACTTGTGAACTGGAGCATTGTCTTGATGAAAGATGACTCCTCTCGTCAATTTCCCTAGACGATTTTCCTTCAATTTGACCCGCAGCTGCTTTACAAGATTAGCGTAATAGGCCCCGGTGACCGTTCTGCCCTTTTGAAGATAGTCTATCAATAGCACACCTTCTGAATCCCAAAAGATAGAAGCCATCACTTTGCCTGCAGACAGAACCATGATGTTTCAACTGCTTTGACTGTTCTTTGGTTTCTGGTTGCAAAAAAAGAACCAAGTCTCATTCACAGTCACAAATTGCTGAAGAAACTTTTCAGGATCTGCAGAAAAATAGCCAAGATTGTTTCTTGACATGTTGAAAGGCTGTCATTTGTGATCAGCTCCAAGAAGTTTTGGGACCCATCGAGCAGACCATTGTCATTTGAAGATCATTGTGAATAATGGCATGAACATGTCCTGGGAGATGCCCAACTCAGTAGCAATGTACCGCTCAGTTAGTCGTCAATCCTCCATTATCATGTCATGGATTCTGGCAGTGGTTTCATCGGTGGTTACCGTTCTTGGTCTTCCTGAACAGGGATCATTTTCCAGACTCTTTTTTCCATGTTTGAATTGAGCTGCCCATTTCTTCACTGTCATGTAAGAAGGGGCACTCTCTCCTAGAGTCTCTTCCATAGCCTCATGGATCTCCATCGATGATAAGCCCTTGATGCAGAGGTAGCAATAACTGCTCGATGAGAAATTTTATCAATTTTCTCAATTTCTGGCACCGCTTACCACTTCAGTAGCTTGTAAAAGAAATTTTTTGTTGCAGTTAATTTCTTGAAACTTGGTGTTTAATCTTACATTAACCTGATCTACAAAATATCAACTGTGTGTTTCAAGTAGTTGTACGTTAGGCCGAGAACTTATCAATCACCCTCGTGTATACAGTGTTAAGAGTTACGTGGTGAAGTACATGGTGTTTGAACTACGTGGTAAAATATACAATCTTAGAATTACGTGGTGAGATAAGGAGTGTCTGAATGACGTGGTGAAATATGCAGTGTTAGAATTACGTAGTGGATACAGAGTGTTAGAATTACGTAAATTATACACAATGTTTGCATTGCGTGGTGAAATATACGTTTGAATTACGTGGCGAAATTCATGACACTGAATGCACAGTAAAATACAATGTGCACGAATACACACTGAAATACATTTTTAAAAATTATTTTGACTAAATAGTGTATTACATGATAACTGCAGTTACAGCACGCAAAGCTGGCATTAAGCGAAGATTTTCCAGGAGCAGACAAGGATGATGGCGAGTCATAAAAATACAAGCTAGGGCACTGTGACCTTCAGCTCGTTTCTCCTGGAACAGTTGTTCACTCAGAACATTATTCAAAGCAAACGACGAAACAAAACAATATGATTGGCAGACTCGGCTTGTAATAACATCCGGTATACGTCTCTAATGAGATTGACACGAGCAACTGGGAGGCGATAGAAGAGGTGGGAGTTGTATGAGTAAACATCCGGAACACTTCTCACAAGCCCATGGGCTGTTGTAAGCCCACGAGCTGTGGTTTGTAAACCAGATTTTTAATTCTTTAATTTCGGTGGTTCTTAAAGTGGAGTCCATGAACGCCAAGATGGTCGACAGAAAGATTTTTTTGGGGGCGATTCCCAGACAAGCAAATGGACTGGTTCGATTAAAAAAAATATCTTAGCGTTATCTTGGTTCTATTTATAACTTTATTTTTAATGAAGAGTCTCCAATTATTCTCAGCCCGGAAACGAGGTCCACAGCCGAAGGAAGTTTTAGAACCACTGTCTTAACGTAAGACTTACATTTTCAGTTACACTGTTGTTCTAGGACCGTGGGTATGTAGATAATGTCTGAAATCTGTTTTTGTTCTGTTTCCCTTGAACCACTTTCAAGACGTTCTTTGCGGCCAATTCGGCCAGGGTTCCCAAGTTTGTTTCCCCCCCCCCCCCCCCCCACAAGAATATATAGAATTGCACCAGAATACGTCAATAATTATCCAGTTTTTTTAAAAAATGCATTATAAATATCTAGGAAATATTTTTTTAAAATAATGCATATGTGAAAATTAATACGGGAAATGTTAATGAAAGTAATGCTAATATGTTATTGATGTTAATGTGTCATTAATGTTAATAATTACCTTGACAATGTCACAAGAAAATGAAGACCATCACCATCATCGCCTTCAGCGTTTGAAGGACCTGCTCGGCAAGATAATGCTGAAGCTCCATCTCTTGCAGAAATTTTTTTTCTGACGTGCTGCCATTGCTACGTTGCTCTTATAAGCATTCGAAACTTCAGGAGGAAGTTGATAAACGCCAAAATAATGTCCTGATAAAGCTGAATCTAAGCACTAAAATAACATCAAGAAGTTCCAGATTCATTTTTTACCGCAGTTTTATTGTCAGTATAGCCTTGTACAAGTCAACATGATGGTCGCAGTTTACAATAGCACAATGGCAAATCATAAACATGTCAACTGATCCATCTAGACTAGAGGATTCATTATACGCACGTATAAGAGTCAAAGATGCTCAAGTTTCAAAGGCCACTGTTTTTGTTGTTGTTGTTGTTGTTGTTGTTGTTATTGTTGTTGTGTTTCTTAGATTTCCCATGCATTTTCAGATCTTCGTATTCTGTCTTACTGGCACCATTACAAGATTTACATTGAGCTTTGGTGTCATCCCCCAGCAACCATCATCATCCATTTCGCAAAACAGTTAATCTTTTAACCGTTCTGTTCTAAAGTTTTGTTTGTATTTCTTGAATTTTGGTATTTTCAGAGAGGTGTAAGAAATAAATAATTCCAGTAAATATATTCATACACTTAAAGACAGTTTGCACTGAGAGCAATGGAACTGTTGAACAAAGTTTCCCGAATTCTGGGGTTATCATAACAAGAATAATTTTGTAACTCTACTTCACTCTGATTCATTCTCCAAAAAATAACCAGACAGTGGAAGGTTAAGACTAAGACTGGTGTCCATTATAACAGTATGGGCCCAACTAAAACTAGACAATGGAAGGTTAAGACTAAGACTGGTGTCCATATAACAGAATGGGCCCAGCTAAAACCAGACAATGGAAGGTTAAGACTAAGACTGGTGTCAATATAACAGAATGGGCCCAACTAAAACTAAAACTAGACAATGGAAGGTTAAGACTAAGACTGCTGTCCATATAACAGAATGGGCCCAGCTAAAACTAGACAATGGAAGGTTAAGACTAAGACTGGTGTCAATATAACAGAATGGGCCCAACTAAAACTAAAACTAGACAATGGAAGGTTAAGACTAAGACTGGTGTCAATATAACAGAATGGGCCCAACTAAAACTAAAACCAGACAATGGAAGGTTAAGACTAAGACTGGTGTCAATATAACAGAATGGGCCCAACTAAAACTAAAACTAGACAATGGAAGGTTAAGACTAAGACTGCTGTCCATATAACAGAATGGGCCCAGCTAAAACTAGACAATGGAAGGTTAAGACTAAGACTGGTGTCAATATAACAGAATGGGCCCAACTAAAACTAAAACTAGACAATGGAAGGTTAAGACTAAGACTGCTGTCCATATAACAGAATGGGCCCAGCTAAAACTAGACAATGGAAGGTTAAGACTAAGACTGGTGTCAATATAACAGAATGGGCCCAACTAAAACTAGACAATGGAAGGTTAAGACTAAGACTGGTGTCCATTATAACAGAATGGGCCCAACTAAAACTAAACAATAGAAGGTTAAGACTAAGACTGGTGTCCATTATAACAGAATGGGCCCAACTAAAACTAAACAATAGAAGGTTAAGACTAAGACTGCAGTCCATATAACAGAATGGGCCCAGCTAAAACTAGACAATGGAAGGTTAAGACTAAGACTTGTGTCAATATAACAGAATGGGCCCAACTAAAACTAAACAATGGAAGGTTAAGACTAAGACTGGTGTCCATTATAACAGTATGGGCCCAACTAAAACTAGACAATGGAAGGTTAATACTAAGACTGGTGTCTATATAACAGAATGGGCCCAGCTAAAACTAGACAATGGAAGGTTAAGACTAAGACTGGTGTCCATTATAACAGTATGGGCCCAACTAAAACTGAATGTGTCCTGAACGTTTGGTGATTTAATTATACATCAAAACAAAGCTGACTTCACTAGAAGAGGTGACATTCTTCCCATAACCCCCTGACCCTTAAGTTGTGGTCCTTCCTCTCCCTTACTTACACAATAAAATCTCTCACTGAGCTGATATTTTGATTGCTATTCCAGAGCTAGGCAATTCCCAGGCGACTTCATTTAATGACCTAATTGGTCTTTACCTGTTATCTTATTTAAGACAGCTAACTTCCTGCACTCCAAACACGTGTTGCCAATCTGCAAAACTTTAAAATACTCAAACATAGATTTCCAGCCTTGTTTTCTTTACTTGTCACGTTATATCACGTTATTTACTTCTCCTTTTGGGAACAGAGGCCAAAAGCTGGAAAAAAAATCTCTTCTCATTTCCATGAAATGGTACTTGGAATTAAGTTGAGTCACAGCAGCCTTCGAATTAAGCTGAGTCACAGCAGCTTTTGAATTAAGCTGAGTCACAGCAGCCTTTGAATTAAGCTGAGTCACAGCAGCCTTTGAATTAAGCTGAGTCACAGCAGCCTGTGAATTAAGTTGAGTCACAGCAGTCTTTGAATTAAGCTGAGTCACAGCAGCCTTAGAATTAAGTTGATTGATTGATTGATCTTTATTTCAAAAGGGTTAAGAATTGGGCACGCAGGCCCGTCTGACATTCTGCCCTGAGTCACAGCAGTCTTTGAAATTAAGTTGAGTCACAGCAGCCTTTGAATTAAGCTGAGTCACAGCAGTCTTTGAATTAAGTTGAGTCACAGCAGCCTTTGAATTAAGCTGAGTCACAGCAGTCTTTGAATTAAGTTGAGTCACAGCAGCCTTTGAATTAAGTCGAGTCACAGCAGTCTTTGAATTAAGCTGAGTCACAGCAGCCTTTGAATTAAGCTGAGTCACAGCAGCCTTTGAATTGAGTCACAGCAGCCTGTGTCAAAGTAGTATCGACGTGACCTTTTTCACAATGGAGATTGCAGAGATGTCTGTCATTGGCGCTAGGCTTAGAGGGTATAGTTCCTTTGCATTGTGATGCCCCCCCCCCCCCCCGGAAATGTCTAGACTTGACTGTCCGCTTATGTCATCTGTCACAAAGAACTAAACCACGACCGCTACTGAACAAAAGATCACAGGGCTTGGTCACATAGCACAC
Source organism: Achatina immaculata (assembly GCA_009760885.1). Taxonomy (NCBI): domain Eukaryota; kingdom Metazoa; phylum Mollusca; class Gastropoda; order Stylommatophora; family Achatinidae; genus Lissachatina; species Lissachatina immaculata. The sequence continues at coordinate 108,052,147 of CM019691.1, forward strand.
ATAAAAAAACACGAATAAGACTTCTCTATCATTCTAGTGCAGCTGTCCTCAGCCTTAATACCATGGCGGAAATCTTAATAAGTTTTTTTCAGTTCTCAGCGAACCCGGACATACATTTTTTTTTTATCTACAACTCAAGGTAGGTCAGGGTGATCAGCAAGTTGTTGATGTATTAACACAATAAAATTTGCCAGTATTCTTGTGATCAGAACTGTATACAGCTACATACGTTCTGTCATCTCTTACCAAAGCTTTTGCTAACTCTCACGGAACCCCTAGCTATCTCTCACGGAACCCCTAGCTATCTCTCACAGTAACCCCAAGCTAACTCTCACGGAACCCCTAGTTAAATCTCACGGAACCCCTAGCTAATTCTAACGGTATCCCCTAGCTAACTCTCACGGAACCCCTAGCTAACTCTCACGTAACATCTAGCTAACTTTCACGGAACCCTAGTAAATCCTCACCGAAATCCTTAGCTAAATCTCACGGTGTCCCCTAGCAGACTCTCACTCTTTGGCGAACTCCCACGGAACCCCTTGGCGATCTCCCACGGAATTTCTTAGCGAACTCCCACGGAACTGCCTAGCAAACTGACAGGGAACCCCTAGCTAACTCTCATGGAACCAATAGCTAACTCTCACGGAACCACCTAGCAAACTGACAGGGAACCCCTAGCTAACTCTCACGGAACCAACAGCTAACTCTCACGGAACCACCTAGCAAACTGACAGGAAACTCCTAGCTAACTCTCACGGAACCAATAGCTAACTCTCACGGAACCACCTAGCAAACTGACAGGGAACCCCTAGCTAACTCTCATGGAGCACTTTAGTGAACTCTCAATTATAGGAAAAAAAAGAGGTATCCCGTGACTGGAAGTCACGCTGTATGTAAACAGTAATACACAGACAGCCGAGGCTTGGCTCTCGAAGCGGGAAGACACGTGGCCCAGACCTACCGGATGGAACCGTCAGTTGTATCTGTTTTCGAAAAGACTGTGGTTTTTATGTTGTCGATATTGTTTAGTGATGTGGTGTAATATGTTTCAATGTAAGACGAATCTTCGCTAAGTTACGAGAACCCAGAATAGAACAGACATAGATTAAAAGTGGCAAAGATGTCAGCAGATTTGACTATAAAAGTGGCATACCCGAGTATGGCTCAGGTATAAGGTCTACCTGTAGGCAGGTGAATGTTTGTAGGGAATGTTGGCTGTGGGAACTGGAGTGGGAGGTTTAGGTTATTCGTGTGGGGAGACCATGTGAGATGATGTTAGTGTTTTTCTTGACATGAGGAAATTGTAGCCCATGCCACATTGTTCTGTATGTTCGTGTTCCTCGTCATTTCGTGGGTGAAACCAAATATGATGATGATGATGATATTTTCAGTGTGTGGATTATTCCCATTTTTATTAGTATATCAACAATGGAACATTCATGATGAAGAGATGTTGTCGGTAATATATTCCGAGTAAAGAAGGCTTTATTTGTCTGTCAACATCTAGTGATGATATGAAACATGCTAATACATTTATTTGAATGGTACTAATACGGTGATTAGTTATTGTGAAGTTGTTAAGGCGGAGTTGCTCCTGGCTATGTATTTAATAATGTCATCTTTTGTTTTTCCATGATGTAAATTTGCTATATTAGTCGACCATGTGAGAGGCTGTGATGTATTTTATTGATTGTTTAATTTTCTCATTCTCTTGCTATTAACCTTTAACTTAGAGTCGGTGATTTGTGTTGACAGTATGATAAGTCTCTCAACTTAGAGTCGGTGGTCTGTGTTGACAGTATGATAAGTCTCTCAACTTAGAGTCGGTGATTTGTGTTGACAATATGATAAGTCTCTCAACTTAGAGTCGGTGGTCTATGTTGACAGTATGATAAGTCTCTCAACTTAGAGTCGGTGGTCTGTGTTGACAGTATGGTAGGTCCCCAACACAGTGTCAGTGGTTTGTGTTGACATTATGGACGGTCCCTCAAATTAGAGTCAGTGTTGTGTGTTTACAGTATGAAATGTTCCCAACACAGTATCTGTGTTTTGTGTTGACAACATGAAAGGTCCTCAAGATAGTGTCGGTGATTTGTGCTTACAGGATAGACGGTCTCTCAACTTAGAGTCGGTGTTTTGTGTTGACAGCACGAAAGGTCCCCAGGATAGTGTCGGTGACTTGTGCTGCCAGTATGGACGGTCTCTCAACTTACACCCGGTGTTTTGTGTTGACAGTATGAAAGGTCCCGAACATAGTAACGATGGTATGTGTTTACTGTATCATCATCATCAGGTGCCGTGCCGACTGGCGTTGGCTATTATGCTTCTCCAGAGTACCCGATCCTTCATGCAGGCCATCAGTTCAGTTGGTGATCTCCTCTCACACCATCCCGTCACACTATCCAGTATCATTTCTCTTGGTCTTCCTCTTGATCTTCTTCCTTCTATTTTTCCTGTTCTTATAATATTTTCAATGCCCCTTCTTCTCATTGCATGTCCTATGAAAGTACATTGTCTCTCTCTTATCTTTTTGACAAGGTTTTTTGTCTCTCCATCTCTTCTCATACATTCTTCATTAGTTATTTTTGCTGTCCAGGGGATTCGCAACATTCTTCTAATAAACCACATTTCTGCTGCTTCCAATGATTTTTGTGCAGACTTGCCTATTGTCCATGATTCACTTCCATATAACAAGATAGTTTACTGTATGAAAGGTCAAAAACATAGTATCGGTGGTTTGTGTTTACAGTATTAAAGGTCCCCAATATACTGTCGGTCCCCAATATGCATTAATGGTTTGTGTTTACAGTATAAAATGTCCCCAACATAGTGTCGGTGGTTTGTGTTTACAGTATGAAAGGTTCCTCAAATTAGAGGCAGTGTTTTGTGTCGACAGTATGAAAGGTACACAACATAGTGTCGGTGGTTTGTGTTGACAGTATGAAAGGTCCACAACATAATGTCGGTGGTTTGTGTTGACAGTATGGACGGTCCCTCAACTTAGTGTCGGTGTTTTGTGTTTACAGTATGAAAGGTCCCAAACATAGTGTCAGTAGTTTGTGTTGACAGTATGGACGGACCATCAACATAGAGCTTGTGCTTTGAGTTGACAGTATGAAAGGTCCCAGCATAGTGTCGGTGTTTTGTGTTGACAGTATGAAAGATCCTTCAACTCAGAGCATTGTTTTGTGTTTACAGTATGAAATGTCCCCAACATAGTGTCGGTGGTTTGTGTTTACAGTATGAAAGGTTCCTCAAATTAGAGGCAGTGTTTTGTGTCGACAGTATGAAAGGTACACAACATAGTGTCGGTGGTTTGTGTTGACAGTATGAAAGGTCCACAACATAGTGTCGGTGGTTTGTGTTGACAGTATGGACGGTCCCTCAACTTAGTGTCGGTGTTTTGTGTTTACAGTATGAAAGGTCCCCTTCACTGTGTCGGTGTTTTGTGTTTACAGTATGAAAGGTCCCCTTCATAGTGTCGTTGGTTTGTGTTTACAGTATGAAAGGTCCCCAACATAGTGTCGGTGTTTTGTGTTTACAGTATGAAAGGTCCCTCAACTTAGACCCATTGTTTTGTGTTTACAGTATGAAAGGTCCCCAACATAGTGTCGGTGTTTTGTGTTTACAGTATGAAAGGTCCTCAAAATAGGGTCAGTGGTTTGTGTTGAAAGTATGAAGGTCCATCAACTTAGAGTCGGTATTTTTTGTTGACAGTGTGAAAAGTCCCCAAACTTAGAATCACTTGTTTGTGATGACAGTGTGGATGGTCCCCATTTAGGCATGGAATGTTACTTGTGAACGCTCAGATAGATTGCTGGATGGAGAGGATTTGCGTAAAGAAAGTATGAAGTTTCTATTGACCCTATAAAAGGAGTTGCTGTCCTGATGAAAGAGAGTAAATGAGGCAAAACAGAGATGTGAAGTATGAGGTGTGACGTCTGAGGAGCGAGGTGTGAGTTGTGAAGTGCGAGATGTGAGGCGTGAGGTGTGAGGTGTGAGTAATGAGGAGCGAGGTGTGAGTTGTGAAGTGCGAGATGTGAGGCGTGAGGTGTGAGGTGTGAGGAATGAGGAGCGAGGTGTGAGTTGTGAAGTGCGAGATGTGAGGCGTGAAGAGTGAGGTGTGAGGTGTGAGGAGCGAAGTGTGAGGAGCGAGGTGTGAGATGTGAAGTACGAGATGTGAGGCGTGAAGAGTGAGGTGTGAGGAGCAAGGTGTGAGGAGTGAGAAGCGAGGTGTGAGGAGTGAGAAGCGAGGTGTGAGGTGTGAGGAGCGAAGTGTGAGGAGTGAGGAGCGAGGTGTGAGGTGTGAGGAGCGAGGTGTGAGGAGCAAGGTGTGAGGAGTGAGAAGCGAGGTGTGAGGAGCGAGGTGTGAAGTGTGAGGTGTGAGAGCTTGGCTCACTTCACTATGAGAGAACCATGGGTGTGTGTGTGTGTGTGTAGAGATAATAAAGCAGAGCGAGGAAAGAAACAAACGAGACTATCATGAGTGACCACTGCCATGATCAAGAAAGTTACTGAGAACAGTGAACATATAACAAGCCGCTAACACTCTAGCGAATTCTCATGGAACCTCTAACTATTCAGGACCCCTAGATAACTAACTTCCATACAGATCTTAACTATTCGGGGCCCATATATAACTAACTTCCATGTAAACCCTAACTATTCGGGACCACTAGATAACTAACTTCCATGTAGACCTTAACTATTCGGGACCACTAGATAACTAACTTCCATGTAGACCCTAACTATTCGGGACCCCTAAATAACTACTTCCATATAGACCCTAACCATTCGGGACCCCTAGATAACTACTTCCATATAGACCCTAACTATTCGAGACCCCTAACTAACTTACCATGTACACCCAAAGTGTTACAGAACCCTTAGTGAGCTTTCCCAAAACCATAGGGTTCCACTGAAATGTTGAAAAACCCTGCTATAATATGTATTTACTGAAGAGTGTTCAGAGAGTGCAATACAAGTCTATTTTAACTACTGACGTGGACATTAGTATAGTATCACATACTGTATTTGTCAGCTATGTCCATACAATCTTCTTATACATATTCTTATACCTGGTTGTTATGTCCCCTGTTTCCCTCAACTCCCATATGATTTTACAAGTAGCCATACATTTATCAAGCGTGTACCTTTTTTTGTTGTCTTAATGCCCACAGAAAGATTTCATAACTGCTCTTTCATATATATATTATAATTAGTGTATAAGTATACAACTACACACACTTATACACTAATTATAATATATATATCCTGATGGCTGTACAGGAAGAGATGACACCAGATGAATTGGCTACGCAGGCCAAAGATATCTTAGTAACAACAGCTACAGACATGGTTCCAGTAAAGAAAACACAAAAGAATAGATGGATCACAGCAGGTACACTAGAACTGATAAAACAATGTAGAGAAATGAAGACGCAGTGGAGAGTGACAAACAACAACAAAGATAAATATAAAACTTTAACAAAAGAAGTACGAAGAAACATAAGAAAAGACAAAAAACAATACATACAAGATTGTTGTGAAAGAATAGAAGAACATCAGAGGTGTGGAAGAGATAGTGAAATGTTTAAAGAAATGAAGACATTGACGAGAAATGTCACACCTAAGCTAAATGTAATTTGTGATGAGATGGGGAATACCCTGACAGAGACAGAGGAAATTCTGGAAAGATGGAAGGAATATTGCAAAAGAATGTATGAAACAACCGACTGTGGAAGCAGAAATCAACAGTGTGAATTATTATTGCAGGAGAAAGAACCCGAGCCGACAATGGAAGAAGTTTTATGGGCAATAAAGAGTCTGAAAAATGGTAAATCACCAGGATGTGATGAGATAACCGCTGAATTTATTAAAGCAGGAGGAAAGGAGTGTGCAACAATCTATCATGCACTATGTAAAAAGATATGGCATTCAGGTATTTGGCCAAAAGAATGGAAAAGAACTGTATTCATTCCACTGCCAAAAAAGGGTAACCTGAAATTATGCACCAACTACAGAACTGTTGCCCTGATTAGTCATGCCAGTAAAATTCTGTTAAAAATCATAATGGGTAGACTTCGAAAGAAAATAGAAGAAGAAGTCAATATGGTCCAAGCTGGCTTCAGGCAAGGAAGAGGATCAAGAGATCATATATTCAATCTAAGATTAATAATAGAGAAATGCAGGGAGTTTAATGTGAATCTATATTTATCCTTTATAGACTACTCAAAGGCATTTGATTGTGTACAACACCAGAAACTTTGGGAAATAATGGAAAAAATGGGATTTCCAACACATTTGATACAATTAACATCACTGCTGTATTTAGACCAACAAGCAGCAGTAAGAATAAATGGTGAAACAACAAGTTGGTTTGACATAAAACAAGGGGTCCGTCAGGGGTGCATATTGTCACCCTACTTATTTAACTTGTATACTGAAAATATAATGAGGAATGTTAGAGAAGATGTAGACAAAGAATATTACGATGCCATAACAGTTGGAGGTTATGAAATACCAGAGATTAGATATGCTGATGACACAGTATTGCTGTCCACAACACAAGAAGGAATGGAAAAACTAATTATGTCAGTCCGCAAGAACAGCGAAGAGCAGAACCTCTATCTTAATGCAAAGAAAACTAAAGTGATGACAACTGACAAAACAAACAAGGCAACTGAAATATGTATCAATGCGGAAAAACTGGAAGAAGTGGAGAGTTTTGAATATCTTGGATCACTACTAACTAATAATGGAGATACAATGAGGGAAATTAAAAGGAGGACATCTATTGCTCTTCAGAAAGTAAAACAAATAAAGAATCTGTGGAGAGGAGCAGACAGAACCACAAAAATAAGATTTTTAAGGGCATGCATCTTTCCCATCGCAACATATGCCTGTGAGACCTGGACACTTAACAAAACAGCTGAGAAGCACATAAATGCCTTTGAATGTAAATGCTATAGAAGAGTTCTCCAAATATCGTGGACACAAAAAAGAACAAATATATCTATACTGCAAGAGCTTAATATTGAAGAAGGCTGGCTAGTAAAGAGGATTAAAGAGAGAAAACTTAAATATTTTGGCCACATTAAACGTCATGATAATTTAGAGAAGACCATATTGGAAGGATACATAATGGGAAAAAGAAAGAGAGGAAGACCGAAACGAAGATGGCTGCAAGACATCGTTGATGATCTGGAAATGGATGCAGCAGCAGCAGGCCATCTTGCTCACAACCGAGAGGCCTACAGGAGTGCTGTTTGGGAGGCAAAGTTCCGCAAGGGACATGCAAAGGAATGAATGAATGTATACAACTATACATGAAGCACTGCAGTAAAGCTGTGATACCAAAATGTATATAGTAGGAAAAAAGTAGGAGCAGCTTTACGACCCACCGACCACACATCACAGGTCTCCATTTAAACAGTCTCTACACCCTACCATGCTCATTTCTGACACACAGCGTCGGACAAGCCACATCTTCTTACAGTTACAGCTAAGTGCTCTATTCATTTTTAATTTATTTCTATTTTTATTTATTTATTTATTTATTTTTAATAGAATTCGTGTGAAACTATACTTTATCTCCTCTCTCTATTTCTTCATCCTGTATGTTTTTGTACGATTAAGGCTCAAGCCAAAACGTCACAACTTTGTAATCGTTAAGTAATAAAGCTGTTCCTGCTTTTTCCCTAGTTTATATATTTCATATATATATATATATATAATCTCTTTCATATTTGTAATACTAGTGCACTACTGATATTGACTGACTACATTTGGATGATATCTGAGAGATGAAGGGCAGACCTCATTTCTTCGGCCTTGTTTGTCCGTTGGTTCGTTTATCTTGTTCTCATGGTATTCTTTGCATCATCTCCCTAGCTACTACAATGGTTTGTGTACATCGTGCGAGTACTCGTGTCTATACTTTACACATAGCCAACCTCTGGATGAAACAATAATAAGTATTCAGGTGATAATGTAAATTTGTGAACACCATCTAATGTATCTAGGGCGGCCTGGTTAGCTGAACGGTTAAGCACTCGGTTTACCAATCCGGTGGTACCGGGTTCAAGTCTCAGCAGTGGAGATGTTTTTCTAGTACACACGAAAAAGAAAAGACCATCCGACGTATAAAATGGACACCAGAGAATTCTGGGAAGGTAAATCTGGCCAAGTTAAAACTATTCAATTCAAATGTAATATTCATCCTCATTTATGCATGCGAAAGCTGGAAAACAACTAAGGAAATAGACAAGAAATTAGACTTTTGAAAACAAATGCTTAAGGAAAATACTCGGCATCAAGTTGAACGAATTCAACAAAAATGCAGAGATAAGACAGATGAGCGAACAACAACCAGTCTCATGGGTGATCAGGAAAAGGAGATGGACATATGTTGGTCACGTGATGAGAAAAAACGACCAGAGAATACCAAAACAAGCTATCAAGTGGAACACAACAAGCCGAATAAAAAGGGGCAGACCACGGGAAACTCTAAAGAGGACACTGCTAAGAGAGGCCAAATCAACAGGCATAAAATCCCTTGATAAGGTTGAAAAGCTCGACGAAAATAGGAAAAATTGGGAACTACCTTACAAGCCCTATGTGGCGTTTAACGGCACGGAAGGATATATATATATATATATATATATATATATATATATATATATATATGCGTGATACTGACCACATCACACTTTCCTGTGCCTAAAGTGGTGAAAACACGGGCCTAACATCGTATCTCCCCAGTATGCATTAATGGCACGAAAAACGGGGATTTTACCTTTTTCGTTTTCATTTAATGTATCTAAGGAATATCACGCCTGATTTTGAAATGGAAAGAGAGGTTTGTGTTTCTGATTTGCTCCTGATGCTTACAGTAAGTTCAGGATCTCTGTTGTTATTTGACACAAGAAAATTCTGCCAGTAATCCCCGTCTTGTGCTGATTCCTTCTGTGTAAAAAGAAGAATATCATAAGGTGGAGAATGCTCCTACTCACATTGGTAGTGGAGCCTGTTGAGGAGCTTGCAAGTTTCTCCCCCCCCCCCCCCCCCCCACTTCTCACCTCGCCAGTTCCCAGCTAATTTTATACCTTTATTCCATGATCTTTATACCAGCACCAGGGTCCAGGGACATCAAGTTATAAAAAAAAAACAAACACACACACACACACACACAAACACACACACACACACACACGCACGCACGCACGCACGCACGTGCGCGCGGCCAAAAATATGTCAAAAGTAATAATAAAACAAGAAGTTAGGTTTATATTATTATGTACAAGAGACAGCGACTTGTGGTTCATCGCAGTTACGAATGTACTTTATACTTAATTAATCGATGAATCGAAAGGGATGAACATTTAGACAGACAGACAGACAGACAGCCTGGACCAAGAGTAAATCTGACTGCGGACCCTAAATTTAACTTTTCCCGTCATTTTCCAGTAAGCAGTTCCCTTTTCCTCTTCTCTTGCTTGGGGCGTCTTAAGTGAATTCTATTTCCACTTTAGAATTTATCAACCCTGCTTTCTATAGGAGCAACGGGCACGAGACAAGAAGCCATCTCTAAATATAGCAGGCGAATCATGGGGAAAAACATGGCCCTCGAGCTGAAAGAAGAGTGACGTCATGTAGAGCATTGGGTTTTTGGAATCCAAGAGCCAAACGTGCTGCTCTTGTTGCGTCTGATTAAGCCAGACAACCCTTGATAATTGGTTATGCTTCACCTGAGGCGAAAATGGTTTTAATGACACTAGCAATGGTTTAGAACGTGGGAGGGGTGTCTTGAAGTTTCACCGCATCCGCAGTAAAAAGGGGTGTGATGTTGAAGAATCAATTTTTGTTTTTGTTTTGGCTATTTCCTGCACGATTTCCTTCGAAGTTTTGAATTTATTTATTTATTTGTTCCAACATAAATATATTGTACGTCAGTTTTTATAGTCATTTTCTAAACAATAACTTTGTTCTTCTACCTATTTTCAATTCTAAAAAAATCATAATCTGTCTTCGCTAAGAAACTCAAAAGCTCAAAGGCGGCCTGGTTGGCTGAATGGTTAGGCAATCGGTCTACCAATCCAGTGGTACCGGGTTCAGATCCAAGCAGTGGCGATTTTTTTCCCCGTACCACCACACCAAAGTCCACCGGGCCTCTAAAATTGGTACCATGGAAGTTTGGAGAGGCAGATACGGCCAGATGTGATACTGACCACATCACACTTTCCTGTGCCGAAAGTGGTGGAAACAAGAGTCTAACATCGTATCCCCCTCCCCCCAATATGAATTAATGGCATGAAAACGGGGATTTTACCTACTCTACACTCAAAAGCAAACAAGTGGTTCAGAACATGTAAGTGTCGCAACAATCTGCTGAAACCATCTCCATGAGTTCTGCCATGCCGCTGTAACTCATTTCTCAGATGATTCTGTGACTTAGAATGCGCGAACTTCAATCTGCAGTTACAGGGAGAGATCCAAACAAACAAACAAACAAACAAAAATAGCCGAGGTAACAACGAATTGTTATCCTGTACTCAGAGAGCAATAAGAAGATGAGCTATTACTTCTGGCTAGGAAATAAGTTTCACTGACGAGCCTACACTACTTGCTTTAACTGAGATTAACCAGTAAAACTGCTCGGACTACACCGGGATCAACCAATAAAGTTGCCTAGACTACACCAAGATTAACCAATAAAGTTGCCTAGACTACACCGAGATTAACCAATAAAGTTGCCTAGACTACACCAAGATTAACCAATAAAGTTGTCTAGACTACACCGAGATTAACCAATAAAGTTGCCTAAACTACACCAAGATTAATCAATAAAGTTGCCTAGACTACACCGAGATTAACCAATAAAGTTGTCTTGACTACACCGAGATTAACCAATAAAGTTGCCTAGACTACACCGAGATTAACCAATAAAGTTGCCTAGATTACACCGAGATAACAAATAAAATTACTCAGACTAAACTGGGACTTAATGAAAAAAAGTTGCTCAGACTACACCGAGATAACCAAAATGTTGGTCAGACTACACTGAAAATTAGCAAATAAAGTTGTTCAGAGTACACTGAGATTAACCAATAAATTTGCAAGATTACATTGAGATTAACCAATAAAGTTGCCCAGACAGCACCGTGATTAACCAACACAAAAAAAAAATCCTCAGACCACTGAAATTAACCAAAAAAAAAAAATTACTCCCGATTGTTTCTTTCATGTCTGAAGTTATTTTCAAATTAAATTCACCTACCCTTATGTTATTTTCTATTTTATCGCCGCTGCTTCTATAAACGCACACGTCAACGGCCAGAGCGTTCATTACATAATCACCGCCCCATTAATGACGCACGCATGAGTGCTTTCTAATCTGTTTACTTTCCTCATTTCACGGTTCACTTGTTGAGTCTGATCAACATCAATGTCACGCGCGGCAGAGATCGAATACTATATCCATCCCTTGATGACTTTCGGGCACTTTGGTAAAAAAAAAAGGCAGCATGGAGAGAGCGACAGACATACCTGTGTTTCTGTCAACAAACAGAAATCACAAAGCATGGTTGAAAATGATGTCAGATCTACAACCAGATGTGTAAGTAGTAAGTGGCATGGCTCAGAACTACTTTTTTGGTACCCTATAATAGCAGAAAACTTGGCGAACTAACATGCGAGCACTATCTGCTATAACGGCACGGGATGGATGTAAGATGTAAGATAATACCAGAAATCCAAGCATCATTATAGTAGGTTGCATAACACAAAACTTCTTTGTAACACTACATTCTCTTGTAAACGACTGCAGACCTACATATATTTTTGTCTTTTGCCAAAAAGCTTAGAAATGTATGAAAAGGATGAAACATGACCAATCCATTTTCAGCAATTTTTTTTTCTGTTATGACATGCATGTTTTCTAGCTCACATCGGCCAAGTAGGTCTCTATTATTTATTATCTGTGGCTAGTATATATTTAAAATCTTTCTGAGCCAGGTTGTGTGGAATGATGATAATTTTCCCATTTCTTTTAAAGTTGGTTTCCATTATTCTGCTCCGTAGAGGGGTATTAATTAAGATTAATAATATAGAAATGCAGAGAGTTGAATGTGAATCTATATTTATCCTTTATAGACTACCCAAAGGCATTTGATTGTGTACAACACCAGAAACGTTCGTAAATAATGGAAAAAAAAGGAATTTCCAACACATTTGATACAATTAACATCACTGCTGTATCTAGACCAACAAGCAGCAGTAAGAATAAATGGTGAAACAACAATTTGGTTTGACATAAAACAAGGGGTCCGTCAGGGGTGCATATTGTCACCCTACTTATTTAACTTGTATACTGAAAATATAATGAGGAATGTTAGAGAAGATGTTGACAAAGAATATTACAATGCCATAACAACTGGAGGTTATGAAATACCAGAGATTAGATATGCTGATGACACAGTGTTACTGTCCACAACACAAAAAGGAATGGAAAAACTAATTATGCCAGTCCTTAAGAACAGCGAAGAGCAGAACCTCTATCTTAATGCAAAAAAAAACTAAATTGATGACAACTGACAAAACAAACAAGGCAGCTGAAATATGTATCAATGAGAAAAAACTGGAAGAAGTGGAGAGTTTTGAATATTTTGGATCACTACTAACTAATAATGGAGATAAAATGAGGGAAATTAAAAGGAGGACATCTATCGCTCTTCAGAAAGTAAAACAAATAAATAATCTGTGGAGAGGATCAGACAGAACCACAAAAATAAGATTTTTAAGGACATGCATCTTTCCCATCGCAACATATGCCTGTGATACCTGGACACTTAACAAAACAGCTGAGAAACACATAAATGCCTTTTAATGTAAATGCTACAGAAGAGTTCTCCAAATATCGTGGACACAAAAAGGAACAAATATATCTATACTACAAAAGCTTAATATTGAAGAAGGCTGGCTAGTAAAGAGGATTAAAGAGAGAAAACTTAAATATTTTGGACACATTAAACATCATGATAATTTAGAGAAGACCATCTTGGAAGGATACATAATGGGGAAAAGAAAAAGAGGACGACCAAAACGAAGATGGCGGCAAGACATCGTTGACGATCTGCAAATGGATGCAGCAGCGGCAGGCCATCTTGCTCACAACCGAAAGGCCTACAGGAGTGCTGTTAGGGAGGCAAAGTTCCGCAAGGGACATGCAAATGAATGAATGAATGAATTATAGAGGGGTATAGAAAACATGCATGTTTAAATAAGGTTTATTTGGTACTATTACTGTACTGGGAGCACTTTCACAAGTTTCTAAGATTAATGAACACTATTCTTGCTTCATTTATTCTATTCTTTATGTCTTTATTTGTTCATCCATCCGGTGTTAGTTGCAGCCAAGGTATGTGAAAGTATCTATTTCCGTGTGATTAATTTTAATTGCTGTTTAGTTTTCTATGTTTACTTTCATTACTTCTGGCTTTTTTATATTGATGTTCAGCCCTGCTTGTCCTGCTGATAATATCTGGAGTGTTTGTTTTCTCCTCTCTGTTGTGGTGAGTATGTGCTATGAATGCTATATCATGTGCGTAAACCAAATCCTCAAGCACGGTGAACACGCTTGTATATAAGAGTGAAACTCTCCAAACACACCTGAATATAAGATTGAAACTCTCCAGACACACTTGTATAAAAGGCTGAAACTATCCAGACACATCTGTATATAAGACTAAAACTCTCCAGACACACGTGCATATAAGACTGAAACTCTCAAGAAGCACTTGTACAAAAGACAAACTCTGCAGAAACACGTGCATATAAGACTGAAACTCTCAAGAAGCACTTGTACAAAAGACAGACTCTGCAGACACAGGTGCATATAAGACTGAAACTCTCCAGGCACTCTTACATATGAAGTTGAAACTCTTCAGATACACTTGTATATAAGACTGAGAATATATTTACTTATGGATAATCAGTATCAGAAGATGGACAGACTGTATGCCACTACTGTGAGAGACAACAGAGCTGGAGATCAGGCACTCAGCCACGCGAAGGTGACACAAGATGTTGATTCCCACTGATTTAAATTCTCACTAGCACAGTCTTCATATCAGTATATTTGTGTGAAAATCACTGTTGAAAGAAAAAAAAAACAACGAAGGTCATGACCATAGCGACTGAAGAAATTATAACAAAGATTCTCTTGGACAATCAACCCTTGAAACAAGGGAAAGATTTCAAATAACTAGATAGCACAATACCATACCCAGGGAAAACTGACAGAGAGTGTGTGAACAAATGCAGTAACGCAAATCAGGTAATTGGACAAATGATACCTTTACTGAAACACGCATTTATCACAACTGAAACAGAAGTAGCATTGTACAGCATAATTTTCCGCCCAGCTCCGTGCTATCAATGTCAAACATGGACACTAACAGACAAACTGAAAAGGAAAATAATCACGACAGAAATGAGATTTTTAAGTAGAATACTAAATATGACAAGAAGAGACCGGATAAGAAATGACATCATCACGGCAAAGGTTGGGGTAAAACCAGTATTACACTACAACCAGAAACAGCAGGTCAGATGGTTTGGCAACATTACATGGCTACCGTCAGAAAGAAAACACCAACGCTAAGAATTGTAGGTAATAGAGGAAGAGGCCGCCCACGCACGAGATTGAGGGAGGAAATTACAGAAACACATCATCTTATATGAAGCAAACTGCCGAGCCCTATCAAGACGTCTATTTGTCCTCCCTCAACACTGAAAGGTATATGAGGAAGGAGACAAGACAAGGTATATGTTTGTTAAAACATCGCTTTAATAAGCTGGCAGCTGCGTATTCGAATAGTATACTTTGGTGAGCCTGGCTTTATCAGATAAAGTTGGCAGCTGTGTATTCGAATAGTATACTTTAGTGAGCCCGGCTTTATCAGATAAAGTTGGCAGCTGTGTATTCGAATAGTATACTTTGGTGAGCCTGGGTTTATCAGATAAAGCTGGCAGCTGTGTATTCGAATAGTATACTTTGGTGAGCCTGGGTTTATCAGATAAAGCTGGCAGCTGTGTATTCGAATAGTATACTTTGGTGAGCCTGGGTTTATCAGATAAAGCTGGCAGCTGTGTATTCGAATAGTATACTTTGGTGAGCCTGGCTTTATCAGATATTTTAGTTCTATCTCCGAGCCTGAGTGGCGAAGTGATTAGTTCAACATATTTTGATCTGTATCTTCATGTTGCGAAGGTTGGTGATTCAAAACTTTTAAACATGGGTACCTGACTTCTTCTGGATGTGGGGAAGGAGTGGCCATACATCATTAACATGACCACATCACTCTCTAGTGTGTCATACATCGTTAACATGACCACATCACTCTCTGGTGTGCCATACATCGTTAACATGACCGCATCACACTCTGGTGTGCCATACATCGTTAACATGACCACATCACACTCTGGTGTGCCATACATCGTTAACATGACCACACCACTCTCTGGCGTGTCGTACATCGTTAACATGTCCACACCACTGTCTAGTGTGCCATACATCGTTAACATGACCACATCACTCTCTGGTGTGCCATACATCGTTAACATGACCACATCACACTCTGGTGTGCCATACATCGTTAACATTACCACATCACACTCTGGTGTGCCATACATCGTTAACATGACCACACCATTCTCTAGTGTGCCATACATCGTTAACATGACCACACCACTGTCTAGTGTGCCATACATCGTTAACATGACCACATCACTCTCTGGTGTGCCATACATCGTTAACATGACCACATCACTCTCTGGTGTGCCATACATCGTTAACATGACCACATCACTCTCTAGTGTGCCATACATCGTTAATATGACCACATCACTCTCTAGTGTGTCATACATCGTTAACATGACCACATCACTCTCTAGTGTGCCATGCATCGTTAACATGACCACATCATTCTCTAGTGTGCACACAGGTCAAAGAAAATACGGACACTTCACACCATATTTACTAAGTGTCTCCTTGCCACCGCAGGGCTACCTTTTACTTTATCACTTAATAGGACTACCTTTTACCTTATTACTTAATAGGACTACCTTTTACTTTATTACTTAATAGGGCTACCTTTTACCTTATTACGTAAAGGGGCTACCTTTTACCTTATTACTTAATAGGACTACCTTTTAACTTATTACTTAATAGGACTACCTTTTACCTTATTACTTAAAGGGGCTACCTTTTACCTTATTACTTAATAGGGCTACCTTTTACATTATTACTTAAAGAGGCTACCTTTTAACTTATTACTTAATAGGGGCTACCTTTTACCTTATTACTTAATAGGGCTACCTTTTACCTTATTACTTAATAGGGCTACCTTTTACCTTATTACTTAGTGGGGCTACCTTTTACCTTTTACCTCATTACGTAATAGACTGAGGAGGGGATTTTTTACCATACTCAGATCACATTCGTTAAAAAAACCCGGTTTAGTTGTTGGACATGAACCGGGGTCATTTCCTTATCAAAGTTTTAAATACTTAGCTATTTAAACATTTCCACCCAGGAATTTTTAAGGGAAAAAAACCGCACCAAAAAATAACTTAACTGGCATGTGTAATTACAATCTACAAGCAGCTAAAAAACCGGCTCTGTTGGGTGGTTTCCTTTCAAACGCCCTGTTTCAGGTGCATTATGTAAAATGCAGCTCCTAACAGTCGCACCTGGAGTTAGAAAAAGCTATCACTACTTCCTAAAAAAATCTAATTTTTCAGACACTCGACGCTGCATAAGCTCAACTGGTAAACTCGACGCTTCGTTCAGTGCTCTTGAGTATGGTTTATAATCTGGTGTTTCACTGTTCATCTTAGACGTCTTCATCCGTCGTAGACTGTATGGAACGTTAGAGTTAAGAAATAGTGATCCATATCTCAATAGTTCTCAGGTTTTTTTGTTTCTTTAAATCTTCAGGCTGATGTTACACGTGTTTGCTAGTAAAATATGAGAAGAAGACAGTTTCATGTATCATCATCATCATCATCATCCTATGCTGCACGGTAAGTTTGCACGTGCCACTCGTCTCTATAGTTTCCACAGATAAGAAGTTCCTCGCGTGCCACAAATGCCTATGCTAAAACTAAACAAAAGCCAACATTATAATCTTTCCATCAAAGATCCATCTATAAAATCACAGCTGAGGTGTCTGGGAGTCATTTGGACAGTTTCTAATTTTAGTACTTGAAAGTTCACAGTTCAAGGATCGGATGTGTTCCGGCTCAGAAGCGCTGCAGATGCAGAAAGGACTTATTTTTGGAAACTCTTTGTGCATTCTGGGTTAATGCAGTTGTGGCATATGTTGTTTTATCAACTGATATGTAACGACTTCAGGTTTGTGAAAAGTCTTTTTTTTTTTTTGCACGGCCTATCTTTCGTGCTATCTTTTTCATTTGTTTTTTCATACCTTTTACAAGAGAACTCGTCATATTTTCATTTCACTGGGTTTAGGAATTTTAACCCAAAAAATTTCACATTTATCTAGAAGTGTCATAAAAATGTAGAAGTTAGAGAATCTGATAATCAATGGAAAATATAACAGGGAAAAGAAGAAGACAGACTCAGAAAGAGAGAGAGAGAGAGAAATAACTCAACAGGCTGACAACGTACCATGATCAAATTAAAGGCAACAGACATTTTTGGAAACATAAGAGGACCGCATTAAATACAGAGACATGATGAGAAAATGGATAATGCTGCATACGGTGTTACTGAAAAATGGAAAACTGAGAGTCTCATACCCAACATACTGAAAAATGGAAAACTGAAAGTCTCATACCCAACATACTAAAAAATGGAAAACTGAGTCTCATACCCAACATATTTTGATCTGTATCTTCGCACCTCGTTAGCGCAACTATTGAAAACAATTAAGGTAACAGTGAAAACTAAGATCACATATACCCCGACAGTTGTTATGACACTGTATGTTTCAATACAGTATGGCATGTCTGGATGTTAATTTTGCTCTCTCCCGTTATAAAGCGGCGGCCTGGTTGGCTGAGTGGTTAGGCGTTCGGTCTACTAATCCGGTGCCAGTGGGTTCAAGTCCCAGCCGTGGAGATTTTCTTTTCTGCTACCACCACACAGAAAAGGGCCCAGGGGTCCACCTAGCCTCTAAAATTGGGTAGCAGAGAAATCTTGGAAGGTAAGTGGGATCAGGCGTGATGCTAACCACATTACATTTTCATGTGGTGATGGTCTTGGGTATACTGGCCTAGCACCGTATCCTCAATATGGCTTAATGGCATGGACACGGGGATTTTACCTTTACCTTTGTTTAACTGTCTTATTGGTACATGTCACCAGTCTGAATCATATTCACTTTTTTTTAATCTCGAAAATCTGTATCATTATCGTTTATTTATTTGCCAAGACCGTTAAAATCATGATAGAGTTAAGTAAATAATTATAATTTTCAAAATAATGTAAGTACTTTAATTATCGAAATCAACAGTGTGAATTATTGGAGGAGAAAGAACCAGAACCGACAATAGAAGAAGTTTTATGGGCAATAAAGAACCTGAAAAATGGTAAATCACCAGGATGTGATGAGATAACAGCTGAATTTATTAAAGCAGGAGGAAAGGAATGTGCAACAATCTATCATGCACTATGTAAAAAGATATGATATTCAGGTATTTGGCCAAAAGAATGGAAAAGAACTGTATTCATACCACTGCCAAAAAAGGGTAACCTGAAATTATGCACAAACTACAGAACTGTTGCCCTGCTTAGTCATGCCAGTAAAATTCTGTTAAAAATCATAATGGGTAGACTTTGTAAGAAATAGAAGAAGTCAGTATGGTCCAAGCTGGTTTCAGGCAAGGAAGAGGATCAAACGATCATATATTCAATATAAGATTAATAATAGAGAAATGCAGAGAGATTAATGTGAATCTATATTTATCCTTTATAGACTACTCAAAGGCACTTGATTGTGTACAGCACCAGAAACTTTGGGAAATAATGGGAAAAAATGGGATTTCCAACACATTTGATACAATTAACATCACTGCTGCATATAGACCAACAAGCAGCAGTAAGAATAAATGGTGAAACAACAATTTGGTTTGACATAAAACAATGGGTCCGTCAGGGGTGTATGTTGTCACCTTACTTATTTAACTTGTATACTGAAAATATGAAGAATGTTAGAGAAGGTGTAGACAAAGAATATTACGGTGCCATAACAATTGGAAGTTATGAAATACCAGAGATTAGATATGCTGATGACACAGTATTACTATCCACAAAACAAAAAGGAATGGAAAAACTAATTATGTCAGTCCGTAAGAATAGCGAAGAGCAAAACCTCTATCTTAATGCGAAGAAAACTAAATTGGTGACAGCTGACAAAACAAACAAGGCAGCTAATATATGTATCAATGAGGAAAAACTGGAAGAAGTGGAGAGTTTTGAATATCTTGGATCACTACCAACTAATAATGGAGATAAAATGAGGGAAATTATAAGGAGGACATCTAGTGCTCTTCAGAAAGTAAAACAACTTAAGAATCTGTGGAGAAGAACAGACAGAACTACAAAAATAAGATTTTTAAGGGCATGCATCGTTCCCATCGCAACATATGCCTGTGAGACCTGGACACTTAACAACACATAAATGCATTTGAATGTTAATGCTACAGAAGAGTTCTTCAAATACCATGGATATAAAAAAGAACAAATATATCCATACCACAAGAACTTAATATTGAAGAAGCCTGTCTAGTAAAGAGGATTAAAGAGAGAAAATTTAAATATTTCGGACAAAATAAATGTCATGATAATCTAGAGAAAACTGTCTTGGATGAGTACATAATGGGAAAAAGAAAGAGAGGAAGACTAAGGCGAAGATGGTTACAAGACATCGTTGATGATTTGCAAATGAATGCATCAGCAGCAGGCCATCTTGCTCACAACCGAGAGGCCTACAGGAGTGCTGTTAGGGAGGCAAAGTTCCGCAAGGGACATGCAAATAAACGAATGAATGAAATGAAATAATTATCTAGCTCTTGTAATTGTTCTTATATCTCTTCCACCTTCCTTTGCTTAAAATTTTATTTATTTGTATTCTCTGTTCTTTTGTATATTTGTATACTCTTACTTCAAGTACCGCATTGAGTTTTTCATTCCTTAATGAAATTAAAAACAAGAAACTGTATGACATAAAAGAAAAGAAAACATGTTTAAAACTAAGGAATATCTATACACAAATGATTCAAATCTGTGCAAATCAGCGCATCATTTGCATCGCAATCTATTCCTTTGTGTCGTCGATGGATATTTTCCCAATCTCTTCGTCTGTGTCGGTTGATATTTTCCCAATCTCTTCGTCTGTGTCGGTTGATATTTTTCCCAATCTCTTCGTCTGTGTCGGTTGATATTTTCCCAGTCTCTTCGTCTGTGTCGGTAGATATTTTTCAAAATCTCTTCGTCTGTGTCGGTTGATATTTTCCCAATCTCTTCGTCTGTGTCGGTTGATATTTCTCCCAATCTCTTCGTCTGTGTCGGTTGATATTTTCCCAGTCTCTTCGTCTGTGTCGGTTGGTATTTTCCCAATCTCTTCGTCTGTGTCGGTTGATATTTTTCCCAATCTCTTCGTCTGTGTCGGTTGATATTTTCCCATTCTCTTCGTCTGTGTCGGTTGATATTTTTCCTAGTCTCTTCGTCTGTGTCGGTTGATATTTTCCCAGTCTCTTTGTTTGTATCGGTTGATATTTTCCCAGTCTCTTCGCCTGTGCCAGCTGATATTTCCTCAATATTTTCCTCTGTGTCGGTAGATATTTCCCCAATATTTTTCTTTGTTTTGGTGGCTATTCCGCCAGTTTCTTCCTTTGCTTTTGTGGCTATTTCACCAGTTTCTTCCTTTGCTTTTGTGGCTGTTTCATCAGTTTCTTCCTTTATGTCACCGGCTGATATTTTAACCACAATTTCGCAATCGGTTTACTTCTGTGCCACTGTTCTTCTGAAAGCTTAATCAAAGGATATCCTAAACAAATTCTTAATGACTGCGAGGAAATGACTGAGAGTTCTAGGGGTATCCACGACTTCGAGCAGGGTGTTGCCAGTATGGCTCAGTTTTAGGGGAAAATCTACGGGCCGGTGGCTGAGTATTCCACCGAGAGAGAGAGAGAGAGAGAGTAACTAATCGATATTTGAAAATTCCTATTTCTTCACTGAGGCAGTGTATGTTTAAGTTCGGCTAAGGCATTCCCCCCCCCCCAACCCCTTTTCCCCCTTCCCACAGTCCACGAAGCCTGTGGCTGGTGCTAGGTCACATCAAACTGAAAGTGATGAACGAGAAATGAGAACAGAACAGAGAAGGATAGGGAGTGAATTATAAATGATACAGATAGAGGGAAGTGGCATAAAGATACTGTGACAGATGATAATTAGTAGAGAAATTCATTACGGGCAGCGAAAAATTGTAGACGACTGACAAACATAAATAACCCTAACAAGTTGTAACAAAAACTTACAACATAAATAACCCTAACAAGTTGTAACAAACACTGACAACATAAATAACCCTAACAAGTTGTAACAAAAACTGACACCATGAAAAAACCCTAACAAGTTCTAGTAAAACTGATACCATGAAAACTCTAACAAGTTGTGACAAAAACTGACATGAAAAACTCTATGGCACAAGAAAAAAATATCATTTACTTGAAGATAGGTTTCCGATTTTTTTGACTGAAGATAAAGACTTACACCAGAATTTTTTTGAGGGGAGAGGGAGAAGATACAGAAGTTGAGACAGACAGGAAGACAGACAGGCAGACAGACAGACAGACAGACAGGTAGGTAGGTAGGTAGGTTAGGTTAGGTAAGGTAGGTAGTTAGTTGGACGGACGGACGGACGGACGGACGGACAGACAGACAGACAGACAGATGCATCTTCCGAATTGACTGATGGGGAAGGGCGGTTGACTGTGTACAAACAGCTGAAGAAACTGTTTAAAGAAAGATTCTTTAAAAATCTCTGGTGTAAACATTCTATTATGTTTGATATATCTTACGAAGTATCGGTACAGATAAAGACAAATAACAACGATAATGTCTAGATCAAAACAAATAAACCACAAACTCATGTCAAAGCATGGCGCACACTGACATACTCCACCTTGTGGTATTTGTAAGACAAGTCAGTGCGGATATTCCAGGTGCTGCTTCTACCTGTGCCCAACCACGGGCATATAACTGAGGCAAATATTTACCAGCCCCTCAGAGCACCAACTTTGTGCATCAAATATTGACAGAGTTGCACCCGGGTCCGGGTAAACGCGACGAATTCATCAGGTCCCTGTATCCCGTGCAATTATCTCTCATTACTGTATTAATAATTTCGAACATTTCATTGTTAGTACTGAGTTTGATTACGGCAGCCGTGTAAAGGGGCCGTTAGAGAGACTGTTGTATCCTTAATGTTCTTGAATATGTATTGGATATAGTACTGCCATACGTTTGCCACAAGTTGGTTTTCGTAAACAGAGTAATGAAAAATTCCTGGTGTTTCCTCTCATTTCGTCAAAAGTGGAAAGAAACGAAAGAAATTTTATGTGAAAAAGGAAAACTAAAATAGCACTGTATAACCTACTGATTTTTAAAAAAATACCTTGCAGATTTCAATTTAAAATTGCACGGAAAGAACAAATGTGTATAATCTACGTAAACATGGAAGAATTCCTGCAGAAACTATTACCAGTTCACAATTCTGTTATTCTTCATAAGAAATATCAGGCGTTCTGAATCTTTAAAACTTAGATGTGGTAAATTATTGTAATGTGTGCAGTTTTGTTCACTGACTAATCATTAAACACACAAACTCCAAACATAAGCAAATTTTAAATATAAATCAAGGATATAAATCGACTTCCTGAACTCATTTGTAACTGATGAAATGATTCAAAGGAACTTGGGAGAAACGAAAAAAGCTGTGGAATGAAGCGTTGGATTAAGGTAGTATTTGTGCATTACTGTATAAGTTTTGTCCACACACTGTACTGTGCTAGCATGTGTGTGTATGTGTGTTGCAACTAACTGACTTGGAAGTAATGAATCTGTATTCTTCATTTACTGTGCTACATAACGTCACCATTTACTGAGCAGATTTACTCGACAGCTACATGAGTGACACAACAGACGTTACATTGACATACACCATGCAACTACGAAACCCCAGGACAAACAACCACTACAAGTCCCCGCACGAACATGATCAGCTTTACATAAGTACAATTTAAACTAGCACAACATGAATCAAGAGCACAGGATTCCAGCAGTTACAAAAGATAACAAAAGTTTAATGATGAATCCCAGTTTGTGATGAGTGTTGTAAACGTGCGTTGTGTGAACTGGTGGAAACAATCAGCAATGAAAATACACTGAAACCGTCGGGGGCGATCATCATCGCCATGGGACAGACACATTCAACAACATTGAAAAAAAAACATTCTAACTTCATGTATAAAAATTGCAACCTCAGCTTTCAATCTAGAATCTTAACCATTGTCCAAAAGGGGTACAATCAGCTTGTATGCACTACATGACACGGTTCATGACAAACTTTGTCCTGAAAAGGACAAAACAACAACAAACATTTTACCCTAAGAAGGACAAATTGAGCACAACTACTACATGTTCGACTCTACAATTTTGTCATGAAAAGGACAATCTCTCTCTCTCTCTCTCTCTCTCTCTCTCTCACACACACACACACACACACACACACACCACAACACAACACAACACAACACAACACAACACTTACATTATGAAACAAGGAAACCCTAGCAGACCTTCCAGAACAAGCCAACACATCCTCTCACTTCAAGATCTAGAACAAACCAACACATACTCTCACTTCAACATCTAGAACTAAACGTTTCATGCATCCCGCCACTTAGACCCCGTGACTGATCTCTGCAGTCGGACCAAGGATAACTTGTCCCCCGTGCTAGCTTACACAGTTAAGTTTCTGTAACACCTTTTTGACCATAACAACAGGGTGTCTAACCCACCTTCTGTAACAGAATAAAAGCGAAGGCCATGCTGGTAAAGGCGAGTAAGGAGTCGATTAAATACTGACTCCTAAGATCGCTGTGCTGTGTTTGGGTGACTGCACGAGGGTTGGCAAGTCACAGCTGGCAAAGACCATGCCCTTCTTTTTCAGTAACAGAATGCATATGTAGATAGAGTCTGTCGTTATGGTCGCTTATGACCCACTTCGGACCTTGACGTTCGCCACAGTAACCCACTCTTAATTCGCATTGATGCCTGTCATTCAACATCTTCAAAGAATAAGCAGCCAAGAACAATCAGTTCACATTTTCAAGGAGATCATAAGCAGCCAAGAACAATCAGTTCACGTTTCCAAGGAGATCATAAGCAGCCAAGAACAATCAGTTCACGTTTCCAAGGAGATCCTAAGCAGCCAAGAACAATCAGTTCACGTTTCCAAGAAGATCATAAGCAGCCAAGAACAATCGGTTCACGTTTCCAAGGAGATCATAAGCAGCCACGAACAATCAGTTCACGTTTCCAAGGAGATCAAACAGAACAAACAAGACCGGTTCCCTATGAACTTCAATTTACCTACTACCATAAATGATACAGCCCACATATTCTGAGAGAACTTCCTCTGTACAGGGTGAGTGAAAAGCTCCACTACACCTGTTGTTACATGCAGTGTGATTTTTTAAAATGTTATATTTATGAATGTTGATACTGATCTAGGACGTCAGTGTGAGGCCCGCCATGATCTCTGGAAAGACGAATATGGCACCATTTTCTCTCGCTCGTTTGGCTGGTGCATTTCTGCGTCACTTCTCCAAGAGCAGCGCGAAAACCAGCCTGTAAATCATCATGGGAAGAATATCGGAACTGTCGCACCTTCTCTATAATGAAACCCTACAACGCACTATTTGGCTTGGTGAGGTCTGGGCTACGTGGTGGCCAAGACAACGGGTGCAGGTGACTTGTTCAGTTCCGCGTCTAATCCAACGTTGTGGAAAGATCTTGTCCAGCCAGTCACGGGCGACAACTGCAAAGTGCGCCGTCACACCATCTTGTTTGAAAGCAGACAGTTTTCGTTATGCCGGCCGCTTGCAGCTGCGGACATAACCAGTTACTCAGCGTGTGAAGATACGACAAATGATTTACGGATCCTTCAAAGAAATAAGGACCAAACAGATGGTCAGCAGGCATGCCCGCCCGCATCATCATATCCAGAGGAGTGTGTTCAATTTCTTGACAAAAGTGTGGATTTTCTTTAGCCCAGAAGAATTTGTTTCGATTTAGTGAGCTGCCGTTAATAGCGCACTCGTCAATAAAGAAAACTTGCTTTTGCCTAGACTATGTTGGAAATATTTGCAGGAATAAGGTACATGGCAGTCTGGTGCCTGTCCATATCCATGTGGAGATACATACTTCCAAGAGTGGACACACCAGTGTACACATTGTTGTCACTGCAATGTAGGCAAAAGAAGGTTATTATGAAGCTCTCGAGGATGAACATAAAACGACGGCCATGAGGAATGCTCGCCAATAAATAAAACTAGCTGAACCCCCCCCCCCCCCCCCCCAAAAAAAAGGCTAACGAATACGTTTTGGCCTGATTAAAGGCTTGGTTGGCTGAGTG
Source organism: Achatina immaculata (assembly GCA_009760885.1). NCBI lineage: Eukaryota > Metazoa > Mollusca > Gastropoda > Stylommatophora > Achatinidae > Lissachatina > Lissachatina immaculata. The sequence goes on from CM019691.1 coordinate 108,077,874, forward strand.
ATTAGACATTCGGTCTATTCATTTGATGATACCGGGTTGAAGTCCCAGCGGTGGGGATTTTTTCTTACCCTACCACGCTAAAACAGTCCCCGGGATCTATCCAGCCTCTAAAAGTTGATACCAGAGAAATCTTGGAAGGTAAATGCGACCTGGCGTGATAATAACGACCTCATCAGACTTTCATGTGCCGATGGTCCTGGAAACACAAGCCTAACATCGTATCCCCAGTAAGCCTTAAAGGCATGGAAACAAGGATTTTACCTTTACCTAAGATTAAAGAAAAACTGGATACAGTAGAGAGAAGTAACAACCTTCCTGTGAAAGAAATGTTCAAGGACGATGGGAAAATTTTCTACAATAGTCAGAACTAGTGAAACTTTGTTGTTAGTCATCAACTCAAAAAAAATGATAAGTCAGTCATTGGTTTTCATCACTGTGTATGACGGATTCTAAAGAAAACGTGAGTATTTTGTCTTCGCAAAGGATTGAGACTCAAGGTACAATATTCAGCGAGAACAGTGTCTTTAAACTGCAAGCCAAGGGTTCTTAACGGGCATACAATATACCTCTTTGGAGTTATGGAAACCAAACGATGGGATATATGGGAACTGGATCTCTGAAGAAATACAAAAAACCAAGTTAAATCAAGTTAAGTTAAATCAAGCTTCGAAGTCGTTCTGGTACCTACTAAGGCTCATGATAATGATGATTTCGGCATTCTGGTGAAGAGGGTTTGGAGACATTCGATAATCCACTTAGGGCACGCATTGGCAAAAACACTCTCCATTTTAGTTATGTGAATTTGGTTCTCTTTTGATAACTTGATAAACTTTGTTTCGCGTGTACATTTTTATTGCTTTGCTTCATACTTTGAAGTGGACTAAACATTAATGGAACAGGTATCAACAACCTAAGATACGCAGCTGATAACGTGCTGATGGCGGAGAACTAAAAAGACATACATAACCTAGTGAATAGTTTGGACTGTAAATAAACATCTAAAAGACAAATGTTACGGTAATCAGTATAAAGAAAATTATCATCATCATCATTATCTGCCGTGCCGACTGGCGTTGGCTATTATGCTTCTCTAGAGTACACGATCCTTCATGCAGGCCACTAGCTCGGTGATCTCCTTTCACACCATCACGTCAGACTGTCCTGTATCATTTCTCTTGGTCTTCCCCTGGCTCTTCTTCCCTCTATTCTTCCTGTTGTTATAATATTTTCAATGCCCCCTCTTCTCATTGCATGTCCTATGAAAGTACATTCTCTCTCTCTCTCTCTCTCTCTCTCTCTTTTGTATCTCCGATTCTTCTCAAACATTCTTCATTAGTTATTTTTGCTGTCCAGGGAATTCGCAACATTCTTCTAATAAACCATATTTCTGCTGCTTCCAATGACTTTTGTGCAGACTTGCCTATTGTCCATAACTCAATTCCATATAACAAAATAGGATCAATATAGCATTTTACGCGTATAACTGGTTTTCTAACATTCATTGATAAAGATGTGTTGCATAATATGTTTCTTATTCTCTGAAATGCAGTCTTTGCTTGGCCTATTCTGTTCTTAATTTCTGTTCTGTTATTACTGCTCCAAGGTATTTGAATTTCTGCACCTGCTTTAGAAAATAAGAAAGCAAAGAAAATAATACCATTTATAAATATAAAAATCAACGCGGAATCACTCGAACAAGTAAAAAGTTGTACATATTCTGGACACACTATACCAGAAGATGGAAATAATGAAATGGAAATAAACAGAAGAGTAGGAATGGCTAAAAACATCTGCGACAGAATGAGGACGATCCATACGTCAAAGCAAATATCGCAGTAACGGAGATTATGTATTGTAAAATGCTACATATAGTCAATATTCCTTTATGGCGTAGAAGCTTGGAAAGACAACGGAAAAGAAAACAGAGGCCCTCGAAATTGGGTTATATAGAAGAATGGGGCGTGTCAAGTAGACAGGAAAGAAAACAAACAAAGGAAGGTAATGTCTGTTGTGTCACTTGTGTAGCAGTCAAGTAAATCTGCCCAGTAAACCGTGACGTTATGTAACACAGTGAATGAAGAATGCAGAAGATCAGCAAGAAGTGAAAAGAGAAATACTGAAAATCATAAGAACAAGACAACTGAGATAATGTGAGCACGCCAAGAGGCATAATACAAGTACTGTACTGAAGACTGTACTTGAGGACAAGATCGAAGAGACGGGAACAAGAAGATGACAACGACACAGATGGGTGGACAACATCAAGAGATGGACAGGAGCCAGGTTGGCCAAGTGCACTATATAGCCAAGAAGCAGAACAGACTGGAGACGCAGTGCGCCCAACCTTTCTGTGCGGAAACTTTACCAGATGATGATGATGATACACTGAACAAGAATTGCGTTTTAACAAATTAAGCCTTGCTATAACATTTCTTGTGTCGACATTAAAATTAACGTCTATTCTAATCCTAAAATAACCGTACAGATAAGAGTTTCTAAATTATCTAAGTGAGATTATCAGTTCAGGAATGTGAATGCGAAAGTATAAAGAAGAATAATTATAAACGGAAGTGAAGTGTTGCCAGATTTTTTAACAAATGTGGTCATGAAATGAAAAAAAAATATTAAGCTTTCCTGGCACGCTCGTAAACGGTGTAGTCATAAAAATATTTCCGTCATTAACAAAACTAAAATCTGAAAAGATTAGACTTATGTATTATCTGATGTGAATCGCTTCTGATTGTATTTAGCTAGTTAGTTAGTTGCTAGTTAGATAAGTTTAGTTGGCTGTTGGTTAGTTAGTTAGTTAGTTAGTTTAGTTAGTTATTAGTTATTTTAGTTTAGTTAATTATTAGTTAGTTTAGTTTAGTTAGTTAGTTGTTAGTTATTTTATTTAGTTAGTTTAGTCAGTCAGTTTAGTTAGTTAGTTAGTCAGTTTAGTTAGTTTAGCTTGGTTGGTTGACTGATTAAAATATCTGAAATATAGTGAAAGTTGAATGATAAAAGGCAACATGGCAGAATGCATGTCCAATTCTTCATCCTTTAAAAATAAAGTTCGCTCATTCTTTCGTTCCAAGAGATACCTTTGCTAAATGTCGCCGAATAAAGCCATCTACCACACAATCATTTTACAAACAAACAAACATACAGTAACGGAGCATTCATACATACATACACACATAGTACATACATACATACATACATAAGTACATACATACATACACTCAAGTATACATACTATCACGGAGCATACATACATACACACAAGCATACATTCTGTCACAAGGCACACATACATACATACACTCTACAGTCACGAAGCATACATACATGCATACACTCAAGCATACATACTGTCACGGAGCATACATACATACATACATACATACATACATACATCTGTCACGGTACAAACATAGATACATACATACACTCAAGCATACATACTGTCACAGAACAAACATAGATACATACATACACTCAAGCATACATGTAGTCACGGAGCAAACATACATACATACACACATACACTCAAGCATACATGTAGTCACGGAGCAAACATACATACATGAAAACACACATACACTCAAGCATATCTACAGTCACGGAGCAAACATACATACATACATACATACTGGTAGTCATTACTAGAGACTGGTTATAAAAAAAAACTATAAAAATGTACGCCTCCTCCCTACCCCGCTCTCTCCCCCCACGCCCCCCCCCCAACCCCCTCCACCCAAACACTTTGACCTTACCAAGAAAAACAATTACCGTGGCATATTAAAATGTTACCTAGACTCACTGGACGGGGTGGGGGGGGGGATATTTTCCTGGCGAATCTCCGGAACGCGTGAGTGGATAAATTTGTCGCTCCGTGCTGTGTTGGGTCGTCAAGGTTTAAGTAGTGTGATCTCAATTTGCTCACTTCCCGGCAGGCAAATCAGTCATCAGGGCCAGGGACACATGAGCTTAATCTCATGGCCTGTCCTAGGAGATTGGCTCTGACGAGCTGGCTAAGGGTGGGGGGGGGCGCTCCCAAGTAATGGGACCCGGACTAGCGGTAACGGGAGCGGGCGGACCGACCTGGGCTTCATTCTACCAAAACCTGTAATGTCTGCCACTTTTTTTTTTCTGTATTATTTTTCTGCCCACGTGTAAGCTTTGTATCCTGCCCTGATGGAGGTTTATGAGTAGCCCAGTTCTGTAACTGATGGACAGGAAATTGTTCATCTTCTCGCATCTGTTACTGAGAATTTAAGAGTGTCTTAACGGTCTGCTGCAATCATTATTTAAAATCAGAACCATCGCCACGATCATCAAAATATCATCACTGTATATGACACTGCTATTAAGACTGAATGGAAGAGATGGGGCGCCGAAGATATGCTCTGACACAGCTGGGGAGTCAAACTCTAACACAGCTTGGGAGTCAAACTCTAACACAGCTGGGGAGTCAAACTGGTATACAAAGGCCGTCTAATTTATACTGATCAGAGCTGAAACATTCACACCCATGGCTAGTGTAGATTACTTGGTATAGATCAGATGGGTTCACACCCATGGCTAGTGTAGATTACCTGGTATAGATCAGATGGGTTCACACCCATGGCTAATGTAGATTACTTGGTATAGATCAGATGGGTTCACACCCACGGCTAGTGTAGATTACCTGGTATAGATCAGATGGGTTCACACCCATGGTTAGTGTAGATTACCTGGTATAGATCAAATGGTTTCACACCCATAGCTAGTGTAGATTACCTGGTATAGATCAGATGGGTTCACACCCATGGCTATTGTAGATTACCTGGTATAGATCAGATGGTTTCACACCCATGGCTAGTGTAGATTACCTGGTACACATCAGATGGGTTCAAACCCATGGCTAGTGTAGATTATCTGGTTGTACATCAGATGGGCTGGTGAATCTAGCGATCAAGGGAAGGCATCTGATATCAGTCGGTTTGATTCAAAACGCTAGGCCACGATTAGTGAAATTATTATTAGAGCTTTAGGTCTGCGCTTGAATTCAAGAACAACGCAGAGATAAGGGAGATGAGCGAACAAAAATCTGTCTCAGGGGTGATCAGAAAAAAGGAGATGGACATATATCGGTCATGTGATGAGAAGAAAAAGAGAATCCCAAAACGAGCTATCATATGGAACACAACAGGACGAAGAAAAAGAGGTCGACTACGTGAAGCTTTAATGAAAAGACTGTTAAAAAAGTAAAAAGCTCGTTGAAAACAGGAAAACTTGGCGAACTATCGTGCGAGCCCTATGTTACGCTTAACGGCACGGGAAGGATGTAAGATGTCAGAAGGTCTGCGGTTGGCAAGTGAAGGATGGGGTATTGGGTGAGAAACTGAGAGACGAGTGGAATATTGTACACGAAATGCGAGAATGTGAAAAGGAGTTTGTAAATACCTTTGTTGGCCAAGTTCAGTGTTACCCTTGATCACCAGAACAGTGGAGGTAGAAGTGTAATTGTTTTGTTTCATAACGCATTGTGAGAGAACTTGAAGAATATAACAGACATGTTTTGTGGAGAGAGATTTGCAAGAATGCCTCATGGATTTGTTAGTTATCTCCGTGTGTTCATGAAGGCAGCGAGTTTAATAACAAATATGTGTCAAAAATTAAATACACTGAAAGTAGATCAGAGCAATAAATACTGGAGTGTACAGAACAAACTGCTGACAATTTTTGAAAATATTACCACCACCACCATCATTATGATTGTCACCATCATCAAAACCACCATTACCACCACCACCACCATCATTATGATTGTCACCATCATCAAAACCACCACCATCATCATTATGATTGTCACCATCATCAAAACCACCACCACCATCATCATCATCATCACCACCACCATCATCATCATCACTGACACCACAACCACCATAATCATCATCACTGCCATCATCACCATCACCGTCACTACCACCACCACCACACCATCACCACCATTATCACTGCCACCACTACTACCATCATCACCACAACCACCACCATCATGATCATCAAAACCACCACCACCACCATCATCATCATCCCACCATCATCATCACCACAACCACCATCATCATCACCATACCACCATCATCATCACCACAACCACCATCATCATCACCACAGCCACCACCATCATCATCACCACAACCACCATTATCATCATCACCACAACCGCCACCATCATCACAGTTGTATTAATCTTCGTTATCATACTTTTCTAGACATCATCATCATCATAATCATCATCGCTTTTGGCACCCGCTGCTTGGACTGTAAGTATCTCAATCGCAGGCGCTCGGAACAGAAGCAAGATGCCTTATTGTTCTTTCTACTGCCATATCTGTCCAGAAATTCACTGGCTTCTATCGATTTTGCAATTTGACGGCTCCATAAAAAAAAATCGGAGGCACGAGGTCACGGCTTTATATTGCAAGATTCATGAACTGGTTCATAGATGCGCCTGTTCTCCAGTGGCTCTACACACCTGTTCGGTTATACAAATGTACACCATGCCTGCAGAAGTTAAGAGTTGCTATTTTTGTTTCCAATAACGTGTATATTATCGTTGTTTTTAATTGTTTTTAACTGTGTACTCGTTGGACTTAACGTTGTGAAACTAGATGTACAATGATAGGGCCTAAAGGGACTGCGAACTATGTTCTCACTTGTGAATTAACGTCCCGATTGGATAAGTCGTAGAGCTCTCTCCCTCCTTCCCCCCTCTCTGTCTGTCTGTTTGCCTGTCTATCTGTCTGCCTGAATGCCTGCCTGCCAGCTTGCCTGCGTGTCTGCCTTTCTTTTGTCCTTTCAGTTCCCAAGACACATGGGGCTGTTCGTAGCAAATTTCCACATATGTCAGTCCTCCATATCTTCTTGTATGTTGTACAGTTATATATATATATATATATATATATATATATATATATATACACCATTCATGTATTTTGGTTGTGCATCTTGCACAACAGCATCATATTCTCACTATTCTCCACGATCCTTAGGCAGCTAATGTTCTACGGTCCAGCTGTGTTTGTCATGCTGTTGCCCATCTCGGCTTCAGAGTTGTTTTGTTAGTCTTTCTCTTTCCTTCTAACTTCCTTCGAACTTAACCAGCAATTTCCTTGTGGTTCAGAGCACATTATATACATATATATATATATATATATATATATATATATATATGTTTGTGTGTGGTGCTATTTTATAAACAAGTTAGATCATTTCTACCAAAGGATTTGAATATACGTGTTTTATTGTTCGAAACGCCAATGGCAGGGTTTTATCTGAATGTGGCATTGAACATGAAAATATGCTGCCTTTGATCTCGATCAGGCGACCGTGGTCTCAGTTATTATTCACAGGATGCCTCTGGCTAATGCTGAATTATGCAGTAGATTTACACATCTGCGCATGTGCACATCGAAATGCGTAAATATCTATAAATATTGAAATTGTCATAGGAAGTGACGTCAACAATAATTTTTTTCAGCCCGCGTACTTCTGGTCAGCTGACCGTGCACCATTGAACGTTTTACTTTATTTATTTAACTTCATAGAACAAATGACTTAATTCAGGACAAAATAAAGGCACTTTTAAGTTACCAAAGTTTGAAAACTTTAACAAACTAAAGAGTGCGTGTAAAAACCAGGACACTGAACATTATACACACAATTATGAACGTGCACTTCAGTACATTGATGGTACATGCAGCACTGGGATAAGGAAAGTTTGTGTTCCAGGCAAATATTTGACTAACTTTTTTTTTTCTAAAAATCTGTGGGCTTTACTTAAACTACTTAGGTAACTCCGCAAATTTTAAATCACGGGCTTCACATTAACTACTTAGGTAACTCTGCAAATTTTAAATCACGGGCTTCACATTAACTACTTAGGTAACTCTGCAAATTTTAAATCACGGGCTTCACATTAACTACTTAGGTAACTCTGCAAATTTTAAATCACGGGCTTCACATTAACTACTTAGGTAACTCCGCAAATTTTAAATCACGGGCTTCACATTAACTACTTAGGTAACTCTGCAAATTTTAAATCACGGGCTTCACATTAACTACTTAGGTAACTGCAAACTTTAAATCACGGGCTTCACATTAACTACTTAGGTAACTGCATACTTCAAATCACGGGCTTCACATTAACTACTTAGGTAACTCTGCAAACTTTAAATCACGGGCTTCACATTAACTACTTAGGTAACTCTGCAAACTTTAAATCACGGGCTTCACATTAACTACTTAGGTAACTCTGCAAACTTTAAATCACGGGCTTCACATTAACTACTTAGGTAAGTTTGGCTTACTCTAAATAAATCTCTGGGCTCTAACTTTCCTGTACTAATCTACGAATCTGTAGAAAACTGAACGCTACAAGGCAGGCTAATAGTGCACCGCTACAGAGTCTGCCCCTGATCGATAGTTGTCCTAACAGCACCACTGGTCCTGGAATGTAAGTGAAGATTCTGCGTTTTTTTTTTCTTCTGTCACTTGGAGCAATACTTTTCTCATTAATTCAGCTCTTGCTTACAAATGAACCCTCAAGCTCGAGTTCAGAAAATGTTCACAGTCCTCATTTCTTTTTTCTTCCTCCACAGCTAGTTTCATCTTCGCTCATTCAGGCTTACGCGTGCGGTACTCTTCACTTCAACGTAAAATCTACTCACTGACTCTAGAGACCACAACTATTATTATTATCATAACGGGATTCGGTAAACATTTTTCCTTTTCTGTTATGAACTAGGGAAAGAAGCTTTTAAAATAAAAAATAATTTTCTTCTTTAAATAAATGTCAGGAAAACTAAATAAAATTTCAGTCTAAAGGGAGAGATGTTTGTAGACATTATCTAAACAGTGTTCGCCGTCCTCATTTTTTTGTTTGTTTTGGTTTTGTGTGTGTGTGTGTTTAATAAACCACAGCTGATGAGGACAAACAAGTCTAGCCCTGGGACAGAAGTTAACGAGGGAAAGAAGGAGAGGAAATTCAGTAACTTATACTTGATTAAATAAACCTATCATCCTAAAATAATCTTGTCATCCAATCGATCAGACAAGACACTGAATAATTTAAACTGCTGCTGCCTTAAAAAAATACATAATAACATCCTACGCTGAATTACAAGGACGCAACAACTTTTGCGTTTACCTCCATGTCATTCTTCATAATGCGACCGTTTTTTTATGTAGCTTTTTTTTCCACGTTAAAAAGTAGCAGGCGATTATTACAAGATTTCTGCCAGAAAGCTCAAAGTCTGCTTTGACGAAAATAAGTTTTCTTATTTTCCAGTTGTGGAGTAACGCTTTGTTGTATATTTTCTTCCCATGGAACGAGCTCATTATGATGAAAAAGCCATTGCCAATAATGTATAAAATTGGAAAAAAGTAGGAGCAGCTTTATTACTTAACGATTACAAAGTTGTGACGTTTCGGCGTGAGCCTTAATCATACAAAAACATACAGGACGAAGAAATAGGGAGAGGAGATAAAGTATAGATTTACATGAATACTGTAAAAAAAAAAAAAGGTACTTAGCTGTAAATAAGGTGTGGCTTGTCTGGCGGTGTGTGTCAGGAATGGATCTGGTAGGACGTGGAAATTGTTTAAATAGAGACCTGTGACATGTGGTCGGTGGGTTGTAACTGGGAGTGGTGGATGGGGAACCGGGGAGGGGAGAGAGAGTGACGCACTACTGGCCTAGCTAGGAGAATTTGAAACAGGTGATTGGGGAAGAGATGTTGCAGAGAAGAGGGGTTGCTGAGAAAATAGCGGGGCTGCAGAGTGATGCTGTGAGGAAGTTTGAAAAGTAAAAAGGGGTGGATTTAGTGGAGAGGTACTATAATGATTGAAGAAGATGATGTTACGTGTAACTAAACAGCGAGTTTAACCCATGTGGTTCCAGCGTCCCATAATTTTGAATGCAACCCCTTTCTACCACTTGTTTTCCTCCTCTCTCTCCACCTCTTCTTTATGATTGGCTCTATCGGGTATCCTTTGTTGTGATCCGCGTGGTCCTTCCTTCTAATACACACATTTCTCTGTTTTCTACTTCTGGAGAAGTTCTGTGTGTTTTTTTTTTGGTCTCGTTGTACATGTAATCCTCGAAAAAGGCTCACGCTGAAATATCGGATGTTGTATGTTTTTCATTTATACATTCCCATACTTTCTATTTATTTTTTCTCTCACTTTACTCACTCCCTCCCTCACTTTGTAAAGCTGCACCATACACCTCTATCTACCTTTTTTATTTAAACCAGTTTTACTGAAGTCGCCATCCCTTTTATCAGTAAACCTGGGCATAGAGACAGACTATACAGTTACCTCTGAACAAGTCAGTAAACCTGGGCATAGAGACAGACAATACAGTTACCTCTGAACAAGTCAGTAAACCTGGGCACAGAGACAGACAATACAGTTACCTCTGAACAAGTCAGTAAACCTGGGCACAGAGACAGACAATACAGTTACCTCTGAACAAGTCAGTAAACCTGGGCATAGAGACAGACAATACAGTTACCTCTGAACAAGTCAGTAAACCTGGGCACAGAGACAGACAATACAGTTACCTCTGAACAAGTCAGTAAACCTGGGCATAGAGACAGACTATACAGTTACCTCTGAACAAGTCAGTAAACCTGGGCATAGAGACAGACAATACAGTTACCTCTGAACAAGTCAGTAAACCTGGGCACAGAGACAGACAATACAGTTACTTCTGAACAAGTCAGTAAACCTGGGCATAGAGACAGACAATACAGTTACCTCTGAACAAGTCAGTAAACCTGGGCATAGAGACAGACAATACAGTTACCTCTGAACAAGTCAGTAAAAGCAGAAAGTGAAAATTATACTCCACAAAAAAACCACTTCACAAAGCCCAGGACTTCAGAGTTGATACATTAAACCTTTTGAATCTCATGGCTCCTCTATTTTACTGCTAACATTCATAAACTGTACACTTCTAGCAACTACACCAAAAATTATCTATTTTCCAAACTCTCCGATTCCTTCAAATATGGTAGATAGAGGTGTATGGTGCAGTTTTACAAAGTGAGGGAGGAAGTGAGCAAGGTGAGAAAAAAACGAATATAAAGTATGAGAATGTATAAATGAAAAACATACAACATCCGATATTTCGGCGTGAGCCTTATTCGAGGATACATGCAAAAACAAAATACAAACATATATAACTTATCTGAAGCGTCTTGCTCTCAGCAAAGCTTAAATGTGTGTGGAAGAAGGACGAAAAAAAAAAAAAAAAAAAACGTTGCCTACAGACAAAAGATTCCCGATATAGCCAATCATAGCGAAGAAGCGGAGAGAGAGGAAGGCAATAGAAACATGATAGCCGCTAGAGGTGTCGGGTGGGGGGGGGGGGGGGGGGGGGGGGGGGGAGAGAAAAGAGGACGCGAGAGATAATGAATGAAGAACTTAAACACCTACAGGGAGGAAATGAAAACTGGTGAATGGGACAAGACCAATATGTTGGCAGAGAAGGAAATAGGATGGTGGTAGGGAGGGGTAACATAGAGAAAGAAATTAGAGTATAAAAAGGGCCAGTGGAAAAAGAAAGAAGTTACAGAAAGCTGAAGACATTGTTAATTCCAGCTGGGTGGAGACAGCCAGTCTGGAAAATAAGGCGCTGTTCTAAGACCCTCCGAGATCGTACATCTGCGGAACAAGAGCGGATCGCACTAACCGAAATGTCCTGTTTGCCCCTGTGGTTACCAAGGCAAAAATGTTTGGCCACAATTCAATCATTATAGTACCTCTCCACTAAATCCACCCCTTTTTACTTTTCAAACTTCCTCACAGCATCACTCTGCAGCCCCGCTATTTTCTCAGCAACCCCTCTTCTCTGCAACATCTCTTCCCCAATCACCTGTTTCAAATTCTCCTAGCTAGGCCAGTAGTGCGTCACTCTCTCTCCCCTCCCCGGTTCCCCATCCACCACTCCCAGTTACAACCCACCGACCACATGTCACAGGTCTCTATTTAAACAATTTCCACGTCCTACCAGATCCATTCCTGACACACACCGCCAGACAAGCCACACCTTATTTACAGCTAAGTACCTTTTTTTTTTTTTTTTACAGTATTCATGTAAATCTATACTTTATCTCCTCTCCCTATTTCTTCGTCCTGTATGTTTTTGTATGATTAAGGCTCACGCCGAAACGTCACAACTTTGTAATCGTTAAGTAATAAAGCTGCTCCTACTTTTTTCCAATTTTATACATTCTAGTATCACAGCTTTACTGCAGTGTTTAGTGTATAGTTGTATACTTATACACCAATTATTGTATTGCCAATAATGACCTGTTTTAATTCGTGAACATAGTTCACACCAGTGATTTTCATACTTTTTCTCTTCGACATCATATTACTGTGTTTCAGAGTACCTCAGGTATGAAGGGCCCGGGTTCAAATCCCATCAAACAAATGGGTTTCAAAGAGAGAGAGAGAGAGATTTCATTCCAACTCTGAAGCATGATTTAACATAGGAAAGCAATTACGGCCACGGGTTGTTTCCCTTTAGTTGATTTGCATACGGTTGTTTCTGCTAGTCTTTGTCTAAAGGGACTAAGCTTGAGGGTGACATGTTAGCCAGCGCTATCCGGCACATGACGTAACGAACGAATTATGATTCTGTCGCTTGTTTCATGCTCTCCTTTCCTTCTTGGACAGTTAGATTATATGCTCGTTATAGATTTGGTTAGATATGACGCACTTATCATGACTAGCGAACCAAAGCTGGTCAAGATATGACGTCAAAGTAATCATCCGGATTACAGACTACTGTGTAACCACAGAATGGAATGAACGAATTGATGGTCACAGTGATACAGGCTTATATTTGTCCCTCTCAGCCCTACAACGGGCTCAAAGAAAATGTCTGTAGCACTTTCTATACTTTAAGTCTAAAAAAAAACAATACAGGTACCCTTGTGTCTCGTCACTGAGGTATACACTGCCAATTATTTTCTTTGATTTGTTCCATGCCTCTAACGCATGAAGGCGACGTGGCCGTCCATTTTAACACCGGTTTCTATTCTGAGAGACAGGAGTCTGAATAACAGCAGGGTTGGGGTTTTTTTTCCCGTCTGGATACAATTAACAACCCAGGCTGTATACATCGTGGCAACTGCTCTAGGAAAGCGGCCATTAATTCCTCAACCTCAGGGTATCACACCACACCAGTGTACGCTGGAAAGTCGGTAGATACACCGCAACTAAGCTTCTTTTTAACCCACTGACACACTAGAGCACAGAGAGTAACGTGGTCAGTATCAAGCCTGGCTGGTCATCTTCTCTTGGTCAGATATTGTAGGAGAAAGGGACAGATTTCTTCTGATAGGTTCATTAAGCAGCATCGAACTGTCGATCTTCCGCATGAGAAAGGAATGAACTAATCACTCCGCTGCTCAGTCGCACATTCTCCATCCTTTTTGATGCCTTTATTTTATTTATTCACAACTCTATCAGCTGTCAGAACAGCTTAGGACCGACAGGTGAATTCTACAACAGAAGGTTATAAAGAATTGTCCGCAACCCAAAACACACTATCAGGATTATATTGGTTCTAATTCCCTTTTTGTTTTTTTTTTAAATTTTAACACGCTTAATTATGAAAAAAAAATCTATATATATTTACAACTATTTTTCTTTTTTATATAATAGAAGACCATTAGCGTTTCACGAGCGGTAATCTTGCTACAGTTTGAAAACCACTCGCTCAAACGTTTCTAGATTCTCTTACTGTGTCATTTTACAAGACAGGTACCTCGTTTTAGGAACTGAAGATAATAAAAGCCTGCACGATTCCACACGCAAGCAGCCAGGTTTCCAGAGAATTCCCTGCCTTCGTGCTAGTCGTTTTAGCTATCTATAAGTTATTTTCTTATGCAAACTCCAAGATTTATATGTCTGTCAGCGTTCCCAACAGATAAACAGGGAAATATCCTTCTGTGTCTCAGAATGAAAGTAAACGTAAACAAGTGTATCACGATCCGGGCTGTTTTTAGCATTAGAAAAGCTGTTGCTCCATTGTTTTAGACTGGCTAAAAGCCGTTAAAAATTAAGGGAAGAGGGAAAAGAAGTTGAAATCATTTTTGTTTCTTTATTTAAAGTTACAGTGATTCGTTTGATGCTAAGAAATGAAGAATTCAAGCCTCCAAAATTTCTGCCGTTTTCTGTTCCGTAGGAACAGTGTTATTTTTCAGACAAAATACTTGAAATCTATGACTCTCTGAGTCTCACGCGAATACTTATATTATAAGTACACGAAACCACTGCAGTAAAGCTGTGATAACACAATGTATGAACTAGGCACAAAAAAAAGGTAAGAAAAGTTTTATTAATTAACGAGCACACCCATGTATGCTCGCTAATTAATAAAGCCGTTCCTACCTCTTTCCTATTTCAAACATCTAAGTCTCACAAGGTTATCGGATCAAGGATTCTGGGAATCCTTTGGCTGATTTTCAGATAAAGCTGACATTTCTTGGCTCCGTGAAAACTCATACAAATAAGATATCGGTAAAGTTACGTTAACGTAGAAAACTAAATTGCTCCTTTAAGTGCGTGAGACTTGTGTGACTGACTAGAATATTCACAGAGCTTATTCAAGAAAACAGGAGCCGATTTTTTCTTAAAGGTAAATGAGAGTTCTATGGTGAGGAAAAAAATTACGAAGCAGCAGTGATAAACAGTGTAAAAAACAGATTTGTATATTAAAATTGTGGTTGTAATATCTGTTATTTTCGCCTGTTTTTAAAGTACCTGTTTCTTTTTTAAATATTTCATTTGTGTGTATGAATTTGTAATCTTTCCTACGTGAACATCTGTTAATGCAGGGATTAAAACCAAACGTGCTCTTGGTTTAACAATATCAGTGTTCAGTTGCCGATGAAATGATGGAGACTGTAAGGGCCTTTAACTCTTCCACTCATGAATTAATTTCCATTCTCTGCTAGAAGAAATATTGATAGAAAGAAACTGGAAGGAAGTTACTTCTATAATTTAAAAAATATAGGCTGGGTTAGAAATATGCCTCTTTTCCATTTTACGTAGATTATGCAGGAAATTCTCTACTGTAGAGAGCGGAACAACAACATAACTCCTTCAGATCATCAGAAGAGATACCCCCCCCCCCTCAGACAAGTGTTTCGGCCCTATTGAACTCCTGACATTCTAAGGAGGGTGGGCCCCTCTGCGTCATGACTCCGAGAGGTCTTGTTAGTTGTTGCTTTTATTTTCGTCCCGGGATTGAACCCATGATCTTCCCGTTGGCACTGAACTTTGAAGTACGTCTTTAGCGATCTAGCCACGGAGGACTGGTATTGGTTGTGACAAACGAAATTATTTATGTTCTCAATGCTTGTTTCGCATACTCCCAGCCGGCATGAGGCCCTTTCTGCTGTTTCTGAAAGGCTTTTCAATGCCCTTGCTCTGAGCATTTGATTAGCAAAGGCGGACACGACCTACCAGCACTGCCATTGTTGTTCTGAAGTGAAAGAGTTAAAGTAACATTTTTTAAAATTCCAATATTTTGTTACTCAAACACGTGGGCCTCTTCTGTGTTTAATTATTTGAAAATCTCTTCTTAGAACTGACAGAAGTTCGGTGTTCTAGATTTGTACGATGACTGTCATTATTTAGGTGGAAGTAACGGGTTAGTATACATGCGATTACCTAGTCCTTATAAAGCGGGATTAAAAAATACACACATACAGAGCGTTTCTCATGATACTGACCATATAATTCCTCTTAGTGTGCGAACAGGTCAAAGACAATGTGGCCACTCTGTCACTGATGACTCATTTACCTTGAATGTCCCTGTCAAGATGACTGCTGGCACAATTCAGTGTCATTTTCACTTCTTTACCTCTTTATATCCTATCTTTTCTTCTTCCTGTGAGTTTTCCACTGATTACCAGTACCTCAAGCTTCTGTCTTTTCCTAACAGATCCAAACATTTTTCATCGTCTTTTTTCCTAAAGATTTTAACACGTTTTATAATTGTTTTTATAATGTTTTTTTAAAATTGTTTTTATAATTGTTTTTGCGGTTTTTGTTAGAGCTTCCTCAGTTGTAATTTCTGACATTCAGTGCATTTGTTGCATCCTTCTCCACGACAACGTTATATCTGCTTCTTTCGGTATCTTTCATCCTTTGCTTTACTTTCAGGCGTAATGCCCACAGAGACTGGATTGCTATTCTATAAAGCGGTATATAATATCCATTCATACACATAACAGACATCTTATTTGTTAGTTTCATGTCAAAAAACTTTTTTTTGCTTATTCTACCTGTTTTCAGCAGTGCATATGCTGTCTGCTGTCATTATTTGACAGTTAAAACTGAGTTTTCACACTCGTGTATCAATGGCAGATGGTTTTTCTTTAGCTTAATTTCCAAAATATGCTGAAACTGCGGATCAAACAATACAAATGTTATATAAGGGAAGGACGTAAGCAAAGTAAAATATTATGATCCTTTTACTTGAACTTAATTCCAGGAATAAAACAACAGACTCCGTATCCGATTATTTTGTTTAAATATGAAAGAGTCCGTTAGGTACTTGGCAAAATCAAATGCTCAGCACGCAGCAAACGTCACGATTGTCAGCAAGAAGAAGACGTGCATGAACAATATTCTCTCACAGCCAGAACGGCATGAATGCAAAATCGTCGTCACGAATAATAATTGCAAAATCTTTCAACAGCCCACACACTTACGCCAGGGCGTGAAACTTCTTCTTTTGACATATTCGCGCTCTCGTACTACTTTTTTTTTCTCTTTTCTTTTTTAAAGCAAAGCAAGGAAAATTGATTCCTGAAGTTGATTTTCTAAACAAGAGTAAGGGGGGGGGGGGGGGGAATGCCTTCCCTCACGTTCTGGGAATCTCTTCCACGCCCTTCAAGCAATTTTAACTGCCGACAGAGGGCAATTTAGCCAGAGCACGTATTTCGTTTGAGCGAGAAAAAATAGATAAGATTACCTATTCCGTTTGTAAGCGGAGAGAAAAATGGCAAGATAACCAGCTTGTTATTCCATACCTGAAATGAAATTCCTCTGTGGGAGGATAAGACACACGCGCACATACACACATGCTGGACATACATGTATATATTATGCAAAAAGCAGTCTTAATTTTGTTATAAAAATGTACATTGAGTAGTCAACAGTTGTAGTTCAGATATGTAATGGCATTCCTCTCTAGATGCACGCGTGCCGCGTCAAGTCGATCATCAGACCAGATCAAAGATTGCTGCTCCTTTGGAAGCAGGCACGAAAGAAAAAGAGTGCGCAGCTATTTGTTTCTTGGATATCTGGCGTTTTAAAGCTGAAGGAGTTGGCTTTATTAGCCACTTGAGACGAATTCTGGATACATTACTTCCAGCCAGAGACAAAACGAACCAGCAAAGGACTGGCAACATTCTTATTCGCCTAAACCAAAGAAGTTCCGTACAACTCATCGGCCGGAGCACTGAGGGTCCCGCACCTCTAGGACTGTAGAAGACCAATCCTGGAACATTACATGCCCAGAAGAACCACTGTCAACAGCGAAGCATCCTGTGATCTGCTTGAGAACCACTTGAAACCTGCAATCATGTCAAAACGCCGTGGTCTGCTCATTTCTGCTGTGGTGTTACAGAATGATAACGTGCATCTTCACGCAGCACGTGCAACAGGGTTTGGGGTGTCTTCTACGTCTAACATTTTCACCTGACCTCGTGCCATGTGATTAACATATGTCTGGACCCTGCAAGGAGGCGCTAAGTGGAAAGAAGTTCAGTACGGACGAAGAGATTAAAGAGGTCGTGCATAGTTGGCTACATAGTTCAGTCAAAAGATTTTTTTTTCGAGGAATCAAGGCATTAGTGAAGCGGTGCCAGACTTGTTTTAAACGCGTAGGTACACTAACTGGCATAAAAAGTCATACTGAAAAGTGAGAAAGAGATTTCAGTCATATTCGTACATTTTATTTAAATTTTTTTACAAACTGAAGTTTACGACTCACCATCGTATATATACACTTTCCGTCTGTCTACTGCCTGCGGTGTATATCAGTGTTTTAATGTAATAATGTGTGTGTAAATTTATTTGTGTACACATTTGCATATTTATATCACTCACTCACTCACTCACTCACTCACTCACTCACTCACTCACTCACTCACTCACTCACTCACTCACTCATCACTCACTCACTCACTCATCACTCACTCACTCACTCACTCACCACTCACTCACTCACTCACTCACTCACTCACTCACCATCACTCACTCACTCACTCCTCACTCACTCACTCATCACTCACTCACTCACTCACTCACCTCACTCACTCACTCACTCACTCACTCACTCACTCACTCACTCACTCACTCACTCACTCACTCACTCACTCACTCACTCACTCACTCACTCACTCACTCACTCACTCACTCACTCCACTCACTCACTCACCTCACTCACTCATCATCACTCACTCACTCACTCACTCACTCACTCACTCACTCACTCACTCACTCACTCACTCACTCACCACTCACTCACCTCACTCACTCACTCTCACTCACTCACTCACTCACTCACTCACTCACTCACTCACTCACTCATCACTCACTCACTCACTCACTCACTCACTCACTCACACTCACTCACTCCACTCACTCACTCACTCACTCACTCACTCACTCACTCACTCACTCACTCCTCACTCACTCACTCACCACTCATCCTCACTCACTCACTCACTCACTCACTCACTCACTCACTCACTCACTCACTCACCACTCACTCACTCACTCACTCACTCACTCACTCATCACTCACTCACTCACTCACTCACTCACTCACTCACCTCACTCACCACTCACCACTCACTCACTCACTCACTCACTCACTCACTCACTCACTCACTCTCACTCACTCACTCACTCACTCACTCACTCACACTCACTCACTCACTCACTCACTCACTCACTCACTCACTCACTCACTCACTCTCACTCACTCACTCACTCACTCACTCACTCACTCACTCACTCACTCACTCACTCACTCACTCACTCACTCACTCACTCCTCACTCCTCACTCACTCACTCACTCACTCACTCACTCACTCACTCACTCACTCACTCACTCACTCACTCACTCACTCACTCATCCTCACTCACTCACTCACTCACTCACTCACTCACCTCACTCACTCCACTCACTCACTCACTCACCTCACTCACTCACTCACTCACTCACTCACTCACTCACTCACTCACTCACTCACTCACTCACTCACTCACTCACTCATCACTCACTCACTCACTCACTCACTCACTCACTCACTCACTCACTCACTCACTCACTCACTCACTCACTCACTCCTCACTCACTCACTCACTCACTCCACTCACTCACTCACTCACTCACTCACTCACTCACTCACTCACTCACTCACTCACTCACTCACTCACTCACTCACTCACTCACTCACTCACCATCACTCACTCACTCACTCACACTCACTCACTCACTCACTCACTCACTCACCACTCACTCACTCCACTCACTCACTCACTCACTCACTCACATCACTCATCACTCACTCACTCACTCACTCACTCACTCACTCACTCACTCACTCACTCACTCACTCACTCACTCACTCACTCACTCACTCACTCACTCACCACTCACTCACTCACTCACTCACTCACTCACTCACTCACTCACACTCACTCACTCACTCACTCACTCACTCACTCACTCACTCACTCACTCACTCACTCACTCACTCACTCACTCACTCACTCACTCACTCACTCACTCACTCACTCACTCACTCACTCACTCACTCACTCACTCACTCACTCACTCACTCACTCACTCACTCACTCACTCACTCACTCACTCACTCACTCACTCACTCACTCACTCACTCACTGTGTGATCTTTCAAAATGACAAAATTAGTAAAAAAAAAGGGCAGTTTCTAGATTCACCCAGATGCGGTAATGTGATTTAACTACCTGATCTGGCAGGCACAGCTCAGATTCTGAAGCTCACGTTCTCACTGTTTTTCTTCAGCTCTTGACGAAAATCTTGGGAAATTACAAGACGACGAGTGAGCAAGAACACTGGAAAACGATTCTCAGCACACTCAGTCAAATTATCAGCATGTTCCATCACTTTATCAGCACGTTCCATCAGCTTCTCAGCACGTTCCAACAGCTTCTCAGCACGTTCAATCAATTTTTCAGTAATTTCAGTCACGTTCTCAGCGCGTTCCGTGAAGTTCTTCACATGTTCAGTTATAGCGGTTGAAAACACGTTTTCCAAAAGTAGACTCAAGAAGTTCCGACCTTCTTAAATCAAATTCTCGGCATTTTCCGAAGGAAAACACATTAGCACACCGATATCTAAAGGCAGAACTGACCAAATCGATAGGTACTCAGTCTCTCGGACTTCTTCAATCTCTCTGGAACTACAAGACAGTGTTCTTTGCAACCAGTGCCTATGTTGGTACACAGCATCGTGCCGTCTTGGAAGGGGGTTACGGTGTTTTTTGGTGTTTTTTTTTTCTTTAGTCCCTGAAAGAAGCTTTAAAAAAAGTACGGGATGTACAATAGGGGAATAGGGTGGAATCTCGAGGTCATAGTTCTCGCCTAAACCACGAAGTGTGTAGTGTGCTGAATCCTTACTTCGCACGAGAAACTCGAAGCACCCATGGACGTCTTACGCGTGCAATGAAGACAATCTTTTAACATTTAGGCTGATCTCTTCCATGACGAGATCCCTGTATATAACAATAGCACTACAGAGATATGAACATTTAAACTCTAACATTTGCTAAAATGAACATTTTAACTTTACATTTGCTAACGTAAGTAAATATTTTATCATTTATGAGAAACAGCACATTCTAGAAACTGAAATAGAAAAAGAGAAAAAAGAAGTGTAAGTAGGTACTTGTTATATCATACAGCACCTTGAAAATGGTCATAGAGGTTTGGGCATTGCTGTGAATATTTCATTGAAAGCTGTTTCACTGACA
Organism: Achatina immaculata; assembly: GCA_009760885.1. Classification (NCBI taxonomy): domain Eukaryota; kingdom Metazoa; phylum Mollusca; class Gastropoda; order Stylommatophora; family Achatinidae; genus Lissachatina; species Lissachatina immaculata. The sequence continues at coordinate 108,098,969 of CM019691.1, forward strand.
CATACGTATCTAACTGGAATGAGCGAAAATAGTCCTTAAATATTCTATAATCTGATTAAAAGTTGTTACTATATAATATATGAAATATAAATCAACGCTTCCACAAAAAGTGTTATTCAGAGATGACGACATTTTTTTTATATGAACGCCATCAGGCTACTCACTCACACACAGACACACATAAAAACACAAGGATATATATATATATATATATATAGAGAGAGAGAGAGATGAGAAATACATATAACTGGAAACACATAATGTCTGTGAACTAAGCAGAAATCAACGATGCGTACAGTAGTATTGAGAAGATAAATCTTAGCCTAGCACGATAAAAAAAAAAACAGAAGACAAAAAGTAATGTGGCATAGAAACAGAGAACACACATTAACATAAAAAGATAATAAAAATGAATACATCTTTGCAACAGAAGACAACAATTAATATATCATAGTAACAGAATGCAAAAGTGTAGGCTAAACTGATGCTTAAATCAAGCAAAATGCAAAAAAAAAAAAACAAAACAAAAAACCACAGGGCAGGAATTGATTCACTTCCAAACTAAACTCTAACAATCTTAAAGCAATCCAAACTAACTGTCAAGTCAAGATTTATCTGTTGTTTTTTGTTTTGCTTTGTTTTGCTTTGTTTTTTTAAACTGTTGAGCCAAGCACATAACAAGACCACTTATCAACATTTATAATAGGCACCGCATGACCGTACATAAAAAAATACAACATGATTTCAAAGCTAGGCAATTAGACTGTAGAAAACACGTTCAAGAACTTAAGCTTAACTTGCGCGTAATTACTTGTTTCAAACTACAAGTTAATCATCTGCGCATAGGAGTTCTGTTTATCAGTCAGTCATTTGCATGTCCCTTGCGGAACTTTGCCTCCCTAACAGCTCTCCTGTAGGCATCCCGGTTGTAAGCAAGATGCCCTGCTGCTGATGCATCCATTTGCAGATCATCAACGATGTCTTGCAACCATCTTCGCCTTGATCTTCCTCTCTCTTTCTTTTTCCCATTATGTACCCTTCCAAGATGGTCTTCTCTAAATTATCATGGCGTTTAAAATGTCCAAAATATTTAAGTTGTTTTCTGTTTAATCCTCTTTACTAGCCTGTTACTTCTTCAATATTAAGTTCTTGCAGTATGGTTATATTTTTCTTTTCCATTCTGTTTATACGTACCTGTATCTCCAAGGCATGGTAAGCTAGGATGAGGCCTAACAAGATGACGGTGGATACTGAGATGAGGGACTTGAGAGCAATGGACATATCGCTTGTCTGGGGAAGGACAAACAGATGAAATTAACATCATTTTTTTAAAAGAACAAACGTTCTTTAGGTAAGCAGTAATTACCACATGTATTACCTTTATTTGTTTCTAACTGGTTAAATATTCAAAATAACGAAAAATCTTAGTAACAAATATGCTGATATTTGCTCTTCTATTGATGATAATGATGATGGTGATGGTTATGATGACGATGATGATGATATAGATGTTGATGATGACAGCTTGATAAAGATGATGATGATGATTTAATGATAAAGGCGGTGACACGATGATGGTGATCAAACGTAGATAAAATAACTCCGCTTGAAAAATTGCAATCTTCCGTCGAAGTTGGCACTGATTACATACCAGGTGCAACCAGTGGTCTCGCTAGGATTTTTTTGAAACCAGTATAACTTTACCTGTCTTTCACCTTGCACGAGGCACTTCCAGAAATACCGCTTTTCTCAGTACAACATTTCATACTTTATACTTTTTTTAAAATGTAAAATTAAACACTTTTCAGCGGAAAGTAAATGTTCGTGTGAATTGTGTTTTTCTCCTATTATGGGCGAGAATTAATCTTTACAAAATGCTCATACGGTAAACCAAAGTCATAATTGCCCTACTCGTCTCCATTAAAACTGAACATAATCATTCCACTGGTCGCCTTTTCTGGGGTCTTTTTTAAATTGTATTACATTTTTTATATTGCAATTCGGTCATAGTAACCCACAACCCCCAAATGTTTCGGTTTTACTCGTTTTTAATCCGTAATTTACCGGTCAACGCGACCACTGACACACTAGAGGTTTATTGTTAGAATTTCTAAGTATCCACTCTAAATGACACTGATTTGTTCATGTATAGTGATTTGTATCGCTTCCATGTCTTTCCTCGGTCTGTCTAGTTACTTGTAAGTTTCTAGTCTGTTTTGTTGTTTTTGTCTTTATGAATCCTGAACAACGTCAGAAGATTGTTGAAACCAAGAAAGCAGCAGGAAATGAGAGGACAAAAAAAAAAAACTCCTTAACTGAGCAGCAGCAGATGTGAAAAGAAAAAAAAATGAACTGTCGGGAATAGTTATAAAGAGTTTCTTTGTTTCATATAAATATTTCTTGAAAATTTGAAATACTCGTCTGCTTAGAATGTGTTCTTTGTTATCCATCTTTCTTGAACGATGTTCTGGTCAACATGACAGGTTCATGAAGGTGTACAGGTGTGTGGAGATCATGAAGGTGCACAGATGGGCGGAGATCATGAAGGTGCACAGATGGGCGGAGATCATGAAGGTGCACAGATGGGCGGAGATCATGAAGTTGTACAAATGGGCGGAGATCATGAAGTTGTACAGATGGGCGGAGATCATGAAGTTGTACAGATGGGCGGAGATCATGAAGGTGCACATATGGGCGGAGATCATGAAGGTGCACAGATGGGCGGAGATCATGAAGGTGTACAGATGTGCGGAGATCATGAAGGTGCACATATGGGCGGAGATCATGAAGGTGCACATATTGGCGGAGATCATGAAGATGCACATATTGGCGGAGATCATGAAGGTGTACCTATGGGCGGAGATCATGAAGGTGTATAGATGGGCGGAGATTACAGTTTACGTCAGATCTGAATTATGTTTATGAACTAGTATAATAAAAGAGGAATAAAGATGGCTGCTGTATTAACGATACCCAGCGAATGAGGAATGACCAAGACCCTATCCCATCTCTTCGTTGATAATTCTAGTAACAGACTCAATCTCACCTCTTCGCTGATAGTTAATAGCAACAGACTCAATCTTGATAATGAGGTGGGGTGTCTTTTAATAGTATAAGGCAGAGAAAGGTGATATTTGTTTCTGGGCATTTATGGCCCTTAGGCGTTTTTACTACGGGATGGAATATCACTTTTAAGTTCCGTAGTAATTTCTAGATGTTTCGAGAGACTCCCGTCACGAGACTGGAAAATTTCGTGCAAGCGTGAATTTTTTTGGGTTTGAGTATCGGTTGGTTAGCCAGAGCATGTTTGGATCTAGCGTAGCTCCATGTCAAGTCGTGGCCTAATCTGAAATAATAGTTTACCTCATTCAGAGAAAATTCAGAGAAAGTTCAGAGAAAATACAGAGACAGTGATAAACTAAAGCAAAATATACGGCTTTAGTTTCCCGTGATTCCCATGACAGTGAAGTCTGACAGGAAGCTTGCTATCTGGGTCCACTCCGCCTCTTTAAGGCTGGTCACCATATCCCATTTTCAGTTTTATGGTTCATGTGTTGTTCCATGCGCAACTTGCGCTTCAGCAGGCTCTGCTGTGTCGGCTTCTAAGAACAACCTGCAGACATTTCCGACTTGCAGAACAAAACAAAAAAGCAACAGCAACAGCACTGGAATCAAAGAACGTTTGCCAAGCACGTCTTAAGTATTCGATCAATCAGTCATTTGCATGTCCCTTGCGGAACTTTGCCTCCCTAACAGCTCTCCTGTAGGCCTCTCTGTTGTTAGCAAGATGCCCTGCTCCTGATGCATCCATTCGCAGATCATCAACGATGTCTTGCAGCCGTTTTCGCCTTGGTCTTCCTCTCTTTCTCCCCCCCCCCCCCACTGTGTACCATTCAAAGACTGTATTCTCTAAATTATGAGTTTAATATGTCCAACATATTTGAGTTTTTTCTGGTTAGTATTTCGTTTCCTAAAACTAAGTACGTATAGGTTTCCTTGATTTTTCGTTGGTTTGACGTTCTCCAACTTCTGTCTTCAACTGACATGTCCAGATACTTTTTATTGTGCCCTCCTCATGGCTTTAATTTTTCAGTTTGTTGAAGAGTTGAGAAAAAGATGAAGCAAAAAGTATACACAAGGTGAGAGTAAAGGAACTTCACTTTCAACGGCTGACAATACAAAGAAGATTTTTTCACAACAGAAAAATACAAAAGTAATTTCCTTGAAATCTCTTTCATAAAATGAACAATGGCAAAAAGATGAAAAAAAAAGAGATACACAAAAGTCAAAACTTCCAGAACTGCCAGAAAAAAAATCAAATATTTGGGGAAAAAATAAAAGAAATTAACCGGCAAAGATGATAAAACATTGTGAAAAAAAAAAGATGAAGAAGAAAATCAAAGAGATCGGTTAAGCTTTTATTTCGTGGCCAAAGAATCTTGGATAAAATATACTTTCTGATTCCACTTGAGCTTTTATATTGTAGTCAAAGATCTTGGATAACATATACTTTCTGCTTCCCCTTGAGCTTTTATACTGTAGTCAAAGATCTTGGATAACATATACTTTCTGCTTCCACATGAGCTTTCATAACTAGCCAAAGAATCTTCGATAACATATACTTTCTGTTTTCCTTAAAGTAAAGGTAATCATGTCGTGCCTTAGAGGCACATAGGGATATGGTGTTTCCTTAGTAGTCTAGAATGTTCTAATACGTTCAAACACCATATATTTAAACATGTTCCCAACACGTTTAATATCTGCGCATCACGCAGACATCACGAGGAAAATATCCTTTGACTGGAAAAGGAAGAGAGATAAAATGAATACTCTGAGATTTCTTCAGTGGAACGAAAGGCACAGTGACAATATCAAAGTAGATTCGTATTTACCTTTCAGCAAAATCAATTATATGCGCTGAGAGACGATGTTTGTAATCATTAGCAAGTTTAGTTTAGTCGCAATGTTTGTTCTCTGTAGACCCTTCTGAACAGCAACATTGGATTTTTAATATTTCATTTTTTTCTGAAACAGTAAAGGGGGAAATATTGCGCAGTTATGACTATTTCTGAGAAGAGGGGAAATTCAAGGGGATTTTTCGTGGGTTCGTTTCTAACAGATCTCATGTTTAGGGAGTTGGTTTGTCTATACCTCTGCGCCCGGCGTGATCGTGATCATCATCATCATCATCATGGCTTGGACATGACTTGCGCTAATTCATCTTCTGCGCTGATGACAGAAATGCGGTTTAAAAAAGTGAAAATAAAATTCAATATTTTTCACTGGGAGGGGGGGGGATGAGGTGGGGGGAGGCGGCGCTACAAGTTACAGTGGCACGTACAGTCTACTTGCTGTGCATACAGCTTGTTGGCGGTACATAATTTACTAGTGGTAAATACAGTCTACTCGTGGCACATAGTCTGATAGTGGTAAATACAGTCTACTCGTGGCACATAGTCTGATAGTGGTAAATACAGTCTGCTCGTGGCACATACAGCCTTACCCTGGAAAACACAGCCTACTCGTGGCACATACAGCATACTCTTCACACATTCAGCCTCCTCTTGGCAAAAGCAGCCTTCTCGTGGAAAGCATATCCTACTCTTTGCATATTCTCTTGATACATACAGCTTACTCGTGGCACACGTAGCCTATCTTTGGCACATGCAGCCTACTCTTGGCATATGCAGCCTGCTCTCGGCATTAGAAGCCTACTCTTGGCATATGTACCCTCCTCTTGGCATGTACAGCCTACTCTTGGCACATGTAGCCTATCTTTGGTACATGCAGCCTACTCTTGGCATATGCAGCCTACTCTTGGCACATGCAGCTTATACCTGCCACAATCAGCCTATTCTTGGCACAATCAGCCTACTCTTGGCACAATCAGCCTATTCTTGGCATATGCAGCTTACTCTTGGCACATGCAGCCTACTCTTGGCATATGTATCCTACTCTTGGCATATGCAGTCTACTCTTGGCACATGCAGTCTACTCTTTGCGCGTGCAGCTTACTCGCGACCTGCTCTTGGCAGATATCATCTCTTTATGTTTTCGTGACTAGCTTTTGTCTCATCAATAGAAACGATCGACTAGCTTTTGCCTCATCACAAGAAATGATCGACTAGCTTTTGCCTCATCACAAGAAATGATCGACTAGCTTTTGCCTCATCACAAGAAATGATCGACTAGCTTTTGCCTCATCACAAGAAATGATCGACTAGCTTTTGCCTCATCACAAGAAAGGATCGACTAGCTTTTGCCTCATCACAAGAAACGATCGACTAGCTTTTGCCTCATCACAAGAAACGATCGACTAGCTTTAGCCTCATCACAAGAAATGATCGACTAGCTTTTGCCTCATCACAAGAAATGATCGACTAGCTTTTGCCTCATCACAAGAAATGATCGACTAGCTTTTGCCTCATCACAAGAAACAATCGACTAGCTTTTGCCTCATCACAAGAAACGATCGACTAGCTTTTGCCTTATCACAAGAAATGATCGACTAGCTTTTGCCTCATCATAAGAAATGATCGATTAGCTTTTGCCTCATCATAAGAAATGATCGACTAGCTTTTGCCTCATCACAAGAAATGATCGACTAGCTTTTGCCTCATCACAAGAAATGATCGAACTAGCTAGGCGTGGAACTTCAAAAACATGGCAGAGGTGACGAGATGAGATGTAACATAAATATAAAAACAAGAGAAGAAATTATGTGAAATGAAAGTAATTGTAACCCCATCAAAATGATAATAGAAAGTACGAACTACACATATTCGATACCCTTGGCAAAAAAAGTTCCTACAGACTCCAACAAAATATGAAAAAAAAGAAAACAAATAACACATTTCTCTAAAATAAAAACAGTATTTTTCTACCACTAGGAAGCATATTCTGCGACGAACATACTATGCAGTATGTTATTCTGTTACAGTTAGTAGTAGTACACTAAATACGATCACATGCAGTATTATATTTCGTAACAGGTCGCAGGAAGCAAAAATATAAACCGGACGAAACAAACGAGGAAATAACCAAACGAACAGACACTGAGAACATTAATAAAGAGGTCATATGATGAAGATGGAAATGGATGGGCCACATACTACGAATGGAAAAAAGACACCCCTATATGGCCTTGACTTGGACACCGCAATGGAAAGAAAAAGGGCCAGGCCATTGGGGACATGGCCACAATACAGGAAGAACTAAAGGAACCGGGAAAGAACATGGTTTGAGATATTCCAACTTGCTCAAGAAAGGATTGGCTGGAGAACATTTGTTGATCCCTTGTGATTCACTGGGAGTACATAGGACTGATGATGATAACTTAGTGAGAATGGAGTCATCCAGCCCAACCTGTTAAGAGCTTTTCCTACTGAATCTCTACACAAACATAAAAGATTTTTTTTTTGGGTTAAATAAGTACAAAATTAGAAACGTATATCAAAAGAAGAAGAAGAAGTTCGTGATTTAAAGGGTCGATGAATATTATCTTTTATTCAGAAGACAGGAAAGGGCAAACAATATAATAGTTGCCCCGAGATACAGATTCTCATTTCTATTCTTCTTTTTCTTTTTCATTTCATACAAACTCACTCTCTATTTAAAAAAAAGAACATATCTCTTCTATAACTCGCAAAACAGAAAACATGTTTTCATCATAGCCCGAAGCAGACATCAACAGATGAGTCAATATGCGATAACGTCAAGTTCTTCCAAAATCATGTGAGCATCTTTTTGTAGCTGATGATCTCAGCCGCCAGAGAAAACGTCTGTCAACAGCTCCAAACATCTCCGTTCAACGTTTTTCCCCATCCAAGTGTTGACAATCAAAGACTAGCCTCCAGATCGTTACCCTGGATGTCTGCACCGGAGCTGTATAATTTACTCTTTAAAATGCACGCGTTGTTGTATTGATCACATTTGTCGCGCAAAAAACATAACGCACAGAAAGTACAAACTTCGTAACTTCTCTGAGGCCGGATCCGTGTCAGCTGAAAGAAAACAATGTTTTATTCAAGTCAGATAATTATGAAGGATGACTCTGACAGACTCCGAAGTCAAACTGAAGAGTATAACAGGCTGACAGTGGAATCACTGAAATGAGGTCATTTCTAGCCAAATATTTTTAGTTATAAAAATAAATTTGGCAAAGATACATCTTACATCCTTCTCGTGCCGTTAAACGTCACATAGGACTCGTATGGTAGCTCGCCAAGTTTTCCTGTTTTCGGCGAGTTTTTCAACATCATCAAAGGATTTTATGCCCACTTTGGCCTCTCCTATCGATGTCCTCTTTAGAGTTTCACATGGTCGACCTCTTTTTCTTCGTCCTGTTGTGTTCCACTTGATAACTTGTTTTGGGATTCTCTGATCGTTTCTTCTCATCGCGTGACCGATATGTGCCCATCTCCTTTTTCTGATCACCCAAGAGACAGATTGTTGTTCACTCATCTACGTTATCTCTGCGCTGTTCTTGAATTCGTTTCACTTTATACCATGTATTTTCCTTAGGCATTTGTTTTCAAGAGAATCTAATTTGTTGTCTATTTCTTTAGCTGTTTTCTAGCTTTCGCATGCATAAATGAGTGTTGATATTACATTTGAAGTGAACAATATTGGTTTGGTTTATGTGCTTATAACCTTTGAGTTATATCATGCAAGATACAGAGGAGGATAAATTTAACAGTATGTATTAAATGTACGTTTCAGTCAGTCAGTCATTTGCATGTCCCCTGCGGAAATTTGCCACGCTAAAGGCTCTCCTGTAGGCCTATCGGCTGTAAGCAAGACGTCCTGCTACTGATGCATCCATTTGCAGATCATCAACGATGTCTTGCAGCCATCTTCACCTTGATCTTCATCTCTTTCTTTTTCCCATTATGTACCCTTCCAAGACTTTCTTCTCTAAATTCTCAAAACGTTTACTCGTGATTAAAAAAAAAAAGGCAAACAGAATAATCATGACATCGGTAGCTGTATTTCTCCGAGTGATCATAAGATCTATAAAATGCAAAGTAGATAACACAAAAAAACGCGTGCTTCTCACATATGAAGATGGAAACGATACTATACCCGTTATCTGAAAAACAAATGTAGATTTTCTTAAATCCATAAAACTGCACTGGATACACAAGAGACCTTCCTTCCTTTCTTTCCACGCGATAAAGGACACATCTACTTCACAACAATACTCTCCTGGTGTCCTACTTGCCTTTTTTACAATTAATCATGCGTTTTTATCATTTATACTGAAAAAAAGAACTCATTATGTTTCCGTATATAGCATGTTTGTGCTTTCTTAGAACAAAAAAATAATCATGAATTAACATTCCTCACCTGCAAAAAATGAAGAAAGAAAAAAAAAGGAAACAGCCGAGTTTTGGTTGTTGCCCTGTTTTGCATTGATTTTTCTTTATTTTGTTTAACAAGAGTGAGAGTCGATGGTGAGATTATCTTGGAGGTAATGCAGTGCACGCAAAGTGCGAGACAGAAACAAAATATGATGAGATATATCTAGGAACATTTGAAATTTAAGGCCAGCGTCAGGGGATTATGCTCAGTGCAATTACAGAAAACGTACATTAACAGGGACAGATCACGAGAGCAGAGATGAGAGACGGCCGAGTAAGTTGTACTCTCGTGGCTGCAAGTAGTCCTTACCAGATTCCTTAGTTCGAGTCCCGGTCAGTTTTTAGTCCTTAGTTCGAGTCCCGGTCAGTTTTTAGTCCTTAATTCGAGTTCCGGTCAATTTTTTCTATTTTTTTAAAAATTTCTCTCACGACTCCAGTGCTAACCAGCCATACAGCACCGCGATCTATCACTTTAGACGAAAGAATGAGAGAATGAACGACAGACAGACAGGCAGACAGACAGACAGACAGAGTGGAAGGGGACCCAAATAAATAAAAAAAGAGAATGAGAGAGATAAATGAAAGGCAATCCCTCTGACTAAGAAAACAAACTCTCCGAGTAAGAAAACAAACATTCTGAGTAAGAAAACAAATCCTCTGTGTAAGAAATCAAACACCTTGAGTAAGAAAACAAACCCTCTGTGTACGAAAACAAACCCTCTGTGTAAGAAATCAAACACCTTAAGTAAGAAAACAAACCCTCTGTGTACGAAAACAAACCCTCTGTGTAAGAAATCAAACACCTTAAGTAAGAAAACAAACCCTGTTTGTAAGAAATCAAACACCTTGAGTAAGAAAACAAACCCTCTGTGTAAGAAATTAAACACCTTGAGTAAGAAAACAAACCCTCTGTGTACGAAAACAAACCCTCTGTGTAAGAATACAAACCCTCTGTGTAAGAAAACAAACCCTCTGTGTAAGAAAACAAACCCTCTGTATAAGAAAACAAACCCTCTGACTAAGAAAATAAACCATCCGAGTAAGAAAATAAACCCTCTAAGTAAGAAAACAAACCCTCTGTGTAAGAATACAAACCCTCTGTGTAAGAAAACAAACCCTCTGTGTAAGAAAACAAACCCTCTGTATAAGAAAACAAACCCTCTGACTAAGAAAATAAACCATCCGAGTAAGAAAATAAACCCTCTAAGTAAGAAAACAAACCCTCTGTGTAAGAAATCAAACACCATGAGTAAGAAAACAAGCCCTCTGAGTAAGAAATTAAACACCATGAGTACGAAAACAAACCCTATGTGCAAGAAAACAAATCCTCTGTGAAAGAAAACAAACTGTGAGTAAGAAAACAAACCCTCTGTGCAAGAAAACAAATCCTCTGAGTAAGAAAAAAAACCCTCTCAGTAAGAAAACAAACACCATGAATAAGAAAACAAACCCTCTGTGTAAGAAAACAAACCCTCTGTGTAAGAAAACAAACACCTTGAGTAAGAAAAAAAATCCTCTGTGTAAGAAAACAAACCCTCTGAGTAAGAAAACAAACCCTATGAGTAAGAAATCAAACACCTTGGGTACGAAAACAAACCCTCTGTGTAAAAAACAAACAAACTGTGAGTAAGAAAACAAACCCTCTTTCCAAGAAAACAAATCATCTGAGTAAGAAAACAAACCCTCTGAGTAAGAAAACAAACACCTTGAGTAAGAAAACAAACCCTCTGAGTAAGAAAACAAACCCTCTGAGTAAGAAAACAAACACCTTGAGTAAGAAAACAAACCCTCTGAGTAAGAAAACAAACACCTTGAGTAAGAAAACAAACACCTTGAGTAAGAAAACAAACCCTCTGAGTAAGAAAACAAACACCTTGAGTAAGAAAACAATTCCTCTGTGTAAGAAAACAAACCCTCTGTGTAATAAACACAAACTCTGAGTAAGAAAACAAACCCCTTGATTTAAAAAAAACCCTCTATGCAAGAAAACAAACATGAGTAAGAAAACAAACTAAGTGCACGTATGTGAACAAATGTAGACAATTGATGTGTGGAGTTCAAAAGCACAGAATGGAGCAAATTGCGTTCTAGTGATTCTGAGAGCGCATGCACGCGTACACGAGTTTCCCAGAGAAGTGATCAGCTGTAAGATATGAGGACAGGCTGAGGGCGAAACTGGCGCGGGAAGCCAGGTGATAAATAAAGGAGACCTAGTTTTAAAAATAAAAGGAATCAGTAATGAAGGTAAATAAAGAGAATGAGAAAAAAAAAAGTCGGTTAAATAAGGAACTAGTAATAAAGTTACATAAAGAGAATGGAAAAGAAAACGTTATCTGTTTGAGAGAGACAAGGACACACAGAAAATTGAGACGTAGAACGGTATTAGCCGAAATCTGTAAAGGAAATCGAAAACGGAAATACAGGGAGATGAAATGGGCAGATAATCTTTGTTGCAGACAAAGATGAACGTATCAGAAATCTTGTTGTCAGATTATGAGTCGCTCTCCTGGTGATTTGATTATATATCGTTCTTGTTCGTGAGTAAATTATTATAAAATGAACCTTGGCTTGGAAATCTGATATTTCATTTCTTTTTCATTGCATCTTGGAAATAAAACAGAGCTTCTATACGCAATCACATTATTTGGAGTAAAATAAATGGGAAATACAGGAATAAAGGCAGACAGGCGTACTGTGAGGTTGAGATATATACATACAAAGGATGGGAATATGAGGTAAATATAGACTGGCAACGATGGAAATTAGACAGATTATAAATGAAGAGCTAACTTCAAATCAAGAATCAAGCAGTTAGAGAGCAGTAAAAATATAAATAGATAAAGGCTGATCGACACTGAGAAAGGAAGCAGTTAAACAATGACTCTCAACTGGGAGGCAGATGGTTCCACGGGGAAGGAATTTCAAGTCTTCTTCTTCTTCTTTTCTTCCCACTTCTTCTTCTCCTTCTTCTGCTCTGTCAGCTTATGCCATTAGAGCTGCATGGAGTTTCAGACATCGGTCCGGAGCAAATTGAGAGGCCTGTGTAGCTGTCATGTTATGTTTCCACAATGCGTCTTTCACCCCATCTATCCACTTTTTACCTTGGTCACACTCGCGCCCTATATCCAGATGTTTTCGAGTTGTACGAACGTCCAGCTGGTTGCTCTGGATTCATGGTTGATTCATGGATATCAAATGCCTGAACCACTTACCTCCGATTTTCAATGTAGTCCGTGACAGGTGTTGTTCCCACCATTTGCCGGATTATTTCATTTCGCACTTGATCCCTTCTTGTCTTGTTTACCATTTTTCTTAAGCAGTTCGTCTCACATGCTATTATCTTTCTGTCATGGTATTTAGTGAGCCTCCATGTTTGGCACTGATAGCACAGGAACAGGGTGAATACTGTTTGAAAGTTTTTGCTGCCAATCAGGACATTTGGAAGTTTCAGGATTGATATGAGTTGATAGGTAACAATGTTTGCTTTAAGAATATTGTTTGCTTTAAGAATTTTACATTCGATGTCTCTATCTATTTTTTCCATCTTGTGTAAAAGAAATGCGTTTCCTAGATATTAACTGTATATTATTAATTTCAGGTCTAAGAGAAGGAGACTTTACCACTGTAAAAGAATGTATAAGTGGAAAATCCATTGTAGGTGATAATTTAATTATTAAAAATATACTGAAGAGACAAGGTGGCACCTGGGAGGTTATATTTAGGGGACCGTACGAAGGAGGCGGAGAAGCAAGCAGAAAGAGATGAAAAACTAGAGATAAGAGAGCAGAAGAGAATCACTGAAAGGGATATTGCCATAAAAATAATGTCAATATTGGGAGACCAGTTAAAATTGAGACCGGTATACATACGGAAACTAGGAATATGAAAAGGATAAGCAGGGCCAATACAGAGACAGCTTAACTTAAAGACAAAGAGAAAGAGAGTGAGTCAGAGAGAGAGAGAGAGAGGGGGGGGGAGAGAGGAGTAGGAGGAGGATGAGAAAAAAAAGAGTAGGAATAAGAAACACAGATTAATCTAAATGCAGTTTTAAGGTACATCAAACGGTCATGAGGCAAATACAAAGGATCGAATACTTGGACATACTAATAAAATCAGATGAAAAAAATGCATCTCTGAAATCAAGAATAAAATATGTCAAGTCAAAACAGCTTTCATAAAAATGATAAACGTCTTATGCAATGCATCTTCATCGCTGAATGATAGAAAACAAATTCTATAATGCTACATCGAGCTAATACTGCTCCATAAACGTGAATCATGGACCATGAATATGTGAGGCGAAAGGACGGAGGAGCCGAGCGAGCGAGAGCTAATGATGGGAAGCATGACGTCATAGGCTTAAAGAGGAAGGGAAGGAGAGAGAGAGAGAGAGCATGTAGGGCGGCCATTAGAAATATTTATGTTGGTTGGACAAGCTATGGTCAGTTTTGTGAAATGTGGTGTTAATCATCGAATTCCTAGAGAAAGCTAGTGATAACAAGTGCTGAAGTTTGATGAGAGAGGTAGAGATAACAAGTGCTGAAGTTTGATGAGAGAAGTAGTGATAACAAGTGCTGAAGTTTGATGAGAGAGGTAGAGATAACAAGTGCTGAGGTTTGATGAAAGAGGTAGAGATAACAAGTGCTGAAGTTTGATGAGAGAGGTTGTGATAACAAGTGCTGAAGTTTGATGAGAGAGGTAGTGATAACAAGTGCTGAAGTTTGATGAGAGAGCTAGAGATAACAAGTGCTGAGGTTTGATGAGAGAGGTAGAGATAACAAGTGCTGAAGTTTGATGAGAGAGGTAGAGATAACAAGTGCTGAAGTTTGATGAGAGAGGTAGTGATAACAAGTGCTGAAGTTTGATGAGAGAGCTAGAGATGACAAGTGCTTAAGTTTGATGAGAGAGCTAGAGATAACAAGTGCTTAAGTTTGATGAGAGAGGTAGTGATAACAAGTGCTTAAGTTTGATGAGAGAGCTAGAGATAACAAGTGCTTAAGTTTGATGAGAGAGCTAGAGATAACAAGTGCTGAAGTTTGATGAGAGAGGTAGAGATAACAAGTGCTTAAGTTTGATGAGAGAGGTAGTGATAACAAGTGCTTAAGTTTGATGAGAGAGGTAGAGATAACAAGTGCTTAAGTTTGATGAGAGAGGTAGTGATAACAAGTGCTTAAGTTTGATGAGAGAGCTAGAGATAACAAGTGCTGAAGTTTGATGAGAGAGGTAGTGATAACAAGTGCTTAAGTTTGATGAGAGAGCTAGAGATAACAAGTGCTGAAGTTTGATGAGAGAGCTAGAGATAACAAGTGCTTAAGTTTGATGAGAGAGGTAGTGATAACAAGTGCTTAGTTTGATGAGAGAGCTAGAGATAACAAGTGCTTAAGTTTGATGAGAGAGGTAGAGATAACAAGTGCTGAAGTTTGATGAGAGAGGTAGAGATAACAAGTGCTTAAGTTTGATGAGAGAGGTAGTGATAACAAGTGCTGAAGTTTGATGAGAGAGGTAGAGATAACAAGTGCTGAAGTTTGATGAGAGAGGTAGTGATAACAAGTGCTGAAGTTTGATGAGAGAGCTAGAGATAACAAGTGCTTAGTTTGATGAGAGAGGTAGTGATAACAAGTGCTTAAGTTTGATGAGAGAGCTAGAGATAACAAGTGCTTAAGTTTGATGAGAGAGGTAGTGATAACAAGTGCTTAAGTTTGATGAGAGAGCTAGAGATAACAAGTGCTTAAGTTTGATGAGAGAGCTAGAGATAACAAGTGCTTAAGTTTGATGAGAGAGGTAGTGATAACAAGTGCTTAAGTTTGATGAGAGAGCTAGAGATAACAAGTGCTTAAGTTTGATGAGAGAGCTAGAGATAACAAGTGCTTAAGTTTGATGAGAGAGCTAGAGATAACAAGTGCTGAAGGTTGAATAGCAAGCACGACTGACCAACGTGGAGCTCAGATCGGGAGAGAGGCCTGTGCAACAAGATTTGTGGGAATAAAGATGGCAGGGAGTTTCAGACATCGGTTCAGAACAAGGTGATAGACAGTACAAGATAGGACGAAACAAAGAAATCATCAGCTACATGTTTTCAGATGTGAGCACTGATAAAACTCGAACTCCTGCAATAGTCACTTAAATCTAAAATGCGCATCATTTTAGATTTAAGTGACTACTGGAAGTGGGCAAGATTATTTTCATTGTGAGTTGTCTGGGTCAGATTAAGAGAACCTGAGAAGACTGAAGGAGCAGGTTATGATGTATTCACATGAATGTTGTGTTTGATACTGAAGAGAAATAAATCGATTTAATACTGAACTAAGGAGTCGTGATTCGTATCAGTGTATACTCTGCTTGGGAACCTCCATACAAAAATAACAATGCAAAGATCACTAGACCCGAGTGACATATGGTTTTTTATTTTAGAAGAATAATAAGAGAAAGATAATAAACAATGAATGCTTCACAAGGGACAGTGAAGAAAGTAATCTAATTACATGTAAATATATCACAAAACAACAACAAAACGTTCCCCGGACAGACATGTCGCGAGACAAGAGGAGAATGACCGGCAACATTTGCCTGCATGGCACTTGATGATTATGATGATAATTATGACAGCTTGATACACAGACTTTAAAACTGCAGCAAAGTGAGAATTAGATGAGTATAAATGCAGAAAGGGTTGGGATTCCCTTATGGGTGTGTGTGGGAGAAAAAGTATTTCAAATGTTTGTTACAGATGTTCCAGCTGGAATATCTCTCTCAGATTCATGAAACGCCAACATAAATGTGTCAGCGGTCATCCATACTACAGCGTTCCTAGGGCGTAAGCCGCGTCATAAGGCCACTCTGTGGTCAGATTCCTGGGTATGGTTTAAATCTGCCTGTCCCGAGTGCCACCTTGGAATCCAGCACTTAATTTGGCTATACATCCGTGTCTAATTGACATGGCATGCGATCAGATAAAACAAGGAGGTTGCAAATCTGTACAGAAAGACTAAAAGTCGCAAGAAGTCGCTGATGCTTCAGAAAACGTACTACATGTTAAGATCTGTATGTAAATTGTCAAGAAAGTTTCTATCTAATTTTCTCGCTGTCAGCTGAAATGAGGTTAGTCTCTCTCTCTCTCTCTCTCTCTCTCTCTCTCTCTCTCTCTCTCTCTCTCTCTTTCAGGAATGACGTAATCCTTCATATACCTCCTAATACAGTGGTTCTTAACGTGGAGTCCATGGATCTTCAGTAGGTCCATAGAGGAGTTTTGGGAGGTCCACGAACAAGCAAATAGTTTTGCTTGATTAAAAAAAAAAATTAACATTATCTGAGCTATATTTTGTGCTTTTTTAAATGAATGGTCCATAGCGGTTCTAAAAACGGAAATGGAGTTCACAGCTGTTCTAAATCCGGTAAGGGAGTCAGAGACCAAAAAAAGTTTGATGAGAGAGGTAGTGATAACAAGTGCTTAAGTTTGATGAGAGAGGTAGTGATAACAAGTGCTGAAGTTTGATGAGAGAGGTAGTGATAACAAGTGCTTAAGTTTGATGAGAGAGGTAGTGATAACAAGTGCTTAAGTTTGATGAGAGAGCTAGAGATAACAAGTGCTTAAGTTTGATGAGAGAGGTAGTGATAACAAGTGCTGAAGTTTGATGAGAGAGGTAGAGATAACAAGTGCTGAAGTTTGATGAGAGAGGTAGTGATAACAAGTGCTTAAGTTTGATGAGAGAGGTAGTGATAACAAGTGCTTAAGTTTGATGAGAGAGGTAGTGATAACAAGTGCTGAAGTTTGATGAGAGAGGTAGTGATAACAAGTGGTTAAGTTTGATGAGAGAGGTAGTGATAACAAGTGCTGAAGTTTGATGAGAGAGCTAGAGATAACAAGTGCTTAAGTTTGATGAGAGAGGTAGTGATAACAAGTGCTTAAGTTTGATGAGAGAGCTAGAGATAACAAGTGCTTAAGTTTGATGAGAGAGGTAGTGATAACAAGTGCTTAAGTTTGATGAGAGAGCTAGAGATAACAAGTGCTTAAGTTTGATGAGAGAGCTAGAGATAACAAGTGCTTAAGTTTGATGAGAGAGGTAGTGATAACAAGTGCTTAAGTTTGATGAGAGAGCTAGAGATAACAAGTGCTTAAGTTTGATGAGAGAGCTAGAGATAACAAGTGCTTAAGTTTGATGAGAGAGCTAGAGATAACAAGTGCTGAAGGTTGAATAGCAAGCACGACTGACCAACGTGGAGCTCAGATCGGGAGAGAGGCCTGTGCAACAAGATTTGTGGGAATAAAGATGGCAGGGAGTTTCAGACATCGGTTCAGAACAAGGTGATAGACAGTACAAGATAGGACGAAACAAAGAAATCATCAGCTACATGTTTTCAGATGTGAGCACTGATAAAACTCGAACTCCTGCAATAGTCACTTAAATCTAAAATGCGCATCATTTTAGATTTAAGTGACTACTGGAAGTGGGCAAGATTATTTTCATTGTGAGTTGTCTGGGTCAGATTAAGAGAACCTGAGAAGACTGAAGGAGCAGGTTATGATGTATTCACATGAATGTTGTGTTTGATACTGAAGAGAAATAAATCGATTTAATACTGAACTAAGGAGTCGTGATTCGTATCAGTGTATACTCTGCTTGGGAACCTCCATACAAAAATAACAATGCAAAGATCACTAGACCCGAGTGACATATGGTTTTTTATTTTAGAAGAATAATAAGAGAAAGATAATAAACAATGAATGCTTCACAAGGGACAGTGAAGAAAGTAATCTAATTACATGTAAATATATCACAAAACAACAACAAAACGTTCCCCGGACAGACATGTCGCGAGACAAGAGGAGAATGACCGGCAACATTTGCCTGCATGGCACTTGATGATTATGATGATAATTATGACAGCTTGATACACAGACTTTAAAACTGCAGCAAAGTGAGAATTAGATGAGTATAAATGCAGAAAGGGTTGGGATTCCCTTATGGGTGTGTGTGGGAGAAAAAGTATTTCAAATGTTTGTTACAGATGTTCCAGCTGGAATATCTCTCTCAGATTCATGAAACGCCAACATAAATGTGTCAGCGGTCATCCATACTACAGCGTTCCTAGGGCGTAAGCCGCGTCATAAGGCCACTCTGTGGTCAGATTCCTGGGTATGGTTTAAATCTGCCTGTCCCGAGTGCCACCTTGGAATCCAGCACTTAATTTGGCTATACATCCGTGTCTAATTGACATGGCATGCGATCAGATAAAACAAGGAGGTTGCAAATCTGTACAGAAAGACTAAAAGTCGCAAGAAGTCGCTGATGCTTCAGAAAACGTACTACATGTTAAGATCTGTATGTAAATTGTCAAGAAAGTTTCAGCTATATTTTGTGCTTTTTTAAATGAATGGTCCATAGCGGTTCTAAAAACGGAAATGGAGTTCACAGCTGTTCTAAATCCGGTAAGGGAGTCAGAGACCAAAAAAAGTTTTAGAACCACTATCCTAGTTCTATTTAAGAGAAATCTTATAATGTCATTACGGTTCATATTTATTTTTAAAATGTTCGTTGTAGAATGGATAGAATTCAGGCGGTCCATCACTTCCTGGGGCCCGGAATGAGAAACAAACAGACGTTTTTATTTACTATTGGAAACATTTAATGGAATGAAAGCTTGCTCACAGTACGAGAAACGACTCTACTGAACCCCCCCTCCCCCTAAGAACTTTTCTACAAAAATGTGAATACTCCCATGACAGGGCAGCCCGTTCTGGCTCCGTCTTCATATTACATATTTATATTTTATTCTCTGCGAGCTTAGTCTTTTATGATCTCGGTTCAGTGGAATTTGTGAGCAAAGTAAGATTTAGATCTGTAATTTAAAAGCTGCCTGCCTGCCCAGCATAACAAGGCAGACACTGACATGGGACCCCAGGGAAGGCCTTAAACTACTTGGAGAAGGGAAATTACGAAAGTGCAAGTGATACACATGGAAAGAAATAGAGAATAAATCCAAGAGCAGGAGTGACTGGAGAAGCTCTATATGTGGCCTATATTCCCATGGGAATGACAGGCAATGATAACGATGATAATAATGATGATGATGCCAATGAGAATAAAGTTCGCTGACTTCCAATAGTTTTTGTCTCATTGTTATACGGTAAAATGTATGAGCCTATCATAGCATTACTATTCTGTGCGTGTGTGTGTGTGTTTTTTTTTTTTGTTTACAATTCTTTTAATGTAAACATAACTTGAGAATGTCTACATTAATGTAATTATTAACAATACTCTCTTTTTCACGCTATAGGCCACTTATTCTTTAAAACTTCCAATAAAGTTTTGATTTTTCTGTTAAAACAGGCTGTTCTTTAAAAACGTATTTCAGTTTCCATTCACTTTTCACTGGAACGAGAACTCCCATGATTTCTGTATACTCGATTTAACATCGTGTATGAACCAAATTATTATTTTTAAAGACGTAATTTTTTTGTCTGATTTATTCTTCGCACGAGATGATTACATCCTGCAGACGTAATTTGCTGGGATAATCAAGCTTCATTTGTGTGGATCGTGTTCTCATTTGTTCACCCCCCCCACCTTTCAATAAATCTTTAAAGAGAGCTGCAAAAAAATTACAAGTATTTATACAAGAGGGCGTACGCTGCAAATATTGGAATAGGCGGAAGTAAAAGAGTATTTAACTTTTTCACTCCAAAATCAACACTGGCAGGGTTGGTAGGTCTTGCACACTTTTGCGAAGCAACGCTCAGAGTGATCTCTATGCAAAGTCTAAATGAAACAATGAGCAGCGTAATTTCTAATCCGACCCATGGCCTTTAAGTTCTAAAGTATCTTCCTTCCAGTTTCATTCTAACAAAATTTCTCGGAAAAAAAATTTTTTTGACAGAGCATGGAGATTAATTATGGAGTTAAAGAATTAATATGTAGGTCAGAAGAATCGTATCATAACACAAAAGTTAACTGGCACTACTAGATAACGTATCATAACACAAAAGTTGACTGGGACTACTATATAACGTGTCATAACACAAAAGTTGACTGGAACTGCTATACAACGTATCATAACACAAGTTGACTGGAACTACTATATAAAGTATCATAACACACAAATTGATTTCATTCATCTGCATGTCTCGTGCGGGACTTTTGCTCCCTAACAGCACTCCGGTAGGCCTCTCAGACAAATTGACTGGAACTACTATATAACGTATCATAACACAAAAATTGACTGGAACTAATATATAACGTATCATAACACAAAAATTGACTGGAACTACTATATAACGTATCATAACACAAAAGTTGACTGGAACTACTATATAACGTATCATAAAACAAAAACTGACTGGAACTACTATATAATGTATCATAACACAAAAGACGATTGGAGCTACTATAAATATATATATATATATATATATATATATAGTGGTGGTGGTTCCAGTCAACTTTGCTAAAGTGGGTTTTTTGAGGTGAAAAACCGTTGTCATACACTATGATTTATTTGTTTCTATAATAAAATTCTCGTAGTTCTCTCCCCTTTAGTTTAAACTACAGTTATCGTACGTGGGCATAGCGACATTTAGCTCCTCTCTCTCTATCTATCTATCTATCTATCTATCTATCTATCTATCTATCTATCTATCTATATCTATCTATCTATCTATCTATCTATCTATCTATGAACCTTTAGGTGCCCAAGGCACAATGGAGGCTTCAGCATCGGAGTTCCACAAACGGTTGTCTTTCGTCTTTTTTTCCCGCTCTTTCCCAGGTGAGCCCTCTTTCTGGTCTCCATGTCTCCATTCGTCTACCTTTATTCCTGTTTACCTGGGGCATCTATTTCAGTGCTGCTTTTTTTTTTTTTGGCTTGTTAAAAATGAGTTTCCAGTAATCTGGAGTAGGTACTGCACCCCTCAGTGATCGAAGTCAATAACTTCACATGCATTTCTGCCAGAAGGCAGAAAGGTGTTATTTCTTATATTCGGCAAAAATATTCGTCTAACCCTGCGCAAACATTTAGTCTGGAAGGAATTCCGTTTGTTTTCTAGAGTTTTGGTTGTTTTCCGGAGTTCACTTCTATATAATAACGAACTGAGGACATTACTTTTAAATATCATGATCTTCGTTTCCTAAATCAGCTTTTTGGATTTCCATATACTGTATTGCGCAGATTTGCGAAAGCCCGGTTTGCTCTAGTTAGCCTGATGCTGAATGTCCCACTTCGTTGCTTCCATTTTCTGCTACTCTACTGCCAAGATACACAATTCTAACATGACATTTAGCTAGTGACAGGTAACTATATTCACGTCGGTGTAGCGAACATGCAGTAATGACTGTAATTATTGGCCCTAGTTATTTCCTTCAGTGCATTCTGTATGATATGACCCAGAGTGTTGGGGGGTTTTTTCCCGCTATCAACCTTGCAATATTTCATACAGTTTCTTTTTCCTTCACATTTTAGACAAAACATCACAAATACATGAATCTTGTTTGTGGACATTAAACAGCAGTAAATCTATTGTTTATAGCGCAATTAACAAGGCATGGAAATGCAACGGTTTCCAGGTATTGATTTGCACAAACTAGTAACGCGAATTTCAAATGGTGAACCACGTTGCCTAATGGGATTGTAGCACTTTACTGTGACATGTGTTGACAGCCGTCAGATCCCTGGACCTGATAACACCACCTTTAAACAATTATTGTTATTAAGCTGATCAGCAAATTATGAACTGCTAGACCAGTGGACAGAATGCGGCCGTTATCCTGAAGCTAGTTTGACAGGGAATTCCATTTAGCTCTGGTCAGCCCAAGGTCAGAAAACATGCCACTCAACAAAATTTAACAAAGAATGTGTGCATACCGACCTCCTGGCGCTCTTCTATAAAACAAGCAGCGAGACCTTTTAACAAGGTATTAGACCTTTGTAAACTGCTTGATTTGGCAGGTACTTATGTTCTTCAAAGTACAGAGTTTCTCTAAAGAGTAGAGTTTACTTCGATGGTTGATAACAAATGTAGCATACGTATTTCAGTATATGCACTTCGGAAGGCTGGATTGCTGTACATATGATTCAGTGGTTTCACTTTCGATTGTCGGAATATGGCAAATTACGACTAAAAGTTTGCTACTTGGAATGTGGCAAATTATACTTCAAAGTTTGCTACTTGGAATGTGGCAAATTATAAGTCAAAGTTTGCTATCTGGAATATGGTAAAATATGACTCAAAGTTTACTACTTGGAATGTGGCAAACTATGACTCAAAGTTTGCTACTTGGAATGTGGCAAATTATAAGTCAAAGTTAGCTATCTGAAATATGGCAAAATATGACTCAAAGTTTGCTACTTGGAATGTGGCAAACTATGACTCAATGTTTGCTACTTGGAATGTGGCAAATTATAAGTCAAAGTTAGCTATCTGAAATATGGCAAAATATGACTCAAAGTTTACTACTTGGAATGTGGCAAACTATGACTCAATGTTTGCTACTTCGATAGTTGGAAAGTTACTGCTATCCCAAGTTGCCCTAGAGGTAGCGGTATAGTTTTAATTTCCCTGTAAGTTACAAATTGTAAACATTTTCCTGATGGAGCCGATGATCGGGGAGAAGATAATAAAAACAGACATCACATCTTACGAATGTAGATGATAATGAAAAGAAAAACGGAAAGAAAAGGAACTATACTCCATATTATTGATTCAAACAGACGACACAGTGTGGCTATCGATCTGTTAGAAAAAAAATTGCTACCCAAGTTGCCTTTGTTGACCAATTCCAAATGGACCCTAGGATGAACCCAGCCATGGACTGTGTAAAACAGAATGCGTTAGCCATACCCTCTAATTCTGGAGTCTTAAATGGCGGCTGCTTTTAACTTCCGCAGCTCTCTAAGAATCATGTTTTAGACTAACTCCATCAATGTTGTAACTCGCCAAAACACATTTCGCAACACAAGCTATCACATTATCCAGAAAAAAAACATGTTTTCGACAGCATCCAATGTGAAAAGAGAGATACAGTCTTGGCAGTTCTGATGTCATTTTCTAGATTTATCTTTATACTAGAATAGTCATATCTCGATGAGTGGAGGTTAACAAATGATCAAGGATGGGGGAAAGAGAGCGCAAAAGAACAAATTAGGACGTCTGTACAGCAGCTGAATGCCTCCGGATGAAGTCACAAGCTATACTGCATGATATTTGGGTACACCGGTACCCACCGTTTGTTTTATCATCACTCCCGTGAGATCATATACATGAAAAGACAGTCTCTCGGGCTTGTAAATGACGAAAAAAGATAGAGGCCCTGAGAGGAGGATTGGCGGGTAAAAGACCAGGG
This sequence comes from Achatina immaculata, assembly GCA_009760885.1. Lineage (NCBI taxonomy): Eukaryota > Metazoa > Mollusca > Gastropoda > Stylommatophora > Achatinidae > Lissachatina > Lissachatina immaculata. The sequence continues at coordinate 108,122,664 of CM019691.1, forward strand.
AGAATGATGAAAAAGATCCCGGACTCACATGTACACATACCACGGGTTTCAAACAGCCAGCAGACCTCAGCATTTCAGTGTGCGCCCCCCACAAGGGATAGTTCTGTATTTGAATGGCTATATCAACGTCCCAAATAACCTTTCTATTTTCAAACCTAAATTCATAAGCCAGAAGCTCTCAAGAGACAGTCATGTACACGGGAGCAGGAAAATGATCTCAAAAGATCTTATCTCTTCATAGAAACTATACGTACAATGAAAATAAAATTGCTTGTAGGTTCTAAAAAGAATTTTGTAAGGAGTGAGGATTCATACACCAGTCGTTTTAATCTGAAACAAGAGCTACAGATAACCATGTTAGAATGGAGACGGATGATCCGAGCTAAGCTGCCAAGCTGTTGTTGTGTGACATTTAAGCAGAAAGACATCCCTTCTTCTTTTTCTTCTTCTGCTTCTGCTTCTGCGTTCGAGGTTGTTGGTCACATCAGACCCTGATCTTTGTCGACATGGCAAAAGCCCGCAGTCCTCTCCAGATCCTGATAGAAGCCCCAAAGCTTTTGCCCCAAGCTTGTGTGCTCTGGCCATGTCTCTCGTCGCAGGTCCGCATGATTTGGGCACTCTTGAAGGATATGTTCCGGAGTCTGGACTCCACTGCCACATGGACACTCGTCTGTGTGAGACATTTTGAGTCGATGTAGGTGGCTCAGTAGTCTGCTGTGGCCTGTCCTATTCCACTGTGGAATAGTTGGCAATGAAATAGCTGACACCCTATCCCAAAGCTGGCAGCAATCATGATCAAACAAATCATCCAGTAAACTACCAAGAGGCGAAAACCATAATCCGTAACCAGCGCAGATCTAAATGGAAGAAACAATTGAAATGCAACAACGAACCAGATCCAGTATACCATGTGATTTGTGACATTCTCTTGGGCGCAGCGTCTTACAAGTTCACCAGATAATTAACCCTCCTTCCCTCCTTTTAAATTATTTTCCCCTTTTTCTTATTTGTTTTATACATTACACGTCACTTTAGACTTCCTTCCTTTACTACTCCTTCGTTCTGTATGTTTTTGGATGAAGAAGGCATAAGCCGAAACGCTACATCTGTGTGGTCTGTTAATGAATTAAGCTGTTCCTACATTAAGTGCATTTATTTGCTGTCACAGCTTTACCGCAGTGGCTTGTGCATGTTTCCTTTCATATGCTTGTGCCCAGTACCTTATTTACGCATTTGCAAATTGGGCAGTTGCCAAGGGCCATACAACTCTATGGGGGCCCCATTTATAAACAAATTAATGTTGATTATCAGTTTGAATTCACTCGTAAAATAAAATGTAAAAAGGTGATAGAATCCTGCTTACTGAGAGATTTCATCTTACACTTCGCGGTAATTCTTTGATCAGGTACGATAATTGCCTCACGGGGTTAAGATAAGCTAAATTTATTTTACTTGGTGAAAATTCTCCAGTGCACTTTACGCGAAAAAATCAGCCCCCATAGTTTTGACCATCCATCGAACGCTATCTGTATTAGATACGAGCATATCAAATGTTTTACAATGTTCATACAGTCTAAAGATGTGGACATATTTACTGCCATTAACCTTTTGTGCCTTTGGAAAACTATCTTCAGAAAATTAGAAAAAAATGTTGGTGAAAATGAACAGAAGGCTAGAGGTAGGTGTCCAGATTTGGGTTAAAGCGATGTGAAGAAACTGGAACAAACGCGAAGTGTACGACTTTCTAGGTATGATGCGCAGGAGAAGAGATACATATGAATAAATTGACAAATTAAAGGTGGAAACGTTCCTTCCTCTTACGGACTCTCTGAACTGCTGAAACGAGCAGAAGCGTATTCGTAGAATGGAAACCTGTTTTATTTCTTCGATCAATTGAAATCAATTAATTCTAAAAAAGGTTTTGAAAAAAAGTAAAGCAAAAGAACACAGTTTTGTAGGATTAGGCCTCGAAAAATTCGTAGACAAAGCACTTTTAGACGTGAGAGAGAGAAAAATCACAAGAAGTTTGTGTTCTGTTACTTTACTGTACGAAAGCCTCGTTGTTTTCTGTTTATAAAAAAAAAATGTGTTCCTGAAAAAAAGTATGCGCCGCTGGCTACTGTGTATAACAAATACCTTGATTATGGTGATGATCTTCTTCTTCTTCCTCTTCAGTTTCCCAGGGACTGTGATCTGCTGTTATTTTGTGGAATCGGACAGTTTGGCGTTTTGGGGCGGCCGATCCGAAAGGTCAAACTGTACACTGTCCGCTGTGTAGAGCGTGTGTGTAGCAAAGTCAGCCGAGTCCTGAGATCCGTGGGGAAAGCTGTTTGTTCGTCCGGGTTTTTCTTCGGTGATATTTTCGGTGCTGGACGGAGTTTGTGAAAACAAGAAGTAAGTTAACCAAGCACAGTTTTGTGAATTTGTAGCTTGCGATGATCCCCACTTCTCAGCCGATTCATTAAGTGTTATTTTTGTGTTGTTACATGTTTAGATGTTTGCTAAGAGTTTTGAAGGGACGAAAAATCATATGTTGATTTGTTATCAGAGTAAAGTTTTTCACTGACCGTAAGTAGCAATAATTGATTGTGAGATTGGTTCCTTACCAGCGTGTGTATAATGTTGGTTCCTTATTAGCGTGTGTATAATGTTGGTTCCTTATTAGCGTGTGTATAATGTTGGTTCCTTACCAGCGTGTGTATAATGTTGGTTCCTTATTAGCGTGTGTATAATGTTGGTTCCTTATTAGCGTGTGTATAATGTTGGTTCCTTATTAGCGTGTGTATAATGTTGGTTCCTTATTAGCGTGTGTATAATGTTGGTTCCTTATTAGCGTGTGTATAATGTTGATTCATTATTAGCGTGTGTATAATGTTGGTTCCTTATTAGCGTGTGTATAATGTTGGTTCCTTATTAGCGTGTGTATAATGTTGGTTCCTTATTAGCGTATGTATAATGTTGGTTCCTTATTAGCGTGTGTATAATGTTGGTTCCTTATTAGCGTGTGTATAATGTTGGTTCCTTATTAGCGTGTGTATAATGTTGGTTCCTTATTAGCGTTTGTATAATGCATGAATCCTGCATGCTTTGTTTTATGACAAGGGGCAAATGTTTTGTAGCTTGTTTACTGAGTCAAACTGTTTTGAAATACTTGGATATCAATTTGATTTTTTGCTGAGAGATGGATAAATTGTGAAAAAAAAACCAGTTTGACTCTATTGTGTTGTTGTAGTGGTACAAGGTCTGTGGTATTTCGCAGGACGGAAATAATGTTGTGTATAAGTGTTTGACGTTCTTGGATTTATGGGACGTGATTTTAGTCACTGGTAGCAACATTTTATTTAGCATCCTTTTTTTTTCACGTGTCTTCATTCTTTTTTGTCATTTCCTCAAAGTTTGTGTGTATGTTTTTTTTTCTTTCACGCTTCATTGCATTTTACATCGTGTAAATTGTTTGCGTTTTTTATGTTTTGGCTTTGTTGCAGTTATATGATAATCAGCTGTGTATGTCTTTATCATTAAACTTCATTTATATTTCGTTGCAACGTCTGAAACTTCGCAGCTGACTTTGTTGTCCTGTGTGAGCAATTTATCTTGGTTTTGGTTCAGATGTTGTAGAAAGCAGTAATATGTTCTACTACAGTAAAACAAGAACAAAAAAAGAAAGGCTAAATCCCGCCGATATTACATTTTGCTGGCCCCGCCCCTTTTTTTGTAAAGGAGGAGGGGGGTTATTTTCAGAGCCTGGGTGGGCAAACAGTGCATATTTGATTATATATATATATATATATATATATATATATATATATATATATATATATAAAGGGCTTTCAGAAAGTAAGGCAGAACATCGTTTTCCTCAGGAGCTGTTTATTAAAAAAGCATGACATTTAAACACAGTAAACACGGATATGTCATGTAAACATCGGTATTATTCAACATAATGCCCATAAACTTGTACGGCCTTACGCCAGCGTGAAACAAGTGCATGTACTCTTAGCCCGTACCATGTTTTCTCTTGATTATGTAGCCATTTCTTCGCTGCATGAGTCAGTCCATCGTCATCTTCAAATCTTAACCCTCGGAGTGCATCTCTAAGTGGACCAAACAAATGGAAATCAGAAGGTGCCAAATCGGGACTATAGAGTGGATGGGGTAGTACAGTCCAATCCAATTTGGTAATTGCTTCCCTTGTTGCCAGACTTGTGTGAGGGCACCCACTGTTGTGAAGGAGAAGCAGGTCTGCTGGATTCTTGTGCGGCCGAACTCTGCGAAAACACTGACTGCGTTTTTTCAATGTCTTAATGTAAGCTTGCGAACTGATTGTCTCTCATCTTGGCATAACATCCACAAAATCACACCTTCAATGTCCCAAAAGACAGTGGTCATGACCTTTTCAGCTGAAGGAGTTGACTTGAATTTCTTTCTTCGTGGTGATTGCGGATGACGCCACTCCACTGACTGTCTTTTTGTGTCAGGTTCAAAATGATGTGCCCAGGTTTCGTCACCTGTTACGATCTTAGCCAAAAGGTTCTCTCCCTCAGCACTGAAACGCTCCAACAATTCAGAAGAAATTGGTTTCCTCTGCAATCGATAGTCATTTGTGAGAGTTCGAGGAACCCATCTTGCATAAACTTTAGAAAATCCGAGAACTTTTATAACTGCATTTGCACTAACATTGCTGACTGACAGCTTTAAGGCCAATTGTTGAGTAGTGATATGCCCATCAGTAAGAATAATGCCCTCAGCGCACTTCAACATTTCTGCCTTGGTGGCTGTGGCAGGACGTCCACAGTGCGGCCGATCATGCAACTCTTTATCTCCACTTGTTGATTCTTTGATTCTCTGAACCTAATGACTGACTGTACTCCTGTCGACTGAAAAACTTCCATACACATCACATAGACGCTTGTGAATGTTCACAACAGTTTCCTTTTCCCCAATGAGGAATTCTATCACAATTCGCTGCTTATACCGCAAGTTACTAAACACGGTCCATTTCAACGGTTGGGGCAGCCATATTTTTTGCCGGTTGCAGTGCAATTTGGTTCACACAATCGGCACATGCCATATTTAAAGTGTGCAAAATTGCATGCTTCTATCTTTATTATTAGCTAAAAAAAAACGATGTGGTGCATTACTCTCTGAACGCCCCTCGTGTGTGTGTGTGTATATATATATATATATATACGAGGAAGACTAGACTTACTGGGAAAAGAGAAATTATGACAGTGCTCAGAGACAAGGGATGCATATGGAGGGAAGCAAAGAATAATTCCAAGAACAGGGATGACCCTTTATCCGTAGCCTATGCTCTCAATGGGGTGAAAGGCGGTGATATATATATATATATATATATATATATATGTGTGTGTGTGTGTGTGTGTGTGTGTGTGTGCGTATGTGTGTATGTGTGATTACATTTCAGTAGTAATGTACAACCCAAAATTGCCTATTCTTACTGGCTAAATTAAAAGTTCATTAACTTAATCAACTGAGCACTAAATGTTTACACTTTGCAGCCGATGTGGTGAGAATGTTGAGATGCAGCATTGCGTCGGCTTGGCGGCAGGTTGTGACAGCTACCTTTTCAGTCTCTCAGTGGAGTTTTAAAAAGCATGGGGGTGTGAATGCATCTTTAGCAGACTCCACCACCATACGGACTATGGCGATCCCTGCCCCGTTAGTCAGGCTAGGTCTGTTACTGGGGGGGGGGGGGGGGGGTTGGACAGGGTCTGACCAGCTGTGGTTCGCCAACGCTGACTCTCCAGAATGTCGTACGTGTGTCTCTGGTTGCCACATCGGAGCGCGTCTTCCTACCTTCTAAATGAACGCAACCATCTCAAGTTCTGTGTGGTTCTTGGTAAATGTGAAAGCTTTCCCTGTATTATAGAGCAAACTAATTTCTGGCAACTTGAAATCTGTAGTTCCCCAACGCTGAAATCGCTCTCAGAGTGCTCATGTACATGACAGGGATCACTGCGCAGGAAAAGGCTCGTGTTCAAAAACTGAACTTCGTAAAGAATCATTTTCTCCGCGCAGTTGAGGCTGCAGGATCTGTACCGGCTTCACTGAAGACCACTGAAACCACGCTCGTAACAAAACAATTTTTAAAACAGAAAATTCTCAAACAGTTCTGTTGATTAAATAATTCATTAAGTCATTCTATACGGTTTACCAATTAATTATCATTTACACGATTCGTATGTTGAAATGTTTGTGTTTTTCTTCAAGACTTATAATGTTGAAAACTTCTGTTCAGTAATATTTGCTTCACATTGTGTTTTTTTTTAAATTATTGTTATTATTTTTAAAACTGTATTTTGTTAAAAGTAACAGTAAATGTGCCCTGAAAATGTTTTATTTGTGAGCGTCAATGAGATGAAGAGAAGGAGAGACGGACAGAAGGAGAGAGAGAGACAGAGAAAGAAACAGAGAGATGGAGAGAGATAAAGTGAGAGAGAGCAACGGAGAGATGGAGAGAGATAAAGAGAGAGAGAGAAACAGAGTGATGGAGAGAGATGGAGATGGATATGGAGAGAGAGATAAAGAGAGAGAGAGGGATACAGACAGAGAATGGGAGCGAGAGATAACGAGAGAAGGAACGAAGAAACGAACGAACATACTTTATTTTCAAAGGGTTAAGAATTGGGCACGCAGGCCCGTCTGACATTCTGACCTTCATCATACAGCTTTCACTCAGTCACAGTCATTCAGCATTTGTTAATGAGCATAATAATCATGAAGACACATTAAATGATTACAGAAATAAATAATAAACTTATCTCATGTCCATACACTCTACACTCTGATTTATGCAACAACATGAAATAAACTTGCATTCTTACATTCATTCAAAACTAACAAATTTATAGAAAAGCAGTATTTAAAAAAATTACGACAATCAAGCCATACTACTGTTGACTATGCTTAGGGAGGCATACAGTCCATATGAAATAGATGTTGACAAAGTTTGAAGTTATAGGAACGAATATTACTTGTAAGTTTTACGTGAATTGGTAGATTATTCAAAAGGTAGGCACTGAGTAAGAGAAGATTTTTAAAAACATATCACGCCTTGATTTTGGGAGAATACAACTGCTTAAGCGTTGACTGTGTTTTAGGTTGGATCTGAACAACGACCACAGATAGGATGGAGCATTGTGCGATAGAATGTTATGAATTAACTTGGCCTAGAGGGAGAGAGAGAGAGAGAGAGAGTGAGAGAGAAAGACAGAGATACAGAGATAAAGAAAGACAGAGATGGAGAGAGAGATGAAGTGGGATAGAGAGAGTTGGAGAAAGAGACAGAGATAGAAAGAGATGGTTAAAGAGAGATGGATAAAGAGATAGAGATTGATATAAAAAGAAAGAGTGATGGAGAGGGAGGGAGAGAGACAGAAAGAGATGGTGAGGGAGATGGAAAGGGAGAAAGGAGACAGAGAGAGAGAGAGAAAGATGGAGGAAGACAGAATGAGAATGGAGAGATAGAGATATATTTTAACAATAATGAAAAAAGAAATACTTCCCAGGAGAGCGCTGATTGTTTTTTTCAGTTTCAAATAGAAAAGAACATCCAAAAGAACCGAAGAGGATTGCAAGAACTTCATGAAAATTGCGTAAGACTTACGATATTATTAAAATACGTGACACGTACGTTTTTCCACGATGAATGAACGTACCGTATTGTGCTGTACGCTTATAGCTTATTACTGTCACTCAAACTCTCAATCTCATTAACAGATGAAAACAGCTCTACACCACTACAGTGCCATATACAGAAAATGTGGGTTATCTGCTTGATACATACTTCGAATGTCACATCAGTTATTTTATCTATCGCCCTACCAATGATCTTCAAAATATACGAAATAGAAGCCCAGCTGACCATGTTTGTGAACAGGGAGAGAATGGCAGCAACCCAAACGAGATCAATTAATGAAAGCTTAATTGGAAAGAAAATGAGGAGAGTATAATATCACATTACATAAAACTTAAACCCCAGTGAATGTAGTGTTTATAGAACTTCGAAGAATCATTGAATGTAATAAGATGCTTCATCGGGATTGATTATTTGATGTATGGTGAATGCTCCACGCGAAATTTCTATATTTTACTGTTAAAATGCGAAACCAACAAAATCAATTACAGTATATACCATTTATCTGGGTATTCACTATCAGTGTGTAGAATGTGCCAAGTCTTGTGAAGTCAGTACGCACGATTCTTATAGGAAATCGCCAAAGGCCAAACAACTGACGCACCCTAAACAAGAATGAGTGCTTTTGACAACTCCTATATTTCGATGTCAGTCAGTCATTTGCATGTCCCTTACGGAACTTTGCCTCCCTAACAACTCTCCTGTAGTAGGCTTCTCGGTTCTAAGCAAGATGCCCTGCTGCTGATGCACCCATTTACAGATTATCAACAATGTCTCGCAGCCGTATTCGCCTTGGTCTTTCTCTCTTTCTTTTTCACATTATGTATCCTTCATATGTGCCCATATGTATCCTTCATATTAACCTTATCAGTAACAATGTGAATTCCATGCAAGAAAAAACAGATATCCTGTCTTCACTGGGTAGAAAAATAAAACTTGAAATTAACAAGGACAAAACAAAAATAATGAAACTTCTCATTAATCAAAATGGAAAAATACGTGTAGAAGGGACAGATGTTGGAGAAGTCAATCAATTTGCATACCTTGGCAGCTACATAGACCAGGAATTGCAAAAGCAGCATCGATCTTCAAGAATCTTGAGAACATACGGCATTCAAAAGTTATAAGCACAAAAACCAAGTTAAGACTACTCAATTCAAATGTAATATCCACCCTCATTTAATCATGTGAAAGCTGAAATAAAGAAATAGACGAGAAATTAGACTCTTCTGAAAACAAATTCCTAAGGAAAATACTCTGCATCAAGTGGAACGAATTCAAGAAAAATGCAGAGATAAGACAGAGATAAGATAGATGACTGAACAACAACCAGTCTCATGGGTAATCAGGAGAAGGAGATGGACATATGTTGGTCACGTGATGAGAGGAAATGATTAGAGTATTCCAAAACAAGCTATCAAATGGAACACAACAGGCCGAAGAAAAAGAGGCAGACTACGCGAACTCTAAAGAGGACATTGTTAAGAGTGGCCAAATTAACAGGCATAAAATCCCTTGATGAGGTTGAAAAGCTCGCCGAAAACAGGAAAAATTGGCGAACTATCTTGCGAGCCCTATGTGACGTTTAACGGCACAGGAAGGATATAAGATAAGATGTACAGTACAGACTTGCAATTGCACGTACGTTGTTAACGTGTTACAAATGATATTATGAAAGAAAGCAATAAACTAAATTTGTAACAAACTTCATTAATTCTGCTCTGTATGTTGTTATGAATATTATAAGCTGTTTTGCTTTTCTAAAAAAAAAAGATGATGTATATTAAATGCAGCAACCACTACTGAGAATCAAAATTGTGCCAGCGCTGGTGAGAATCTAATATTGAATATTATATGAATGTTATATTTCTAAAAGTATAAATCTTTCTTTGTAAGTTGGTAAAATTATTGTAAATAATTTCGGTTGGGGGTGGGGGGGGGGCGGGGGTGAATAACTCCAATAAGACTTCCACGATGATCATTTTCTCTAGGGATTTAATATTCACTGAATTTGTTCCAACTTAAAAATCTATAGTAAACATTTTTCATTTCTTCTATGCGTCTGAGACACAGGATAAGTAGAACGACATCGCTCACCTTCCGTCTATGCCATGAAATACATTCACAAATAGAATAGGTAGCTACCACGTTTCACATGAAGGGAACATGTCTTGGAATTGTAGATGATTAGGAATGCGGGACAAAAGTTCATATTTATTGGAAAACAAGCATATATTTATCAGACCAACATGCTTGTACGTGTATTTGAAAGGGATTCAAAATATAAGAGAGGGGAAAAAAAAAAGGTTTTCGTCTTCGCCTGAACATGAAGAGAAGGCACGAAGTAATCCTAGAGTGCTGCAGCGCGCTAAGCTTCCATCACTCACGACAACACTCAGCAGCAGAAGATTAAGATGGCTGGGGCGATTCTACAAGAATGAGTGACAACCGCATACTCCAGCAAATATTGCGTGACGAAATTCTGAACAGAGGGAGGTGGGATGTTACAGGATAGATCAAAACTGAGATGAGAATGTTTTGTTAGGCGTCTTCGAGAGATACGCGTATCAGTCATGAAGACATAAGTGGTCATATTCTCTGAGTAGGAAGCGAGGGCCAATACTGAACACAGAAGAAGCATGCGCAAAGAGACCAGACTCAACACAAAGATTATCTGTTGATAATGTGGTCAATAACTGTGAAATCAAACACTTATAGAGTCAGACATGAGAGAATCTAAGAAAAAAACGATACTCAGCTATTTCCACAAAAAAGTTAACATTTATATGCTTCAGATCTCTCTTCTCAGACGAAAGCCATTATTCTATCATTATATTTAAGGGTCTCTTATATTCAGAAATCACAGGTGATCGTGACGTCATTCCCTGATTAAGAAAGATAATATCTCAAAAGCTATCCTATATAGAAACATGAACGCTGTGGCATTACATAGGTGTAACAGAATAGCAATTCTGTTCAGAGATTAATTGTGTAGCGCTAATAAATTGTGTTGCGTAGACTACGTCATTAGGAAGGCCCGTGTGCAAAAAGTCGTTAGAAAGGTCCGTGTGAAAAAGCCGGTCGTTAGGCAGTCTATGTGTGGAACTTTGAACTGGATGGACGTGTTGGGCGAACGAGAATGGGGTAGAGCGAGTCTTGTTGTCAGAATTAGTTTAGTTTGTTTTTCTGTGTGGCTGCAGTCCTTGGTAAGCCTGTAAGTATGGTTTTTGGTATGAATAAATCATTGTAAGGTTTTCCTTGCCCATGTGGCGTAGATATTTCACGCCGGGCATTTGTTGCTGTGAATTTCTGTAATAAATGTGTGTTGTCTGATGATAAACTACAACAAATCGGCTTTGTGGAAATTCTCATTGTTGACCAGTTTGTTTTGGTCGGAAGACTGCCAAGTTATGTTCAAGTTGTTGTATTCGTACTAATTTTGTGGAGTGGAAAGCCTGGGTGTCTTGTTGTATTTTCTTAGTGTATAATACAGAAAATTAGGTGATGGTTAGAACACCAGCAACAAGAAGAAACTTATAAGTTGAAACTGTACTCCACAAGAAGATTCATACAATCCAGTAGTTGCCTTGTAAGGGGAATCCTGCTTCAGTGGCGCCGTGATTCTGCTTCAATGGCGCCGTGATCCTGTTTCAGTGGCGCCGTGATACCATTTCAGTAGTCTTATTGTAGGAGGATACTGCTTTATAGGCCAGTTCTTGAAGGTTTTATTTTCTTCACATCTAGCGCTGTAGTCACCAGTGTCGAGATAGTGTCTGCGAAGGAGAAACCCAAGTGTATTTTGTATATCGCAAAGTTACTGGCCATTTCTTTCTTTTTTTTTTTTTGACAGAGCCCACCATTTTCGCCAAAGTTTATCTGGACATGGTGTAGCTTTACGCTGCACTACAATCAGAAGAGTCTCAACCATGTGTAGTTTCATAACAAGATTGTGCACCGCCAGTCTGGGGTTTACTTCTTCGTCGGTTCTTTAATCCAGATTTTCCAAAGTGGTGGGCTGGCAGGGATGATCCAGCCATGTTCACTGGACATTATTTCTCTGGACCGTTTTTTTAACGGGGGGGGGGGGGGAATAGACTAAGGACAAGGTTCGCAAGTTCTTAATACTGAAACTCTGAAGGCAAGGATGATGGATGCTCTAGCGACGATGATTCATGAGATGTTCGAAAACACATGGCAAAATAGTCAGGTAATGCTTAGATACTCTCCAGCCAACAAACGAGCCCATGCTGGAGTGCATGAATAGTTAAGACAACAACAACAACAACTTTCTGAATTGACGTAAAATTTGCAATAAATAATAATAGAAAAATAGAACACATGTCTCTACTTAGTATAGTTTTTGTATAATAAATGTTAGGGAAAGACTTTATGCTTGCTGTATATTATTTCTACCAAATTCTTTTTAGTCTCTTTTTTTTTCCTTAGTAATGAGATATTTGCTTACGTACTTAGTCTTATCTGTAGACTTGAAAATTCTCAAAAGTTTTGTTTATCTATTCAGACAACATTGTCATCATGTCCTCGACTCTTTGAGACTGACATTTCTCAGCAGATGATTTTAATTTCTGAAAGGTCACGAAGTGTTTAATAAATGTACGTTCATGCTTTTTCTTAATATTTCTGTGCTCTTTCCATTTCTAGTGTCGTTTACAATATTGTATTGTACCAAGTAACACACGTGAAATGATTGTTGACATTTGAAAATTTCAAAAATAAAACAAAAACATGGTTAATTTCTCTCCAAATAATACTTTCAATTAAATTATCCACGTACGTACAGTAAGGTGCATAGCTCAAAGGCTAACAAAGTGGTCCCTTACGGACCAAAGATCAGTAGTTAAAAGATAACCGGATAGAACAGTGGTTAAAATAGAACTATACAGAACAGTGGTTAAAAGAGAGCTGGGCAGATCAGTGGTTAATAGAGGAGTGGGTAAATCATTGTTAAAGGAAAGCTGGGTAGATCAGTGGTTAAAAGAGAGCTGGGTAGATCAGTGGTTAAAACAGAACTGGGTAGATCAGTGGTTAAAAGAGAACTGGGTAGATCAGTGGTTAAAACAGAACTGGGTAGATCAGTGGTTAAAACAGAACTGGGTAGATCAGTGGTTAAAACAGAACTGGGTAGACCAGTGGTTAAAAGAGAACTGGGTATATCAGTGGTTAAAAGACAGCTGGGTAGATCAGTGGTTAAAAGAGAACTGGGTAGATCAATGGTTAAAAGAGAACTGGGTAGATCAGTGGTTAAAACAGAACTGGGTAGATCAGTGGTTAAAAGAGAGCTGGGCATGTCAGAGAATTCTACTGAGTTAAGGGTCAAGTTCTCAAACTTTTTTGTAACGCAAGTTTCTGTTGCAGCACAATTCTGTTTTTAATCATGGATTCTTGTGTACTTAACAGTAAATGTCAACTATTTTACATTTTACACTACACTGACCGCATTGCAGTTCTGTTACAGTATGTATTTTATAGTTATACATAAAACAATGAATATATTTTTCGAGATATACGAGACCCATACCAAAAGTCGTGAGCAACCATCTTTTTAAATCAGAATTTATAGAAACTATAAATTTATTACCTTAAGCTGCATCCTTTTCTTCACTTTTCAACATAATCTCCATTTCACTGCACATATTTTTCCCATCGCTCTGCAAGTTTGAAAATAGCCTCCCGGTAGAATTCCGTTCCAACTGACCGACGGCACAGTCGCACTGCTTTCTGGACGCTCTCTCCTGTGAGACCCAGCGGGCACAAACTTTTCTATAGTCTAGGGCTTCAGTCATTTCCTGTACTGCATTGTGCCCTCCTGTTCCAAGATTTACAGCGATTTCAGATACTGTGACACGTCTGTCTTCTTTAATGATGTCGTCAACCCTGTCCACGTTGCGTTTAGTGGAGGCACTTCGAGGGCGACCGCTGCGAGGTATATCTTGGATGCTCGTGTTTCCATCTTTGAAATGTTTCACCCACCTCCTAACACTGCTAGCACCCATACACACATCTCCATAAGCAAGTTGAAGTCTTTGGCGAATTTCAGCAGCGGGGATTTCCTCTTTAACGAGGAACGCAAATAACAGCATGTTGAGGAAACGAAACTTCGGCATCCGCCATTGTGTTTATGCTCCGCGTGATTACAAGACGCAAGATGGTGACGTCATGGCACCTCTACATGAAGTGCAAAGGATGTAGGTTAAGGTGATACATTTATATTTTCTCTATCTATAAATTCTGATTTTTTAAAAAAAAAAGATTTCCTCACGACTTTCCTCATGACCCTCGTATTAAATGTTAATTTTCAAAAGCCTTATTTTAAAAAAAACAAAACAAAAACAAAAACGCGCCTTGTCGGAAGCACAGATCATGTTTATTGGTGGAGTGTAAAGGAAGAGATAAGAACATAGCAAACCTAGGTTGATTGGCAACTCTAGCATAAGAAATAATGGGTCAGCAGCTGAGCAGCTCAGGAGTGCGCAACTCTGAGTTGAATCAGTTCGCTGGACCCAGTATATAAAGAAATTGTTAGAGAAATTTAATCGGTCGGGATTTGTAAGCTGAGCACGTAGGAGGTCAGCCCACTGAGGGAGTCATGTTGCTGTTAAGCGCGAATGAGAATGTTTACTCGTGGAAGGAGAACCAATGTATGTGTAGGTTATTACTAGTTTATACTCCGTGATGTGGATGCATGCGAAATGTGCAGTCGACTCCTCCGGTCCAATCGCGATCCACTTAAGTAATGATTTAAATAACAGAAATAGCATATACATAATAAAAATTCTATTATAACATAATTAATCTATGTAAGATGTTAGTGTTTTAGTAACGTGCGAAATGAGGTTTTATATGTCACATAAATATGTATTTATGGATTTTATGTATATGCATGATGTATGCCATTATTATCGATTAGTACCTCTGATTATATTCAGACACTTAATCTTTAATGATGAAGATTAGAGAATTTTGCAAGGAACGATTTTATGTTAAAACAAAATCAAACTAACCCACGATACGTAAGATGTAACACTGATTTCAGTCATTCCATTGTTGGTACATTTGAAGGAATCAAATATTAAGGGAAATTGATTTGATTTTGTTGATAAAATAAACTGATGACTAACTGATGAAGAATAGTATTCGTGTTTTTCCTTCACAATGTGTACTGTTGTGATGTGTAGGAATGAATGAGAGATAGGATAGAGCGAAGAGAGATCATAGGCCAGAATATTACTCGTGTTCCTTTCTCTGTTGTAAGATGTAATGTATAATATGTGTAATCAGCTAACGCCTGTACCATCAAAATAACAAACGACATAAGAAACAAGAATAACAGAAAATATACATTGATATTTTTTACATTCCTACAGGAGGAACATTTGACAAGCATTCTTAATTCATTTTACATAAATACAAGTTCTATGCTGTCAAAAGATTTCATACAAACTGAAGTGTGTAAGGAAGACGAGGGAACGTTTTGATATGAATAAAAACATTTTTATTATCAAATCTGAAAGCACACATCTAGTTTTCTTGAAACATAAGACTGTGTCGCGATACCCCTTTTGTTCTGTTGTAGCATATCAGTTTACTGTGTGCATCATCAGTTTACTGTGTGCATCATCTGTTTACTGTGTGCATCATCAATTTATTGTGTACATCATCAGTTTACTGTGTACATCATCAGTTTACTGTGTGCATCATCAGTTTACTGTGTACATCATCTGTTTACTGTGTACATCATCTGTTTACTGTGTACATCATCTGTTTACTGTGTGCATCATCAGTTTACTGTGTGCATCATCAGTTTACTGTGTACATCATCAGTTTACTGTGTACATCACAGGGAATCACTGTCTGAGCATATGAATCTGAACTAAGAAGAAGATGTGGAGCAGTAGTGGAGGAGTATAAGGTAAGGAAAAGAAAGAAAAGAGGAGGAGAAGAAGGAAAAGAAGAAGAAGAGGATGAGGAGAAGTGGAAGAGTGTAAGGCAAAGAAAAGAAATTTAAAAAAAGAGGAGAAATAGAAGAAGAATATTAAGAAGAAGAACACTCAGTGTCCATACAGAGTTTCAGAGCCCTCTTTAGGACAGAATTTCAGACAAGACTTGGGATTTCATAAACCAAGGCTAACTCTCTCATAAAGAAAAACAAGTAAGTACGCTATCTCATTCATTTCCGACTATGATGTGATGTACACTCGGAGCAACAGCGCTCTTTCATGTATGTTTTTTTTTCCCTGGAAAATTCAGACACAAAAGAATGCGTGATTTCTTCTTAGAAGCCATGAGATAAATCTGGGAGAAAGGCGGCAGAGAAATTAGGTAAAAGCGTAGCCTGTCACAATATGATGGAGGTTAACGATTTACTGACAGCTGAATAAAAGCTTTCCTCTGGGACTCGCATCGAGGAAGACAGTTTGGCGTTATCGCCATTTTGTCTACTTTCCTCGTCGTTGTATCTTTTGTACGGAGCAGTGCTGCTTCTAGCATTTCCCGCATAGATCGCGATCTTTATCTATATTACTGTGTTTTATGTAAAGTCTGTTGTTCATATTCAAGCCATATCATTAGGCTGCTAGTTATTTGTGTCTATCCTGTGTAAACGTACTTCCTAGATATCTGAATCCAGTAACCTGTCTGAGTTTGGTGTTATTTATATAAATGATACTTTCTCTCAGAGTTCTTGATACCATTGTTTCTGTTTTCTCGATATTAATTTTCATATTCCATTCTCTTCCAGATGCTGTAGAGTCTGCTGATGTATTTTTATAGTTCTTCACCATTTTGATGTATTAAGTTTTGTTCGTCTGCGAACATCAGCTCACTTAATTCCTCCTGCACCACACCTGCATTTTTTTTGGTGTTCCGGTCCATACATATCATAAAAAGTAGAAGAGACAGCACTCACCCTTGTCTAATTCCCGATGTCACCTTCAACCAGTTAATCAGGCCAGAGGTTGTTGTGACTGCTCAGATATCACGACAGAAAGAAAACAGAACGCGAGATGAAACGCTTAAGAAAAAATGGCAAACAAGACAAGAAGGGATCAAGAGCGAAACGAAACAATCCGGCAAATGGTGGAGACAACACCTGTCAAGGAATACATTGAAAATCAGAGTTAAGTGGTTCAGGCATTTGATAGGCATGAATCTAGAACATCCAGTAGCATGTGCTTACAGCTCGAAAATATCTGGATACAAGGCGTGAGGACAATCAAGTGACAAAACAAAGTGGATAGATTCTTGCTAAGGACAGGTGTCTGAAACTCCCTGCTACGCTAATGGCAAAAGAAGAAGAAGAAGAAGAAGAAGAAAGTTATATTTCTACTTCATTGCCGGCCCCCCCCCCTTTAAAAGAAAGGCATATGCACATTTATATTTCGTGTGCTTATACATGTTTATGTCTAAAAGTTTTAATGGTAAAATGTAGAGTTTTGAGATATGTGGAGTTCTGAGATGTCACATTTTTTTGTGCGTGAAGATCTCATTATAACGTTAAAATGCACAACCCTCAAAAAGCAGTGGTTCTCAAATATTTTGCTCCACGTAGTCTTTTCCCTTTTCCACCATGTCATCTCCTCTCCCCTTCCCCCTTTTACTAGATTGTTTGATCAAAAGATGCATTCCAAATAATATATATATATATATATATATATATATATATATATATATATATATATATATATATATACTAAGACAGTATGAGTCTGTCAATCTATGGTATCAAATTCCTCACCACCCCGCCCCCCTTCACCCCTAAAATTTCCTCGTGGGGTGGAATTCACCACTAGTTGAAAAGCCCTCCTCAAAGGCTACATGCATCTAACTATCTGTGTATTGTTCCTGCTGCTATGATTAGCTTGAAGCTTTTGGCGGCGGGTGAAACTTTAGATTTTTCCACTTTATGGAAGGAAAATGAACTATGTTTGATTTACAATTTTTGGAAGGAATCAAAAACCACATTTACAAACTCCACCACCATACGACGACTCCTGCTGAACAGTCCGCACACCAGCAACACCGCTTTGAGTTAATGTAAGAGCGAGAACAACGTTGGTAAGATCTATGACAAAGTAGTTAGGATCTGCCTTGACATATTATAGACAAGGCACATGAACATGACAGAAATAAAATTACAAAGGTAAGGGAAAGACTTAAAATGGAACCCCATTAAAGACTAACATACGCTTAGGCACTTGAGAGAACCCCACTAGCCTCAAAGCATTAGCTCGCCTGATTCTGCATCACTCCGAACGGTCAAAGGGTTTCCCAAAAAAACGAGATCATAGCCCTGGTTATTAACCTGACTTCATTCTTACTGGATTATCAGTTTAACTTCAAGCAATGTCAGCTTTGTTTTGAACTGCCAATAGGATTTCAAAGAGAGGTAACTACTTATAAAACTTGGGAGTGAAATGATCTGACTTCGTGTAGTTTTTATTATCTGAGGAATTTGCGAGACATTGAGTAGGCCGGTGAGATTAGACCATAGCGTTTGAATTCTGAAATGTTATATGCACTCTCTCAACCTCTGGACTCTTGCTTCTTGATTCTTCTATCCAGGCTGTTTACTCTTGCCACTGCCCTTGAAATTCATCTCCTGTACTGCCACTGAACCGGCTTTGACCAATTGCAAGAGCAAACTGGGGCCATCTGAGGTACAACGCCTTGTTATTTACCATATGGTGCCCTTTGTCATCCTCCCTTTACGTCATTTCTCAGCCAATCGCCTGCTTCCACTTTATCTATCCGGGCACGTTTTGTGCCCGAATTTCTTGCAAGAAGGATACAAAAAGCTAGGTTTTAATTTTTCATTTATTTTCCATATTTTCATCGGTTGTGTTGTTTTTTATGTTTTCCTTGAAAAAAGGGTTTTGTCGAAATATTGGACTGTTGAATGTTCTTCATTTATATATGCTCATCTTACTTTCTACCATTCTTGTTTCTGCTTGCTTTCCTCACTTTCTGTCTTTTTGTAAAATTGAACTATACACCTCTATCTACCTTGAATTCATCCTCTTTTGTTCTTGCATGCCCATGAGTTCTGGGCTCAGCAATGTCCACAAAGACTACGTTCTTAAATGCTCAAGTGCTTCTGCTTGCCTTCAGCAGTATGGCTTCACTTTAAAGCTAAGATGATGACCGTTTTTTTATGCTGGAGTTTGTGACTCAGCCAATACCTGAGAGTGTGTTTAAACCAAATGACGACACTAACAATCTCAGCATATAAATGTTCTAGACACTAAAGTCATTTGAGACGATTTCTGATAACGACTTACTGAGCTGCTGGCCGAATGAGGACACATTTCAATACTTAACACAGTATGCCACGCGTTTTGTGGCCAAGATGTAGAAACAATCAGGAATTTCAATCCTCGTTAAGTCCTCAGACTTTACCTGGGATCACAGCTTTTCACTGACCGGATGATTTAGTCATGTAGCTGGAAACTTGTATGAGTCTATATATAATCTCCTCCTTCAATCTCTCTGGATGTTGATGTTCTCTGCAGCCGATGCGGTGAAGATATTGAGGTACAGCATCGCGCTGGCTGGGGAGTGGGTCATTGCGGTCTTTTTTTTTTCAGCCCCTGCGTAGAGTTAACAAACAACCAGACAGTGCGCAATGCTTGTTAAGCAGACGTTACCGCCACAGGGAGCATCTCGACCCCTGCCCCGTTAAATGGGGTAGGCCTGTTACTGGGGGCACTAACGGAGAAGTGAGAAATGAATTTGGTCAGCTGTGGTTTTTCAACCCCTACACTCTCAGGTCAGCAATGAGTGGCTGGCTACCAAATCAGACAGCGCCTTCATCCCTCAGCTTTGTTTTACTTTATACATGGATACCCGGGAACATGACAGCTGAGGAAAAACTGTTTGGAGATCGAGTCCAATACCCTTTCATTTGACTCCTACACCTCCATCATTTGATTTCGATATCCCAAACATTGGTTTCCATATCTCCCCTAGTTCACTCCCATAACCCTATCATTTGATGTCCATATTCCCACCAGATGGTTGCCATCTCTCATCATTTGATTCCCATACCTCCATACCTTGGTTTCCACGCCCCCATCATTTGGCTCCAATACTCCCATCATTTGACTTCAGTACCCCCATCAAGTGGTTTCCATACCCCCATCATCTGACTGCCATATCCCCAAGGGACATGGAAATCTCCAGCTAAGAACCCCAACCATAGAATAAGACATGTGTTAATATTATACTGAGAAAAGATTCATTGAATAAAATGGTAAATATTAATTCTACATAGCCAAAGGCATGCCTGCATAAAAAAAAAACATAAAAAACATGCACAATCCGCAAGACAGCTAAAGAAATCTCAAAACAGTGGTTATATAAACTGCTGTTTTCAAGTGGCAAGGTTTGGACAGACGCGAACCACATTCATCATCTCAAACATATAACAAAAAGGGCAACAATGATCAGATTAATAGAGCATCTTTCATTAAAAAATTGCTTTCCCCCTTCACACACTCCTGATATGATTAAACGACGCTGCTTCTGGAATGTTCGCAACGCAACTCTCGTAATTTGCCTACTTCCTGGGAGACGAGTAAGAGAAGAGACTACAGACGTAAACAGCACAGAGACTCTGGCTACAAGAAACAAGACAATATACATCAGGTATTACTTTCTACAAACGATTCACACAAAGATAACATCACTCATCAACGCGTCATCGCACACGAACAGATAAGCATCATGAGAAGAACAACAACAGGAAACACAGAGTTGTGTTGTGTGTTAGGCGCACCTAGGTTCAGCTGGGTCTCAGATCTTAGATTAAGAAAATTTTCTGGTTTCCAAGAAAATTTGTTCCTTTACAAAACATAGTTACAAAGGCCCCGAACAGAAGTGTGTGTGTGTGTTTGTAAAATTACTAAAGGGACTAAATGGCCTTTTTTTTTTCGTTTAACTCATAGGAGCCACTTCAAAAGAAAACTCTCCCAGATGTATTAACTCTGTTCCTCTGAAAATAAAACAAAACACACCATAAAAATCTACAACTAACAATTATAAAGCAACTACCCGCAACAGTAGTCTCACGTTGTTAAACAAACACGTGAAAGACAACAAACAGCACAGAAAAAATCTTAATTTGCATATTAAGAAGGTCTGAAATGTCAGCAGTGCTACAAAACTAAAAAACAAAAAAATGCCCTTCATTCTTATGTTTATCATTTGAGACTAAAAATGTGTGCTTGTAGACCTCTAACATATTTTCACTTATTTATTAAAACGTCAGTCTTATCTTCACTCCTTTCTTATAAATTCGGCCATATTTTCACTCATGTCTTACAAATTCAGTCATATTTTTACTCATTTATTACGACTTCGGGTGTCTGAGTGGCGAAGTGGTTAGTGCACTGATCTCTCATGGCGAAGGTCGGGGGTTCGAATCCGTTCGGAGACACCCCAGTCACCCAGCTGGAGAAATTGGTACCCGACTTGGAGTTGGGGAAGAAAAGGCAGCCAGGCTTGATACTGACCATATCACCCTCTAGTGTGCTGACAGGTCAAGGAAAATATGGGCACTAACACCATATCCCTATGTGCCTCTAAGGCATGACAGGATTACCTTTACCTTTTTTTTTTTTTACCTTTTATTACGACTTCAGCGATAAGGACAGCAGCAACACCGGCAAATACCGAACGATTATCTTCAGTGCCGAAAATTCTTTCACAAATTAAAAAAAAAACACTGGGAATTTTTTTAAATACAAAGAAAACACAAACTCCAAAGAACATAGGATTGGAAACATAAAACTTTTAAATATGCCGGCAAACGGAACTGTGTAACCATTTTTACTG
This sequence comes from Achatina immaculata, assembly GCA_009760885.1. Taxonomy (NCBI): domain Eukaryota; kingdom Metazoa; phylum Mollusca; class Gastropoda; order Stylommatophora; family Achatinidae; genus Lissachatina; species Lissachatina immaculata. The sequence goes on from CM019691.1 coordinate 108,144,175, forward strand.
CAGTTTCCAGATTTTTTTTGTTCCCTCAAGCTAAAATGCCCCTGGGCGAAAGCAAAGCAAATACAAACTAGCCTTTCAAGATACACTCAATGTGCCAAAACATAAAGAGGCTCTTGAAAAATCAGCCAGATGAAAGATGCACGCGCTTCTTCTTTGTTTTTTGTATATATGTATATATGTATGTCTGTACGTATGAATGTATGTACGTATGTATGTATGTATGTATGTATAAATATATGTATGTAAGAACGTACGTATGTGTATACGTATGTATGTATGTATAATGTATATATGTATATATGTATGTATGAATGACAGGAAAACAGGACAGTAATCGATGGAATAAGAAAGATGATATGAAATCGACTGGGACACACACTGAAAGCGCGCTTAAGAGGGCCATCTTCTGTTTCCTTCACACAGAAAATCTCTGATATTAAGAGAGGCTGTATCCCTCATCAAAAGACGAAGATGGAAATGGCCGGGCCATATACTACGAATGGAAAGAACAAGACACCCCTATACCTCCTTGACTTGGACACCTCAAGGTAAAAGAAAGAGGGCCAGGCCATTGGGGACATGGAGACGCACAATACAGGAAGAACTAAAGGATGCAGGAAAGATAAGGCTTGAGATATCACAACTTGCTCAGGACAGGATTGGCTGAAGAGCCTTTGTTGATGTCTTATGCTTCACTGCTAGTACAGAGGACTAGTGATGTATCCCTCATCAGTGAATACAGATGTCCCTATATTTACAAAATAAATCTAATTTCCTTACAACAAATACTTTGTATAGAAACTGTCTATGTGTAGCTATATTTCAATAAAACACAAGTTGAAAAAAGAAGACGAAGAAGGTATGTCTGAAACTCGCAAGTGCAGGTATGCATTCCCCCCCCCCTACGTTCAGTGCTAACTAGAAAATAAAACGTCCATACAGACAAGTTGTAATGAACACAGATCCACGAGTGTAGATTCCATCATTTCAGAGTTCACAAACAGAGTTCTCGACATGTCTTATCAAATTTCGAGATAAAAAAAAGAACGATCTTTTTCTAGGCTAATATACGTGAACATAACTAAGGTTTAAGCACTGATAAGGCACGTTCACTTTTTTAATGACCTGGAACAAAGAAAAGGTAACAGATGCAGGAGACAAAACATTTCAGCAACGCATACGGAAGATAACAGCTCGGCGGATTTGTTTTCTCTGGATCTAGAGAAAAAATGCTTTCATGGAAGATTCATAATGCAGAACAATTTTCAAGCCATTACTACAAAGAGCTTTAAGATACCAACGCCCAGATACAATGACGCTCGTTTGGCAGGCAGTACAAAAGCTACTCGTTTCACTGCATTTTGAGTATTTCAGTTATTATGCTCACAGAAATGTAACCAGAATCAATTTTAGCGGAACGATTTTGATCTGCGCTGTATTCAACAGTTTAAAATTACTTTCATATTTTTGCAGTAGTCTGTGCTGATGTTTTTAGAAATCAACAACAAACCGGTTAGAGGAGTTCGCTGCACTTAAAGTTGCAGATAGGCAATTCTTGTATCAGTAATTCACTATATACACAGTAGCAGGCAGTTCCTTTAAGGTGGCTAAATCCTGGATTGGTAATTCACTAAGTAAGCAGCAGCAGGTGGACAGATGATCGGTAATTCACTAAGTAAGTAGTAGCAGGTGGACAGATGATTGGTAATTCACTAAGTAAGCAGCAGCAGGTGGATGGATCCAGGATCGGTAATCCACTGCGTAAGCAGCAGCAAGTAGATAGATCCTCGGTCCGTAGGCAGTTATTAAGATCCTAAGGGAGTCCGACAGGACGGAAGATTTCTACCCAGAAACTGGCACGGCCTTACTGACTTACAGAACGAAGGAGCTGGAAGCAAACATGTTGTGATGTCAGAAGCAAATGTCACGTAAAGGACACAGGAAGAGCTTTCACATCTGCACAGAACTGATGCCATCTGTCGCTGCACAGACATCTGTCACAAGAAGGAATGAGATAAGCTATAAGCATAAAAAGAATGCGAGAAGGTTATACATGTGCTCAGTGTTTGCATTTTGTACACACACATACGAGACAGGTCGAGTGGAAGTACAAAAATACTATTTAATTTTCTATTTATTTAACATAATTTTCCGAGGCATGTCAGTTTTTCCACAAATTCCCCGTTGTCTTCATTATATCCCGCGTTGCCATTTCCTTTAGTGTTCATTTTCAAGAACTTCTTAGCGTCAAGATATTATTCCATTGTCTTTTGGACTTCCGCATCAAAACTGTGTTTATCTATCAGCTTTAAAAGACAAAACGTAAGAGTCACTCGGGGAGGGGGGGGGGGGGGGGGAACATCCTGTCAAAAGGAGCTGATGTAAGGGAACACTCGAAACCTTCCAGGGAGAGTTTCTGTTCATGCGCGACGTCTCGATCGGACGGCTAGCTTCATATGATTTTGGGAGTTCGTAACACAATTTTGTAGTTCGGTATGGTCCCATGAGACTTCCAGTGCTACAACATTAGTGCACAGTAAACAGCTTTAGCAATGCCTAACTAGATGGAAGCTTGCACGGGTCACCATTAAAAAGTTTGATGAGCTTTAAATGGAGCCATCATATTCAGGTTCTCTTCTTCACAGCCTGAAAGATGTGTTATCGTCCCCAGACTGCTGCACTCCTGCAAGCTGCAACTGCTTCATATTGTCTCAGAAATTACTGACAGCCGCCCAAGCTTATTTCTGATCAGTCAAGCATCCAAGTTTGAAAAAAAAAGCTATATTTCATTTCACTATGCGGAATGTTAGCAAAGGTCAATGGCTGCATCTAACTGTAAAATGGGCCCTAGCTCTGTTGCTGGTCCTGGGTAGCGGCTTCATTACACTCTGGGCACGCCCACATGTGCTCGGCCCCTGACATCAGGATTTCTTTCTGTTTTTAAGAAGATGACTCACATGCTGTCTTCACTGTGCTCGTGGTCTAGCATTTAGTTAGGATTTGCAGCCACTTCCCTTGGTTATACGTAATACATAGAGTGGTATGTGATAGATACTTTAGAGGAAGTCGCCTTGAATTTGTTCGTCGAGGTGTTGCTTGATGGATCTGTATAGGTCCGTTTTGTCCATTTTGATGAGGCCCACTGGTTTGGCCCTTGCTGCTAGCTGGTCGGCTTTGTTGTTTCTGTCGACTCCGGCAAGGCCTGTATAGCATATCCATGTGATGTGTTTGATGTGGATTTATTAATTATTTTTTGCCATTCACTTCTAATGACTTTTTGGTTCACTTCCTATAATAGATTTTGCGAGTCGGTAATGAACTTCCGGTCAAAGGTCAATGAAAGAAGTTTAATTTTTGTCCCTCATTATGAGCTACAGCACCGACCACTTTCTTTGATGATGCATTGATTCTCTGTCTCCTTCCGGTATTACGAACATACGGGTTTTGTCTAGTATTTCATACCGTTAACGAACAACACACTGTTCGAAGAGCATTGCTTCTCTGTTGGCAGAGTTGTTAGGTATAGCTAACGCTATCCTTGATCTCCCTGTGGAAGCGACGTAAAAGCTCTTGGCACACACCGTCGAACTTTGCAGTTTTGTCTTTTGTTTGTAGTTTTATCAATTTTTCGAATGTAAGAATCAGTATGGGGAAACCTTTTTTTATGCGTGCGGGCATTTCTGGTATAGGTAAAGGAATCGAAAAGACCCACACTCCACATCTGTGTCGCACTGGCCACAAAAGAAACGCTGCTTGTTGCCAGAGCAGCGAAGTACAACAAACAATTCCAAGAACACGATAAACTGAAGGGTCACTTACTGTAACAGAATAAGGATTTGTTCCCCTCCATTATTAGTTAACGTTAACGCCCTTGGTTGTTTTTTTTGTAATAAGTTAAAATTTCTGGGGTGATCTCTTAAGATGACCGTGCAGAGCTTTTGAATTACACAAAGTTCACGTACTGTGAGTGTTTCACAAAGCATGGGAATTGTTGAGAAATCTTGTGGAGTGATTTTCGACTGTCTGCGTCTTATGTTCGGGCGGAGAGGAAGTTCTGTCCAGCCTCTAGTGTACAGAGAGTTGTGTCTTCGTTCGCCAGTGCAGTGACTTAGTTTGTAATGAGACAAGATGTCTCCTATTTTTTTACGTTTTGTAATAACCTACTGACCATCTGAGATGGAAGGAGGTGCGAGTTAGCACAGTTCGTTAGTAGCTGTTCTCTGGTGGCCAGACAGCTGCTCGTCCTACCGGAGTCCGTGGTTCTAATCCCAGGTGTTTTTTTTCCCTCTCACGTCTCACTAAAGAGCTTTGTCTACGATCTTTTCCGAGGTCTAATCCTACAGAACTGTGTTCTCTTACTTTACTGACCAACTGAACTCGACGCCATGTTTTGATGTCAGTTATTTCGTCACCTGCAATTTGAATTATGCGAAGCAGATGTTTATCATCAACGTCATATTCCACTATTAAATTGGCCTTCGTTTGACTTCAACAAGCGCCGTTTGTTCCACTAAGTATAGTTTAACTGTAAAATGTCCAATCTAGGTCCTGCCATGAGTGTGTTTTGTACAGGGAACTGTAACGTCCGTCATGAGTCTGACATTTATTTCTGGTCAAACCATCTCACTATTTGGCACACTCCTAGTAAGTCATAAGAGACTGCAGTATTACCTGCTTTAGTAAACTGCCAAAATTTAGAGAGAGAGAGAGAGAGAGAGAGAGAGAGAAAAGAAACGGAAGGTAGAGAAATGCATCTGAAGGACTGATGTTTGGCTGTGTTTTCTTTCTTCGTGCTTGTAAAAGCGGCCTCTACAGGACCACCTGACCTAAAAAAGACTATTTAAAAAAAAAGGTATCACTTCATGTGCTCTGGACAGATCCCTCGAATCTGACACTCGACACAGCTTTCTCCAATGACATGCTGTATAACATTTGTAACGATGTATAATCAAAGTTACAAAGTCGGCATGCTTCCAAACCTTCGCTGTTCATTTTCTCTTTATTCTTAAATTTTAAAGTGACGTCATCTAATGTCCCTCGTGACTGGAGTGTTTCACTTATCTGCTTGTAACAGTAGTGTCATGTCAGCGAGAGAGCTGCCTTATTTGTGACGCAAGTGTCAAGCGTTGGTCCAGTTTATCGATTTCGTGCCAAGGCTTGGGAGAGACATGAAAACGTTTGCAGCACAGCAAGAACTAAACAACAAGGGCGTACTGTTTCAAGCTTCTGTCTTAAAATGGACGGAAAGTGGGATTTTAAATTATATTAACAAAAGGACTTAGTTGCGTACGAGTTAGCTTTGGACCTGCTTCAAGACTGTAACAGCCAATTACATAATTTATTTCTCTAAATGCGAAATTAATAACCTACACAGTCAAATGGCAGCCTTCCAGCTTAGCCTGATATACCTTCTAAAATGTCTTCTTTTTCTTCCGCTTTCGTCATCAAAATAGCGCTCATTGCGTTGTGTCCCATTCTGCAGCTAGACTATCTTATTTTGCGTCCTTCGGATCAACACATCCGACTTCAGCCTGGCTTAGTTCTATGACGACATTTGCCCTCTCATACTCGGATAGACTAGTATGTGCTACCAGGGGCAGCAGGTGAAGGTAGAATAGTCTTTATCACCTGTTTCGCTAACCCTAACACAAGCAGCCAGTTACGGGTCACTGATCGCTACATCGTTCAGCTTGAGCAGCGCAGTTTTGGACGTTAGATCTTCGTATTCTATACTCCAGTCAAAGAGCGGCGTTAATCTTCGTATTCTATACTCCAGTCAAAGAGCGGCGTTAATCCTCGTATTCTATACTCCAGTCAAAGAGCGGCGTTAATCCTCGTATTCTATACTCCAGTCAAAGAGCGGCGTTAATCCTCGTATTCTATACTCCAGTCAAAGAGCGGCGTTAATCTTCGTATTCTATACTCCAGTCAAAGAGCGGCGTTAATCCTCGTATTCTATACTCCAGTCAAAGAGCGGCGTTAATCCTCGTATTCTATACTCCAGTCAAAGAGCGGCGTTAATCCTCGTATTCTATACTCCAGTCAAAGAGCGGCGTTAATCCTCGTATTCTATACCCCAGTGAAACAGCCAAAGAAGATAGTTCAAAGTGACGAAGGAAATATCTGCAAATAGGAATGATTTTACAATAAATTCTTGATTTCGTGTTGTTAATGTTCTCTTTCTATGAACAAATACGTTGTGCCTATTCCTATAAGGGACCACAAGTACAGAGGGTTGGATCTTTCCAGACTCTGCGGCAGCTTCAGTCCGACGAGAGATCTCTGTAAGTAGCATGCGGCTCTCTACTTGTTGCGTCAAAATGTTGACTACCAGAGATTTTCATTACATTATAAACTTAATCTAATCTTCATTTTCTTTTTCTAGTCTCTCATTTCCCCTCAAAATTATTCAGAGTCCGGGTACTTATTCTAATATTCTTTTTTTTTCCTCCCCTCTCCCTTCCCCCTCCCACTCCCCAATCAATCCCTCTTTTTATGCAGCCATGACGCGGCTGCTCATTCTTCTTCAGCTCTCTTTAGTTCATCTGAATAATTCTTAATTAATATCTTAGCGTCCTCATTTAGTAGACTCGCTTGGATAGCAGAACGTCCTTTTCTGACAGACATAAACTTTTAACTATCTTTTTGAGTATCTTTCCTAATCATCCAGGTTTTGGAAACCAGAAGACAACGTGCCGGCCTTTTACATCTTATGAAGGTTTATAGATTTAAACATAACATACTCGAACTGATGTTTAGTTTTTTTTTCAGTGTTTCATTAGCTAAATGTAAGATAGGCAACAGTAACCCTGTCATGACTTAGAGGCATACAGGGGATATGGTGTTAGTGCCCATATTTTCCTTGGGCTGTCAGCACACTAGAGGGTGATGTGGTCAGCATCATGCCTGGCCGACTTTCATTCCCCAGCCCCAGAAGGAGTCGGGTACCCATTTTTATACCTGGGTGACTGGGGGGGGGGGGGGGGCGTCTCCGGCCGGATTCGAACCCCCGCCCTTCGCCATGAGAAACAAGTGCACTAACAACTTCGCCACTCAGACACCCAATGTTTTTTTTTTAGACAGAACCAAATCATGAAAGCCCCAGACGAATACGGGCGAACATGTTCTTTTACAGTATTACATTCGTGGGCACGTTTTGCTGGCAGATTTTACAGTCTCTATGACTTTACAGTCTTTATGACTCCATCATGTAACTTGGTGAGGCTTGCTAGAATCGGCTGAGCGGTTTTTTTTTTCTTTACTGATGATGGGACACCCTGATGCGATGTAGAATCGCCACGTTCATTGTTAAAAATATATTTCTGTGACAGCACGACGGTTCAAACGGACAAGAAGAAAACAGAAGGAAAATGTTCTCCACTTAATGACAAAGTTTCTTGCAATGTTTCATTAAAACATTTTTTTCTGTCAAGTTTTTCTTTTCGTTATCGTGTTTCTTGACACGATTTGGATATTTTTAACGTAATTTTTTTTACATATATCCTACCGAATAAAACCGCCCTCGGGCAAAACTGTTTATGCCATCCATCATTATTTATTATTTCGTGCGTCCCAAAGGTGTAGCCACTTCTTCGTTTTCATTCAATTCTGTAACGCCTCGGGTACTTTTTTTTGTATGTGAGAGTAAAGTTTGTTCTCAAGAGGGTTGATGTTTGTGCGAATTTGAATTTAACGGTTTAGCTTGAGCCAAGGGAAAGCTGAATTTCATCTCCCTCGATCGATGACAGATGAATGTTAAATTCAAGCACTCTCCCTTGTTTACACTGAACGCAACCCATGTTCTGTTTTCTGAATTAATGCGCGCAGGGTATCGTTCGCTTTGGCCCAGAAACAACATGCTCCAGGTGGGGTCTCAGTGTTTAATTTATAACTTGTCAAACTCCAGGCAGATAGCGCAACCGGTGATCGGGTGGAAAGTTATGTAAGAAGAAAAAATCTTTTTAATGCACAAATAGAAATTTTTTTTTAATCGATCTTCCACCAGATTGATTAGAAAGCAAAACACAGATTAGTTTTATTACAGTAGGAAAGTAAATATTGTTTAGTCAATCAATAGCAGAGGGAAACTAGCAACAATGGTCTAAACAGGATCTCCGAGAAGAATGTTGTGAGGTGATGGAAAACTATATACCACCCCTATAACCTATTCCAGACTTTGCCTCTAAGACTCATGGAAGCCCATCTTTAACTGGCTCCGTGGACCTCACCTCTTTATCCTCTGACCACTTTGGCCTTCCGCCTCCTCTCCTTTCGCTCTTCGGGGCCCAGGAGCAATGCACTTTTTCACTGGACCTAGGTCCCAAGCTTTGGATGCCATCGTTGTGGGACAGTCCTAGCCTTCTGCCGGCCGTGTATGAGTATAATGCAAAACAGGCATTAGAAATTAATTAGAAATGTACCCTGCCACGTGTTTTATTGTTACTGTTCTGTCTGCCTGTGTTGTGAGTCGGGTGTGCTGAGCAGCTGACGTTATGAAGATGATGAAACCCACTACTGTACTGGAGTACTTCTCAGAAGACTCCGCGACTTTTGGGACTGTAACAGAATACTTTTGGCAGGATGTGCTCCCCTGCTAGTGTTTATAAAGTTAACGCCCCTGGTTGTTTGTTTACATACTCGGACTTATGGTTGCCCCTGACTTCAGAGCTTAGATTCGGCATGCAATTAATGTATTGTTTGGAAAAGGCATGTGATCTGTGAGAGAAAGTCTGGGCTTGATTGGTAAGGTTTTTTTTTTTAGTTAGCTTTTGAGAGTCTTCGTCTAACATTGTGTGGGAGAGGTCGTGTTTTGTGTTAGAGAGACAGTCACGTCTCTCTGCAGTTTGTGTTTCGTAGACTTCTGGTGGTTCCAGTTGGTTATAGTTGTTCACAGGAATTTGTTATCTTGTCTTGCCACTAGTACTTTTACATATAACTTGATATATCATCATCCATCGTATGAGCTTCATCATCATCCTGAGCCGCCATTAAACATACATGATCTTTTTCTTTATCGATGGCGATGGTAGCATGTTGCAGTCAACTGTTCAACTGCCTAAAGTGAGATGTCTTACCTGGGTCCCTAGCAAATGTTTATCACACAGGAAATGTAAGGTTGTCAGTGTGTAAGTCTTGTGTTACTTGTTAGAAATCATCTCACAGGAGACCCCACGAGAAGACACCAGCAGCAGTCTTCATCAGTCAGACTTATGGTGGCACATGAACTGCCAGACTTAGTGAGAAACTGTGTCAGAGGCCGCATCAAGCTAAGCCTGTCACTAGAAGCAGACAAGAAGAGACGGGACAAGGTCTAGCCCAGGTCCGGGTTCCCCGGGGCCCTGACAACAGTGGCACTACGCTACAGCAGCCATCTTTGCTCCCTTACATATACACGTACTAGGAAAGTAAATGTCAGCCATCGTCTCTTTTACATGCTGTTTGAATAAGTTATAAATGTTAGTCTACACATACATACATAAATAAAAAACAGACAGACAGGCAGGCAGGCAGGCAGACAGACAGACAGACAGAGGGAGGACGATAGAGAGAATAAAAAAAGTAAAGACGGTTGATAGAATACAACGAATTTCTATAGTAGGCAACCTTCAACAGCTACAGTGGCGACATGCAGCTTCGTATCTGTGCGATGATTAACCTGTGTTGCCCACAAAGACAAAAGGTATTCGCACCCGAAGAAGCAATGACGAAAATGACACAGTTTCTGACAAAGAGTGAGATGATATTACCACAGTTTGAAATCTACCAACATATTAATAACAAAGATCATGAAAGAAATTTAACAGGTAAACTACATAAATAACAACGATCATGAAAGAAATTTAACAGGTAAACTGCATAAATAACAAAGCAGTATAATACAGAATGTTCCGAAAGTTCCTTCACACTTTCTAGAACCAATTGCGGGAAGACAGGTGCAGTTGTACGGAGAAGGTGCGTGTTAAATGTAGGAAAATAAATTTATTGAGAAACTTCCAAAGTATTAAATCACGCTTAACAAGTCAAAAATACTCTAAAGAATAATTAACATGAGAATACGAAATAAGATAAAAGCTGAAAGTGAAGAAGAACAACTTGGTTTTGTTGAATGAAAAACTATAACAAAACGATCTGTAGGGGGTAAATAAAGATTTATATTTATATTTAACTGATTACACGAAAGTCTTTAACAGAGTCATGCATGAAGATATGATTAAAAAATACTAGAAAAACTTAAATGGAAAAATATATGAGAAGTATTAAGGATACGTACTGGAATCAAGGAGGAGGATTGAATAATGTGTCTGGACACAAAACGACACGTAAGACGAGGGTGTGTACTGTCACCTGATCTGTTCTCATTGTACAGTGAAAACACCATGAGAGGCGTTAAAAATATGAAAGAAATTAAAACAGGAGGCCATAATATCAATAGCCTGAGATCTTTCTAGCAGCAGAAAGCGAATGCTGTTTGCAGAAACTTGTGAACAACACAAGTGCCTACAGCTAATCAGTAACAAGACAGAAACAATGGTAATATCAAAAACTGTATCATAGTACAACATCCTTTCAAACGGGTAACACACAGACACATTTAGATAAATTCTGTTACCTTGGAACAATAATAACAGCTGATGGCAAGTGCACAAACGAAATAAAATACGGCTAGATAAGGCAAAGGCAGTTTCTTATGACATGAAGAAGATACTAACAAATAAGAGATATCCTTGGAAGTGAGGAAAAGTGTATTACAGTGCTAGGGACAGTCAGCAAGAGAATGACAAAGAAAATGGAAGCAGCAGAGATATGGTTTTGGCGAAAGATGCAACATACTTGAGAAATTTCAGAATAACGAAAACTAGTTAAAATGATAACAAAAGGCCAGCCAAGAGAAAAATATACCGTGGACTGATCAATCTGCACGGAAAAAGAAAAGCATCTGAATTAACTGGAAACACCAACGACTGCACAAGATGGAGAAACATGATTGTCAACGCCATCTGGCACAGCACATCACGCGTTATCATGGACACAACAGAAGGCTCTATACGCAAGATGGCGGAATCAGGAACCAAAAAGTCATTTTGCGAGTTTGAATTGGTGACAACCAGCAGGATTACGGCTGTGCTATATTACGGCTGTGCTAGACGAATTTCCGCACGTTTCAGAAAGAGAACCGTCTTCTAGTCCCGCGATCTATCAGTGGTATCGAGACTTTGAAGAGAAATAAGACAGATTGTTATTGTGTCCCGCGCAGGGCTGTGGGCGCCCATTTATGTCATATTCTCACAGTGGAGGCAATTCGCAAGGCGTTATCAGTGCTGTTCACAACAAAATCACTTCAGCGAGAAGATACCAAAGACAACACTGTGGCGTGTGTTACTGTTACGAAAGCACACGATTCTACAAGCTACAACAAGCGCATGCTTTAACAATGACAAAGTCGTTAGTCGTCAGTTCGGTATCGACCTTCAAAACAAGGCGGAGCAGGATGACTCGTTTGCCAAGAGGATAATTTTCAGTGAGGAATCGACATTCCATTTAAATGGAAAAGTTATCACGTAAAATCCTCATGATCGGGACAAGGAAATCCCCGTCTAGTCATCGAGCATCAGCGGGATTCACACCTTTGTGTGTCACTACGAAATAGACGGTTTAGAGACTTTTCTTCTTCCAGGAAATTTCAGCAAGTGGTATGTCCTACCTCAGCATGTTAACTGATCGTTCGGACAGACAACCAAAATCGTTTTTTTTTTCTTTCAGCAAGACGGCGCACTAGCCCTCTGATACCAGTGCACGCCTTTTTGAATGCTAACCTGCCCAACTGATGGACTGGAATAGCTGGTAAAAACGATTCTCATTTGTTGCGTTGATCGCCTAGATCTACTGTCCTTACAACTAGTAACATTTTTTTTTCCTGTGGGGGTATATTGAAAACAATGTTTACGTAGCCACACTTAGATGGGATCTGAATATTCTGAAGCAGCGAATAGCGAACGTTATTGCATCTGTTACTTCAGATATACCAAGTAATAACTTAGGAGGAACTTTATTGTTACGCTGACGTCTTGCATGTCACCAGGGGAAATGGGGGGGGGGGGGGGGGGAAGGGGGGTCACACTGAGACTCTGTAAGGTATATCTACTCTGTAAGGCACATCTAAAATTCTGAGAAATTTTCTACAAGAAATAACACACACTTTCTTCAAGTACCTGTATTTGTCTTCCTACCATGGTCTCCGGTAAGTGTAAATAAACGATAACTTTTTAAAAAAAAGTGCAAGCTGCAAGAAAAGATGAGTCAGAAAATTTTTGATTACGAAGGTTTCCACTTATCACACGACATGCGTGGCTTACTAAGCGAAATATGCGTCATGAACATATGCCCATATATAACATTGTTCCTTGTAAGTTACGACTGTAGTATTGATTATATCCTTGCAAATTGGAATGGTATTATTATTAATTTTACCATTAGTATTACTATTAGCATTTCTACTATAGTTATGGTTATTATTGATAAGCTGAACCTAGGTACGGAACGATGGAAAGTTTGAGAACCAGTTGGCGCGGAACACTCCCACTGTATTAGTATTATTACGACAGAATTAAGCAGATAGTTAGAAATACTAGAAGCTGACAATAAATACGGATACGGACTAAGAGCATTTACTCAGATAACAATAGTACATACGGAGACAGACAGAAGGACACTGTGTAAACAGAAGTGGACTAAAAAATCCCCGACAGGTATCGCAAACACCTGGTACTGGATAAGATGAGTTTACCCACGCCAGAAAACTGAACAGACGGATTTGACGCAACAGACTTACAGACAGGTGAGGCATATTTGCTAATATTAGGAGGCAATTTGCACATATGAATACTCCAGCGGACCGATAAGATCACCATAGAGAGTGGACTGAGTCATCCTGAAGTCCAATCAGTATGTAGTTACCGAGATGACCAATAGAATGATCTAGATGTGTGTCCTATTAGACAAATGACTTATGGTATATAAGCTAGACATGCAGTTTTGGAGAGAGAACAGAGAAGAGAACAATGGGGGGGGGGGGGAGAGCAACGACAGACAGAGCAGATGAACAGATAGATCAATAGATATTCAGGAGACAGAGACGAATTTTAGAACTAGAAGTAGTTTAGGACAGATTGAAGATGGCATTTCAAGACGAAAAGTGATTATTAGTACAACGTGAGAAATGCACAAGATTTGATATTTTTAGACTTTGAGAAGAATGCTTTCGGAGGTGTCTCAATGTGGAAATTATGAATTTCGTGTGACGACTATTAAAAGTGAACTATAATTTGATTCAAGAACGAACCATGTGAATTATATAGTGACTATGTGTATTACGATTTCAGTTTTGTGGTGAATCATACGGTATTACTTGTAGTGAGATTCTGAGCTGTTGAAGTGAAAAAAAAATATAAGAAGTAGTAATGTGTATTCATAAATTAAAAAGTGACAATGGAGAAAGGTAATATCGTCACGGCCACAACGTGTTAACAATGCTGTACGAAAGTGTACCAGGTTGATAACACTTTTAGCCTATTCTTGTCTCACACAATTAAGGCTTGTGAGATTCTCAGTGACTGTGAGACAAGCATTCTCTTGTGGGTTTTAGGGATTCGTGGAACGAGCACGTGACATGTCACCGAATTCTGTTGCTCTTGTGACAGGGTCCAATCGTAGCTGGATAATTGCAGTATCAGCCGATGGAGTGATCAGATTTCGGGAAGCTGCGCACAAATTATTGCAATGGAAACGAAGGATATAATCTGACACAAGAAAACATCCTGTCGACTTGTTTTAACAATATCTCTGTCAACATATATTATTCCGCCCATAGACTATTTTTAGTTATTTATTTATTTGAGATCACTAAGTTTAATTTTAACTTAAGGGTCTAAAAATATTTTGTAAAATGTTTCACCTAAAGTCAAAACTTGGGGAACACCTTATTTTCAAGAGTTTTCATAAAGCATTTTGTTGAAATAACAGATTTTAGAACTCTCAAGACATGTTCAAATAACGTGCTTTGAAATACGAATTAACAGACTATAACGTGAAACTTCTCAATATTTTTACTTTTACTCAAATTTTCTTTTCAGTTCTCTCAATTCAGATAACATGTTTCCTGGCAGAAATCAGTCTAAATGATAAAAAGAGGGAAAAAACCAAAAGTGACATATAAACATAAACAACGTAACATAAAAGTCACTTTTATGCAGAAAGATACACGAAAATACATATTATAGATTTTATTTACAGTACCCGAGTCCACATACATTAAGTGCCTTTGCGACTGGCTCAGAAAGAGCAGAATAATTTTTTAGAGATTTCTAAAACAAACTCATTCATAGCATGCATGTGACCAGGTTCTGTTTTAAGATACGAGAAACGTCTGGAACGAATTCGTTTCTCTGGAAAATGTATAAAATGATATTTTAATTTCTTGTTTGTAATCGTTGTCATATTCTTCATTGTTGTTTGTTCCATTCATTCGTTCATCCATTTATTCATTCTTTATGTTCCGTGCAGGACAGCACTGGCCAATCAACCTTCTCCATATTGTTCTTCATAATTCAAAGCTTTTCCGCTGTCATGCCACTTAGTCAGCCCGCTGAATCCTCTCCTTATTCTTCCCCAGAATTTACTACCCATTTTCGAGTTCTCTAACAACTCAAAACCGAGTTCTCTAACCACCCATTACCAAGTTCTCTAACCACCCATTGCCAAGTTCTCTAACCACCCATTGCCAAGTTCTCTAACCACCCATTGCCAAGTTCTCTAACCACCCATTACCGAGTTCTCTAACCACCCATTACCGAGTTCTCTAACCACCCATTGCCGAGTTCTCTAACCACCAATTACCGAGTTCTCTAACCACCCATTACCGAGTTCTCTAACCACCCTTTACCGAGTTCTCTAACCACCCATTACCAAGTTCTCTAACCACCCATTACCGAGTTCTCTAACCACCCTTTACCGAGTTCTCTAACCATCCATTACTGAGTTCCCTAACCATGATTACCGAGTTCTCTAACTTCTGTTGTCTCATGATATGTCGAATAAATCTTGTCCGTCTTATTCTTATAATTTAAAGATTATCACCTTTGGCTGTTTAAACATATGTTTTAAAACATTTTTAGTATTGTACGAATATGAGGGTTGAATCTTTAATAATGAGTTTTCCAGTTTACGTGACAGCTATGGACTGAAGACCCTTTGTTCAGCGTTCAAGTCAGTGGCGTTGCAAAAATCGGTCCCTGACTCTTGTGTTAGGGAAACCACCATTGATAATCAGAGAATACCTTCCCGCAAAGTATGGCGGACAGGAGTTCATTACGCACAAAGCTGTCAGTGCATTAAGTGATAGAGAAACATCCATGTAAAAATCGGTACCCACTTATGCATAGACGTATACAGGTTCACGTCCAAGTGGACAGTATGTGAATCGATTTTAAAAAATGGCTGCCGGAGAACTCACTCTAGGGAGAGATTTATTGCCAAGCTCAGTGCTAGAAAAGCAAGCGACGTGCTATATTATAAATTAACAGTCAGCGTCAACACAACACATCCACAAAACATCACCCTAGCGATAACATTCTGTATTTATGCAAAATACAGATAGATTACACTTTTCGCAGTGCTAGCATTAACAGTTTCCATGGATACAAAGGCTAAACTACGTATGATTAATTTAGTTAACAATTTTAAGTCCAGGTGCGCGCGCACATCTGGCAGCTCACTACTGTAACACTGAGACAAAGCGTCGGCTGGGGGAAAGGTGTGGAGGTGACGTCACAAAAAGAAGATTCCCAAAATAAATAAATATTTAAATAAAACGCCGCGAGGCTCGGGGAAACGAGAGAGAGAGAGAGGGGGGAGAGGGAGAGAGAGAGAGGGAGTGGGAGAGAGAGAGGGGAGGGGGCTGCGGTATTTGCCAACATTAAAGTGGAGTTTAAACTTTAAAAAAACAGCGTCACACAACAACGGGTTTGATACTGTAAGCAATACCTCCTTGAGTAGTGAGCACTTGTCAGGATTTGATCTCTACACCACATTACCCCCCCTCCCTCTTTTTTTTTAAAAATACCCCCATTAAATACCCTTAATTAAATTCTCCACGATAACTGTGTAACATATTCGGGTTTTGAAAAATTTTTCTTTGAAACTATATGTAGTTCTGTGGTTTCCCCTTATTAACAAATTCAGGTAGACAGCACACCTGTAATCTGCAGATCTTATAGCTTGAGGTGATAACTTTATGGGACACATAAAACAACACACACATACACTAAGAAATAGCAATACAAGAGATAGTGAAAGTCAGAGTGAGAGAGTGAATGAGAGAGAGAGAGTGAGAGACCTTTAGGAGAATTTATTGTGGGCCGGCAGGGTGTGCACTGTTGATCATGATATCGAATTGAATTTCCTCGAGTCTGTGTTCAGGCACCAGGTGATAATTCTGTTGCGATCGTGCGACAAGCAGATTCAACTTTGCAGACACACGAACGTGTGTTGCTGCACACATGAAGGTAAAATGAACAAGTCTTTATACTTCACACGGCGACAAAGTTGGATTCTCTCCTCCAGAACATCTCATGAAGTGAAGTACATTCGTTTTCATCTGCATTCTCTTCAGTCATGTACAGGTCCACACTCAACAGATATCTCAGTCAACTCTCTCGAAAACCGGCCAGTCCGAATCCAGACAGACAGGCTTCCCCACTAATTAACTGACAAGGTAAACTTTAAGCTAGCCTTTTGTTTCAAACCGAGTAACTCGTCAAGGTTCAGTGACCTCAGACTACATTATTCTATTGCTATATTATACAAGAGACAACGCTGAAGGTGTGAACTACAAATGCTTACAAAAAAAGGAATGGGGTAAAAAAAATTAATTAATTAATTAATCAGGTAAAGCAGTGGACAGGTTTGGTGACCATGCTTCTTTATCGTATGCTTTCCCTGACATCTCCGATTAATGCTTCTACTTCTTCTTCTTCTTCTGCTATCTGCCTGGAACTGCCAGCTTGTGTTCTTTACAGATGTTAAGATGTTCAGGCACAACATTCTGCCTGATTGGGAGTGGTTTGAAGCGCATTTTTTGTTCAGTCTTGAGTTGAACTAGAAAAAAAAACAGGGAGTGTGTAATATTTCTTTAGCAAACTTCACCGCCATAGGAACTATGGCAATCCCTGTCCCGTTAGCCAGGCTAGGCCCGTTGCTGGGGGGGGGGGGGGGGGGGGGTGCCAACGGAGAGGCTGGACAGAGTTCAGTTATGGTTCGCCAGCTCTGATGTCAGCATGTCGGCTACGAGTCGCTGACTGTCAAATGGGACAGCGTCTCCACCCACCCACCCACCCCCAACCTCCTTCTCATTAATTAATTCACATGCTTTCCTTTCCCCCCCCCCCCATGTTTCTTGGTTAGTCTAGCGAGATACTTTTTCTCGGCTTAAAAACTACTGACGTTTTAACAGTAATCCTCGAGTTATTTAACAGTATTATGTATACCGAGGTATAGATTTAACAGTGGAGTAAGTTTCATTATTTGAAAGCCATACAAAGGTATATTTCGCAACAAAAGTATTTCTTCAAGAAAGTAAAACTTTTTTTTTGGTACCCCAGCTGGGGAGTGGAAAGTGGAAAGTAGGGCGGACACCGAAAGTCAGAGTCATCTGATCTCAGTCTAACCTACGTACTTACCACAGAGAGGAGTTACTTGAGTGCGTCGAGTTATAGCCCAAATTACCACGCTACCTGGATTTAATGTGGATAAATTTTACAATCTACTACGGAAATTATAAACAATTTATGAGCAATAAATCCACTTTGGATATACTATAATTACACGTTGGAAATAATGTATAAATTAACAATGGAAAATTTTTACAATGAAAGAGTCCTGGTTGTTTTGTTCTTTGTTCTCATTTTGTTGACAAAGACGCTAATAATATTTTTTTTTGTTTGTGAAAAAGCGAATCGTTGTCTTGCCAATTTGCCCAGTTCTCCTTTCTCTCTCCTATAATCAGCCTTCGCCGTTCTTTGCTCTCTTCTGCTTGTGTCGTCAGCGAGTTCCTGGCGAAGACGAATGTTGAAATGTCAGAGCGGTAGCCCATTTTTTTGTCGTTACAAAAATAATGCTGTTTTTTTTTTTAGCCACAAACTTTTTTTTTTAGTTTCGTTTCTGTTGCAGCCACCCCGTATAGTTTTTTAAACATCCAATTATAAACGCACAATATTAATCTGGCTTATGTTCTTGCGATCTTCCACGCATTATGACACACAAAAAAGCCGTCTACCTTCATGTTTGATTGAAGCAATTTGAGAACTGTATGCGTCATTTATTTCATCAAAACGCCGACATATATTTCATCAGCAGAGCACACAACAAACAACGCACGGAAAAACACTTCTAAGAAATGCATCCAGTAATTATGTAAATAAAAAATGGACCCGATGAGCCGTGCTTACATGGAATGTACAAATACGAAGCGGGATGAAAGACGAGAAATATGATCGACATTATCAGCATTAGTTACATAGAGATTCTAGAAGAGAGACCAGTAGATAGGGCGTGTGTGAATGTGTGTGTGTGTGAGAGAGAGAGAGAGAGAGAAAGAGAGAGAAATGATCAAAAGAAACAAGAGACAAAGGAGACAATTACACAGAAAAGACATGAGTAATAGATATAAATAACTATGCAGGCAGTCGGACGGACAGATAATATAGATGATAGACACCAGATAGACAGTCAGATATATAGATGATAAACAGACAGTCAAGACAGGTATGTAGGTAGATAGGTTGACAGACGGACGTAGGACAGACAGACAGATAGATGGATGGATGGATGGATGGATGGATGGATGGATGGATGGATGGTTGGATGGATGGTTGGATGATGGATGGATGGATGGATGAATGGACGGACGGACGGACAGCAGAGATAGACAGAAACAGGCAGACAGACAGTGAAGAAGACAACTTCTCACAGAAAGAAATCTAATCCAATCACCAAACACATCCTATGCAATCTCCAAGAAAAGTTTGCTCAATACATCACAAACTGAAATAAGAATCATCATACAAAAGTTGATTTACATGAACTCCGAACATTTTACCGGAAAAATATGTTTTCATTAGTCTAGATAAGAGCCTTCTGTTGGAGAGAATTTTGAGGCTGTCCCCACATTACATTTAGCAAGCCGTCATTCTGTATTTGGCGAACTGACATCATCATTCATATTTAGCGACAAATTAATCTGCAGCATCTCACAGCACACCAGATTTCATCATATAAAACTGTCAAAAAATCCCGCTTCTTTTCAAGTCTCCACCAAATATCTGCGGCATATCTACATATCTTCGCGACATGCTAGTTTGGTAGTCACTGCTTTATACGATTAATCTGACGATGCTAAGACTAACATCGTAAAATCTTATGAGAGGCGGAGAAAATGATAATATTTCTGTTCAGTGATTGATTGCGCAAGTACAGAAAAAAAAATTGGACGAGGAAATAAAATAAATAGTTTAAAACTGACATTAAGTAAATGTCCTCTCATACGCAAACCATGGAACAGAAGAACCCACTACTTGAATAGTTTTCTTTTTTTTTTCCTTCTGAAACAGATGGTCTCGACTTAAAGCATATTCGATTTACGGTAATCTGCAGCTACGACCGTAGACTTATTATGCTTATTTTTTTTATTAAAATAAGTTGAAATGCCTCCTGGTATTTCATTATAACATTTTAACTGTTTGATATTTAATGCTTTTTAATCTTCTAAAATAAAGAAATAACAGATCTGTTAAGATACAGATGATAAAATAGCTTTAATAGTGAAAATGAAGAGAAAACAATATCAGTAGATTATCTATTTACGTCGGATTCAAATTACGTCGAGGTCGTCGGAAAGCAACCTTGATGTAAGTTCGGGGACCATCTGCATTTATTTCATTTGCTCCTAACAGATTTTCAGTCTCTTATGTCCGCGACAAAATCATCTGTACAATGTCAATAAAGTGTCAAAACTGCCCCTTCAAGAGAAAAGGAAAGAGCAAACTTTCTCTAACATAGAACTTTAATGAATTCTTTCAGCGCTTGTCGACGTGACCTCTCGTATAATGAATGGACATAGCGAGCTCGCTTTCTCTCTGATACTTTTATTTGATGGTCATGTTCTGTGTTTCTGCAGGATCCTCGCATCCCAATGTCAGTGTGTACACGGTCTAGACATCTTCAAATAAAATGTCCCTGGTGTTCTATCATCCAGGACATCAAACAGGACGGTCAATAGATCAATGCTGAGATTTGTTTCCCCTTTGCTGAGCAGCACCCAGCTCATATTTGCCGTTATAGTTATGTGATCTCTGGAGATGCTGAACGAGTGGAAGTTCACTTTCAGTTTCTCTGGTGCACCTGATATATCTGTGGTTAATGTACGATATTTACGTAGATTCAATACATCTGGTATGTTACTACTGTAAGTGATAACTGTGACTGGTAGTACTTCTTCTTCTTCTTTCTCCGTGGAACTAAGAGCTGGTGTTGTCTGCAACAGATGAGGTGAAGACGTCGAAGCACAACATAGTGCTGGATCAGGAGCAGGTTACAGTGTCTATTCTGTCAGCCCTGAGTGGAGTTGTAAAACAAGAGGGTGAATAATATTTTTTTAGCAGACTCAACAGCCATGGTGACTATCTATGACAGCGGTTCTCAGAGCCTTTTGCTGCACGGCCCACATTTAAAAGTGAAACATTTTTGCGGCCCACTAATAAAGTGCTTTATATTTGCAAAGTATAAAGCTAATTTTACAAAGTATTATGTAATAGTTTCTTTACATGTTTAACTGCATATTGATTGTTGCGCAAAAGTTCTTTTCATTTACCTTAAAGATGGCACTGTTTCCGGTTGGATAGCATGTCTATTCTGGCTGGAAATTATGACAAACGAACTCGAAGATAATCCTCCACATTCATTCTTGAATGATATTTCGTTTTCATGACAGTCAATGCAGAAAATGAAACTTCGCATATATAAGCTGTTGAAAAATGTAGAAGAACTTTCATCGGGCAGACAACAACGGATATTCCAGCGAAACAGTGCACCAAAAAGAAGAGATATTCACAGCGGCGTCGTTAAATTTGATTTGTAATGTGCGATCGCTAGACAGTTCTACTAATTCTTCTTCTGCACGATCAGTTAAATCAGAGAATGAACACCGAAAAAGATTACAAATCCAGTCGTACGCTTTAATATCTTCGGGCGTGCGGTATTTGTCAAAATATTCAGCAAGAGATGTCTGATGCCCTTTTATTACACCAGTGACCCCTTCCAGAATCTCGCCATTATGTGTTCTCGAGTCGCGTGCGCCAAAGTCGTAGTTTCTTCTTGAAGGCTGCAACTTTGTCATATGTCTTGAGTATACTGGCATCCTTACCCTGAGGTGATATGCTCAAACTGTCAAAAAGGCTAAAAATGTCAGCAAAGTATGCCAGCATGGCAATCCACTCAATATTAGCGACCTTACCTGCCAAGTCGAGATTGTGTTCTGTCAAAAACTGCAACAAGCTCAAACACTCTTGCAAGAACATTTCCTCTTGACAGCCAACGCACAGCCGTGTGCAATTGGAGATACTTGTGTTCTGCATCTGACTCAATACAAAGCTGAGCAAATAATCGACTGTTCAATATTCCAGTTTTTATGAAGTTTACAATCCGAACAGTCTTCGAGTAGACCCAAGAGTTTCATTCAACTTCCTTGAAGCGAGTGCCTCACGATGGATCATGCAATGGGTGCCTACAATCTCAGGTGACACTTGCTTTATGCGAGTTACAACACAACTGTTGCGGGCAGTTATTGTGGCAGCACCGTCAGTGCAAACACCGATTAAATTCGTCCACTGCAGTCCAAAAGTTGTGAAAGAATCGTTTAAAACACGAAATATTTCATCGGCCGTTGTTCTCGCTGGCAGTTACTTGCAAAAAAGAAATCCCTCTTGCATACTATTTTGCCAACAATAGCGAACATAAACATGCAGCTATGACTCACTGGCGATGTCAGTTGCCTCATCTAACTGAGTAGCAAACTTAGTATATTGTAATCGTTCATTTAGCTGCGCGACAATGTACTCGGACATTTCTAATATTATTCTGCGAACAGTATCATTCCAAATGGGAATGCTTTTCAGTTTTGCAGAGTATTTTGAGCCTAAAAATACGTCACACATGTCAACAGCTCCTGGCATGATAAGATCACCAATCGTGTGGAGTTTCTTTGATTTTGCGATTCTCTGGGCAATCAGGCGACACGATGCTTTAAGAACATTTTCTGTGAGAGTGGCTCTGGTTTATAACACTGTCTTCTGTTTACTATATTCCTCGGCTTTGCGTTCGAAAAATTCTTTGGTTTCATTCTGTAGATTTTGATGTCTTATAGTTAGATGACGACGCAATTTCGTCGGCTTCACTGTCTCATTAGAGAGGATTTGTAAACAAATAACGCACTGGCAGATTTCGGTCATTTATTGATGGAACGAAACCGTACTTAATATACTCCACATCATATTTTCGAGCGTATTTAGTTTCTTACAAGTATCAACGTTAACGTCGTCTCGATCACATTGACTTTCGCTGCCACTACTATCAATTTGTATGCGCTAGGTCGAAGGCTTAGGTTTCACAAATCTATCCATTTTAGCACCTGAAGTTTAAAGTTTAAACAATAAAAAAATGTTATCCGAAAATTCTCCACGATTACTAGGTGGATAACTGGAACCGTTGATTAATCCAGCAAGAATTACACACAGCACCAAGACCGAATACCGGCTCTCAAGATAACGAAATATGATTTTAAAACTAAAATACAATTGCTGAGAATTATATTTCACTTCTGCCCTCTCGCAGAATCCATGCCGACTGTTCTCTAAAATTACATTGTAAAACTGCACGTTTCAACAACACGGTCAGAAAGACGCGAGTGTCGCACTTTAAAAGCGATGCTGTCTTTTTTATGTACGTCACATTTCTGTTTGATGCTGGAAGAAACGCTGTCTGGACCATCCTTTCTCCAACAGCCGCACTGCAGATATACTAATAAAGCGACCAACAGTTCTGCGGCTTGAATCCGTGCCGTCTGCCTCTATGCATTGCGTGAAAAATGCGGAATATTTTTTTGTACTGTATCTACTTTTTTTTGCTGCTGTTGCTTTGAGACTTCAGCGCGGCCCACAATACTCACTGTCACGGCCCATGGATTGGGAACCACTGATCTATGACGATTCCTGCACTATTAGAAAGGCTAGACCTATTACTGGGCTACCAGCGGAGAGACTGGACAGGTTCTTGGTCTGCTATGTTTCAACAACCCTGATGTTAGCATGGCAGCTATGAGTCGCTGACTGCCAAATGGGGCAGCGTCTTCGCTCCAAATTATTATTAAGATGTATGAATATGATATATGAGTAACTGTAAGATAACAGTGAAGATAAAATAAAAGCTGAGAGAGAAGTAATCTTTACGAAGAGGATTCAATCCTTGGAGTCTCAGTTCTTTCATTTCAGTTCCTGGATCATCCAGGCAGGTGATTTTTCATCAAGATTCCGCGTGATATTAATTAGTGCTAGTCTGCTTCAGATTACTTAACTTCAGTCTGCGTCACATTACTTAACTTCAGTCTGTGTCATATTAAGTAGCGGCAGCCTGCGTCACATTACTCTACTTTAGACTGCGTCATATTAAGTAGCGTCAGCCTGCTTCACATTACTCAGCTTTAGGCTGTATCACATTACTTAGCTTTAGGCTGCGTCATATTACTTAGCTTTAGGCTGCGTCATATTACCTAGCTTTAGACTGCATCACATTACTTAGCTTTAGGCTGCGTCATATTACTTAGCTTTAGGCTGCGTCATAATAATTACTCTGCGTCGATGGTAACGCAAAACTCAAATTTTAATTAGGCAGCTCAAATCTAATCTCATGTTTATAAATTATCGTAATCATCATCATCATCATCATCGCCATCATCATCATCATCATCATCACTATCATCATCATCTTGGCTAGGTCATATTGAACCAATGGATGTGAGGCACAGACAGGCACCAATGACGTATGGCACGGCTGGAGGCCCCAGAAATGTGCTTCCTCAGGAGAATGCAGAAGATACCATGAACAGCGAAGAAATCAAACGAAGAGGTCCTGAAAGATGCAGAAGAAGAGAGACAAGCACTAACAAAACTCAGGAACAGACAATCAAAATTCACAGGACACGTCATGAGAGCAGGTGGATTGGAATATTTGATAACAACAGGGAAGATAAAGGGCAAAAAAAAAGACCTAGACAGATAAAGAGAAAGATGGACTGATGAAGTGGCATGGAGAAAAATAAAACATCAGTCAGGTCATAATTAACACCCGGAATACAGAACTGTGGAAAATCATGACCGCCAACGCCTGTCGGTACGGCACTGGATGAACAGATTCTGTGGAGACTGGTCTTCATGTATGTGTTGTGCGCAATTATCAGTTTCCATAAATGGTGTACATAACTTGACTTATTTCCTGAATGAGATATCTGCAACGCTTTTGTGTATGCATTATGAGAAAGTAATAGCTAAAGTTTTTGGAAATGCATAGACTTCATAACGAAGAAATCTGCAATGCCTTTGTGTATGCATTATGACAAAGTAATATCTAAAGTTTTTGGAAATGCATATACTTCATAATGAAGATATCTGCAATGCTTTTGTGTATGCATTATGAGAAGGGAGATGGACATATATCGGTCACGTGATGAGAAGGAAACAATCAGAGAATACCAAAACAAGCTATCAAGTGGAACACAACAGGCCGAAGAAAAAGAGGTCGACCACGTGAATCTCTAAAGACAACATTGTTAAGAGAGGTCAAATTAGTAGGCATAACATCCCTTGATGAGGTTGAAAACAGAACAACTTGAAGAACTACCAAGTGAGCCCTATGTGACGTTTAACAGGACGGGGAAAGGAAGTAAGATGTAAGAATATCTAAAGTACGTAAAGTGCAAAGTCGTGTAAAAGAAAAGTATACGAATCAGCAGCAGTTTACCACGTTACCTTTAACATGAACAAATATACGTGAAGTTTCAAGACAGCTCCTACCATTTAAATAAGCCACACTATCACAGTCAAAACAAGAGAATTTAATAAGATTCTGAACATTGAAATGGAGAAGTCGAGAATCATATATTCAAATGATCTGACAGTAAAATGTGTTCGCTCTCTCTCTCTCTCTCTCTCTCTCACACACACACACACACATATATATATATATATATATATATATATATATATATTGTTTTATCCAGACCGTAGCCTCCATGAATCTCTTCCTCAGCATCAGTTCTTTTCCGCCCTGTACAGTTTTCCATATATCCCCTTTCTGGTGGACAAAGCTCGGGTCCTTTTATATATTTTCATTGTTTTCTTTTTATAAGTTTCTCTTCATTCCCATTTAGATTCTTCTTCTTCTTCTCTCTCTCTCTCTCTCTCTCTCTCTCTCTCTCTCTCTCAACAATCTCATGCTAGCCCTTCTCATTTTACACAAATGAACACTAAATGGAACAATTTCTGAAAGTCACAGATAACAAAATGCGCGCTCTATCAGCTTGTGGCATTTCTAGAAAGAAACATTA
The DNA here is from genome assembly GCA_009760885.1 of Achatina immaculata. Classification (NCBI taxonomy): domain Eukaryota; kingdom Metazoa; phylum Mollusca; class Gastropoda; order Stylommatophora; family Achatinidae; genus Lissachatina; species Lissachatina immaculata. Next base: position 108,169,880 of record CM019691.1, read on the forward strand.
ACATGCGTACTGACAACAGCTTGAGATAATGAATTTTTTTTTGGGGGGGGGATGGGGGGGGGGGGGGGAGTTATTTCCCTCGGTGAAGAAGTATCCAACTCCTTGTTTTCTGTCTGGACTTATTCAGTGCTTTATTAATAAACGACAAAGGAAGTGTAACATTACCGGCCCGGGGCTAGTAAATCATTGTTAGCATCAGTTCATGCAATCATTTTTAGTTCTCCAAATCGCGCTGGGCAACGCAATGCGTTGTGTTCGCTGTTGTGTTCCTCTATTATACATGACATGACCTTCAGAATGTTCGGCCCCAGTTCCAAACGGTTTTGTAGCTTTTTTTTCCTTTTTTTTTCAACATGGATGTAACAGCGGCGTTAGAGAATTACCTCTTTTTTTTTTTCTTTCTCGCGAGGCGTATGTCTATGTTTGTGTATGTATGTGTCCATGGATGAGGGGGGAGGGAGAGGGAGGCAGTGGAATATGGATACGGGGAGGAATGAACTGGAGGAAGGGTTTAACGAAGCAGACTGGCTGTATAACGCCTTGCGGCCATGAGTTTATACTATGTATTCCTGGATGCAGGTGACTGGTCACGCTACAGTGGAAAGAACATGTTTAAAGGATACCGCACACAGAACACAATATGGTTCTCCTTCCATAATTAACTTACAGGAGCTAGAAAATCTGAGTCAGCGTCCCCAAACAACACGATGAACTAAAAGAATACACACAAAAATAAATAAATGAAAATTAAACTTCACCCACAGCATGGGGGACCAAGAAATACAAGTTTTAACGCACAGCATGAGAAAACCAAGAAATACAAGTTTTAACGCACAGCATGAGAAAACCAAGAAATACAAGTTAAAATCCGCACACAGCAAGAAAAAACCAAGAAATAAACTCCGAACACAGGACGAGAAAACCAAGAAATACAAGTTAAACTCCGCACACAGCAAGAGAAAACCAAGACATACAAGTTAAACTCCGCACACAGCACGAGAAAACCAAGAAATACAAGTTAAACTCCGCACACAGCAAGAGAAAACCAAGAAATACAAGTTAAACTCCGCACACAGCACGAGAAAACCAAGAAATACAAGTTAAACTCCGCACACAGCAAGAGAAAACCAAGAAATACAAGTTAAACTCCGCACACAGTACGAGGAGCCCTGGTGATGTAACATGGAGACTTCTTGGCTCCTCACGTTTGTTTCTCCTGGTATCGGGCCTCGACCCTTCTTTCCGCGGGGATGATTTATGCTTAAAGCAGACATGAAGTCAACTCGAAAGAGAAGCTGACATTTACCAGAGACTTTTTTTTTAAAATCTTCGTAACCGGGCATTTCATTTATTTATGTTTATTTTTTTTATAATTCAGTTCACGCCAACATTTCAACAGAACATATTTACGTTTATTTTTTTTTCTAATTCAGTTCACGCCAACATTTCAACAGAACATATTTATGTTTATTTTTTTTTCTAATTCAGTTCACGCCAACATTTCAACAGAACATATTTATGTTTATTTTTTTTTTCTAATTCAGTTCACGCCAACATTTCAACAGAACATATTTACGTTTATTTTTTCTAATGCAGTTCATGCCAACATTTCAACAGAACATATTTACGTTTATTTTTTCTAATGCAGTTCATGCCAACATTTCAATAGAACATATTTATGTTTATTTGTTATAATTCAGTTTATACCATCAGTTCAAAAAGAACAAATTTACGTATATTTGTTCTAACTCAGTTCGTATCATCAGGATATAATCTAACGCGCAATCAGTCACAATTATTCACGGTCTCTTCCTTTTCTCCACTTTTTTTCTCCTTTGAAACCCACACTGGGTCTAATGAGAAAATACAGCTTGATATACAGGCAGCCTTTCTTCTTTCATTTATAGAAATATCTTTTATGACTGCCAGCGCCGAGAACTAAAATGCACACTCTCTCGCACAGGGACCTATCAGTTAAGACTTTCACAAGAAACGCGTTAACTCAAAGAATTCGCTGGTGTACGTCTTATTGAGGAAAAAATTAGAAGAAGTGGAGAGTTTTCAATATATCTTGGATTACTACTAACTATTAGCGGAGATACAGTGAGGGAAATTAAAATGAGGACATCTATCGCTCTTCAAAGAGTAAAACAACTAAAGAATCTGTGGAGAGGAACAGACAGAATTACAACAATAATTTTTTTAAGGGCATGCATCTTTCCCATCGCAACATATGTCTGTGAGACCTGGACACTTAACGAAACAGCTGAGAAACGCACAAATGCCTTTGAATGTAAATGCTACAGAGTTCTTCAGATATCTTGAACACAAAAAAGAACAAATATTTCCATACTACAAGAACTTAATAATGAAGAAGGCTGGCTAGTAAAGAGGATTAAACAAAGAAAACCTAAATATTTTGGACGCATTAAACATCATGATAATCTAGAGAAGACCGTCTTGGAAGGATACATAATGGGAAAAAGAAAGAGAGGAAGACCAAGGCGAAGATGGCTGCAAGACATCGCTGATGATCTGCAAATGGATGCATCGGCAGCAGGCCATCTTGCTCTCAAGAGGCCTACAGGAGTGCTGTTAGGGAGGCAAAGTTCCGCAAGGGACATGCAAATGAATAAATGAACGTCTTATTGATCGCATTCAAAACGTCATCAGAATTTTTCCATGCGATGACGGTGACGATATTCTTAATGGCAAATTAAGGTGATACCAAAAGACCGTGTTTTCTTGATATTCTGGTCCTGCACGTCATATGATGGACCAATGTCACGTTATTGCGGTACCAAGTTAAACATCCACATAGTACCTTCAGCCATTTCTTAACTGCTTCTCAAAGATGCTATGCAACTCTCAGTTACCACAGAACAGTTGCATGGAAGAGCAGTGGATGTTTGCGATTTGAAAATCCTGAGAACAAAGCATGTTCGCCTCGGCTTTGTTTAAAATTCCTCAGATGATTTTTTTAAAGCAATGAAAATAACTCTGTTAAATCCTCTTGATCCTACATTTTCTTGCTACCTTTCATTGCATTCTCTCTTCATTTTCCAACATTTTGAGGGTCTAAATCTTCTAGATTAGGTTTTCAGCTGTGCCTGGAAGCTGGTAATTATGCATCAGGATTACACCGGATATCTCTAATTAGCTGCTCACGCGACATTCATCTCTCTCTCTCACACACACACAAGTACACACACAATGTGCGGAATAAACATGGCTGAGTTAGAAGGCTGTTGCAGCCACAATTCTAAGTACTCATTACACACAATTCTATAGTTGATACTGGGCACATGATATCTTGTGACCACAGCTCGGCAAAAGAGGTAGAAATAGACACGTTCATATGGGTGGTGGAGCTTAATGAGATGCATACTTATTCACTTCTCTGTGGGAAACTAAAAGAACATTCAAGAAACAAACATTCCTTGTAAAAAGGTAAAATTATTCAAGATATACAATAATATATCTTGGTGATATTACCAAGAGCCCAGCATGGTCGGACCAACTACACAGCCATATTACTTGATGAAAATTAACTCCTATTACTCACCATTAATTATAATAGTTTCCTGTTAACTCGGACTACTACATTAAAAGTAGGACAAGTTAGGCATTTTGGCTAAAATAGACTTGGACATGCTTTGAAACGATGTTTGTACCGTTTTATTTGTCAGCTGGCATTATTTATTATTATGCGAGCTTTCTGAGACCTGTATCTCAAGGTTTAATGAATATTTAAGGAGGTCACTTACAGCGAACGTCAAAGCAAACTCCATTTTTCATATAGCCTATAACATCACAATTTTTAACGCGGCCGTGGTGGGCTAGCTTGTTCAGTGTTTGATTTTTTTTTTCTTGTTAGTTTTGTTTTAAAGATTTAATTTAACGTGAACTGAAGGACTTTCACGGTCTACGAGAAAAGAAAGGGAATTTGATTGTTCCGCGCTTTCAACCAAATCGAAAGTGAGTGATTCACGTCAATTTTTCTGCTTCTGCTTCTTCTTCTGCGTTCGAGGTTGTTGGTCCCTGTCGACAGGGCAGAGCCCGCAGTCCTCTCCGGATCCTGCTCTTTTGTGCTTTTTTTTCTTTTTTTTTCGACAAAAATCAAGTTAAGATTATTCAGTTCAAATATAATATCGACCCTCAGTTATGCATGCCACAACTTAAAACAACTAAAGAAATAGACAACAAATTAAACTCTTTTGAAAACAAACGCCTAAGGAAATTACCCTGTATAAAGTAGAACGAATGACCAACGCAAAAGAGCGAACAACAACCTGTCTCACTGGTATCATTTAACCACTGATATACCCCCTCCTCACCAAAGCTTTTGCCGCAAGCTTATATCCTTTAGGCCATGTCTCACGCTTCAGGTCTGTATAGTTTGGACACTTGAAGGATATGTTCTAGAGTCTGGACTCCAACTGCCGCAAGGACACTCGTTTGTGTGAGACATTTTGAGTCCACGTAGGTGACTCAGTAGTCTGTCCTTAGACGAAAGATGATGGTTTGCTGATGTATTTGTTGTTGGTGTATTGGATCTGGTTAGTTGGTGGATTTCAGTTGTTCCTTCCATACAGATCTGCACTGGTTACGGATTATAGTTTTCGCCTTTTGTAGTTTACTGGATGATTTGTTTGATCTTGAATGCTGCCAGCTTTGTACATCAGTATGAGAGGTAATCATGTATGTTATTGTTGGGGGGAGGAAAGGCAAATAGCGCCCTTGCTTTGTAGGCATCATTGTACTTCTCGAAGGCAAGTCTCCAGAAGCTTCGATAACGGGCACGTGATTTTTAGGCTGAGTGGGTTAATGTTCGTCTGACTGTGATCCGGAGTGGTTGTGTGTAGCCATTGTAGTCAACATGTAACCTGGTTGATATTTTCTGCAGAAAGTGTCTTCTTGGTTTTTTTTTTTTTTTGGTAGTTGGTATGCTTCTTGGTTGTATGTTGGAATGCCATATGGCAGGGTAACCTGCCGGTATATCATCACTGTTTCTGTGAGTCATTATTTTCCATTTCCATCCAGCCCATCTATTAAACATCATCATCTTCATCATCATCATCATCAGGTGCCGTGCCGACTGGCGTTGGCTATTATGCTTCTCCAGAGTACACGATCCTTCATGCAGGCCATCAGCTCAGTTGGTGATCTCCTTTCACACCATCCTGTCAGACTGTCCAGTATCATTTCTCTTGGTTTTCCTCTTCATCTTCTTCCTTCTATTTATGTTTCCTGTTGTTATAATATTTTCAATGCCCCATCTTCTCATTGCATGTCCTAAGAAAGCACAGTGTCTCCCTCTTATCTTTTTGACAAGGTTTTTTGTCTCTCCAGCTTTTCGCATACATTCTTCATTAGTTATTTTTGCTGTCCAGGGGATTCGCAACATTCTTCTAATAAACCATATTTCTGCTGCTTCCAATGATTTTTATGCAGACCTGCCTATTATGCTTATCCCATTAAACATCTTGCTGAAATGTTTATGCCAAGTTGTTGAGTTGTTGCAAGGTGCGCTGTGCCAACTAATAGTTGCTGTAGAGCTTGGGTTATGACTGAGAACTGTAGAAATTGTTTATCTAGTTCAGGTTAACTTTCGGATGAAGATTGGAAGATGTTCAGAATAAGCTGGACTAATCTGAGATTAGTTTTGGCTGTAGTTAATAGCAACACCCATGCCACTTCAGTTTGCTGTTATGTGGATACTGGATCAGTTTGAGGCACTGACTCCTTTATTAGAATAAGGTGTCAGCTATTTCACTGCCAGCTATTTCACAGTGGTATGGTTAGCCATTGTAGGACCACAGTTGCTGATAGTGTAAGGTGGTTCAGTTCTGTTGTGATTTCCTGTAGGTCTGTGAAGAAGGATATTGTGGGTCTTGATTAATTTACCTCGTTCATGATATAATAGTATGTGGGATTTTTTAAACATAGAAAGTCAGGTAAGTCATTTTGGAATCTAAAAGTTGGGTAAAAGCAAAGTTATGTCCCACAGTATTGTTAAATAAGCTTTTACATTTCATTCCCCCTTAAGTCACTTGCTTGCATAGCACGGCTTGGCCATGGAGCACGTGGAAGTAGAGACTGATCAGATGATCAAGAGAGGAAAGTTAGGCTTTGAGAGTCAGTCTTAGTTTTGCGTTCGTTAGAGTCCGAGTCTTAGTTTTGTTAGAGTAGGACGTAGTTTGGAGGGTAGGAATTTGGTCTGTGTCTTAGTTGTCGACAGTGGTTTGTATAGTATAGAATAATGACTCTAGTATGTGGTAGGATTCTGCTGGCGTTGAAGTCTTCTTGACGTTAGTAGACGCCTGGAATCATATATGTTGTCTCGATTTAGTAACATCATGTCGCGTTATTTATAACTGTCACTGCCACTGTTTTCCACTCATCGTCATCGCCATTATGTCACCACTTGCACCAAATAAAACCATTATAATCTACACAGCTCCTATTTGCATTGCCACTGAGTGAATGCCGTACCTGGGAGAGTTAGTCTGTAAGCAGACATCATGCAGACATCATGCAGACACCAAGCAGACATCAACAGACACCCACTAGACTCCAAGCAGGCACTAAAGCCGACAAAGAAGCAACGACGAAAGAGATGGACCTCGACTTTTTGAAAGAGAGAAATCTTGACTGTCTGTCGTTGATACACTGGTTAATATTATGGAGTCAAATTACAGTGGAGGTTTAAGCTCAGAGTCACTAAGGTATAATACTAGTGAAATCTAGGGCTGAGAAGTCGGACATAGGAACTGAGCAGGCATAACAAGCAGAACAGAATAGAATAGTGTATATCTAATTCTGTCTATATATTAAAAAGTGAATAACCAGCACAAAAATTCGTGTTTAATGTGAATACCATTTTTTTTCTAAATTGTGAATCAGAGATGAGAGAATTAGAGCTTTAAAGTTCTTGACACTAAAGAAAGGAAGTGCTCTAAAATACGTTTCAATTGTTCGCTTAGTATTATGAATCGCGTGTACTTTTAATAGCAAAGCAATAAAAAATGGATGACATGAACTTCAAATGGAAGACGGTCATGAGGAAATAACACAAAAAGGCAAAATTACTTAGCATAACATTATAATGTAAATGCAGTAAGTTATTATTATGAACCAGATGTGCTACCTTGTAATTCCCCCTCCCTTTTTTTGCTTTTACTGCGAATCGGAAGGTTTTCTAGCAATGAGTTTGTTCACTTCATTCATTCATTCATTCATTTGCATGTCCCTTGCGGAACTTTGCCTCCCAAACAGCACTCCTGTAGGCCTCTCGGTTGTGAGCAAGATGGCCTGCTGCTGTTGCATCCATTTCCAGATCGTCAACGATGTCTTGCAGCCATCTTCGTCTTGGTCTTCCTCTTTTTCTTTTTCCCATTATGTATCCTTCCAATACGGTCTTCTCTAAATTATCATGACGTTTAATGTGTCCAAAATATATCAGTTTTCTCTCTTTAATCCTCTTCACTAGCCAGCCTTCTTCAATATTAAGCTCTTGTAGTATAGATATATTTGTTCTTTTTTGTGTCCACGATATTTGGAGAACTCTTCTGTAGCATTTACATTCAAAGGCATTTATGTGTTTCTCAGCTGTTTTGTTAAATGTCCAGGTCTCATTGGCATATGTTGCTATGGGAAAGATGCATGCCCTTAAAAATCTTATTTTTGTGGCTCTGTCTGCTCCTCTCCACAGATTCTTTATTTGTTTTACTTTCTGAAGAGCGATAGATGTCCTCCTTTTAATTTCCCTCATTGTATCTCCATTATTAGTTAGTAGCGATCCAAGATATTCAAAACTCTCCACTTCTTCCAGTTTTTCCTCATTGATACATATTTCAGTTGCCTTGTTTGTTTTGTCAGTTGTCATCAATTTAGTTTTCTTTGCATTAAGATAGAGGTTCTGCTCTTCGCTGTTCTTGCGGACTGACATAATTAGTTTTTCCATTCCTTTTTGTGTTGTTGTTCACCACTTGTTCACTTAGTATCGTGAATTAGAAAATTCTTCCTATAATTTCATTCTAATGGAAACATTAGGTGATTCGTTATACAAGTATAAGCTTCAAGTGTTATAGAAAAGCAGTTTCAAACTGTTTGCTTAGGTACACACAGAAAAATGAGTGGATTTGAATGTTTGGGGTTTTATTAGACGCAGAACAGCAAGACACTAACAAGAAATTAATTGCACGAAACAGTACTGGAAAAAATGAGACAAAGACTTGAAGGAGTGCAAATGTAATAAGGAAATCATGTACAACGAGATGGATGTACTTGGTAGTATATAATAAGACAAATGTGCATTTCTTTTGCATTTGGCAAAGACTTGAGGGAGTGCAAATAAACATTCAGCATATAGTTACTTTGCATTTAATTTACTTCATTATTATTGTGGCTTGGACATAGTGCCTTTAGAAAAATTTGTTCACTGGCCTTGAAATGTGGGTTTTTCATTTAAAAAAAAAACTAACATTATGGTGTACAATTTATGCATTTCATTTATCCTCTATTTTTGTGTATGGCTTCTTTGCACTTAATATGTTCACTTAGCATTGTCAACTGTATGTGAAAAACTAGTTCGTGGATTCTGAATCGTGGGAATGTATTCATTAAAATAACTCTTTGTAATACTGTTGTGTACTTTGTGTACACTTTTTTGCATTCATCTAAAAATATTTCTTAGCACTATGTTTCCCAGAATAGCGCCGGATAACCCTGACAAACTCTGACGATCAGTATGCTTCTCTATTTCCTGAAACCCTTGACATTCCTAATCAGATCGACTGCGCCTGGCCTTTTCCCTTTTCCTTGTTATCTGGTCATCTGGTTCTCGATCTCTCTTGTTTTATTATTCCCATGTATTCTGATGATTGGCTGATTCTCCAGCTTCTGTCTTCTCGTGACATGTCCGCAGAAATTTGAACATGAAGCGCTGTTTTAACAAGGAATAAAAGAACACAGTCGGTTTTACTTGGGTGTTACGAAGATATATTCTCTTTCGGCACAGAAGGTTCCTGTAGGGAGATAACATTACTAGAAGTTGTGGAAGATTAATAGATTTCCATAATGAGAAAGAGAACAACGGATGAAACAGAAATAGAAAAAGTGAAATAGAGGAGCTCTGCTGTGGCCAGTTGTTATGTAAAACCTATTAAAACCATGTCAAATGGATAAAATAGACAAATAAATCAAGAAACGTTAATAAGGTTGCTAGCTGCTGAGTTATTGCCCTTGTCTCGAGTTGGGGATTTAATATGATAAATATTAATGCCAGCTCGGGATTAACGAAGGAAGCTTAAAGAAAACAGAATATATTCAGGTACACATAGTAATGATACTAATAACAGCAATAATGACACAACAAATAACAATTACAATAACAACAATAATACTAGGCATTTAAAAGTCTTCGTCGATTTGTAACTTTAAGAATTGTTGATAGTAACAGAAATGTGAAACATAATTAAAGCAACATCATTTTACCAATCGATGGTATGTCAGATAATGAGACCACTAAGAATTTTCCAGTTGTGATATATGCAGCAATTTCCAGACTACTAATATTAATGATATCAACTAATGATAACAGTCAGGACATTACCAAATAATGAAACCAATACAAACTTTTTTTTTTTTAAAATGGACCCAAAAAGAATTTAACAACCAACGATTCCAGTATGAATTTACTAGCTAATGATTCCAGTAAGATTTTTTTATCAGCTAATGATTCTAGTAAGAATTTATCAGCTAATGATTCCAGTAAGAATTTATCAGCCAATAATTCCAGTAAGAATTTACCAACTAATGATTCCAGTAAGATTTTATTAGCTAATGATTCCAGTAAGATTTTATGATTCCAGTAAGATTTTATTAGCTAATGATTCCAGTAAGAATTTATCAGCCAATGATTCCAGTAAGATTTTACCAACTAATGATTCCAGTAAGATTTTATTAGCTAATAATTCCGGTAAGATTTTATTAGCTAATGATTCCAATAAGAATTTACCAACTAATGATTCCAGTAAGAGTTTATCAGCCGGCGATTCCAGTAATAACTGAGGAACTGATGACTCGAGTAAGAATTTACCAACTAATGATTCCAGGAAGAATTCATCAGCTAGTGACTCCAGGAAGAATTTATCAGCGGTTGTTTCAGCCAGTCTATATAAAGTAACAAGAGTAAAAAGGGCATCAACGGGACTGGAACTATAGCTCTGCACCGCAAGGAATTAAGCTTAAACGTCATAAGCAATAATCATGCTAAGCGTAATGAAACATCCAGTACAGCAGATACCAGACCAGGTTAACAACACCCTTCCCCTCTTCCTTTCCTCGTTTTTTTGTTTTGTTTTTTGAAGCACAGGACACGTCACTTAAGTTCTTAAGCAAGTCTTAAGCTCAAAGCTGTGGTCGTGCTGCAATCGTTGTGAGAGGCACATGGGAAATAACTGCCAGCAATAACCCACATGTAGTCATTAAAAGCTACATATAATTACCACTGCAAGCTCTCTTCTCAAACAGAACACAAGCCTTTATGCGATTCTTTGTAAACTTCACTATCCTGCAATGCTGACGCAATTTCTTTCCCATTTTTTTTGTTTTGTTTTTTGTCATCTCACTTTCGATTTCAGACTTACATTTCTTGTCTCAGATCTTCTGATTCTTTCTTCTTCTTCTTTTCATTGTGATTTTGGGGAAAACAGCTGTCTAGTCAGGGCTTCCTTTGTTGGTTTTTTTTTTTCATATTTTATCCGCTTTCTATCTTAGAAGTTATTTATTTGTATGCCGTTTTTTTTTTCAATTTTAATGCCACAGTAATCTTTTACGACTCTTTATGTATAAAATTTTACTTAAATTTCTAGATTTTATATTGTCTGTGAGCATGCGCAAGCGTTTATCAATACCCCTATCTAGGTGGTCGAAATAGAAAAACACATAGGAAATCAGGCACAGGTGACATACAGATAAATGGACACATAAAACAGTCAAGAAAACATAGACAGACGAACAAATAGATAGATAGGACAAACAGGAGTGTGTGTGTGTGTGTGCGTGTGTGTGCGTGTGTGTGTGTGTGTGCGTGTGTGTGTGTTAGAGAGAAGGAAGATTGATTGATTCAATTTTATTTGCAAAGGGTGAGGAATTGGGCACCCAGACCCGTCTGACATGCCGACCTTTGTCCCTCATCGTTCGTTCTTCCTAATCGTTCAGGCTTAATTCATGCACATAAAGGCATAAATAACACGATTAACATGTAAAACAACAGAACAGTTATCCTCTTATCCACAAATTCACAAATACGGAACACCTAATACTCTAGTATTTTGGAGCAACTTAATACTACATTCCCAGGCAAGCTTACAGTGAAATAGCATCACTCACTCAAAAAAAAATGGAGGGATGGATCGAGTGGATACACAGACTTATTTAACATTAAGAGGGATGGAGAGACACAGAGAGAGAGAGAGAGAGAGAGAGAGAGAGAGAGAAAGGCCATAAACGCACCCTGTGCAAACATTCGGTTACAGCAAGCAACGTAAAATGATCAGAACCTAGCAACGGGCTACGCAATAACTCTGCTAGCGTCTGCATGCGCTGGGTTCTAGGTTATGACTTCACAAATGTGCTACGTTGGTCTGAAGCCATCGTGTTACGCTCATGGAATCTGCCAGGCCAAGTGTGGCTTTTACTTGCAGTGTTATGTTGCCAAGCTTCCAGTTGAGGCACAGTATACTTGGCGAAGAGTCAGGCTGAAATAACTGAAAAAAAAAAAAGGGCCACTGCATAAAGGTCAAAATGGTTTCTTGAACTAGTGATTTCTTAAAACAATTTTAAAGAAAAAAATCAGTTCAGGCTAAATTGTTCTCTTCACGGCTGAGGTGTTATTATTTGGATTACTACAAGTGTCGTGTATTTTTGTTTCATTTCTTTAATATGTCATTTAATGTATATTTTTGTGTGTCTGTGCTATGTGTAACAGACTTTACGTTGTCTAAATATGTTATATGTTATGTATCCAGATGTTTGTTGAACTGTCCTGGACTTGTTTTGTAAAGCTTTTCGCAAAATCACATAGTTATGCGGCGGTAACATATGATATGTTTGTATCGCTTAGTTAACGGTGGCTGCTCTCAAAACAAGAAGGCTTATATTAAGTGTTACAAACAGTCCTGTCAGACCACAGAGCAGTGTTTCCTAATCTTTTTTTGGATCATGCCCCACTCTATACGCCAGAATAACAGCCAAGCAAGTTCTGAAAAAGTGTAATAAAAATATATTATAAAGCCCCCCCCCCCAACCCGGTGTGACATACGCATAAACTCATCAACCGCTGTAGACTGGCAAACAAAGTGGCCAGTTTGTTGATATGAGCCTTGTATATGTAACTCGAACTTTGAATATAACAGGCTTTACGGGGGTTTTCGTAACTACTGGTTGTATGTAATTCGAACGTTCGTAACTTTGAGACTGCTTGTACCCTATAATCAACTACTTGTAAAGAGCAGCATATGAAACCAAGTTCATGTATCATGGGGGAAACAATTTTGTACTCGGGCGTGTATGTGTACATCTACCTCTAAATTGGTACAGGTAAAGAATTTCAGGTGGACTGGATAGGATGGCCTGTAGCATGTTGATTCTTAAGGTGCGAATTTAGACAGCAATTTTTTTTTTTGGTTTTACGTGAATGATGAAAAAAGGCTGAAAATTAAGTAAAAAGAAAATACAACAAGTGAAAACAGAACGAAACAAGAAAAGAAAAGAGTAGAAGAAATCAGAAAGGCTATCAAGAAACTAGAATTAATGAAAAGAAGGAAAGGGGTGGGGAGGAGATTAAGAAATGGGGAGAAATAGAGAAAAGAAAAATGATAATTAGAAACAGTTCTGAAAGTTTGTGTACGGTCTCTGTGTAATATCAGACAAGGAAGTAGGGGACTAAAGCTTTTAAAGTGTTTTAGACAGTTTTAAAACAGAAGAGGAAAACGGAAGGAACCGATTTAGAGGGGAGAAGAGAACAACGAATAAGATAAGCATAAAAAAGACGAAGAAGAAAAATGTAAAGAAGAAAGGGAAGAAAATTAGTAGTGGTGGTAATAATAATTAAATAATTAATAATAATAATAATAGAAGAAGAATAAGAAGAAACATGGAAAGAAAAAAAAGAGTTACTAATACATACACAAATAAGAGTGTATGTATGTTATACGTATGTTATGAAGATTAGTACAGTAACAATGATTTTTCTTTGCTGACTTATTGAGAATAATAACATAAAGCTGTAACAAATATAATATTAAAAAAACCACAAGAGAAATGAGGAAGGAGAACAGAAGTAGAAAAAAAATAGAAGAAATAAAGAAAAGAAATAGTAAGAACCGTTTACATTTACATAAAGAAATTTACCATGCAAGAAACATCAATAAAAATGTAAAACTTAGCAAATAAAAGGGAAATATCTTCGTGCGTACTGAAGCAATCTGATAACCTCATGTTTGTCTGCATCGATTACCTATTAAAGTGTGCTATTTTTGTATTTATAATAACACTTCAGCGCAAACCACTTGGAGAGACAAAAGATAACTCTCTGCCATACTGGAAATGTTTCAATCACGAAGTAGGAGATAGAAGGTTGAGATATTGTGACAGGGTTAGATAAGGAAACATATAGCGAGTACAAGAGATGTAGGATTGAGGAAGTGAGAGATGTAAGATATGGGAGTATATAGCGAGTATTTGAGATATGTAAGGCTGAAGAAGTAAGATATGTGAAATGAGTGGAGGAGTAGAAAATACTTCAGTTTTCCCATTATCTTCCTTAGTTTTATGTTTATTTTTAACGTTTAGACTGGTCACATTCTCAACCTGCCTGCCTGCCTATCTACCGACCGACCGACCGAGCCAAATAAAAAAGTAACTTAATTTTTCTCTAAAAAATCTAAACAGAGTAGTAGACACTTGCAGTACAGATAAACTATGGCATTCCTCTCTAGATTTGTGTGCATGGAGACACATCGGCCATTTGGAAATATGACGTCAATTGACCAGATCATAGGTGGCTCACAATGAATAAGAGCTGCCGCCAAAGCTGAAGTGAACGAATGACACGGGGAAAACCGGCAGGTAACAATCGATGAGGGGCTGAAGAACTGAAGATTAGTCAGGGTACAGCGCACCACATCATTCACAACATGCTGTAATAATACTAAAACAGTTCAATCCTGATTTGAAAAATACATTGTGAGAAAGTTTGTGAAACTATGAAGACGTTTTGAAACGACGGAAATGCCTTTCTGCGACGAATGTTGGGGATACTTTCAGCCAGAGGCAATGCGAACCAAAGAGTTCCGTACAACTCCGCCCACAAGAACATTTATGCGTAGGTTCTTCTAGGAGTATAAAAACCCAATCCTTGAACATTACGCGCAAAAAGAATCACTTTCAATAGCGAAGCATATTGTAGTCTGCTTTAAGATCACTTGAAACCTACAATCAAGTCAAAACGTTGCGTTTTGCTCAGTTCCGATGTACTGTTATCGCATGATAACGCTTGTTCTCATGCAGCACGTGTGACAGGTCAACAAATTACGAATCTGCTTTAGGAGTGTTTTCCACATCTTTCATATTCACCTGACCTCGCACTATGTGATTATCATGTGATTAGACCCCTCAATGAGGCACTAGGAGAGAAAAAGTTCAGTACAGACGCAGGGATTAAAGAGGTCATGCATGGTTGGCTACGGGATCAGTCAGACGTTTCTTTCTCGCAGAATCCAGGCATTGGTGAACAGGTTGGCAGATGATCTGCAATGAACGTGGTGGAGACTATAGTGAAAAGTGACAGGAAAGTTTCAGTCATATTTGTACATTTTACCGAAAAAAAGTAACTGTTTGACTTTCCCTCGTATTTTTGTCTGTCTGTGTGTCTGTCTATCACTGGTGTATGTGAACAAGAAGCAGGATTGGAATCTCAAAGAGAAGGACATGACATCTAGTTTTGTACTGATGGAGTCACAAAATCTGAAAATAGGCACCTGTCACTTTTATCATGGAACAAAAGCAACTCAAGCAATTATCAACAATCATAACTAGATGTTCAAACTTCTGGCAACAACAACAAAATTAGTTTTTAACATGCCCCAATCTTGGGAATTTCTGAGTCCGATTTTGTTTTTGTTTTCTGTCATGTTGCTTTGCTTTTCTTTGGTAGTTTTTTTTTTCTTCATCTGTTTTCTTACAACTGACATATCGCACTTTCGTTTGTTCCATAAGTTCTTGTTTAGCTCACAGGCTCGTTCATGGAAGTCTGGTAAAATTTTCATTCTTCATGGGGTCATCATCATTAAATACTGTGTCAGTAGGCCTTGGAGGTCATTCTTCTCGATATATCTCGGTGCTTGACATTATCCATCAGCTCAGTCGGTGTGTTTTGTTTTGTTTCGTTTTTTTGTTGTTGTTGTGCCGTCACGTTAGACTGTCCATAACCTTTTTCTTGTGGTCTTTCCCTGCCTGTTGTTCCTGTTGTTATGATGTTTTCGAGTCCTCCTCTTCTCATTATTTGTCCAGCGAATGGTGATCGTCGTTTTCTTGTGGATTTAATTAGTTTCCTTTCTATATTCACTTTTGTTAGACATTCCTTGTTTGTCATCTTAGCTGTCCACGGGATATTCGTAACATTTGTCTGCATGGTGGAATAGTGAGCAGCACCACTATCTCTATAAAATACCTCACATGCACAGAGACATGACTTTCAAGCAAGTAAGAGGCGCTTTAAAACTTTTAAGCCCCTGCCTGCCTTGTGGGTAGGATAAAGTCCAAAGGCTACCGGACAGACCGCCCACAAATCTTCAGAAGGCAACAGGGAATTGTCTTAATTCTCAAGAACAGTGAAGTTCGTGGGGGTACCGACGTAATTATTCCTTGAAAGAATATATATATATATATATATATATATATATATATATATATATATACTTACTGCTTCGTGTAGTAGAATTATTTGAGCTAACCTATAAAAAAAAATAGTGCCAGAACTGTAGAGATATAAGATACTTCAAAACTGAAAGTACTCTATACCTTGAGCACAATAATAAATCACAGATTTATCTTAAATCACATAAAAATTTTCTGATGGAAGAGAGACCTGAATCAGTGCTGGAGGGAGAGAGATCTGAATCAGTGCTGGAGGGAGAGAGACATGAATCAGTGCTGGAGGGAGAGAGACCTGAATCAGTGCTGGAGGGAGAGAGATCTGAATCAGTGCTGGAGGGAGAGAGATCTGAATCAGTGCTGGAGGGAGAGAGATCTGAATCAGTGCTGGAGGGAGAGAGACCTGAATCAATGCTGGAGGGAGAGAGATCTGAATCAGTGCTGGAGGGAGAGAGATCTGAATCAGTGCTGGAGGGAGAGAGATCTGAATCAGTGCTGGAGGGAGAGAGACCTGAATCAATGCTGGAGGGAGAGAGATCTGAATCAATGCTGGAGGGAGAGATATCTGAATCAGTGCTGGAGGGAGAGAGATCTGAATCAGTGCTGGAGAGAGAGAGATCTGAATCAGTGCTGGAGGGAGAGAGATCTGAATCAGTGCTGGAGGGAGAGAGATCTGAATCAGTGCTGGAGGGAGAGAGATCTGAATCAGTGCTGGAGGGAGAGAGATCTGAATCAGTGCTGGAGGGAGAGAGATCTGAATCAGTGCTGGAGGGAGAGAGACCTGAATCAGTGCTGGAGGGAGAGAGACCTGAATCAATGCTGGAGGGAGAGAGATCTGAATCAGTGCTGGAAAGACCTGAATCAATGCTGGAGGGAGAGAAACCTGAGTCAATGCTTCAGGTGTAACATAGCGTCTTGCAAGTTATGACTGTAGCATTATTATAGCCTTGTAAATTAGCATATTATTATTATCACTGTCATCATTTTTATTATCGTTATGATTATTATTGATAAGATTATAGGTAAGAAAGAATGGAAAATTTGAGAACCGTTGGGAGTGGAGCACTCCCGCGGTATTAGTAGTATTACAATAGAATTAAATAGATACTTAGAAATGCTAGACATAATGAAGCTGAGGGAAAGGCAGATTAAAGAGATACACCCATATTATTATAGTCCTACCACGACTAAACTGAATGGTTAAATCAATAATGTGAAGACAGACGGACGGATACTATGTAAACATATATCCCCTACACGTGTTGCATACACATGATAATGAATAAGAAGGGTTTACCCACGTAAGAAAATTGAACAGACGGAATTGATGAGGCACATTTGCTCATCTTAGGACGTAGTTTGCACACATGAATAGTCCAGCAGACCAACAAAATGACCAAAGGGAGCAGACTGATTTATCCAGAAGTTCAATAAGTATGCAGCCAACCAGCTGACCAACAGAAAGATCTAGAAGTCTGTCCTATTGTACATCTAATTTACGATATACAAAAAGCCAGCATGCAGTTTTGAAAAGAACAGAAAGGGGAAAGACAGAGAAGACAGGAGGAGGAGAAAAGAAAATAGGAGAGTAACGACAGATAGAACGGATGTACAACAGATATTCAGGAGATTAGTTAAGAACCAGAAGTAGTTTAGGACAGACAGAAGACAGATGTGTTTCAAGTTAGAAAGTGATTATTAGTATTGCGTGAGAAATGCAGAAGATTTGATATTTTTGGAACTTCGTGTAAAATGATTCAGGTGATGCCTCAGTTTGATACTTGTGAATTGCGACTGGTAAACATTAAAGTTTGATTCAAGAATGAATTTTATAGCGACCATGTGTGTTAAGATTTCCGTCTTGAGGTAAAACATACAGTATCATGAGTAGTGACATTCTGAGCTGTTGGACACTCTATACAAATTTTTACAAGAGTCAAAAGGTGCAAATAAACTTGTAATTCTAGTTCAGAACAAATGGAGCTCACAGTACTTGTACAAGACTAGCATAAACAAACAAACTTTATTCAAATATAACTCATACCATTATAAAAGAGGGGGAGAGAACTGAATCAATGCAGGAGGGAGAGACAGCTGAATTAATTATAGAGGAATCTACACACACATACACATATATATATATATATATATATATATATATATATATATATATATATTAAAAACGCATGAAATTTTTACACAATATACATGGATATGTCATTTAAACATCAGTATTATTCAACATAATCCCCATCAACTTGTACAGCTTTACGCCAGCGCGAAAAAAGTGCATGTATTCCTAGCCCATACCAGATTTTCTCTTGATTATGTAGCCATTTCATCGCTGCATGCATCACTCCTTCGTCATCTTCAATTCTTACCCCTCGGAGTGCATCTTTAAGTGGACCAAACAGATGGAAATCAGAGGGTGCCAAATCGGGACTACAGGGTGGATGGGGTAGTACAGTCCATTCCAATTTGGTGATTGCTTCCCTTGTTGCCGGACTTGTGTGAGAGCGCGCACTGTCGTGAAGGAGAAGCAGGTCTGCTGGATTCTTGTGGGGCCGAACTCTGCCAAAACACTGACTGGGTTTTTCAATGTCTTAATGTAAGCTTGCGAACTGATTGTCTCTCATCTTGGCATAACATCCACAACAATCACACCTTCAATGTCCCAAAAGACAGTGATCATGACCTTTCCAGCTGAAAGAGTTGTCTTGACTTTCTTTCTTCGTGGTGATTGCGGATAATGCCATCCATAGACTGTCTTTTTGTGTCAGGTTCAAAATGATGTGCCCAGGTTTTATCACCTGTTACGATCTTAGCCAAAATGTTCTCTCCACAGCACTGAAACGCTCCAACAATTCAGAAGAAATTGGTTTCCTTTGCAATCGATGGTTATTTGTGCGACTTCGAGGAACCCATCTTGCGTAAACCTTAGAATATCCGAGAGCTTTTATAACCGCATTTACACTACCATTGCTGACTGACAGCTTTAGGGTCAGCTGTTGAATACGTCTATCAGTAAGACTAATGCCCTCAGCGCATTTCAACATTTCTGCCTTGGTGGCTGTGGCAGGATGTCCACAGCGCCGTCGATCATACAACTCCTTATCTCCACTTATTGATTCTTTGATTCTCTGAATCCAGCGACTGACTGTACTCCTGTCGACTGAAAAACTTCCATACACATCACATAGATAAATGTTCACAACAGTTTCCTTTTCTACAACGAGAAATTCTATTCTGAGAAATTCTATTCGCTGCTTATACCGCAAGTTGCTAAACAAGCTTCATTTCAACGGTTGGGGCAGCCATATTCTTTGGCCGGTTGCGGGGCGATTTGGTTACATAATTGGTACATGCCATATTTAAAGAGTGCAAAATTTCATGTTTCTATCTTTATTATTAGATGAAAAAAATGATGTGGTGCATTACTTTCTGAACGCCCCTCGTATATATATATATATACATATATCGCATTGAAAGAGAGAGGAGAGAAAGCGAAAGAGAGAGAGAGAGAGAGATTAAGCGAATGAGAGAGAGAGAGAGCAAAAGAGAGAGAGAGAGAGAACATAATCCATGCATTTATTCTTGTAACACTCACTCTTTAAAGCCCTCAGTTTTCTTTAATAAATCAAAGATCTTCCCTGCCTGGCAGCGTGGCCCAAGGTCAGCGAGAAGTCGGAGGACGGGAATAATCTGGGATTCACGCGAAGTGCTTCCCCAATTCCTTTATTTCTTTCCCATAATTCTCCACATGAATTCACTAATCGCACCGATTCACATGAATACAAGATAGAACACAGCGTTAATACATACAGCATTTTTGCATATACTCTGTACTGTAGCACATTTTTCCTTTGGTTTTTTTTTTATTTGGAGATTTTAAATTTCGCACTTTTCCTCTTCTTTTTCTTAAAATCCTCGATCTAACATAACATCGTTTTTTTATTCTTTGGATCCTCGATCTAACATAACATCGCTTATTTTTTCTTTAGATCCTCGATCTAACATAATATCCTGTATGTTTTCTTTGGATCATCGATCTAACATGATATCCTGTATGTTTTCTTTGGATCCTCGATCTAATATAATACCCTGTATGTTTTCTTCGGATCATCATTTATTTTTTCTTTGGATCCTCGATCTAACATAACATCGTTTATTGTTTATTTAGGACCCCGATCTAACATAACATCGTTTATTTTCATGACTCACATCCGTCAGAAACACAGACCGAGCGACGAATAATTATAAACTATTCTCTATAGTTAGAATCTGTTGTTATTGCTGTTACAATCCAAAATTCCATTCCACAACACCAAACTATATATATATATATATATATATATATATATATATATATATATATATATAAGAAACAGATCAGACCAGTTAATCTATATGGGTCAGAAACATGGAGTACAGCTACACAAAATGAAAACCACATATAAACATTAGAGAATAGAATTCTGTAAAGAATTTGTGGACCGTTAAGAGACCCTAATAACACAACAATGAAGGTACGAAGTAACAAAGAAATCTACACGTTGTTTAACTCTCCGCTTATAACAATCATTATGAAAAACAATAGACTGAGGTAGTTCGGGCATTTAGAGAAAATGGAGGAGGATACAGAAACAAAGACTGTCTATACAGAAGTGATGGAAAGGGATAGACCGAGAGGCAGACCCAGACAATCATGGCAATACAACGTAGAAGAAGATATACTCCCTCTTGTTGGAATCGATAACTGGCAAGAAAAAGATCGAGTACAGAGAAGAATGAAGACACGTTTTGTCTGTAGCAATGAGCCTCGGTGACTCACAAAGTTGCTGAATTCGGCAGCTATTCAAAGAAGAAGAAGAAGAAGATTATTTGTAGTAAAGACATAACATACAAATTCTTAGCCCCAGAATCTGCATCGAATTTTGAACTGATGAAAGTATAAAATTAATGAAGCACGGACAAGTGAATAGCAGTAGGTTAAAGATACCTCTGTCATGATATAGAGACATCTGGGGGATATGGCGTTACTCCCGTATTTTCCTTCACTTGTCCTCGAGTATCGAGTGATGTAATTAGCAAATCGCAAGGCCGATTTTCCTTTTCCCTGATCCCGAGAGAGCCAGGTATCTATTTCTACAGCTGGATAATTGGGGTGCCTCCGGCTGGATCCCAACACAGCCATGGGAGGCAAGTGCGCTAACAACTTTCGTTAATCAGGCGCCCATTGCGGGTGAAGACAGGTTTAGATATACTGTTTAAACAGTGAATGGCAAAGGTTCCCGTTCTCGTGTGCGGGGCTGCTCCTACACAGCCTGTGTGATGCTGCTCATCACAACAGTCTGTGCGACCCCACTTTTCACAACAGTCTGTATGATGCCACTCATCACAACAGTCTGTGTCATGCCGCTCATCACAACAGTCTGTGCCATGCCGCTCATCACAACAGTCTGTGTCATGCCACTCATCACAACATTCTGTGTCATGCCACTCATCACAACAGTCTGTATCATGCCGCTCATCACAACAGTCTGTATGATGCCGCTCATCACAACAGTCTGTATGATGCCGCTCATCACAACAGTCTGTGTCATGCCACTCATCACAACAGTCTGTGTCATGCCGCTCATCACAACAATCTGTATGATGCCACTCATCACAACAGTCTGTGTCATGCCACTCATCACAATAGTCTGTGTCATGCCACTCATCACAACAGTCTGTGTCATGCCGCTCATCACAACAGTCTGTATGATGCCGCTCATCACAACAGTCTGTATGATGCCGCTCATCACAACAGTCTGTGTCATGCCACTCATCACAACAGTCTGTGTCATGCCACTCATCACAACAGTCTGTGTCATGCCGCTCATCACAACAGTCTGTGTCATGCCGCTCATCACAACAGTCTGTGTCATGCCGCTCATCACAACAGTCTGTATGATGCCGCTCATCACAACAATGTGTGTCATGCCGCTCATCACAACAGTCTGTGTCATGCCGCTCATCACAACAGTCTGTATGATGCCGCTCATCACAACAGTCTGTATGATGCCGCTCATCACAACAGTCTGTATGATGCCGCTCATCACAACAGTCTGTGTCATGCCACTCATCACAACAGTCTGTGTCATGCCACTCATCACAACAGTCTGTGTCATGCCGCTCATCACAACAGTCTGTGTCATGCCGCTCATCACAACAGTCTGTGTCATGCCGCTCATCACAACAGTCTGTATGATGCCGCTCATCACAACAATGTGTGTCATGCCGCTCATCACAACAGTCTGTGTCATGCCGCTCATCACAACAGTCTGTATGATGCCGCTCATCACAACAGTCTGTATGATGCCGCTCATCACAACAGTCTGTATGATGCCGCTCATCACAACAGTCTGTGTCATGCCACTCATCACAACAGTCTGTGTCATGCCACTCATCACAACAGTGTGTGTCATGCCGCTCATCACAACAGTCTGTATGATGCCGCTCATCACAACAGTCTGTGTCATGCCGCTCATCACAACAGTCTGTGTCATGCCGCTCATCACAACAATGTGTGTCATGCCGCTCATCACAACAGTCTGTGTCATGCCGCTCATCACAACAGTCTGTATGATGCCGCTCATCACAACAGTCTGTATGATGCCGCTCATCACAACAGTCTGTATGATGCCGCTCATCACAACAGTCTGAACTGATACACCTCATCCAGTCACTATGGAGTCGCCTTAGAGGCATGAAAAGGCAGCCTGGCTTCTAAAGCAATGACTAATTTTCTTAGGTAACTCCAGGGAAGTCAATAATGACATGGCGGTATGATAACTCTGCTGAAATTCTTCTTCTTCTTCTTCTTTCGCAGGTCTGCTGAAAATGAAAGACATGCACGTACTATGAAGCTCTTTTGTTTTTAAATATGAAAACCATACTGTCAGAATCTGATGTGTATCAATACCTAAATCACAATATACAGTTAAGATGTGTTCCAGTATAAAAGCCACGCATTCAATCTCTGATATTTTCATTTTAGTATGAAAGACCTCTTGCAAAGCTCTGATGTGTAAATTGTGTAAATTCTGTGACACAAAAATACAGTTTTTAATTTGTATCAGTCGCGCAAGACACCGAAAACACTTATCCATAAAAACAGCGGAGATAAATGTTAAAATGAACAGTTTTAGAAGAGGCATTAAGGATGAAAGATTGTGCCAGAACACACGAAATATGTTAGACACAAAAAAATATGTTGCTCCTGTTGTAGTATTTCACTGTTATTATCAGAGTTATCATCATCATCACAAGAATCTGCTAATGTAGAGCTCCTTTTTTTTGCCTTTTAAACTCTGTGACACTATACATGCTCCATCCTTCGTCCCTATGTCGCCATATGCAGCCCCAATATGTTTTAGTTTTTCTAACCTGAAAACACAAGAAGACACAGACTGAACGATTTCAGCTGCTGTAAGAAAACTTGGAACCGTGACACTGTTTGTAGACCACATCCCTGGAGAAAAGCTATGGAGCTTCGTTTTTTTCTTCTCCCCTAGGACATCAATGAGAAGAGATCATTGGTAAAGAGCTCACAGACGCGCCAACATGAGAAGAGAAATATCAAAAGGCTAACTATTCCAAAGCTGACTATAAGCTAAACTTAGAAATCAAAGCTGTAACAAATCATGTCCCCCCTTTTTTTTTGCATATATTACGTTTTTAGTATTCCATAAGAATACATCTTCCTATTCGAAGAGTGCAAAATTTGGTAGGAAAGTAGTGCTTTAGTCTACTGAAACAAACATAAATTAGCACCTCATGAAGACTGTAAACAAATATCCAAACAAGCATCTATATCGGCAGAGCGCTCAAAAACTGGAAAGGTGGGTCAGATGTGCGAGTTTAGAACGAACCTGTCAAAGTAAAAAAAAAAAATTATAAGAAAATTACCCATATCAGTTAAACTGTGGAAGCAAATGAACACTAACAGCACATCTATCAAAACGTGAAAACAAAGCAAAAAGCTTACTCCGTAATTTCAAATTATCAGGTTACAGTCACATGAAAGCATGTTACTTTAGAAAAAAAAATTTTTTTCAGACACTTAATTGAGAAGGAAAATCGTCTGTTCTACTGGATTCTGTAGAATTTTAACTGGGAAGCGCAGCTTTACAGCCAAATGCCGCGTTATCTCAGGAGATAGGAAGATGCAATAATCCTCTTGACAAGGATAATCGCTAATATTGTGTTGGTGCAAAGAAAAGAATTCCTCTATCACCGTCAAGAAGCAAAAATGTATACAGCTACGAATGCAGCTTAATATGAACTCCCCGCTAAGCTCTACACTGTTCATCATTACCAATATGTGGCTCATAATCATGTTCTTTCTTTCTTTCTTTATCTATCCTCCGTCTTTGTCACGCCTCTTTATTATGTTTCTGTGCATAGAGAAGAGACAAAATTTGCCATATTTCCTAGTAGCTGTCCAGTCTGCTGCTCTTTAGCAGTCAGTACCACATTGATATTTGGCTTTTCATACGTATGGCTCTACTGTACCATACTTCATGACGTTATATATTATTTTTCTTAATTTTTCGATCACTGATATAAGTGCTAGGTAAGAACCTTATCTTTGACTCCAATCATTTGAAGCTTGATTAGTTCGTACTGTAATCATATGGTTATATTGTTAAGTCTTCATATACAGTCTACGACAGTAATTAGAGATCTTTCTCTAGTCAACTTCACGGCTTGGAGGACTCTTCGGAAACGTGGCTTAGACTTCCACCATAAGTTCCAATCTCTGTTACCATCTTAAGAGCTCCTATAAGCAGTGTATTTTCCATCAGCTTTTGTATGTAAGTGAACCTGATTGCTGATTCCAGCTTTAATTCTTATAAACTGTACACGTTTTGATGCATTATACTCTTTGCTGATATAAATGAGAAATCCATTCTCGAGCCGCCATTATCAGAAACAAATTTTTTAAATGCCTCTAAAAATAAATCCACCAGTGATGAATCTACGACCTATATGAAAAATATAAGTGACAGTAATAAGACCAGTAGAGTAGCTTGAGCACTGCTTTATAATAATACAACGAATCAAATGAAAGTTAAATTTTAACCCTCAAAAGAAACAGAATAAAACGAATGTCTAATAGGTCCAAATTAACTCAGCATTACTAGTGCAGATCAATAAAGCCTGGACAGATTTCTAACTCTTGAGTTCAATTATAAGTACTGTGGTTCGGTTTCTTCAAAATCTTCTCTGATGAAACCTAAGAGAGAAGAGTGACAGCAGTTAACGTCCATTCACACGGGCTTCACCTTCAATCTTCAGAGCCCTGATCGAATTCTAACAAGACTATCACGTGCTAGAAGACGTCAGGGGCACACCGTATTAAGAATGAGAATGTAATACAAAATGGCGTGATTTTCTCCTGGAGATTTTCAACACGGATGTGAAAGGAGAACAAGTGTTAAGCTATGATGTGAAAGGAGAACAAGTATTAAGCTATGATGTGAAAGGAGAACAAGTATTGAGCTGTGATGTGAAAGGAGAACAAGTATTGAGCTGTGATGTGAAAGGAGAACAAGTATTAAGCTATGATGTGAAAGGAGAACAAGTATTAAGCTATGATGTGAAAGGAGAACAAGTATTAAGCTATGATGTGAAAGGAGAACAAGTATTAAGCTATCTAAAGAACTATCTGGTATGAGCAAAATCTCACGGGTCATAATATGTACTATATTTAATATAATCCTTGACTGACTAGAACTATACGAGTATGCGACCAGTTCACGCAGGACAACACGACACTCTAAGCATATACAAGACTGTTCTATTGGGCAAATATAAATGAAAATGAGCATGTAATGATAGCAAGAAAAATGAAAAAGATGGAAGATACTGGTGAAACGGTTGGAGTGATTGATTGAAGCTTTGAGGGGAAGTTCTCAAGATAGCATAGGGACTAGAGAATGGCGGAGAGATTACAATGAAACCATTTTTCACGCGCCTTTTTTCCAATGCCTTCAGTAGCATTACAGTGAAGTATTAAATCAAGAAGACCGTGAACTTCACTGATACTGAACATTTATCGACGATGGCAGTTCAACAAAACATTTGCATTTAAAAGGAGTAGTATGCTAGATTGGCGGCCTAATTGGCTGAGTGGTTAGGCCCTCGGTCTACTAATTCGGTGGGTTCAAGTCCCAACAATGGGGATTCTTTCTGGTACCACTACACCAGAAAAGCCTCGGGGTCCACCCAGCCTCTAAAACTTGGTACCACAGAAATCTGGGAAGGTAAATGCGACCACATCACACTTTCATATGCCGAAGGTCTTGGAAATACGGGCCTAACACCGTATCCTCACTGTCTTAATGACATGGAAATGGGGATTTTACCTTTTACCTTTACCAGTATACTGGGTTATGACATTTACTCGAGATATGGCAGCTACAACATGTATCTCATGTGTGATAGATAATACCTTCAAAATTTATAAATACTTTTACAGAACTTCCTCCGTACTACATGCTGTCTTGTTCACGGCTGGCGTTGATTGTTTCAGTGAAATATTGGTAGAATCAGTCGTGAGTACACCCTAACCTGTACCTAGTGTAAAATCCGTCTTATAAGACGAGATAAACCATTATAAATGTGTAATGAATCTGTTCGTGTCTACAGCACCATAAAGACTCAAATCTTACTATTGTGCTACAAAGACTCGAAAATTATCTCGCAGTTTTGAAAGTTTGATATGAAGAATCGAAAACTATCCTGTACATTGAAAGATATCACAGCATATCACGATTAAAAAAAATACACACAGACAAGCCACTGAACTGTTTGATTCTTTTTCTTTTCCAAAGAATTAAGACGAACATAAAACTTGTAGGATGTCAGACATGGCAAAGAGCAGGGCCACCGAGAGTGAGGGCCACCCGCTGTTTTGCTCTGCGGGCCCGACGGGATTTTCTTGTTTTAAGGGTGGGTTTGGAGTTGATAAAATAAAAATAAGTGGCGATAAGGTCGTCTTGACTTTCAAACTTTATATCAGAGACCCTGGCAAGGAATTATGTACAAAATCTGAGCCTACAATATTAAACCATGACAATATACAAAATCTGAGCCTACAATATTAAACCATGACCGCTGTTCTATCACTTGTAACCACTACCACAAGCATCTGCTGCAGGTACTAAAACTTCTGCAGCTGTTAAGATCAATGTAAGTAATGCAATATTTAAACTCCGGTTAAAATTATTCATACTTCAACTTTGATCATTCAAACTTCATATTTCTTATGAATTTATAATCGTTAAAGGACAAGCTGTGCTTATCATTACCGGAGCTGAACTTGGAATACCAGTTTCATATCCATTTTCCGGAGTCACAGGTTTCAGATCTTTATTGTATTTACTATTTACCGGATAAAAAGAGATAATACAGTAGCGAATGAAACAAACAAATAATGGACTGAGCAGGTTAAAAAATATTAATCACACACATGTACACAAAGACAGGAAATCTAGCTAAGGTAGAACTGCACTAAGATAAATGCAAAGTATAAAACTACAACTAATACGTGCAAAGATATTAGTAAAAAAATGGCGCCCTTTCGTTAAAACAATTGTCGCCACAAACAGTGCTGAGTGTTGTACAAAACGTTTTAACGGTGGATCAGTTCATATGGCAGTATCGTTCTGGCTTGAAATGAGTGTTTAACAATCCTCTTACGGAAAATCGGCGGTCAAGCTGCAAAAACAAAAAATTACGAAATGACATGGGGTAAAATACGAAATGACATGGGGTAAAATACGAAATGACATGGGGTAAAAAAACGCTAAGACAGAACGGAGAAAGACTTGTTGGCGGAGAGTCAACATCTTGACAAATCCAGCAGACACATGAACTACACAGCTGACATATCCGCGGCATCTCGTAAGATCTCTAGAACAGCCCGTCAAGCGTTAGAAATGCTTGACTTCATTTCTGTTGATTTAAATCAAAGTCAGTTCAGAAAGCACTCCTGTTCGTTATAAGCCATGACGTCTTTAATTTGACGTGCTTTTTTTTTTGTTTGTTTCTTTCTAAGCTCAGACAAAGCTTTTGGAAAGCGCTTCCGCGGAACTGTCAGAAGTCTCACTGTTTTGGCTGACAACAAAGAAATATCACAACAAATATTTGCAGCGAAGTAGTTACGTTCTGAAGAATGTGTATGCTGAGTCGTGCACTGGACAGACGGAAATGCTTTTTGTTTTCTTTTCCTTGCCGAGTTGTCTTCTTTGATTCTTAACAGAGTTCACACATAATGGATTTCACCGCTTTCGTTTGTTCTCTCTTTGACAAAGACGAAAGTTTGCAAGAAAGGATTTTTTTTTTTACTCTGTAGCAAAACTAAGCCATGCTACGTTCCTTCTCAGAATTTGAATGTTATTTTCATAACTTTACCACAGTGAGATGTATTTAAATCTTATTATATAATTTTCTTGATCTGTGTATATATGGCGGCTTATTTTCTAGTGCGCCAAAGGGCACATTAGATTCTGCTGGTGTATGTCGGTGAACAGTGTGGTTTTATTTTCCAAAGGTTCTATACTTTTTCTTTTTTTACGTTTTGGTCAGAATTAAGTAAACTTCTTATCTAAGTTTCACCTGGCGTTATGTTTTGACAAGTGACATCTGCTATAATTGTATTGTTGTAGATATGTGCATGACATGGTTTTATTTGTAGTCTGCAAAAGAAGAAGGAGAAAAAATTTTTTTTCATTTTCCGTATGCCCTTGTGCTCAGTACCATATCAGTAGTAAAATTGGAAACTTATAAAAACACATAGAAACAACAACAACAACAGAAAGCATGACGCCGTAATAAGTCAGACAGAAGGTGCCTGACTTGTTTGTTTCCTCGCTTATTTTACTTTTCTATTACCCACAACCCATACTGCTCAACAATCATTTCCAAACTCCGTCAGTAACAGGCAAATCTCTTTCCACCGTGCCACACCGTTTCTCTGTATATTTATCTTCATTCCCACTTTCTTTTCTCTTTCTCTTTCTATCCATTGTTTCATATCCAGCTCAACAGTCAAATTTCATCAACCTCGGCCTCCCTACCCACCCCCACAAAATGACGGTCATGACGGAGCTAAAATGGAAAATTATTCAAGGATTGTTTCGGTGTGCAGAAGGTGCCGCAGTGGGAAATACAGAAGAAAGGATGAAAGAGAATCGTAGAAAAAAAAGAGAGATTAAGTAGCTCGGGAAGAAGAAAGAAGAAAGAACTCCAGGCGAGAAAATAAGTGGAGCTTTGAGACGGCATCAGCATATACATTCTGGACGCGGGCCAGCTAATTTCGGCGTGATGAGCCATTCAAAGGCGTTCAGAAAACGGGACTAGCCGTGCCCTGTGCTACTGGCTGTTGCCAGTTTCAACAATTTAAGCTAACCTGGAGTTTGGCTGTTATTTCTGACTGATCGAATGGCTGATTTTACTAGTCAGCTTTTCTGACCGCAGCTGAGACTTGGGTCGATGGATGGGTCGAAGATATTGATTCTATCCCTAGGTCATGTTTTATATACAAAGCGAGATCACTTCTACAGCAACAACAAAACATTAATTACTAATCACAGCTATGTACACGGTAATGAATTACATCGATGATATTGCCTCCGATACACCGCTAACTTGTAAAAAGAAAAAAATACCAGATCTGCTATTAATTTGTATATAATCATTAGATTACATAAATATACCACAATGCGAGCCTTTTAATATGTCTTTGCATTTCTATAAACAGCGCCATGCTAATAGTTGCCTATATATTTTTCAGCATAGAATCACGCATTAACGACATTTCTTCGGATATAAGTATATTTTTAAAAATACATTCATATACGAGGTGAAGTCACTAAGTAACTCGCAAATGCCTGTTACAACAAAAAAAATACTAAATGCGACAGTAATTTGAAAACTTTTAATTTTTGAACCTACGTTATTCCCCTATTTCTCAACATAATCGCCACCAACATTGATACATTTGTCCCATCATGTAATCAGTGTGCAATACCCATGGCATAAAAATCAGGAGTTCGATTTCTGAACCATTTTTTTACTTCTGTTTCAACCTCTTCGTCACTCGAGAAGGTGGTTTTTCAATGGACCAAACAGGTGAAAATCACTTGGAGCTAAGTCAGGACTATAGGGTGGATGTTCACGAACTTACCAACCGAACTGGCTAATTTTCTCTTTGGTTAACCGAGCCGTATGTGGTTTGGCATTGCCATGAAGGAGAAGCACACCTCTAGTCAGCAGACCAGTACGTTTTCTTCGAATTGCATCCCGTAGTATCGACAGAACTTCACAGTACGATACAGAATTCACACTGTCACCATACTTCTGGAACGTCTATACGGTTCTGTTGCAATCTGAACAGGACGGCCAAGTCGGACTTTGTCAACAATTTCGGTGCGTCCCTGAGAAAATTCTTTTACCCAGTTGTAGACCGCTTTACGTGATAAACACTTTTCAGCATAAAATGTAATCATTTCCTTATGAATGTCCTCAACTGAATGTCCTTTAGCCCACAAAAATCGCACTACACTTCTCTGTTCTTCTTTGGGACACACTAACAGTTGGGTAGCCATTTTGTTATTGCTTTGCGCATGCGGACGTAACTCCCAGCGCCCCCTACATACAACTATTATAAAGTTGAATGATGGTACTATCTAAGGATATACTTAAATACTACATGATAACTGCCACTGATAAAATATTTCAATTTGCGGTTTACTTAGTGACTTCCCCTCGTACATAACACTTTCTTAGATGCAGCTTCGTTCAAGTTCACAAGATAGGTAATCCCTCATGTAAACAGCCTGTTATCAGCGCCCAGGACATTAGGCTGTAAACACTGTTTAGTATACAAGTTGTTGCAAAGATATTTTCCAGTTAGTTCGGGATGTGTCTCGGTGGGCTAGCCATTGTTTGATTATGTGAATGTGGTTGGTTCTTGATATTGAAGTATATATAGCGTCATTGTGCCCTACATTGATTATGTTGGAAGTATATGTGATATGTGGTTGCTGGCTATGATTCTATCCAGCACTCAGGACTCAGTTAGGTTGGTTGTATATGAGTTTGGTTAGCAGAGATGATTTCAAAAAGATGATTAAGGATGATAGTATATGTGCTGGGTGCACCCATAGGTATGTATTGGAAGGTTGTAGTACGAGCTGGGATGGTGTTAATATATATTTATATACAGGTGATATGGGTTGACATACAATAATGCTTTTGGCCTATGCTGATAACATGGTATAATTTATGCAAGAGACCTTGAAGGATGGTTCATGTATGCATATTTCTTTTGCCATGAGATTGATGTCGTTGTCATACACATATAGTATATATGTAACGTTGTTAATGCTCATTAACAGCTGTTCATAATAAGGGATTTGCTATGTTCTAGTGTTTATGATAAAGGTGCTATGAGGGCCCTCACTCGTTTGATAATGCTTTACTTGTCTGTTATGTAAATATTCAATGCATTGCTGGGCTGTTATAAGTACTGTGTGTGCTCATGACGAGTGTGTTGATGTTGTCGTAATAAACTTATTTTGTTAGTTATTTTTACACACTGAGATATTTGTTTAGAATTTGGTATAAGAGATGATAAGAAAGTAGAGTAGACATAATATCTATAGCTTGAACTGTTGGCTAACAAGGATCCGGGAACCGGAATGATTGTGATCAGATATTCTTCAAAGTTAGTGTTGGGGGTTGGAGGGGATATATAGATGAAATGTATGCTTGGAAAAGGGGGGGGGGGGTCACAGTAGGTTTGTAGCTTTGAAAGAATTTTAATTACTTAATTACCACTCTCACAGAGAGTATTCTCTCGCTCTCTCCTTTACACTCCCCCTTTTCCGTTTTTTTTGTTTTTTGTTTTGTTTTCGCTTCTTATGAGTTTTATACATCATACACATTAATGTTAACATTCTCTGCCTCTTTGTCCTGTATGTTTTTGCATGAATGAGACGCAAGCTGAAACGTTATAACTGTCTGCTCGTTGATTACTAATGCCATTGCTACTTTTTCTTGTTAATTTCTTATCCAGGGGTTTCGCTATAAACCAACGCACTGGACAAAGAGTGGCTCCATCTAACCACAGGAACCAACGCTGTGGTGAAAAAAAAAAAGAACTTTAAAAAAATGTAGCTAATCCACATTAGTTCTAAGATGATATATTAGAAGGGACAAATGAGGCTGGGGTGAGAGTCGGTAATTAGAATTTTCAAGGCCCAGTTTTAAGACAACGTACAAAGAGAAACATCTGCTGTACTTTCTTTCCCCTTAAAGCTATGCTTCGCCTGAAAGCGACGGATCATGCAGACGAAAAGCCACCAACACGAGTATATAAAAGCTCTGGATCTAAGCAACGGAAAACCACCAACACGAGTATATAAAAGCTCCGGATCTAAACAACGGAAAACCACCAACACGAGTATAAAAAAGCTCCGGATCTAAGCAACGGAAAACCACCAACACGAGTATATAAAAGCTCCGGATCTAAACAACGGAAAACCACCAACACGAGTATATAAAAGCTCCGGATCTAAACAACGGAAAACCACCAACACGAGTATATAAAAGCTCTGGATCTAAGCAACGGAAAACCACCAACATGAGTATATAAAAGCTCTGGATCTAAACAACGGAAAGCCACCAACACGAGTATATAAAAGCTCTGGATCTAAGCAACGGAAAGCCACCAATACGAGTGTATAAAAGCTCCGAATCTAAGAAACAGAAAGCCACCAATACGAGTGTATAAAAGCTACGAATATAAGAAACAGAAAGCCACCAATACGAGTGTATAAAAGCTACGAATCTAAGAAACAGAAAGCCACCAATACGAGTGTATGAAAGCTACGAATCTAAGAAACAGAAAGCCACCAATACGAGTGTATGAAAGCTACGAATCTAAGAAACAGAAAGCCACCAATACGAGTGTATGAAAGCTACGAATCTAAGAAACAGAAAGCCACCAATACGAGTGTATGAAAGCTACGAATCTAAGAAACAGAAAGCCACCAATACGAGTGTATGAAAGCTACGAATCTAAGCAACGGAAAGACACAGAGGCTATTATATAAAAGCTCCGCACCTAAGCAAACGGAAAGACATCAAAAAGGATATATAAACCCACTGAATCCAGGCAAACGGAAAGACATCAAAAAGGACATATAAACCCACTGAATCCAGGCAAACGGAAAGACATCAAAAAGGATATATAAACCCACTGAATCCAGGTAAACGGAAAGACATCAAAAAGGATATATAAACCCACTGAATCCAGGTAAACGGAAAGGCACTCGCACCAGTATATAAAAACGCCGGATCCAAACAAAACGGAAATGTACTAACATGAATATATAAATGTGGTTACCCAGCAACTATAAAGAAACAGCACAAAATGCGCAGCTGAAATAAGAAAGGCACAATCAGCTTTATTAACAAATTTTAAAAAATGATCTTAGAGTGGTTAAAAGAATATTGTGATACTATACACAGATATTGCGGCGTTTTGCTTGTGCGATTTCAACAATAAAGAAATGAAACAGAAATGTGGTTGTTTTGAGAAAGATAAAACATATATCCTGGACGGCAAGAGAAGCAAATGAAGAAGTTTTCATATCAGTTCCAGAACAATTAAAACTAATTAAAATCATAAGGAAAAGATAATGACAACTGTATGCACTTGTCATGAGAAGAAAGACGTTAGAGAAGCTGACACTGGAAAACTTAAGATGGAAAGAAGGAGGGAAAGAGACAGTAAGAAAATATCAGAACTGGTTAAACAAGTTGGGCAGGAATAGAAGGACAACTATTCTACGTGGAAGTACACAGTGGGACAGGGATAGAAGGACAACTATTCTACGTGGAAGTACCCAGTGGGGCAGCAATAAAAGACAACTATTCTACATGGAAATACCCAGCACTGCACGAAATAAAAAAGAAAAAAAATGAGGTCGCAAACGCTTATCAGCTGGTCAAAATGTATGAAATTATTATGAGGTCTCAGTCATTTTCATCTGCGCCAGGCAATAAATAAAATGCTCCAATCATTTTTACTTTCCTCCTTCCCCCCCCCCCCCCCTTCATTGTGTTGGTAATGGAGGAGTTTACTGATATGAAATCTTTCTGGAATCATCCAGTTTAGTCGGACTGGTTGATGATGTTGCGGTTCTTCCACTAGATCGGTGGTTCTCGATTAAGAAAAGTCCATGGACCTTCAGCTGTTTCCAAATCCAGGCCACAGGCCCCTGTATGCTTGGAAAAGTTTCATATGTGTATGGTAGCTACGTGCTTTACATGCAAAAGATCTTTTTTTCAGAATATGTAGGTAACCTTTAATGAGTAAACGCTACACTATACTAAAACACAGCACAAACTTGGTGAATTTTTTAAAATATTTTTAAAATGACACAACAATTAACATTCCTACTTGTTCTGACAAATGAACAGAATATGAAATGTGACAGCTAACCAGCCTAAATATGATTAATGAAATCCTGCCTTTTTTTTTATTCCGAACAATAGTTTCAACATCTGGTTCAAACATTTTCTATCTTTAAACGTGA
Source organism: Achatina immaculata (assembly GCA_009760885.1). Taxonomy (NCBI): domain Eukaryota; kingdom Metazoa; phylum Mollusca; class Gastropoda; order Stylommatophora; family Achatinidae; genus Lissachatina; species Lissachatina immaculata. Next base: position 108,204,478 of record CM019691.1, read on the forward strand.
AAAAAAAGTTCTTTCCTTCACCCAGGATTCTCCGAAATATCGGCTGTTAAACATTTCACAGTGAATATTAAAAAAGGGCCTCCAGTTTTTTTTTTTCGAGGATCCCTAGGAAAGGTTACACGGACCACCAGTTAGGAACAACTGGACTAGAAGATGCTACGCAGTGTATTTTTCGTAACTGTTTCAGTTATCACATTTGGCATGTGCTCTGCGGCCATTCTCTGTTTGTTGAGGGCATTTCGCCATTTTCTCAGACTGGATGCATCAGCAGCAGGGCATCTTGCTTACAACAGAGAGGTCTACAGGAGAGCTGTTAGGGAGGCAAAGTTCCGCTAGGGGCTTGAGGACGACTGACTGACTCAGCCCGAAGACTAAACACCGTTTTCTGATAGTGAGGATGCTTTTTGCTACTCTGGAGTGACTGAGTACACATGAAAACAGGCGTATACTTTCAGAATAAACTGTTTCGTGTATTCACTTCCACTATACTTCGCTTTTGTACTTTTTTTTAAAAGTTACTACTTAAAACAGTAGCCTAGGATAAAGATTTTCGATTTGAAGGAATCTTAAGTGCATAATTACTGTCTTCGCCACATCGTTGCTGTAAAAAGCTCAGTAAGCAGAAAATATTGTGCAGTAAGTAGGTGAGTAAAGAGGTTTACAAATATGAAACGACACAAATTTACAGCGAAAAATAAACGAGAAAAACTTCATACGAAACATGCTGGTGGGTCTTCTATAACTTGGCATGCAGCTCTGTTAGCATCCAGAAACAAGAGTTTTTGTGCCAAACAAAAACAGCGGGGATTACAGCAATGTTCAGGAGAAAAATATATAGGACATGGCAGAAGCTTAATAATGAAAGCGGACAATATACCAAGCTTAATAATGAAAGCAGACAATATACCAAGCTTAATAATGAAAGCAGACAATATACCAAGTCTTGCATTCTGTCCCCAGAAGCGAAGTTCATTTTTTTTTTTTTGGCTTTGATCACAGGAAATTATGTTTTGATTACAAGACATTGTTAATGAGAAAAAAGTTAACGGCACGGTCGTAATTTTTTTTTCCTACGATATGGTGGGGGAGTGGTTCATTTAACTTGTATGCAGTTTATCGAGTGTTCGCTTAACTGGTATGCAGTTTATCGAGTGTTCGCTTAACTGGTATGCAGTTTATCGAGTGTTCGCTTAACTGGTATGCAGTTTATCGAGTGTTCGCTTAACTGGTATGCAGTTTATCGAGTGTTCGCTTAACTGGTATGCAGTTTATCGAGTGTTCGCTTAACTGGTATGCAGTTTATCGAGTGTTCACTTTACTGGTCTGCAGTTTATCGACTAAAAGCAGCGGGTAATAAGCTCGACTGTCTCTGGGTGACAAGAAAGCAGGCCATTTAGTACAACTCATTTCTGTTAAAATGGGACTTTTCACTCAGTCACATTCTATGACATGGAGAGAAAGTGGCTTAAAAACTACAACATTCTAGAATCAACGCCGAACTTTTATGGAAAAGTAGGTTATTCCTAGCATATGCATCATTATTCGCTCTGTACCCTCAGTCGAAGCTTAGCTGTAATCTCTCTCTCTCTCTCTCTCTCTCTCTCTCTCATGGTACACTTTAACAGACTACTATATTTGTTCTTTTGCTATTTCTCTCTCTCTCTCTCTCTCTCTCTCTCTCTCTCTTCCTCATGGTACACTTTAATAAACTGCTACATTTGTTCTTTTGTTGTTTCTCTCTCTCTCTCTCTTATCTCCTGGTACACTTTAATAGACTGCTACATTTGTTCTTTTGCTGTTTCTCTCTCTCTCTCTCTCTCTCTCTATCTCCTGGTACACTTTAATAGACTGCTACATTTGTTCTTTTGTTGTTTCTCTCTCTCTCTCTCTCACTCAATCACTCTCTCTCTCTCTCTCTTTCATCATTATGGTACACTTTAATATTCTGCTACATTTGTTCTTTTGTTATTTTTTCTCTCACTCACTCTTTGTCTCTCTCATCCTCATGCTACACTTTAATAGACTGCTTCATTTGTTTTTTGTTGTTGTTGTTGTTGTTGTTGTTTCTCTCTCTCTCTCCTTCACTCTCTCTCTCATCCTCATAGTATACTTTAATAGACTGCTCTCTCTCATCCTCATGGTACACTTTAATAGACTGCTCTCTCTCATCTTCGTGTTACACTTTAATAGACTGCTACATTTGTTCTTTTGTTGTTTCTATCTTTCTCTCTCCCCTCTCTCTATCTCATTTTTATGGTACACTTTAATAGGCTGCTACATTTGTTCTTCTGTAGTTTCTATCTTTCTCTCTTTCCCTCTCTCGCTTTCCTACAACTACAAGCTTTCCCAATATCTATTTGATGTCGACTACATGCCTCCATGAATTATAAAACTTAAAAGTTATCTTAAATTGCTCTTACAGACACCGAATACAATGAATTGTTTTCTGAATAGTCCCGAAATTTTTGTTTAGTAGATAGTCATTTATAATGTATGTAGTTACTTCTGTACTGAGTGAATGTTTAAGAGCGAAACGTAAATGTTCTATTTTATTTTATGTCTCTCAGCTTCAATGTTAGTTATGTTTGTTATATGAACAGCATATTTGTAGAATGTCTGGAATAGAGTGCAAGATGTATGATAAAGGGCAGAATGTCAGACGGGCCTGCGTGCCCAATTCTTAACCCTTTTGAAATAAAGATCAATCAATCAATCTCCCTCTCTTTCTCTCCCCTCTCTTTCTCTTCCCTCTCTCCCTCTCTTTCTAATTTGTTCTTTTGTTGTTTTTCTATCCATTTGTATCTTTTTTTAACCTTCTTCATTTTTGCCTTGCATATTTCATTTGACGTGATCTGATGTTATAAAGAATGATCTATTTAATCAAAAAGTCTATGTAATATGAAATAAAAAGTGTGCTAGTGGTATAGACTTATCATTTGGCTACAGCCAGCGTTTTGAGAAAGCTAAATAGGGTGTCCTGTCTCATCATCATCATCATCATCATCACCATCATCATCATCATCCGACAGAGTGAAAGATCGTGTCTTTTCATAAGTTTTATTTGACGTTTCCCATTATCACAGATGATGACTTTTGAAGATTCCATGATGTTAAACTATTTTTACATCTGACCTCCTCTACCTTCTTTGCCAAATATTTTTTCACTGTTGAGGTATTTTTTACTTCTGTTCTTTTCATCACTTGCCTTATGGTTTTTATACAGATTTAGATATAATTCTGTTCAGCGTATGTTCTAAGTTAACCCTCTCATACGTCCAAGACTTTATTCCCCAGCGTATGTCCAGTTGTCCATGTTTTAAGTTGTTTGTTGCTGGTATCTCATTTCCATAGTGATATGACTGCTCGATGTAGTATCTCACTGTACGTTTAGAACTAATTAAAACGATATAATTTTACAGTAAGAAACATCTGGAATCTTATAATGTCAGCTCAGTGCACACGAACTGTGAAACTATATGAGACATATCTTTCGTAAAACGCTAACTGCATGCATCAAGAAACTCATTCATACACAATGCAGCTAAGAGAGACACGAACTCGCACCCCTCTTTACCACAACAGTGGCGGCCTGGTTGGCTGAGTGGTTAGGCGCTCGGTTTACTAATTCGATGGGGATTTTCTTTTCTGAGAGAGAGAGAGAGAGAGAGAGAGAGAGAGACACACACACACACTCACTCACTCACTCACTCACTCATACAAAAAAATGGTCACAGGGTCCACTCTGCCTATGAAAGTGGGGAAAGAGAAACCTGGAAAGGTAAATGTGGTCAGCCGTGATAATGACCACATCACACTTTCAAGCGCCGAAGGTCTTGAACATAAGGGCTTTAACGGCATGGAAATGGGGATTTCACTTTTATCTTTACTCCAGTAAATGAATGTTTTTAGTGCAGCGGCTCTCAACTTTTTCTGCTCCATGTGCCCTTTACACCATATGTCAGAATGTCATTCCTCCCCCTTCCTCCCCTTCCCCTCAACATGTACCCTTTACACCATATGTCAGAATGTCATTCCTCCCCCCTCAACATGTACCCTTTACACCATATGTCAGAATGTCATTCCTGCCCTTTCCTCCTCCCTCAACATGTACCCTTTATACCATACGTCAGAATGTCATTCCTCCCCCTTCCTCTCCCCCCTCAACATGTACCCTTTATACCATATGTCAGAATGTCATTCTTGCCCCTTCCTTCTCCCCCCCCCCCCCCCCTCAAATACACACACACCTGTCCCAGACTGTCTGGCTCAAAAGGTGCACTGTAGTTTGTACAAGGATCCGATCAATATTCCAACGGTCTCAGTCTGTCAGTCAGAGTCCCACTTCCTCCCCCACCCCCTTTGAAAATCTCATAAAATTCCTCCCTGGGGAGAGGCAGAACTTCCCACTGGTTGAAAGTCAGTGCTTTAGTATTTTGTAAAAACAATGTCATCGGGTATATCCCACAAACTGCTTCAGATACAGCATCTGGAATAGTACATTACTAGAGACAGTCACGAGAGAGGGATGTGCAAGTGATGTTGTCTTTAAGCTAGAGACAACTGAAAACTGAACCTCAACGGGAAGCTCCATAGAAACAACTAAACTAGATTTACATATTACATGTCCAATTACTGAATTATTAATGGCCTCATCGTGTTAGAAGACATTAATGTGATTGCTTAAATTGATCTCGAACTTTCCGCCACCAAGGACAATGATAAGGTCAAACAATGTAGGCAAATGAAGCTGCAGTTCTTTCTCAGCAAGCAGGAGACGCTGAGATCATTCAGTAAATATAAGAACCACAACCGTAGTAGGCAACTGCAGCAAGTCTGCCAGGTTATCGTAACCAGCGCCAATTTGGTTCATCAGAGAAACCAGTTGTAAAATCCTCCCCCTACCCCCTGTTTTGTTTATCTGACAGGAAAATAAGATTGTGGATATTAACAGGATAAAACTATGTCTAATATACCTGAAGTCGCCGGTGCTTACGTTTGTTGTACTATGCATTATTACAGGCAATGGGGAATACGTTCTGCGAAGGGAAAGCTGCATCAGGAGACAGTTGCAAACAACAGATGGCTTCACCGACTAGAATGTTCTGAAATCCATGAGCAATGCAAAAGTCAGCGAGACACCTAGATATAACAGATAACGAGACAGACAGTTACAAACGATGGTGGGATATGGTAGGTATAAAACATTATGGGGCATAGTCCATAGGAAAGATAATGTGATAAGTAGACGTAAAAGTGAATGCTGGAAAATCACCAAAACAACAGAAAAGAAGCTGAATTCTTTCCGTACTAAATGTTTACGAAGAATTAGAAAACATTTTGGCCAAACACCATAAGAAATAAGCAACAACTCACAAGACCTCTGGGAGTCATGACCCAGAGGGGCCCACCCCCCTTAGAGTGTCAGGAGTTTAAAGGGCCGAAATACTTGTCTGAGGGGGGGGGATACTTCCTCTGATGATCTGAAGGAGTTGTGTTGTTGTTCCGCTCTCTACGGTAGAGAGTTTCCTGCATATTCTTGGTGGCAGAAATGCAGATGAAGCTACTGACAGCAATTACTGAGGAAAGACGCTGGCGATGGTTGGGAATAGCACTAAGATGGACACAACAGGGGAACAGAAGTAAGGGTAGACCAAAAGAGACATGGAGAAGAACAACAGAGAGGATGTTGAGCAAAAGAAGGCTCACCTGGACAAGAACGGAAAAAGACAAAGGACAGGCATTTGTGGAAAACCCTTGCGGAAGCCCCATGTGCCCTGAGCACTTAAGGTTCAGAGAGAGAGAGAGAGAGAGATGTAAAAGGATACGTAGATATAATAAATGGTGATATAAATAGATAGAAAAGACAGTGATATATGTACAGAAAAATATGACGAGATGAGCAGACAGAAAGGATATCAAGATTGGCAGCATACAGGGGGAAAAAGGAAGAAAAAAAAAAGAAAAGGGAGACTGGTAGATATAATGAGATATATAAATGTAGTGAGTTATGTAGATAAATTTATATTTATATATATATGTGTATTTGTATATATGTGTACATGTATATATATGTGTGCATATGTATATATGTGTGTATATGTATATATATGTATGTGTATGTGTGTATATATAGTGAGATGTAGTAAGAGATAGATAGGTTTCAACAGTAATATATATAGATGTGGTGATTTAGTTCGATAAGATATATATGGATAAAGTAGATATATAAGATATATATGTATATATAGTAAGATATGTAAATATAGTGAGATAGGTACAAGTATATACAGTGAGATATACACATGTGGTGAGTTTTATATATATATATATATATATATATATTATATTCAGATAAATATGTAGATATCGTGAAATAGGTATATAAAGTGAGATATATAGATGTGGTGAGTTAGGTGTGTGTGTATGTATATATATATATATATATAACATCTTGTTGGCAAAAATGCAGATGAAGCCACAGACATTAATTACTGAGAAAAGACTATGGAGATGGTTGGGACATGTGCTTCGTTTGCTTCGGATGACTGACAACCTGACAACTCACTACCAAAAATAGCACTGAGACGGATACCACAGGGGAACAGGGGTAAGGGTAGACCAAAGGAGACAAGAATAACAGAGAGGATGTTGTGCAACAGAGGGCTCACTTGGGCAAGAGCGGAAAAAAGGTTAAGGACAAGCATTTGTGGAAAACTCTTGAGGAAGCCCCATGTGCCTTGGGCACTTAAGATTCAGGAGAGAGAGAGAGAGAGAGAGAGAGAGTATATATATATAGTGAAAATGTGGAAATAGTGAGATAGATACATACATTAAAATATACCTTTGTAGATATAGTGAAGAGATTCATTCATTCATTCATTAGCATGTACCTTGCGGGACTTTGCCTCTCTAACAGCTTTCTTGAAAGCCTCTCGGTTGTAAACAAGATGCCCTGCTGCATCCATTATCAAATCATCAAAAATGTCTTGTTGCCATCTTCGCTTTAGTCTTCCTCTCCTCTTTTTCCCATTATGTACCTTTCCAAGACTGTCTTCTCCAAACTCTCATGACGTTTAATAATGGCCGAAATACTTACATTTTCTCTGTTTAATGTTCTTTACTAAGCAACTTTCAATATTAAATTCTTGTTGTAGGAATATATTTGTTCCTTTTGCGTCCATGAAATTACTTAGTGAGATATGTAGATACAATAAGAATCATTAATACTAAAGAAAGATGAATATAGTGAGATATGTAGATACGAAAGACGGTAAGATATGTAGACAAAAAGTATTGAGATACATAAATGTAGTGTGATAAACAGGTACAAAAATAGAGAGACAGACCTGTACAAAAGACAGAGCAAGATGTGTAGATCTAGCGACACAGGTATATACAAAAGGAAACGTGATCAAATAGTAAACAGAGAGAGAGAGAGAACGAAGTTAACGACTGACAGAAATACTCGCATGCAAATAGAGAAACAGAGAAAGACAGACGGATACACAGAAAGAGACACTTAAGACACACACTCGGACTGAGACACTGGCGAATAGAAAACATTACATTACAAAACATTACAACAGAAGATGTATGAAGCAGGGAAAGAAAACAAATGAATAGATATAGAGGAAAAACATATTGATAGACTGATAGAATAACAGACACAAAACAATTACATTACAGTACATTAGATTAGAATGGAGGATATGTGGATAGATAATAATACAAAAGAGCAGACAGGCAGAGAAGTAGAGACAAAGACAGATAAAGAAAGTGACAGATATACAGATTATGAGACATACACATGGCAGACAGAACTAACAGACAGACAGACAGAATGAATGAATGAATGAATGATCTTTATTTTTAAAGGGTAAAAAACTGGGCATGCAGGCCCGTCTTACATTATGCCCTTCATCACTCCATCTTTCCTTCTACGGGGGGCACACTAAACATTCTTCAAATCAACATTTCTGGACTTAGGCCAAAGGCCTCAGAATTAAGCAGACAGCTGAAAAAATCAACATCCATACTGCGATCATACAAGAAACCCTTCTATATAGAAAAGATCACTCAGTATCTGGATACACCATGTACAAATGTGAATGTGCTAAAGCAAGGGTACTGCCACACTCTTGAGAAATGACGTCCAGGGAGCAGTTAAAAAAAGAAAGTGCAATGAGAATGATATCCAAGAGATAACAGTATGCCATGATGGACTGCGGTACACTCTGTATAATGTTTATTGTCCCCCAAATTCTAAAAGGCAAATCAACATACACAGCACAGACATGCAGAAAACTCATTGCATGAGATTTTAATGCAATCTACCATCACTAGGATACAAAGACCGAAACCCTATGGGAAACAACATTGAAGAGCTATGCAACACCAGCAACATGATAATATTGCAAGACTCCTACTTCCCACCAACACTCCTCAATATAGCCACTGGATGCACCTACAAACCTGACCTCACCATTGTCTCAGCAGACATCCACAACGACTGTGCTCTGAGAGTGCTTGATTACATAGGAAACAACCATCGCCCCATCCTTCTGCAAATTTCTTACACACGAAACCAAAGACCACACAAACTCCTTCATTAGAATATAGAAAAGCAGACTGGGAAAAATTCAGAACACAAACATATGAAAACCTATCAAAATTAAATGAAAGCACAAACACTGACACACTCTACACCAACATAACCCAAGCCATACTTGGAGTAGCCTACAAAACAATCCCCCGAGGATGCAGAATAAAATATAACCCCTTCTGGACAAAATCTCTGGAAGACTTAGTCCAAAAAAGAAGAGCAGCCAGGAAGAACGCAGAGAAAAACCCTACCCCAGAAAACAGAATAGAGCACAATAAACTAACAGCTAAGGTAAGACTTGAAACTAAAAACGCAAAGAAAGAGAAGTGGTTAAGCACGTGCAGCAATCTCAACCTCTGGATTGAAGGAAAGAAGGCTTGGAAACTCTTATATAACATGTCTGGAAAAAACAAACTAACCTTAAGCCAATGCGAATCTCTGGTCGAGTCCTCTCAAGTGACTCAGACAAAGCCAGTACTTTTAACAAATTCTTTGCTGCCACCAACAAATCCTCCAACAGGAAAGTATTTGACAAGGAGCTGGGAAAAGTTCTGAGAAGTAAAGAGAAATTTATCTTGGCAAACATTCCAGTTTTTTAGGAAAACTTTACCATCCATGAACTCCAGAGTGCTATGGGTAAGCTACGGCTAAGAAAAGCACCAGAACCAGACAAAATGATCCTTCACCTGGGCCCAGTAGGAAGGTCCACATTGTTCAGCTTCATTAACAAGACCTGGCAAAATGGAGTACTACCAAAATCTTGGAAGTCAGCCAGAGTTAGACCTATCCTGAAAAAAGGAAAGCCAGAAGATGACGTAAAAAGCTTTAGACCAATCTCATTGACTTCCAACATTGGAAAGCTAGCAGAACGCATGCTTAACAATAGGCTGTACTGGTGGTTGGAATCCTCGGGGTCCCTCAATAACTTTCAGTCAGGCTTCCAAAAAGGACTAAGAACCGAAGACTAGCTATTTCTCCTCACTCAAAGCGTGAAAGACAGCTTTTTACACAAGAGAAACTCTGTAGCTGTCTTTGTAGATTTCCAACAGGCATATGACAGGGTCTGGTGAAAAGGCCTACGTTAAAGATGCAGAACATAGGCATACATGGAAAAATGTACCAATGGGTTAAAAACTACCTGAGTAACAGGACCATACAGACTCAGGTCAATAACAGACTGTCAAACAAATGCACCTAGGAGGATGGTCTGCCACAAGGTTCTGCTCTTAGCTGCACCTTGTTCCTAATCTTTATAAATGACCTCCCCGACCTGTTGAACACCCACAAAGCCATGTTTGCTGATTACCTTGTCATATGGACTAGTGGAACAGACCTGCAGCTGGTTGCTGAGAGAACCATCCTCACCATATCAGCATACTGCAATTTCTGAAAGTTGATGATCAATGTTAGCAAAACTACACATACAGTCTTCACTCTTAGCAACAAACTAGCAAAGACTGAACTAAAAATAACTCTTGATGGTGCTCAAATCATGAAAGAACAAAATCCAACATATCTTGATGTGAAACTAGACAGAAAATTGAATTTTAAGGAGTTCATGGATGAACTAGCAGAAAAAGAATCCAAAAGACTAAACTTATTCAAGCGACTTGTAAGTACATCCTGGGGAGCTGACAAAGTAATACTCACACAACTGTACGCAGGATATGTTAGATCTATAATAGATTACAACCTCCCCCTACAGGTCACAGCATCAAAGAGCTCTCGTACACAAGTAGACAGAATCCGGAACCAAGCCGTTCATTTCATTTGTGGGGCAATGAGATCAACACCCACAGCTGCATGTGAAATAGATGCAAACATAGACCCATGAGATTATAAGACGCGAAAAGTCAACCATTGAGGCAGTAGAAAGATATAAACCCATGCCCCTAGATCATCCTAACAGAACAGTTGTTGATAAATGGAAGCATAATAATAGACTAAAACTGAAAACTCCAGCGCACATACATAGCATAACAGTTAAACACAAGACAAACTCACTGAAGACAGAGACGAACTTACAAAAGTACCAGACATCTCACCAAACACAAAATACACACTTCCTCAAACTAACACCAGACCCAAGAACAAATTAGTGAACAAATCATCAGATCCCAACACCCTAAAGCTGTGTGCACTGGAGACCATAGAATCCTACCCCAAGGACTGGATCCATGCATACACTGATGGGTCAGCATTCAAAGAAACAGACAATGCAGGATATGGGGTACTCATAATGTTTCCAGACAAAACAACAAGTCACATTTCTGCTCCTTGTGGATCTCGCTGCTCCAGTTATGAAGCAGAGATGCAGGCAATATTAGCTGCCCCGGCAGCCTCCACCATCAAATACAAAAAACGGTGCCTCTCAAACAAAAAACCTTGTTATTTTCTCAGACTCCCAGTCTGCTCTACAGGCCCTTGAAAACTAGATAACTCAGTGCAATAACATACTCAGTGCAATAAACCAACTCGCCTCCTATAACATCAAAATGAACCTATGGTGGATACCAGGGCACATAGGAAATGGACGTGCTGACAGACTGGCAAAGGGTGGAGCCATCATGACACAGCCCCACATCTCCACCAACATGAGAACAGCTAAACACATTATATACAACAACTGCAAGCAGCAGAGGATGGACAGCTGGGCCAGTAATCTAACTGGAAGATCCCTGTATACACACCTGCCAAAGCCTAACACCGGAGACCACATCAAAAGCTTACGTTGTAGAGACTAGTGCACAATTTTCAGGTTGAGAACAGGACACGTTACCCTCAATAAGCACTTACACAGAGTGACCGCTGACCACACCCCATACTGCATGCAACTGCAACAAACAAGAAGAAGAAACTGTTAAGCACCATCTGTTGGACTGCAGTGCATTGAAGGACCTTCGGAAGAACCTGATACCACCAAACTCCTCAATCACAGACATTCTGTATGGAGATGTAGAACAGCTGAAGAGGACCTGTACGTTTCATTATCTGGCACAAGGGAAAAAGAGGGAAAACTCGTAAACCCGGGGATCGGAAAACTCAAAGTCAAAGTCTTTCCCACACACTCGATTTAATGCAAGTATACAAATTACATGAGGGGAAAAGATATAAAAAGGAGTGCAAAATTAAACTATTACATTTTCAATATAAGAGAAGAGGTAATTAACCTAACAAAATAGCAGGCATATACATAAACAAAAATACATTTTCAGTACAGTTCTTCTGACTTATATTCTTTAACATTCCTTAAAATAAGATCTAACACGTTAATTTTAGAACTATGTCTTTTCAGAACTTGATGCTGGCGAGCCATTGGTTGAGAGACTACTGGTTATTCTGTGGAGACATATAGTTACAAGCAAGTAAATATTGAAGCAGGCAGGCAGTCAGACAGGCAGGCAGGTAGACAGGGAGGCAAACAGACAGACAGACTGATAGACAGATAGATAGATACGTCTGTTCATACTCTAAGTTGAAGATTTTGTATATCAGAACTGACCTTATGAAAGTCTATGAGATCTTAGAAATGACTAACCAACGACTAAATTTTAGGCTTATTTTGTGGAAACAGATGGCAGCCACAGAAAGCCCACTCCTTTGTGGAGGAGAAGTCAAGAAACTATCGTCTACACCAGTGGTTCTTAATATTCTTACGATTACTGACATCTCAATGAATTTTCAGTATACCCTCACACCTCCATTGCCAGAATGTCGAAATAGTAATAATAATAATCCCATGATGACATCAAAACCTGTCAGTAACTTGGTTTTATTTTATACACGTACATACAGTGGATAGCTAGAAACAGAATAGTTGAAAAAAAAATTCAGATCTACTCGTAACATTACCTACATCGAAATCGTCCAGAGATCGAGTCCCATACCTCTACAGTGAGGCAGCACAGTACAATTTTAATCACTGATTTTAGTCTTTGCTAAGTGGGGTTTTTTTTTGCTTGTTAATGGGAGCGAAGTGATAGTGAAATAGATACCTCTGGATAAGATCCTTTGGTCTAGACCAGGGTTTTTGAAACCGGGTTTGCAAGGGTTTCCGCCAGAGATCCTGACCGAAAAAAAATCCCTCCTAGACACTTCTTGCTGATCATTGTGGCTTGGCTTTTGTTTTTGTCCAAGACTTGGTAGTTAAAAAGTCATTTTAGTTCTATATAATGAAAAACAAACAAGAAAACCTATTCTGCACATGTCATGTATCACAAGCCATACTTGATCAGCATCTTGTACACTTACATTTACTAGTACTCTTTTCAGCCGCGGGCCTACCGGATAAACTACTGTGCATGGGAAGACATTTTTATCTGCCTGCCCTATTGGCTTTATTAGACGCGGTATATTTTATGGTGCGTGGGGGGTGGGTTGGGGAGAAATGAAAAGGCGGTGGTAGTTTGGAAAAAAAGGAAGGGGGGGGGAGACATATGAGGCCAAAAAAAATGGGTAAATATTATAGTGCAGCGGTTTCATGAAGATTTTAAAAAAAAACTTTTGCGGTGGCAAAAAAGATTGAGAAAGGAGAAGTCTAGACAACTCGAGCCTCCGAGTAACATGAGAAAAGGCAATACTTGAAGAGCAATGGCTGAAGTCTATGTTGTGATTCTTTTATGTAAATACCTACATTTTGTAGCATGTCGCAGGTGATGAAAATCTTGATAACTTTCATTGACAAATATGAAGCTTAGTTTTCGGCGGTAACTGTTTATTTCCGATGAGATGGCACATTTTTCACACACAGGAGAAAGCAGTCCTGCATCCATCTTGAAACAAGACAGCGAAAGAAGCAGGCAAAATTTCGATTTGTAACGTGACAATCAAAATGCTATTTATTGTTTTAAAGTAAAGCTGTTATTTCTCGTTCTAGAGAACACATAACGCAAACTTACTTGGTAGAGGTTAATGATTTAAATGTTAGATTCTAAGATACTTCAGGCATTCCTGTGTGATCATTTGCAATATTTATTTATCTTCTGTATTTCTTAGTCACTTGCATTTAAATTTTTGTTGTTGTTGCTGTCTAATTCGCATGATCTTGTTTGTTCTCTTCCTTTCTTTTCTCTATCTGTAACTGTGTTTTTTCCACCGCATAGTTCGTTGAAAATTAATGAGTTTTAAAGAAAAAAAAAACTAATGTTTTAAAGAAGGAAAACTTTACATTAATTCTGTGAAATTGATGGCATTTTGTTGAATGACATTTCATTTCAGTGGCCATCTCCCGAGCCTCTCCGTCGTGTCATTGTCTTGCTCAAACCTATAGAGCTAGAATTAGTCTATGGTAACGTTTTTGTCAATTATTTCAATTATTTTTTTTTATATCTGTTCTGTTGTCTTTGTACGTGAACCTTGAAAAAGGCTTGCCGAAATATTGAATTGTTTATGTCCTTCATTTATATGTACTTATCTTGTTTTCTGCCCACTTTCCTCACTTTTTCTATTTTGTTGTTGTTGTTGTTGTAAAACTGTACCACACACCCATCTATTTTCTATATTGTAAATGACAACATGTTCAAAAGGTGTTTATACTTTTAATAAGAAGAAGTTCAAGAAGGCGTCTATATTTTTAATGACAACTGGTTCAAAAAGATGTGAATATTTATACACAAAAAGGTGTGTATGTTTTTAATATGAAGATGTTCAAAAAGATGTGTGTTTTTAATAACAAGGTGTTCAAAAAGATGTGTATGTTTTAATAACAAAATGTTCAAAAAGATGTGTATGTTTTAATAACAAAATGTTCAAAAAGATGTGTATGTTTTAATAACAAGAGGTTCAAAAGGGTGTGTATATTTTTAATAAGAAGAGATTCAAAAAGGTCCATGTATTTTTAATAATTAGAGGTTCAAAAAGGAGTCTATATTTTTTTATAGCAAACAGGTCCGAAAAGGTGTGTGTGTGTTTTAATAAGAATAGGTTCAAAAAGATATGTATACTTTTTATAATAAGAGGCTCAAAACTGTGTATAGATTCATTTTTGGGTCTGCCATAGATCAAAAGATTAAAAATCGTACCTTACAATAGCTGCTTCCTTTTAATTAACCTTTCGTCCTATCTTTCCCTCCTGCCTCTCATTACAACCTCGCGCTACTGCAAGTCTAAACTCCTAGCGTGGTTTGGCGTCAAGGTTGACTGACTACCAGATGAAGGCTTCTGTCACTCAAGAAGCTATGCATGCATAGATTTATGTGGACGAGACACGATCCTACGTGACTTAAATGACTACGCTCCGCTTTAACGACAGCCGTGTTTCCGTTTGCTCTGTTTACCCACTGATAATGATATACTGATCGATACGATATCATTTTCTATGTTTCTGTTAGACTATCCTTACAGGGTTTTTTTTCCCCTCGCTACCCAGCCATTACACCTGGGGAGGACCGACATATCAATGCTCATTCTTCGTGCAAAAGGTTTGGAGATTCAAATAGACGTAGTATTTCGTAATCTTAAACCATTAAGCAAAATACTGCAAAATGTCGATACAAAGTCTAGATTTACTTCTACTGGATATCAGATCCTGGAAGATTTTATTAAAGTATTCCGTGTTTATTTTTATTACAGACTCCAATTACCCAACTCTATTTTTAGCTTTATAACAGACTCCTAGTGTCTAACTCTGTATTTAGCTTTATAACAGTCTCCAAGAGTCCAATTATATATTTAGTTTTATCACAGACTCCAAGAGCTCAATTCTATATTTAGCTTTATCACGGACTCCAATTCTATGTTTAGTTTTATTAAAGACTACAGGAGTCCAATTCAATGTTTAGTTTAGTAAGATGCTCCAAGAGTCCAGTTCAATGTCTAGTTTAGTAAGATGCTCCAAGAATCAAATTCTATCTTTAGTTTTCTCACAGACTCCAAGAGTTCAATTCTATATTTAGTTTTCTCACAGACTCCAAGAGTTCAATTCTATATTTAGTTTTCTCACAGACTCCAAGAGTTCAATTCTATATTTAGTTTTATCACAGACTCCAAGAGTCCAATTCTATATTTAGTTTTCTCACAGACACCAGCTCTACATTAAGTTTTATAACAGGCTTCAAGAGTCAACCTTTCTGTTTAGTTTTACAACATACTCCAAGAGGTTTGTCACATAATCTAGTTACTCTCAGATTTTATTTAGAAAAAATTATTCCGTCTCTGAGATTTCCTGTTTTCCTGTGGAATGGTATTTAACATTCATGATGTCTACGTGGAGTTAAGCAGCTCATTATTTTTATTGGATATTTAAATTTCTTTCTTATTTTATAGGCAGCTGATATATGTATCAATGAGGAAAAATTTGAAGAAGTGGAGAGTTTTGAATATCTTGGATCACTGCTAACTAATAATGGAGATACAATGAGAGAAATTAAAAGGAGGACATCTATCGCTTTTCAGAAAGTAAAACAACTAAAGAATCTGTGGACAGGAACAGACAGAACTACAAAAATAATATTTTTAAGGGCATGCATCTTTGCCATCGCTATATACGTCTGTGATACCTGGACACTTAACAAAACAGCTGAGAAACACATAAATGCGCTTGAATGTAAATGCTACAGAATAGTTCTTCAAATATCATAGACACAAAAAAAGAACAAATATATCCATAGTACAAGAACTTAATATTAAAGAAGGCTGGCTAGTAAAGAGAATTAAAGAGAGAATACTTAAATATTTTGGACACATTAAACGTCATGATAATCTAGAGAAAACCGTCTTGGACGGGTACACAATGGGAAAAAGAAAGAGAGGAAGACCAAGGCGAAGATGGCTGCAAGACATCGTTGATGATCTGCAAATGGATGCATCAGCAGCAGGCCATCTGGCTCACAACCGAGAGGCCTACAGGAGTGCTGTTAGGGAGGCAAAGTTCAGCAAGGGACATGCAAATGAATGAATGAATGAATCCTATTTTATTGTTATCTCAAAGAGGATGCTTCCCCCCCCCCCCCCTTACACACACACTTATTCTGATTTGCGTTATCATTCTATCTTAACGTTTTTTAGGACATTTCCAGTTTTGCACTGTGTGTTTGATCTGTTCAATATTCCTCTACAGATTAGCTTGTTTATGTTCTCACCTAACGCTTTCTTGTCTCAGACTAGGATCTTCGCCTGGATAAGACTAGCACCAGCCAGCTCTGATGACTTTTTTTTTGGGGGGGGGGGGGGAGGGGACATTATCAGGAATATTGGAAACCACGGAGTCTTTCTGACAGCTTTTACAACAGCATTAGCTGCTACTTTGTCCTTCATAATGCTTTATCGATTTTTGTTCTATTATCTGTTCCGATCGCGTCATTAAATGTATGGCCTGCGTCGTTTGCAACGAAATGAATTGTACTGCAATAATCAAAGTAATAACATGGAGGTGAGCAATTGTACGAGTGTATGATAGGTTTTAAGGACGGCGAGGTCTTTGCTGAAGCCATGGAGCGGCCATTACTAGTGAAAGCTGACAAAGGAAACTGATCAAGACCCTACTGAAATCTGTAGTGTTACTGGCAATAAAGTGATGTATATTCATTCTCTCAACCCATGACTTCAGCCATGAAGTTCTAGAAGGATATAGTTTTTAACTAACTCGTTAAATCTTGTTAGAAATTATTGCAATGAATGTTTAAAGACTGTGATGTTAGAAGAACTGCATTGAAAATGTATTTTTGTGTATGTATACGCCTGTGTGTGTGCAAAACTGCCTCTCAAGTAGTTCATTCTCTTATATTTGTGAATGTAATAGGTTAATTTTGCGCTCTTTTATATATATTTTTCCACTCACGTAATTTGTATACTTGTAATAAAATTGAGTGTGTGGGAAGAATGAAAGATGGAGTGATGAAGGGCAGAGAGTAAGACGGGTCTGTGTGCATAATTCTTCACCCTTTGATAAAGATCATTCATTCATTCATTCTGGCAAACAAAAAGCCACCAATAACTTCTTTAAGATCTATGGAGCCTGCTTAGAAGCTGGCTACGTGAATTTTCTTTCTCCAGGTATTCAAGAAAGCGACTCTCCCCCAGATTCTATGCCAGTAACTGCTCTCCACCAGATTCTATGCCAGAAGCCACTCTCTACCAGATTCTATGCCAGAAGCCCCTCTCTACCAGATTCTATGTCAGAAGCCCCTCTCCGCCAGATTCTGTGCCAGAAGCCCCTCTCTACCAGATTCTATGTCAGAAGCCCGTCTCTACCAGATTCTGTGTCAGAAGCCCCTCTCCACCAGATTCTATATCAGAAGCCCCTCTCCGCCAGATTCTATGCCAGTTGCTCCTCTCCGCCAGATTCTATGCCAGTAGCCCCTCTCCGCCAGATTCTATGCCAGTAGCCCCTCTCCGCCAGATTCTATGCCAGTAGCCCCTCTCCACTAATTTCTATGCTAGTAGCCCCTCTCCGCCAGATTCTATGCCACTACCCCCTCTCCACTAATTTCTATGCTAGTAGCCCCTCTCCGCCAGATTCTATGCCAGTAGCCCCTCTCCACTAATTTCTATACCAGTAGCCCCTCTCCGCCAGACCCTAACTCTAGGCCCAAGTTCCTGAGAAAACCCTCATTAACATACTCTGTTAAAGAGATTTTGATGAACTGCGGTGATTTTATTCAACCAATGACTTGCGCTGCATTCATTAATTCAAATGTTGATCATTTTCTGGTGTGTTTGTGTTGTTGATTAAAGTTGCCTTATAGCTTTTGTCAGTTTTATTGAAACCATTCTTGTGTGACATAGATTAATTGGCTTGTTTATATCTCTGCCTTTATCACAGCATGACACCTTTTTCCTCACAGCCTTTCCTTTCGCCACCCCTCACTCTCACTTCCCGGGGAGGTACCCTCAGTTGTTTTCTTCCTAGCCAAACTGACAGCCCATCCAGTAACTTCTCTCTCTTCTCTCTTCGTGCCCAATTCTTAACCCTTTTGAAATAAAGATCAATCAATCAATCAATCTGTCTTCCTCTGTCTCTTTTTCCCTCATTTTTTCCAGTTGCCATGGTGTGTTCCAATTTTCCTCTTCTCGGGAAATGTCCTACAGTCTTCTCGCTTGTCTGCCTCTGATCTTTGCTGTAATTTGCATTTTAATTCCAACCTCTCTTAAGACTTCTTCGTTGGCTTTCTCGGCTATCCATGGTGCCTTCAACATTCTTCTTATAAACTACATTTCCATGGCTTCCATTTCTCGCTGCAATCTCTTTTTCATAGACCATGCTTCACACCCATAAAACAGAATTGGCTCCATGTAACATTTAAGTACTCGGAATCTTGTTTCCATTGATATGGATCTGTTGCACAAGATGTGTCTCATCTTCTGAAATGCTGACTTGGCCTGAGCAGGTCTGCATTTTACAGACAGTGACTAGCCGGCAAATTATAGGGGTATCTCCGACTTGTTGCAAGATGAATTTTGTTTAAAGATAAACATATGACACCTTCGGGTTATTCGGACGCAGGTCAATGCTGTGACAGACCCTGGGGAGGGGGAGATACTCTGTGACGACCTAATTGTCTGCAGATTCAGGTCAGACATATGACATCATAAGTATGGGCCAGTTTAGGATGTGACTGTTGGAAAACGCGCTAGTGTAAGAGAGGACGTTTTAAGAGCAAGTCTGAATTTTGTTTACAAACATTATCGCTGCGTTTGGACTGAGCAAAGTTTGCATGAATAACCGAATGAAAGTGCATATTATAAGAATTGCGACTGCAATGGACCCTCGTTTAAAAAAAAATCTTAAATGTTTGCAAAAAGACAAAAAAATTCGAGGTTTCACAAGAGCCAAAGGAAACTACCCGAAGGAAATGCGTGCTGAAGGTGGATGTACTGGGCACAGTCAAGAACTACGGTACAGCGCAACTCTTGCTCCAGTGACATGAAAATTCTGACCAATTTCATGCGACATGTGGACGATACACGCTTGGATCGAGGGGTGTACGACCTTAACCGAAGCGTCATCGTCCACGTGATTTGGTAGTTTGTTTCGTGGTAGGGAAGGTGGAGGGACATTGGCTTGCATCAGATTAGATCGAGGCTATGGCCGGCGATGTCGTGTCTTCGTTGTGCGTATATTATTGTGCGTGTTTAGTATATTCTGCTGAGCCCACCTCATGTGGCGTACATGATGTAGTTGTGAATTAACCTGTGATGTTTGGTTCTTGTATTTACGTATCGATAAGGAAATTCTGTGTATGATATCAGTGTGCTTTATTGGTATATTGGATGGGCAAAATGTATGATTCGTTTATTACCCTTTTCACGCAGACTGATTGTGTGTTGCAGAAGCACAGTTATATGGAGGTGTGTCACTGCAGTGATAGCTGCAGGATGAGGGATAAGTGCTACTGCACATTATATTCGTAGTGCAGGCTACGTGGATGGCCAAGAGAGCCCGGGACCTCAGATCCATCAGGTTTCAATATGCGAACATGAGAAGTCATTATCACGTGATACTATGCTTAATTACCCTGCATTACATTGACATTGTTCATCCTATTGCTTTTCTATTATTGAGGTTTGCTTGAAGTATTTTGCTTGCAGTGACATTGTTCATCCTATTGCTTTTCTGTTATTGATGATTGCTTGAAGTATTTTGCTTGCAGTGACATTGTTCATCCTATTGCTTTTCTGTTATTGATGACTGCTTGAAGTATTTTGCTTGCAGTGAATTTGTTCATCCTACTGCTTTTCTGTTATTGATGATTGCCTGAAGTATTCTGCTTGCAGTGACATTGTTCATCCAAATGGGGTTTTTTTCTATCACTGAAGATTGCTTGAAGTATTTTGCATTGCACTGATCTTGTTCATCCAATTGTTCGTCCGTTATGGTGACATCTGTCTTGATGTCATGATGTTAGCTATGTAGTTGTATGTGCTGTTGTGCCGTATAGTGAGATTAAAAATGCTGTCCTTAATTTCAGACTTGGTGATTTGAACTGCATGTCAGTATATTGTGTATTGATTAAATGCTTGAGGATCAGGCAAAATTAGCATACAGTATACCAAAGAGGGGAGAACCTTGGCTGGCGGTCATGATGGGGGAGCTAGATTTGCCTCGAGTACGGTAGTACATTATCAAGGGAATGTTGGTATGTAGCCATCTTGAGAAAATATCCCTCCACTAATTATAAATGTAAACTTGCCCCAAACAAGTTTTATACAAACACACCAGAAAAACTGCCCCTAAGAAAAATGCGATTGCAATAACTGTCATAGGATCCTGAAGATGAGTCAGTGATACATCTCTTCTCTACGAAAAGTTCTTGAGCGACATAGACCTGAGCAACAGATTCATGCTGGCTTGGATCCATTAAACTAGTGGAAGCTACTTGAGGACAAATATCCAGTTCTGGTTAAGTTAGCTAGAAAACGTTCAGCATCCCAGGCCACTACTGTCCCTTGAAGCGTTTGTTTTCTCTATCTGGATGTTGTTTAAACAAACAAAAAAAAGCAGTCCTTGAACTGATCAGTTTATTTAAACAATTAGCTGCATAAATAATTTAATAGTCTGAGACTCAATTACTTTTAATCTTCATATCCTTTTAAAGACAGCATTATTTCATTTGTAAGGTAAAGGTAAAATCCCCATTCCCATGCCTTTAAGGCGTATTGCGGATATCCATATTTCCAAGACCTTCGGCACATGAAAGCTTCATTTGTGACGCGGTCAAAAACAAACAAAAACCCGTTAGCTGCTCATTGATTAGTGATTCAACATATGTTCAGTTATTTATCTTACACAAAACCGTACTAACACCTACAATCAAGCTACAATTAAAAACTGTTTTATATCAGAAACTGACCTAATTCTGCTTTATATTACAATATGAACATGCTTTAAAGAAAAACCTACAATTTCGATTAATATGCAGTTAATTTGCAACTAGAAATTGTAATCGTGCCATTAATCGCAATCATATTTTTTAATCGAACAACAACCCTAATTATAATGTCTCTTCTTGTTTTTTTTTCTTATCCTTTTACAATATTTTCATCCAGTGGTGCCGACTTCAAGTCCCAGCAGTGGAGATTTTTTTTTCTTGTACCACCACACCAACAGCCTCTAAACATGGGAACTACAGAAATGTGGCAAGTTAAATGCGACCAGGCGTGATACCGACCACATCAAACTTTCATATGCCGAGGGTCTTGGAAATACGGGCCTAACGCCATATTCCCAATATGCCTTAATGGCATAGTTTAAAAAGGTAAAATTCCCGTTTCCATGCCATTAAGGCATATTGGGAATATGGCGTTAGACCCGTATTTTCCGTGACCTTCGGCACATGAAAGTGGGGTGTGGTTAGTACCATGCCTGGCCGCTTTACCTTCTCAGATTTTTCTGGTATCCATTTTTAGAGGCTGGGTCGACCCCGGAGCCTTTTTTTTTTTTTTTGGCGTGTACCAGAAAAAATCCCACTACTGGGACTGAACCCGGTAACGCCGGATTAGTAGACCAAGCGCCTAACCACTCGGCCAACCAGGCCGTATTAATGGCATGGAAACTATCATCTTATCTTTTTCATACAATATTACTTGTCTTCTGCTTCGTTAACCTCGAATACTAACAGACGCAGCTTGTAGCGTTGACACAATATTCAGTGCCTGAATCTATACTCCATGTATGTCACTGTGTTACTGTAGCCGCATGCGGAAGGAAGGTTTGGGCTCCACTGTTGCGAGGTTGCCCTGAACCAGCTGAGAACTATTTACTAGAGGTAGGAAATCTTAGCCACTCCCAAAATCATGACCTAATGTTGATAGCAAATGTTGATTTTTTTTTCAACAAATATAGTTTAGACTTCGGTATCTATTGCTCATCCTGTTCTGTTTGTTTGTGGGGTTTTTTTTCTTAATCTCCTGTTTAGACTTTCCTTAGTCGTTATACACTGTAATGTTTCATCCGTTCTTGAATGTTGTCAAATATGCCTGAATGTACCGTAGAAATGACAGAAAGTATTTCTCGTCTCTAAACCAGTGTTTACCAACGTCGGGCGTACGCCCCTACCGGAAGGGGACAATTTGAATATTTGGGGTGGGAGGGGGGGGGGAGCAGTTAAAATACACTATTTCGGAACTTGGTTGACTATTACGCTGTTGGAGGGGGGATGGGGAATCAAAATCTTTGAGGCGTTGATGTGGGGCATGATTCAATAAAGGTTGGTAAACACTGCTCCAAACGAAGCGTTCGGAAATACAAATTTTTGTGCTTAATTGAACCTAGTGAGTGGTGTAGTCACCAATGTCAGGCAAAAGATGGGAAACTCTTCTAATAAGCCTCTTCATTATAGGTTCGTTTTATGCAGCAACAAAAGCCACTCTCCGTCAAAGCATGGCACCTACCGTCATTCAAAAGCAACCAGAGAGAACCCATAGTTTCTACATTTTACAGGAGAATCAACTGTTAGCTTGAAGATCAACTGTTAGCTTGATGATCTACGTAATAGATATTTTTACAACAGCGGCAACGACGTTATCTATCGTAAGTCTTGTACTTGTAAAGCGAATTCTAGGACGATCAGAATTCCATTTCAGGCTGTATGTAAAAGGAATTTGGAAGCCATTTTGCTTTCTGAGACCAGAGTTTGCGCACTGCATATGATCGCTAGGAATGCCAACAAGGTTAGTTAATAAGCAACAGAGAGACAAGAGATGTGAGATGTAGGTTACTCCATTAATACAGTTTTAACTAGACGAAGAAACGGCGGCAGATTGCAAATGGAAAGTCTGCTAGATGCTGATCTGGCAAGGTACCAGGTCGGCGCTCATACATATTCAATACTTCTTGTAACCAAGTATATATATATATATATATATATATATATATATATATATATATATATATATATATGTGTTTGATGTGGTGTGGTGGTGTGTGTGTGTGTGCGAGTAAGTGTGGATAGGTGAGAAAGAGAGAGAATTATTATTATTATTATAGTAGTAGTAATAGTAGTAATAGTAGTAGTAGTAATAGTAGTAATAGTAGTAGTAGTAGTATCGCTTCTGAATGACATCACCATTCAATTTCTCTTTTTCAAGACGAGATCTTTACAGACAGTAAAACATCAGAAGCTTGATGTTTACAGACGCACCATTCAGTAGCTTGACATTCATACCACTTGCTTGTAAATCTCCCTGCAACTGCGATCTTATGTTCTTTGCAGCCGATGCTGTGAAGTTGTTGAGGCACAGCGTCGTATCGGCTTGAGAGCGTGTTATGGCAGTTATTTTTTTTTCAGCCCCGGTGTACAGCTAAAACCCAGGGGGTGTGCAATGCTTCTTTAGCAGACTCCACCACCATGGGTATCACGGCGATCCCTGCCTCGTTAGCCAGGCTATGCCTGTTACCGGAGGTACCAACGGAGAGGTGGGACAGGGTCTTGGTCAGCTATGGTTCGTTAACCTTGATGATATGGGTCGCAGATCGCCTCATCGGACAGCGTCTTCACCCCGCAGACATTCACATTATCTTCACCCCCAGACATTCACATTATCTTCACCCCCAGACATTCACATTATCTTCACCCCTAGACATTCACATTATCTTACCCCCCCCCCCCCGACATTCACATTATCTTCACCCCCAGACATTCACATTATCTTCGCCCCCAGACATTCACATTATCTTACCCCCCCCCCCCAGACATTCACATTATCTTCACACCCCAGACATTCACATTATCTTCACCCCCAGACATTCACATTATCTTCACACCCCAGACATTCACATTATCTTCACACCCCAGACATTCACATTATCTTCACCCCCAGACATTCACATTATCTTCACACCCCAGACATTCACATTATCTTCACCCCCAGACATTCACATTATCTTCACACCCCAGACATTCACATTATCTCCACCCCCAGACATTCACATTATCTTCACACCCCAGACATTCACATTATCTTCACACCCCAGACATTCACATTATCTCCACCCCCAGACATTCACATGAATCTGTCTCACAAATGTGGCAGCCCGTCTCAGGTTTTCAGCATCACCGTAGAGCTTCTCGTCTGGGATCTGGCCTGGTCCCTTGCCTAGTGAGTTGTGCAGGTGACAGCTCTGGGGAATGTGATGTCCTGTCTATTGTTCTTTGCCGCAGGCGCATAGGTCTGTTGTGGCAATTTTCAACTTCTGGTACAGATGTCGTCTCAGGCTGCAATGTCCTTCCCTCAGACGGAAGATTATCACTGGGCCATTTCTTGAGAGCTTGTAGTATTCATCATTTGTTTTTTTGCTGTGGGGGTGTTGTTTTGTCCATTTGTCTTTATATGTGGCTTTTAGCCTGTTTTTGTTTGTTATATATGTTGTGCTTCTATCAATCTGTTACATTCTTCTTACCTCTTCTGTCAGTCTGTCTGCCTCTTCACTTCTTTGAATGTTACTGTGAGCGGGTATCCATTGCACGGTTGCTTTATTGAATACTGTTCTTGCTAAAGATGGGGCTTTTATCAGGTTGTCCGGCTCTTTAATATTTTCATGCTCTCTCGTGAGTTGTTACCTGGTCGTGGTGAGAGAGCTTGTGTGTCCCCATGACCTAAAGAGCTATGCTGGCGGGAGCACATGTTCCTGGCAGGGTTACCCAAGCCAGACAGGTCTGAGTGTTGGAGGATGGGTGGGGGGGGGGCAGACACAGCACAACTCATACCCTGCTGTTTTGCAGGAGGGTTGGGGACAGCCAACGGCTACAGAAATAAACCCGAAGAAATGAGTACTGAAGATACACAGTGGATGCACTGGACCCAGGACGCAAAATGACGCAGATATGCCGAGAACTACAGTACAACGGAACTCTCGAACGACATGAACAATCTTGACTTAATTTTGTTTCAAGAGAAAACTGACTGACACAAACGAAATTAACAGTTTGCTACATACATTTTGTACCTTACTCCATCTATTCCTTCCGAATTCATATCTTGATTATTCCATCATTGGTAGAGTTCAAGACTATTCTATCTCTGGTAGAGCTCAAGATTATTCCATCTCTGGTTGAGTTCTAGATTATTTCGTCATTGGTACAGTTCAAGATTATTCCATCATTGGTGTGGAGTTCAAGATTATTCCATTACTAGTACAATTCAAGGTTATTCCATCACTGGTCGAGTTCAAGATGTATATCCCATGGATAAAGTTCTTTCATGTTTCCTTTGAAACATTTTCTTGTCATCTTATGATAGCCAGTATATGGGAGGTAAGTGGACAACAGAACAGAACACCGGAGACACAAAGAGTATTACAAAAAGCTGAAATAAGAGCATGGTTATGTTAAATTTCAGTGGGTAAAACTGCTCAGAGATGAAATTATTACTTACATCACAATAACGGTAATTAAATACTCTTGAGGAAAAACTATTCCTAAGTGTGTGTGTGTGTGTGTGAGGGAGAGAGAGAGAAAGAGAGAGAGAGAGAGAGATGGGATTAAGAACACCATATCAGAGACCACACACAAGAACATTAACAGTGCCAATTCATAGACATACACAAAAATACATTAGAGATGAGATACATAAACATTAGGAACGCCACATCAGAGATGAGATACATAAACATTAGGAACGCCACATCAGAGATTAGATACATAAACATTAGGAACGCCACATCAGAGATTAGATACATACACATTAGGTAGGAACGCCACATCAGAGATTAGATACATACACATTAGGAACGCCACATCAGAGATGAGATACATAAACATTAGGAACGCCACATCAGAGATTAGATACATAAACATTAGGAACGCCACATCAGAGATTAGATACATAAACATTAGGAACGCCATATCAGAGATTAGATACATAAACATTAGGAACGTCACATCAGAGATTAGATACATAAACATTAGGAACGCCATATCAGAGATTAGATACATAAACATTAGGAACGCCACATCAGAGATTAGATACATAAACATTAGGAACGCCACATCAGAGATGAGATATATAAAATTAGGAACGATATATCAGAGATGAGATACATAAAATTAGGAACGCCACATCAGAGATGAGATACATAAAATTAGGAACGATACATCAGAGATGAGATACATAAAATTAGGAACGATACATCAGAGATGAGATACATAAAATTAGGAACGATACATCAGAGATGAGATATGCTACATCACAGATCAGACACTTAAAATTTCTAAATCCCACATCAGAGATAAGACACATAAACATTATAAACGTTACATCAGAGATCAGACAAATATTAGAAAGTCCATATCAGAGATCACATACATAAACATTCGGAACACAAGATCAAATATCAGACACATACAAATTAGGAGCGCTACATCACAAATCAAACACATAAACATTAGAACGCTAGATCACAGATCTGACACATAAAAATTAGAAACGCTACATCACAGATCAGACACGTAAATATTAGAACGCTAGATCACAGATCTGACACATAAAAATGAGGAACCCCACATCAGAGATCACACACCTAACCATTATGAATGCTACATCAGGTATCACACAGATAAACATCACGAAAACCACTTCAGAGATCACATATATAAACATTACGAACGACATAAACATTACGAACGCTACATAGAGATCACACACGTAAACATCACGATTAGGGATTAGGGTTAGGGTTAGGGATATCACATACATAAACATTACGAACGCCACATCAACGATCTCTCTCTTTCTCACACACACACACGCACACGCACACACACACAAATACAAAGAGAGAGAGAGAGAGTATGAACACCACATCAGAGATCACACGCATAGAGATTAGGAACACTATATCAGATATCACATGCATGAACATTAAGAACACCACATCACAGATCACACGCATAGAGATTAGGAACACTATATCAGATATCACATGTATGAACATTAAGAACACCACATCACAGATCACACGCATAGAGATTAGGAACACTATATCAGATATCACATGCATGAACATTAAGAACACCACATCACAGATCACACGCATAGAGATTAGGAACACTATATCAGATATTACATGTATGAACATTAAGAACACCACATCAGAGATCATACACATGAGCATTTGGAACGTCACATCAGAGATCACATAAACATGGAGAAATGATCTGGGAAGGAAGATTAATTTTTTTTTTAATTTGAAAATTTCAATCCATAATGTGGGAGTGGTGAGGGTTCTTGTTGTAAATCTATTCTCACTAGCTATCAGTTTACATTTTTCAATATATATCATTCTGTTTTCAGTATTCTAACTTTTACTGTTAACACCAGCTCCGTTTGGCAATATCTTCAACTGCCCCGTCTGAATCTCTTAACGCAAGGGTTATCATACGATATTCTGTTGCTGAAGACTAAAGTGATTCTAACCGACTAGACTAGCGTTTGCCAAAGTGGGCGTTAACGCCCCCCTGGGTGTTGGAAAGTACCACGGGGTGCGGTGAAGGAACAAGGGTCAGTATTAGGGACAGTGGAAGAATAGATGACAGTAACGGGGTTGAGGACGTTGGGGGGAGGAGGGAAACAAAGCAGCAGACTGGGGCAGTAATACCTTCCTTCTTAGCACTTTTCAACCTGATATTGAGAAACCTGTGTCCCCTACATGAAACTCATCCATCACATTAAAAGTTGAGAAAATAATGCAGTAGGTGAGTTATAAATGTACTCCTTCATATTCTTAACTGGTTTGCTTGCTGAAGTTTTCAGTTGTGTAATGCATATTCTAGTTTAATAGGCCATTGTACGAATAGTATATAACAAGGGGGGGGGCCGGGACAGAGAGACATGGGGGTGGAGCTTTGAGGATGTGGCGTGGGAGAAAAAGGGGCAGCTGCCCCGAGCAAAACTGAGGATACACTGGACTTGACAAACCAGGCTTTTACAGTACTGCAGACTATATGGAAGCAGCAGTGAATTTAATGGCTAACAACAAAGCTGCAGGTGAAGATGAAATAACAGCCGAGATGCTAAAAGCTATCAATAGTGACAACATGAGACAACTACAGAGAATGTTTAACAAGATTTGGAAAGAAGAAAAGGTCCCTTCTAATTGGAAGAAGGGAATCATTGTTAAAATACCAAAAAAGGGCAACCTTAGTGACTGTAACAACTGGAGAGGAGTAACCTTAATATCAGTTGTGTCAAAAGTATTTTGCAAGGTCATTTTGAATAGACTCAAAGATATAGTGGATACTGCAATGAGAGAAGAACAAGCAGGATTTCGAAAAGGGAGAAGCTGTCTCGACCAGATCTTTACTCTCAGAATAATACTTGAAGAACATATTGAAAAGCAAAAACCATTAATACTGAATTTCATAGATTTTAAGAAGGCATTTGATAGCATACACAGAGATTCATTATGGAGAATTTTATGTCTATATGGAATACCATCTAAAATTGTCAACATCATTAAGGACTTATACAATGGATATGGTTGTGCAGTCAAGACAGAAGAAGGGATGAGTGAATGGTTCCAGATTGAAACAGGCGTGAAACAAGGATGTATACTGTCTCCTTTACTTTTTGGGATTACAATAGACTTCATAATGACAAAATGCTGCACAGGTAACACAGGTATTGACTGGGTACATGGGACCCAACTAGAAGATCTTGATTTTGCTGATGACATAACTCTTATCAGTAATAATGTGAATTCCATGCAAGAAAAAACATATATCCTATCTTCACTGGCTAGCAAAATAGGACTTGAAATTAACAAGGACAAAACAAAAATAATAAAAATTCCCATCAATCAAAATGGAAAAATACACATAGAAGGGACAGATATTGAAGAAGTCAATCAATTTGCATACCTTGGCAGCTACATAGACCAGGATGGTGACACTAGAAAGGAAGTTAGGATCAGAATTGCAAAAGCAGCATCAATCTTCAAGAATCTTGAGAATATATGGAATTCAAAAGTTATAAGCACAAAAACCAAGTTAAGACTATTCAATTCAAATGTAATATCCACCCTCATTTATGCATGCGAAAGCTGGAAAACAACTAAAGAAATAGAAAAGAAATTAGACTCTTTTGAAAACAAATGCCTAAGGAAAATACTTGGCATCAAGTGGAATGAATTCAAGAACAATGCAGAGATAAGACAGATGACTGAACAACAACCAGTCTCATGGGTGATCAGGAAAAGGAGATGGACATATGTTGGTCACTTGATGAGAAGAAATGATCAGAGAATCCCAAAACAAGCTATCAAGTGGAACACAACAGGTCGAAGAAAAAGAGGCAGACCGCGTGAAACTCTGAAGAGGACATTATTAAGAGAGGCCAAGTTAACAGGCATAAAATCCTTTGATGAGGTTGAAAGACTCGCTGAAGACAGGAAAAATTGGCGAACTACTTTGCGAGCCCTATGTGACGTCTAACGGCACGGGAAGGATATAAGATATAAGATATAAGAAGACTATATGGAAATCTAAAAAACTAAGCATGATTACGAAAATCAGGATATTTAAGAGTAATGTTCTAAGTGTACTACACTATGGAAGTGAATGCTGGAAAATCACCAAAACCATAGAAAACAAGTTGAATTCCTTCCAAACTACATGTTTACGAAGAATTAGAAAAATAATTTGGCCAAACACCATAAGAAATAACATCTTGTTGGCAGAGATGCAGATGAAGCCACTGACAGTAGTTATTGAGGAAAGACGCTGGCGATGGTTGGGACATGTGGTCCGAATGACTGATAACTCACTACCAAAAACAGCACTAAGATGGACACCACAGGGGAACAGAAGTAAGGGTAGACCAAAAGAGACATGGAGAAGAACAACAGAAAGGATGTTGAGCAATAGAGGGCTCACCTGGGCAAGAGCAGAAAAAAAGGCAGAGGACAGGCATTTGTGGAAAACCCTTGCGGAAGCCCCATCTGCCCTGTGTACTTAAGGTTCAGAGAGAGAGAGAGAGATTTAAACTATGGAAATCCTGCTCTTAAACTCTCTGATACTTTCATTATCACTGTCTCGTACCATCTCCTCACAAACTCTCTGATACTTTCATTATTATTGTCTCGTGCCATCTCCTCACAAACTCTCTGGTATCTTCATTATCAGTGCCACCATTATCTCGTGCCACCTCCGTAAAAAAGGCTGGCTGCAGTTGGTCTCTAACTTGATGCTCCTGGCTTCCGGGATGTCCAGCCAAGCTGAATCCTATTAGTCATGTGATGCTGTCCATGCATCACTGTTGTCCTTTTTGTGTTGTCATTGTAGCTATATCACCGTTGTTCTTTTTGTGCTGTCCATGTAGCTATATCACTTTGTTTTTGTGCTGCCCATGTAGCTATATCACTGTTGTTGTTTTTTGTGCTGTCCATACAGCTATATCACTATTGTTTTTTGTGCTGTCCATGTAGCTATATCACTATTGTTTTTGTGCTGTCCATATAGCTATATCACTATTGTTTTTTGTGCTGTCCATGTAGCTATATCACTATTGTTTTTTGTGCTGTCCATATAGCTATATCACTATTGTTTTTTGTGCTGTCTATGTAGCTATATCACTATTGTTTTTTGTGCTGTCCATGTAGCTATATCACTATTGTTTTTTGTGCTGTCCATGTAGCTATATCAGTGCTGTTGTTTTGGTGGTGTCCATATAGCTATATCAGTGCTGTTGTTATTGTGCTGTCCATGTAGCTATATCACTATTGTTTTTTGTGCTGTCCATGTAGCTATATCACTATTGTTTTTTGTGCTGTCCATGTAGCTATATCACTATTGTTTTTTGTGCTGTCCATGTAGCTATATCAGTGCTGTTGTTATTGTGCTGTCCATATAGCTATATCAGTGCTGTTGTTATTGTGCTGTCCATATAGCTATATCACTATTGTTGTTTTTGTGCTGTCCATCTATCTATAACACTGTTGTTCTTTTTGTGCTGTCCATATAGCTTTCTGTCCCTTTCCCTCTCTCTCTCTCTCTCTCTCCCTTTCTGTTCATTTTAACCTGTGGTTTTGGCTCATACACCCTTTTGACTATATGCCAAACCATTATCTCCCTTCCCTACCTAACTCATGAGGTACATTCCAACAAACAATATACTTGTAACATTCTTACAGTCTGAATCTGTTGGTCTGTATTAGTCCCAGTTCCCCTCCCACTAGCCCCCCCCCCCCCCCGCACTCCCGCTGGGAAACCCTAAAATCTCACCCTCACCGGGGAGGAAGTATAACAAAGTCATGTGTGCACTATCATATTACTGACGGTACCAGTATAATATTAACAAGTTGTGAACTATTATTCTTGATGACTGATAGTAGAAGTGTTCTTTGGTTCTCTGATCATAAACACATCGATGATTCACAAATTCCTTCTTCACTAATCAGAGGAAGTCCGATGAAATTTTCTCTGCAGAATTTAATTCTCACAAATAAGTTTATTGTTGATAATATCACTTGGATTGAATCACTTAATCATCTGTTCACAATATCAAACTCTATCATATTCTACATGCTGCAAGTTTTCTAAATGTTCTCTTATTTCACAATATTCTACACTTGATACGAGAACATTTCCTAACTCAGTATTATATCAGATCTGCAACACGTGGTCAGCCAGTTACACGACTAAATCACTGTACTCGAAGTTTCAAAGTAACATGTATATATTCATAATCACTTGAATCACCTGAAACACAGCTTCAATCTGTCCTAAAACTACTTCTTCAAAACTGCTTTTCCTGAGTATCTATTGTTCTAGGCGTCCATCTGTCGTTACATATGTCCTACTGCTCTCTCAAGTAATCTCTGGAATGTGTTCTCCTTCTGCTGTTCTTCTCTTCTTCTCTTGTCTGGACCGGTCTCAGTTCACTGACCGTCCTTGTTCCTCCGTCTTCGGGGCTCCGTCCTCTGTCTCCTCCTCTCTCCTCTACTTCTTCCTTCTTGGTCTCCCCTCCTGTCTCTCTGCTCAACTTTTTATCTTCAAGTCCAGCTTGACGGGTTAACCAATAAGTATTTTGGCTCCACCCTTCAGATGTCCACTGGCTCCCATGAGAGTTCTGATTGTCCGTCATTCAAACTGCCCCGTGACTTATATGTCGTAAGTCAATTATCCAACAGACCACGCCTCTAATATTTAATTGGTCAGCTGGCCGAATTGGTCACTCCTTTATTTAAAAACCGTGTGCAGTCGCGTTCTAACGCGTGTCAGTCTGTATCAGTTTCGGCTATACAATTGTTATTTACCTAAGTCATTATCTTATTATTTCATGTAGGGGGTTTTATTGTGTCCTCGATTTTCATTGTGTCTGCCTTTTCTACTCGTCTTTTCTATTTTGTTTACTCGTGTCAACGTCCAGTCACCGCTTTGTTATTACTAGACCGACCTACTTTCTGGCGTTCTTCTTTTGTGTTACCTAAAAATCAGCGTCACTGAGATTCGTCTTTTTCTATTCACTGTTTCCACTGTTTACTTTTGTCCGCGTCTTGTTCTAGTGTCATGGAAGTTCTATACCTTTCTCTTCCTTTCCTCTCCATTTTTATCTGTCGCTATTCGATGTTACTATTTTCTTTACAGTATATTTTCATAATCATATTCATTCATTCATTCATTTGCATGTCCCATGTGGAACTTTACCTCCCTAACAGCACTCCTAACACGCCTCTCGGTTGTGAGCAAGATGGCCTGCTGCTGATGCATCCATTTGCAGATCATCAACGATGTCTTGCAGCCGTCTTCGCCTTGGTCTTCCTCTCTTTCTTTTTCCCATTATGTACCCTTCCAAGACGGTTTTCTCTAGATTATCACGACGTTTAATGTGTCCAAAATATTTAAGTTTTCTCTCTTTATTCCTCTTTACTAGCCAGCCTTCTTCAATATTAAGTTCTTGTAGTATGGATATATTTGTTCTTTTTTGTGTCCATGATATTTGAAGAACTCTTCTGTAGCATTTACATTCAAACGCATTTATGTGTTTCTCAGCTGTTTTGCTAAGTGTCCAGGTCTCACAGGCATATGTTGCGATGGGAAAAATGCATGCCCTTAAAAATCTTATTTTTGTAGTTCTGTCTGTTCCTATCCACAGATTCTTTAGTTGTTTTACTTTCTGAAGAGCTATAGATGTCCTCCTTTTAATTTCCCTCATTGTATCTCCATTATTAGTTAGCAGTGATCCAAGATATTCAAAACTCTCCACTTCTTCCAGTTTTCTCTCATTGATACATATATCAGCTGCCTTGTTTGTTTTGTCAGTCGTCATCAATTTAGTTTTCTTCGCATTAAGATAGAGGTTTTGCTCTTCGCTGTTCTTACAGACTGACATAATTAGTTTTTCCATTCCTTTTTTGTGTTGTGGACAGTAATATTCATCAATAATAATTATAACAACAATAATCATTACTTACAAGGCCATGCTACAGATGGGCGATTCCTCACTGATTGAGAACCCTCGATTTATTTAAACATGTTTTTCTACCGTCCTCCTCATTAATTCTACCATCAATCTCAATATATATAATCGTCTGGAGACTAATAATATTCACATTTACTTCAATATTTACTCTAATATAAAAAAACAATAGTGCATATAACAGACCTCACGTGACAATTTTAACCCAAAAATTGTTTAAGAAATGTTGGTTTACGATCTCATGTAATATCAGGTATACATCATTGTACCGCCAGAAATCAAGCTGCACCATTGCACACATTATTTTTCTCTACCCCCCCCCCCCCACCTTGTGTGTATGTCAACTCCAAGTACACGGAGAGTGTCTGTTCTTGTCAACGAATGCACTATCGTGGTTTAATGGGAAATGCATATAAGCATCCATATTTAATGTAGATCGAGTGGAAAGCTCTAGTCTACGTTTTTCTGAATTTATCAAAGAGCAGACAATCCACACTTGGCATTATTCGGCAAGTTTTTTTTTCTTTTATATGTTACAGATAAATAAGGCTTTAGGGGTAGCGCAGTGGTGCAGCGGAATAGTTCCCCAGGTTTTGAGTTTTAAATATGTTCTTATATACAGGACAGCATAAAGGCTTTCCCTGATTTCAAACATTTATTACATAACACATATTCTACATACTAATATGGCGGTTTTTTAATCTGTCCTTATATACAAGACAGCATAAAGTCTTTCACTGATTTCAAACATTTGTCGCACAGTACCTACTCTACATACAGATTCTTTTTTTTTTTTGCAACTTTTAACTCAACTCAGAATGATTTTTTACTTTATCGCGCATTTCACCATGTTATCCGTTTTCTTGCCCGGGGAAAGTCTAAGCGATACTCGATTTTCTGCCATGTGTAACCATCAGCTAAAGTATCTGTTATCTTTTGCTTTCAAAGTTGCAGTATCAGGAACTGGCATCAACTCTTTGCTATTTGTACACACCTGTTTAAAAGCCAAGAGGAGTAACTCTCGGGTGAACGTGGTGGCTATGGTGTTGGATCATCCCACTGAAGTCATCGGGTTGGGAAAGTCTGCATTCAGGAACTGACGGACAAGTAAACCCCAGCAGAGTGGCGGTGCACAGTCTTGGAAAACTACCCGTGACTGAAACTCTTCCAATTGAGGTGCATCGTAAAGCTCGCGCATGTTCAGGTAAACGTTTGCTGAAGTGTTGGGCTCTGTACAAAAGAAAACTCTATTAATTCTGTCCACTTAGATGCTGTCCTTAAACAGACGGAGCAGATGTTACTGTCCTTAAACAGACGGAGCAGATGTTACTGTCCTTAAACAGATGGAGCAGATGTTGCTGTCCTTAAACAGATGGAGCAGATGTTGCTGTCCTTAAACAGACGGAGCGCATGTTTAAGGGCGCGAATACAAAAACCCAGCATAATCTCTGTGTCAATAAATGTTTGAAGTCAGGACAAGAATTCAAGCTCATCCAGTATTTCGATTAGCAAAACTGCTAAAACGGGTACATAAGTTTGTATAACAAACTGCCTCTGAAAAAAAAAGGTCATGACTGCAATGCGAGGATCACCAGTGTACACAGCACACAGTAAAGTCAGTGCATGAGTGGAGAATTGGTTAACATCACACAAGTCGATTTCATAAATGCAAAAGAACGAAATGGAAGTACATTTAATGGCGGTTTCCTTGGATCATTAATAAACACTTAGTAGTCACACTCCTTCACTTCTTCTCTATCGTTGAAGATACGGTGTGATGGTCTGTAAATTTTCTCTTGAACTGTGAATATTTTGTATCGCTAATCAGCGATATGTGTGTGGACGTATGTGTGGGTGTTGGTGTCTGTGTGTGTGTGATGGGGGGAGATATGGGTGTAAGGTTTTTTGTATGTGGCTGTGGGGGTGGTATGTGTCCGTGAGTTTCTGTGAGTGATCTAATAGTATTCGTTCTAACCGAACGCCCAACAGTGAAGCAGGAAAGAAAGAAAAAAGAAAGATAGATAGATAGAAAGAAAGAAATACTCTCGGTTGGTTTGTTTCTTTCAAACCCACTAACAACCTCGACGATAACAAATCATCAAACAATTATTTAAGGCAGAGAAGCCAAGACTTAAGAAACAGGGCAAGAAAAGAGAATTATCAACCTGAAAGACAATTACTGAGTACTCATCAAACAACTAATGAGAAAGATAAACTACCTGGACATTTCCCTTTCTTTTAGTTGGCACAACAAACAAAACTCAAATAGCAATAAAACCACTATGTTTGTTTTGTATAGATAAAACCAGTGACGCGAGATAAGGACTGACTTTACACTGAAGTAGAGGAATATGTGTGGATGTATGTTTGTGAGACATGCAAGTCTGAGTAAAGATGGAAAAGATATAAAGTTAAAACTGTACGGAAAAACGCCATCAAATGTAATTAGACGTGGTAAGAGAGAGAATAAACATGAAAACATCAAACAACAGAAAAATCGAGTTGGGAAATAGTGGCAGAGGAAGGCCAAGAATGAAGTCGTCAATAGTTAGGTCTATTTGACAGAATATCATGTATGTAAACGCTAGTCTATTTGATAGAATATCATGTAAAATTGGTCTATTTGATAGAACAGCATGTACAAGTCAGTCTATTTGATAGAACAGTATGTACAAGTCAGTCAATGTGACAGAATATCATGTAAAATTGGTCTATTTGATACAATAGCATGTTCAAGTCAGTATATTGGATAGAACAGCATGTACAAGTCAGTCTGTTTGATAGAATATCATGTAAAATTGGTCTATTTGATAGAACAGCATGTACAAGTCAGTCTGTTTGATAAAATGTCATGTACAAGTTAATCTGTTTGATAGAATGCCATGTACAAGTTAGCCTATTTGACAGAATATTATGTACAGAATGATGAAAAAATACAGGCATCTGCGACATTAATCAAAGCACATGATGATGATGGATTACAATTTGACACTTTTTTATGTTATTATTTGCAACAAGGGGGGGGGGGGGGTAATCAGCTACCAGGTTAACAAAAATGAAAAATCTAATGATTACTACAGGGCAGATAACTAAATCTGTTTACATCAGTTATCGACCAAAGTCCTAATAATATTTTCCAGCAAAACGAAGCATTATTACCAACATTGTCGTCTTATCTACAAATCGTTGTGAATAACCACAAACTGCTATGCTGGAGCTTACTGTACGGATATCATGTACAATGTAAAAACCATGACAATATATAACACACACAACATAAACAGACGTACGGTCGATCGGTAAGTCAAGGAGATAGGGCAAAATTTCAGCAAAAGAATCACTCAAAAGACAACAAGCAAAAAAGATCTCATGTCCTACCTTGGAATACACACCAGCCATGCTTAACTCCGTCTCTAGCACCATGGCAACGATTCCAAACATTCCAAAGAAGAGACAGTAGTCGGAAATCTTTTTCCGTTTCTGGTACAACGCTCTTCTTTTTCCCAGCCGGTATCCCACGCTGGGCTTTTGACGAGATTTGTGCTGATGAAGTCGTTCATCGCCGAATTTCTGGAAGTCTGACCCTCCAACAAGAGCCAGTCCTGCCTCCTCGGTGTAGCTGAGCTTGGAAGAAGTAGGCAAGGACTGCATGGACGTAGGTTTCTGGAGCTGTCTAAAAGACCCGATGGCGCCATTGACACGCATGTAATCGGCGCCAATGTCGGATAAAGTATGTGTGTTGTGTTTCCCCCCATCATCACTGTATGCCCTTCCCGAGTCTTCTTCACTGTTGGCTCGAGCTTTGTCCTTCTGGGCATGGAAATAAGGTGTCCGACTACTTGTTTTCGTAGCCACAGGCGCTCTTAGATTAAGCTCTGATTTGGAGACCACGTTGAAGGTCGGTATCGCTTCTGTGCAGGTCGAGGCCAGTTCGTAGCTGGGTCCCATGTTTCTGAGTTTCCACTTATTAAGCGCACTGGACATGGACGCTTGTGTGGACTGAGACAGGAGTGCGTGAGCCCGACGTGTTGGGTCACTCTCGGTACCTCCGATTCTGAGCCGCTGATGTG
Source organism: Achatina immaculata (assembly GCA_009760885.1). Taxonomy (NCBI): domain Eukaryota; kingdom Metazoa; phylum Mollusca; class Gastropoda; order Stylommatophora; family Achatinidae; genus Lissachatina; species Lissachatina immaculata. The sequence continues at coordinate 108,242,500 of CM019691.1, forward strand.
TTCTATGCTGCGCGCTGCCCTGTACCAGCGGTTCTGAATAAAAAGTGTAGTTCTGAAGTTCAATATCTGGGGACGTGTACCCTTTGTTGACACGACCATCGTTGGGGTCTAAGATGCTGGTGTTGTTGTTGTTGTTATTGTTGTTGATGTAGATATTCCTATTCTCGGTGTTGCTGGCGCTGATGATAAAACTATTGTTGTTTTTATTGTTGATAGTAAAACGAACCTCGTCTTCTTCGTCTTCTTGATCTGAGCTCTGCTTTTCAGATATCACGGGAATAACAACCTCAGGTAAGTTGGCTAGCACACAGTTCTCACATGTATCCATGTCATGATCAGCGCTTGCTGCTGGCTTCAGCGTGTCGTCACCGCTTCTGAACTCTTCTGCGTTCGGGATGACGCTGTGCCTGGTGCAACCACACGCAGCCAAGACGTCACTGCCGTCCGCGGGGAAGCTGGAATGATCATATCTTTCCTGTGGCTTACTGTGCTCCGCCGTGCCTGCGAGCGATGTGAACCCTTGCTGTTTGCAAGCTGTGGCAACAGATCGATCCACTGCAAGGAAAGGGGAAGGAAACCTCCCCCAGCTGGAGGGTTGCGTGTCTGCCTGGGAGAAGACTGCGTGAATGCTGGGACACGACGCCCGCCGCGCACGCTCACCCGACAGCTCCACGGCGCTGTTGTCGGCGCCGTGCGGGAATGTCTGGTCAGAATCCTCGTGAGCCGATACCGAGCAGTCTCCCAACAGTTGTTCTGTGGAATCGATTCTGTCAGGCCCATCGTCTCGATCTACTAACATCAGCGACATAACTTCTCTTGCTGTCTTTTCAAACTACGGCTGAGTATACACCTCATCAATCCATCCCCTCAAATAAATAGTGCTAGACATTAATAAAATAACGAACTGGAACTGGCCTCCGGTATGCTCATCGCACATGTTTGTATTTAATCTCACCTATATTGCAAAACTATGGATACCAAACATCAGGGATGAATATTCAGATCTGGAAAAAAAAGAGTTATATGTGTGAGTAAAGATCGCATATCTCCTCGTTACTCGCCCTTTTTTATTGCTACAAACTTCTGCGGATAACATAAGAACATATAAACTGTAATTTTCGTATTGGAAGACGGTTTTGGACCACGCTTATGGAGTTTGAAAATTCCACTGAGTACGTTCCTTTAATAATTTAGAGAAGACCGTACTGGAAGGGTACATAATGGGAAAAAGAAAAAGAGGAAGACCAAAACGAAGATGGATGCAAGACATCGGTGACGATCTGCAAATGGATGCAACAGCAGCAGGCCATCTTGCTCAGAACCGAGAGGCCTACAGGAGTGCTGTTTGGGAGGCAAAGTTCCGCAAGGGACATGCAAATGAATGAATGAATGAATGACGTTCCTTTAATTGCTTGGGCAAATGGTATGAAAAAAGCCTTTTCCGTGCTGTACGTTCCTCCTTTAGACTCTGGAAGTCAGCTCAAGACAATAGGCAATGTGTGGACAGGCAAGGGAATATTAACTAATCTCATCACAGGAAATTATCCTCTCACTGCTCTAAACTGGACCATGTAGCAGAAATATTTTAAGTTCTGATATAATGAGGAAATCTATAATGCATAGAGAACATGATAGATATAGGAACATAAGGAACATGATAGATAAAGGAACACAATGAACAAGATTGATACAGGAACATAAGGAACATGATAGATATAGGAACCCGAGGAACATGACAGATAAAGAAACACAAGGAGCATGATAGATACAGGAACATAAGGAACATGATAGATATAGGAACATAAGGAACATGATAGATATGGGAACATAAGGAACATGATAGATATAGGAACATAAGGAACATGATAGATATAGGAACATAAGGAACATGATAGATATAGGAGCATACGAAGCATTATAGATATGGGAACATAAGGAACATGATAGATATAGGAGCATACGAAGCATTATAGATATGGGAACATAAGGAACATGATAGATATAGGAGCATACGAAGCATTATAGATATGGGAACATAAGGAACATGATAGATATAGGAGCGTACGAAGCATTATAGATATGGGAACATAAGGAACATGATAGATATAGGAGCATACGAAGCATTATAGATATGGGAACATAAGGAACATGATAGATATAGGAACACAAGAAACATAATAAATAAAACCTTATGCAGGGATCGGCAAACCAACTGCACGCGGAAAGATTTACAAAGGTATGTTGTTTGAACTGAAATACAGTAATTATGATCTAAAAATGTGAATTTTTAATTAAATAAAAGCATATAATTCTTTAAAGCTATTCTTGTTTTTACATACCTTTAAAACGAAAGTTGTTAGGCGCTGGAGGTAAGATTGTATAATCTGATGCAAAGTGACTTCAAACTATTGGACTTTCTGAAAGAACAAAATATACATTTGACATTTTTTTGTATAATAAGCTTTCAAAATAATGTGTTCACAACTTACATTTTGCAAAACGTAGTTTTTGTATTTGCGTCTATTTATATTAAAAATACTGAAATAATCAACAAGGAATAACATAGTTATTTCATGTGTTTCAGTGGTTGTTGTATATTTTAAAAACTGTTGGGCTTGGGTTGGCACGCTGAGTGACTTTGCAACATTACTTGGGCACGGCACTACCAAAAGGTTGCTGACCCCTGATCTTATGCCATGCCATTAATGTATACAGCGTAAAGAAAAACATGAAGACTAGATCTACAGCGTCCTCTCTAGGGGAATAACATTAGCGCCCACATTTTATTTCATCTCCAGTCACACGTGAACAGTGGTTCCCACCCCTTTTTTGTTTAAGCAACATCTTAAACCATGGACAGTGCGTGACCAGCGACCCTAAACCAACAATGTGACCCGCGAACCTAAACCAACAGTGATATGTGACCCGCGAACCTAAACCAACAGTGATATGTGACCCGCGAACCTAAACCAACAGTGATATGTGACCCGCGAACCTAAACCAACAATGACCCGCGGCGCTAAACAAAAAATAATATGTGACTCACGACCTTTGAAAAAAAAGATAAAAAATAATGTATTTCAACAAATATTATATAATATCTTCTCGCGACTCTTCATGAGACCCTCCGCGACTCTAATTTAGTTGCGACCCGAAATTGGCAATCACTGCACTTGAGACTGACATGGTCATTATCAGGCCTGGTTGCCTTTCATTGCCCATCTGCAGAATGTGCAGGTACCTCCGGTTGAGTTGGTTGTGGTGCCCACAGCCGGAATCTGCCAACCAGTCCTTTCCATGAGAGATGATGGTGTAGCTTTCATCCCTTCCTGTTCGTATTGTTACCGTACTGTTTCTCTGTAACGATGAACCAAATGACAGGGGTTAGCTGAGTGCGTACTGAAAATCTTGGCATAAGGAAAGAAGATTGAAACTGCTAATGAGCAGTGGTAGACTTCATTAACTTCTGGAGCCGATATAAGAAGCAGACTTTCTAACATAGTCTTCTGTAATGGAGAAAACGTGCTCTCTGAGCCATTGGCCCATTTATAAAATGGACACAACTTGCTAACACGAGAAAATTGATGAGATAGGTTTTATTTTATTTTTTTTTACTGAATCTTGAAAAAGTGTTTCATTTCATACAAGATCTGGGGAAAAATGCTTTTTCTGACACTTGGTCCTCGCTAAAGTATTGCCTCTGATATGTATGCTTTGTTAAAAGTGTTGCCTCTGATATGCTTTGTTAAAAGTGTTGCCTTTGAAATGCTTTGTTAAAAGTGTTGCATCTGATAAATGCTTTGTTAAAAGTGTTGCCTCTGATGTATGCTTTGTTAAAAGTGTTGCCCCTGATGTCTATGCATTGTTAAAAGTGTTGCATATGAATTGTATGCTTTGTTAAAAGTGTTGCCTCTAATGTATGCTTTGTTAAAAGTGTTGCCCCTGATATCTATGCATTGTTAAAAGTGTTGCATCTGATATGTATGCTTTCTTAAAAGTGTTACCTCTGATTATGCTGTGTTAAAAGTGTTGCCTCTGATATGTATGCTTTGTTAAAAGTGTTGCCTCTAATGTATGCTTTGTTAAAATTGTTGCCTCTGATATATTCTTTGTTAAAACTGTTGCCTCTGATATATGCTTTGGTAAAAGTGTTGCCTCTGGTATATTCTTTAGTAAAAGTGTTGCCTCTGGTATATTCTTTGGTAAAAGTGTTGCCTCTGATATATTCTTTGGTAAAAATGTTGCTTCTGATATATTCTTTGGTAAAAGTGTTGCCTCTGCTTTGTGCTTGTGTGAGCGTACTGATTATGTTACCTGCTTTGGCGAAAGAGCTCACGCCAAGGAGTGTTTCGAACTACAAGTTGCTACATTTTTAGCACTGTACTTTCTGAAAAATAGCTTCCAATAGAACTTTACGGATATTAAAAAAAATAAAAAACAAATATTGTGGAAAAGTTCTATTTAAAAAAACCCTTCCCGCCTCTTTAGTGTAAATGAAATCACATCAAACACTCCACGAAAATCCGAGCAGGACTGAAAGAGACCAAAGATCAAAGAAATGTAATTGGCTCATAGACAGCGGAAGGCGGAGTTCAAAGCCTGGATTAATGGAAAATAATGAATATTCATTTCTTGAGGATAAAAGAAATCATTCAGCTAGCTGGTACTGAATAAGACAGAGCGTGTTATGTATTGTGATGGTGGCCCGGGGGGGGGGGGGGTAAAAGGAAAGAATGATGGATGTTTTGGGATGTTAAAAAGAATAATGATAGTAACATATTTTAGGCTATTATTAGATTTGTAGATACTTCAAGTCTCTCTGTCTCTCTCACACTTATTTATTTTCTCTCTCTCTCTCTCTCTCTCTCTTAGACAGGCAGACAGTCACACAGACAGACAGACAGGCAGGCAGGCAGACAGAGAGACAGATAGACAGACAGACAGACAGATAGATAGATAGATAGATAGATAGATAGATAGATAGATAGATAGATAGATAGATAGATAGATAGATAGATAGATAGATAGATAGATAGATAGATAGATAGATAGATCAACAAGACCACATCTCTATCAATGAGGCAGTAACGTACAGTTCTCGTTTCGGCTTATCAATGATTTTGAATTAATTTGTTTGCATGTTACAGGAAAATTTCGCTGATTCACGCACGGGAGTGGCTACCTTTTAACAAAACGAGAGCACAGCCTGTAAAATTTAACACACAAGAGAAAAGTAAACTAAAAGAAAAAAAAAAAAACTACACGGCTGCACACGGCCAGCGCTGTAGAGAGCACGAAAGCGGATGAAAAAAGAAATACAAATCCTGCGTAGAGTGAGCGCCGACTGAATGTTTCTAAGTATGACTTATGTAACGTCATATAGGCTTATGATGGTCATAAATGGATGAAAAAGGATGAGTTTATTAACGTTAAACGTATCTAGTAAAAATCCAGCAGTATTAATTTACGTTTGGCACAGATAAACAGTTGAATGTAATCCTTCGTCACTTCTCATTTACGTTTGGCACAGATAAACAGTTGAATGTAATCCTTCGTCACTTCTCATTTACGTTTGGCACAGATAAACAGTTGAATGTAATCCTTCGTCACTTCTCATTTCGTGGTGTAACAACGACCTACAACTCACCTGTTTTCTCCGCCATTACACCTTGTTCTTCTTAATTCCACACTCAGTATTTTCGGTTATAGTCTTCTTTTCCATGTTTTTTTTCAAGTGCTTAGCAGTTCATTCGTTCTACGTGAAAATCTACAGGTGGAGTTAACTTTTATTTCATTTTTAGTTTATTTCTGTACATCTTAACATGCAAAACAAGGAAGTTGCCTTTTTTACTCAACGTTTCAATCAGAAACCTCCGTGAAATACTTTAAATACAATTAAAACGTTGAAGAAATGCGACAGCCTTCTTCAACTTTTTTCTTTATCCCTACTCCACCTTTGAAGCAGTTATCAGATCTCAGGTAAGGTAAAGGTATAATCCCCGTTTCCATGCCATTAAGGCATATTGGGGATACAGTGTTAGGCCTGCATTTCCAAGACCTTAGCCACATGAAAGTGTGATGTGGTCAGTATCAACGCCTGGTCGCATTTACCTTATGGGACCCATTTTTAGAGGCTGGGCGGACCCTGGGGCTTCTTTGGTGTGGTGGTACCAGAAAAAAAAACTCCACTGATCTCAGGTAACCACCGGGTTCCACTGACTCCTGCTTGAGAAACCCTAGAAAAAAAGAAAAGGAACATAAATATAAAATCTCTAAATAGAACATTTGGTTCGCATGACTGACCACATAAAGGAATCACAACCAGAAAACTCTCTTTTATAGAGAGCAAAACACTGAAAAGAAAAGAAAACAAAACCCCATAAAATAAGACAAGATAAAGGCAAGATAAAGTTTTATAACTACGTATTTTATCATTATTCTTACAAGTAATGCCCCTTTTCTCTCACAGATTTCTTGATGTCATACACCCAAATTCTCTCCATATCATTAATTAACGGTATGCCATATTTTTCTTTCAAAAGTAAATTGTTTACCTGTCAGGTTTTCGGCGCAGTAAAGTGCCTGATAACACATTACCACTGTTATCTGTGTATTTTGTTTTACAAGTAAAATATATGACGTGTTAAAAACAAAATCAGCTCCACCCTAAACCATAAAAAAACCCAGTGTTGTAGGGAATTTCTTTCAAATAACTCACAATTTTTACCCCAGCACAAAGTATGCTTTTAATAGGTGTTACAGAAAGTCATTATTTGGCTCTGTATATTGTTTCAGGAGACCGCTGGAAGATAATCGGGAAAATATAGGGAAATCTTCCAGTATTTTTTTTTTCATTTGACTTCTAACACCTTTTTGGCAGCTCCGTCGACGTTGCTGACGTCAACCTTCATCGTTTATGCTGCTCGTTTGATCTGATTTAATGTGCTGCTACGAGTTTAACCTCTCCTATGTTACTCTTTGAACTAATACGCTGTGCTGCTGCGAGTTTAACCTCGTCTATGCTTCCCGTTTAACCTCATCAATAACGTGGAGTTTTGGAATACGGTACGATAGCCCAAAAAGTTGCTGATGAGAATTTGCGTTATATGAGAAGGAGTAACAAAAGAGGCAATGAAATGAGCACGTAGAAATGTAAAACAAACGATAACACATCAGTATTTCGCCAGTGTGCCTTCATCAAGACGACGAAAATAATGAAACAACCTATAAACAAACTTTGTGAGAGGCTTCCCTAAACGTGATGAGTAATGGACATCGGTGTTCCTAGACCATTAACTAGCTTAGTAATGCTGTATCCGTTTTGCTAGACCGTCGACTAAGTTATGGACATTCTTTTTTTCTACATCACAGTGTTTCCCAACCATCAAGTGTTTTGATGCCCATAGCATAACAGCCAACGAAGTTCTGAAAAAAAGTATGCTATAATTAATATAACTGTATTCTAATTGTCCCTTAAAATATTCAAATTGCCCCCCCCCCCCCCGTGTGGCGTACATCATCGACTAACTCGCGAGAAATCTCTTGTGCATCAAGCCCTCGAATTACATCTGCTGTCATAAATGCTTGACTGTCAACAGACAGTACGTGGTTAGAGGTAGCAAATAACATCTTAGAGCTCCTGATAATGTTCATTTTCTCCTTGAAGTTACCTGAAATGCTACCATAGAGCCGCTGGCTTCCAGGCGCCGAAAAGTTAACACTGTTTCTCAGAGTTTTGAAAAGGAGAAAACTTATAAACATCAGCGTTAAGAAGGGAGGAACAAAAGCCCCAATGAGGCTATTTTAAAAGTGTCAGTTTTAGAATTCCTGACAGAACTGGAAACAGCGGTTTACAAACACTGGCTTTTAAAAATAATGGCTCGCAGTAACTTATACCTTGTTCCCCACAACTCAGATAAAATATTTGCCCGGTTTTTTTCTTCTTCTTCTCCGCAACACCCACGCGTGTGGGAAGTGAGCACAGACCAGGACGTTAACACTGAGACTGCTTCAGGTGAGCCTGGCAGTCTTTGTGTATGTTACACAAGACAGTATAATCATGTGTAGGAAGTTTTTATGTTTTTATATGCCGTTCTATACGGCAGTAAAATGACTTAATAACACACATGACATTTAGAAAATTGCATCAGCGCCAGAAATTAAGATTTCAATCTGCCTTTTTCTTTCAGTCTCGTGAGCAACAAATTTTCTTGAGATTTACTGGTGTCTGTAACAGTCCAGAGATCTAGATAAATATTTGAGCTTGGATTTTCAGTACCGCCTGTATTAGTCTGTTGGTCTAGGTAAGTATTTGACCTTGGTTGATTAGTAGCATCTGTAACAGTCTAGTGGTCTAAATAAATTGCTGACTTTGGTTGATCAGTAGCACCTGAAACGGTCCAGAGTTCTAGATAAATATATGACCTTGTGTTCCAGTATATGGGACACGGTAAAGTTTGAAGCAATGGCACTCTTAGGACAGAGTGAATGTGCTTGTTCGTGTAGTCTCGGACTTACGGTTAGTCCGCATGCTGATTGGTTGTTATTGCTGAGATGACAGTTTTCAGGATCTGAGGGGAGAAATGAAGAAGTCGTACGAGTGAGCAGGTGAGTGAGTCGTTGGTCTAGAGTTGCGTCAGCTAGGAATTGTAGTCTAATAGAATGTAAGGAGCTGTCAGCTAGGAATTGTAGTCTAATAGAATGTAAGGAGCTGTCAGCTAGGAATTGTAGTCTGGTAGAGTGTAAGGAGATTTGTTATTTGTCCTTGGGCATAGTTGCATTTTTTTTTGTATAGTGTAATTATAGGATGTGTATATAGATGTCTGCTTGTACTTTTTAGGACATAGATGAAAGATGGTTAGATGACTGTAGTGTAGTGTGTTTTTTTTCGTTTTGATCAATTCGTGATGTAAGGTTAGTATGCCTGTTTTTCTGCTGGGGTATACGCACATTCTTGTGGCGGACTCCTGCCCGTCGAAATGTTTCTTGATTTTCTCACGTTGTTTACTGACATTCGCCATCTCTCATTCATCAAGATTCCATCCTCATCCTTTCTCACATTCAACCTTTGAAGGACTTTGTTAGAAGCTGACCTTTGCCCTGTTGTGTACATTTACGTTACTGTGGTGTTGTTGATCGACTGGCCAGGCTGCTGAACTCCTGTGGCTGTTTATTTATTCATGTTACCTCCCTTTTCTGTCTTTGTTTTCCTCCCTTGGGTTAAACACGGTTATTAAATATGTAACAAAGTAACGCTTTGCTATCACGCTTTGTGTAGTTGTGTTAGCGTATCACTTACAGCTAGTTATTTTACGCCTACACTGTCCAAGGCACAGATTGATTCTACTTTACTTGGGTGATCAGCACCTTCTGTAACAGTCTGTTGGGCTAGATGAGTATTTGACCAATAGCGTCTCTAACAGTCTGTTGGTCTAGGTAAATATTTTTACCTTGGCTGATCAGACCAGAAAAGGCGTCGGCAATGTGATGTTTCCCTAGTTACACGTTTCATAAAATATGTACTATGTGGACGTTAGTTTTATCCAGCTTTAGGTGCATCTGTATTGCATTGTTTACTGTTTCATAACATTCTCACCTCCAAAGACTTCGAAAGAATTAAAGTTCAAGGGTTGCCAGTAATAATTACGTATGCAATCCGTTTGTTAATATAGTGCTAAGTATTACAGTTCTCTTGGTACGTGCCATCTTCGATATTGAATGATTTACATTATTTTCAGGTTGAGACAACATCACTAACACGTTTATTTCACAATAGACACCCATTATAACTAGTTTCTTCAGATCCAAATCGATTCTCTAAGTAGTTACCAAACAAAGGAGGCGTTCTATAGTGGTTATAGTCAAAGAGTGCGCGTCTTGTCCATAAGTTGTAGAAAGAAAAATTACTGTTTACGCATGAGAACCGCGCCCGAAAAATGACCAGACAAGAGGAACTTTCTGAATATTCTAGGCATCGAGGCGATGGGACAACTAACATAGGACCTAGGACGGAGCAGATGTGCCCATGCGTAGCTTCAGCCTGTGGGTAGACCATTTGTAAGTCACAAAAGCTCTCTCAAAAGATTTGAACTATGTGTAGACCATTTGTAAGTCACAAAAGCTCTCTCAAAAGATTTGGACTATCAGACAAGCGTGCTAGTGAAGGGAGGCAACAACCATCTCCAGAGAAAATCTCACAAAACGTTTGAACACCCACAGCGCAGTTGAACTACGTTCTATGCATGAAACTATTGGCAACGTTTCTAAATCCTTGTTCACAGACCGATTTATTTTCTGCAGCTTTTTTTTTTCGTAAAAGATGACTTTTCCAGAGACTGATCCAAGCATCAAAATCTGTATACCAGTAACTAACCTCACTTGACTACACTGACTTATTTCGACAGATAAATCACTTATAAATTAATAATACATTACGTAAAATTCAGAACAGGCGCAAATCAACGAGGAAAACTCACAAACATAACAAGCTAAAAAACTCATAGACACTGGGACGCACGAAGAAAACATGTACTCTCAATGAGTTAAAGAGACAGAAATAAACACAAGTAACATTTAACGCCTCGTTCAAAGCTCGCGCATTTCAAAGTACACACAAAGATGCAGGAGATGTGAAACTCACAGGAAACATAATTTCCGCTCATTTTAATTGTTCCTCCATTCTGCATTAAATTTTATTGTTAATTTCTGCAGTTGTAGCCCATATCACATTTTCAGGTTGTCAAATTACTCTTCGCAGCTGCTGTTAATAGGTACAACAATACTCCCACAATAGATTGTCTTGCTTACGTCGAAAGTGCAGAAATGTTTTTTTTAAATTCCATGTAGATGGTTTCAGGCGTAGTAGTAGTAATAGTAGTAGTAGTAGTAGTAGTAGTAGTAGCAGTAGTAGTAGTAGTAGTAGTAGTAGTAGTAGTAGTAGTAGTTTATTTTCAACGCTTTAGTAATTGCTTCACTTTTTGCACCAGAGAGCTGTTGGCTGCCTCTCTGTAAACATTTGGAACTTACGGTAAATGATTCATTCCAGTCATCTATGCCCCATTTCGCACTGCAACAGCTTGAGCAAACTGAATTATTACTAGTATTACAGAAGTAATAAATGCATATAAATTTCGTCATTAGACTGGATACATCGTTTATGTGTCTCATTTTCTTATAGTTTTCATTTATTTATGATTTTGCATTTACTGACGTTATTTTGTTGTCTTGTGCACCTGTGTTTACATGCAACATTGACCCAGTCTCGGAGAAGAGAACTTTAAGTGCTGTCGCGTGGGACGCTATTTGTTATGTTTCCTATTTCAGGACCCGGCAGAACTACTTACATATTTATGAGAAGATAAGTTTTAAAAAGAAAGTTTTCCAGATTAAAAAATTTTTTCGTTATTTGTCTTTTTTCACATCATCAACAACATTTACGTGCCTTGGGCTTTGGAGAGACTTCATTTCAGAAATACTAACAGCGGCCGTGATGATCACTTTAAATACAGATCCAACAGGATCAACACTTTCAGAAGGACTGGAGAATTGATTAAACTAAGTAATACCATGTGAATGTGTAGAGCAGTGTTTCCCAGGCCTGTTGGGGCTGCCGCCCCCTAATTTCCCAAGCCACATCCTTAACACTCCTCCCCTTAAATACTGTTCGTACAATGAGCAAGTGAACTAGGATATGCATTATACAACTAAAAACTTAAGCTGGCAAAACCGGTTTACTTAACAATATGAAGGAGTACATCTATAACCCACCAACATTTAATGTGACGGATGAGTTTCATGAATGGACACAAGTTTCTCAATATCAGGTTGAAAAGTGCTAGGAAGCAAGTTGTTACTGTGTAAGGAGGGGAAAAAGTAAGCAAGCAGTGACCCGGTTTTGATTGGAAATCCCACGGGCCAGGGACGGCCACGTGTGAATGGAAAATCCCCAGGCTTCCGGTCCGGCGATGACCAGGTATATAAGACAAAAGGGAGAAGTATAAAGGGGGAGAAGTTGAGCTCGCGAGGGTAGCGACCAGTCGTGGACGAAGGTGGTCAGTTTTCCGAGAGATGGAGGCTGGCGTGTGTATTTTAGTTGTGCGCCTTTGTAAGCAGTATTTAACTCATATTATTCAATCCGATGCACATGATGTCCATATATTTCTAACGGGCATTACTAAAAAAATCATAAACAAATAAAATTTTCTTGAATAATATGAGTTCAATACTGCTTACAAAGGCGCACAACTAAAATACACACGCCAGCCTCCATCTCTCGGAAAACTGACCACCTTCGTCCACGACTGGTCGCTACCCTCGCGAGCTCAACTTCTCCCCCTTTATACTTCTCCCTTTTGTCTTATATACCTGGTCATCGCCGGACCGGAAGCCTGGGGATTTTCCATTCACACGTGGCCGTCCCTGGCCCGTGGGATTTCCAATCAAAACCGGGTCACTGCTTGCTTACTTTTTCCCCTCCTTACAACTGTTCCTGTCAACTTCGTTTTCCTTCAAGGGCAGAATGTAAGACGGGCCTGCGTGCCCAATTCTTCACCCTTTGAAAATAAAGATCATTCATTCATTCATTCATTCAATTCAACCCCTCAACCCCCCTCCAATCTCAACCTTTTCTTCCACTGTCCCCTAATGACCCTTTTTCTTTAACAACTCCCCCCCCCCCCCCAACCTTCCCCAGGTCCCTTCCAACGCCGAAAGGGGACATTATCGCCCACATTGGGAAACACTGGTGTAAATGGTTCAGTAAACAAAAGTCATTTCAGTAACACTGAATTTGCTGATCTTCATCGTGTGTAAATCAGCGAGGGACTTGCAAACTGAAACTTTCAACATAAAAGACGGATGAAATGACCTACTAAATCAACATTTCTGAATTACTTATTTCTGCCGTATCTTCAAATATTACAATTAAATCTAATTATTTACTATTTGTATTTGAATTGAAAACATGATTTAGAATACATTTTATGCAAAAATTCACACTGTTATTTTTTTAAACTTTTTTTCTATCTATATTGCGTTTTTTATTGCTAGTGAAATTTATGAAGAACATTTTCAGTCAATTAATACTCAGCATTATTTTTACCTGTAAACATTCAACAATTTGTCATTAAGCTGTCTATACGCCAATCCATTCTGGAAGAGAAAAATAAAATTCTCAAGAATTTCGGAACGAAAGATTAGACAGGATTAAACAAAACAACTCCAGTACGTTGACTGAACTGAGCTTGCCTTATTTACAAAAGTCACATCCAACTGCCGGCACACCCTGTTATCATGCAGTCCAAGGATTTATCCAGATTAAGGCATTTCTTTGTTTGTTTTGTTATTCTTTATATCAAATATTGGCACAATCGGCCATGAGATAAACTGGCTGGTGTAAATGACAGTTAGTAAATTTTATGTTGACAGCAAACATCTACCTGCATCAAATAAGATATGTCAGTCATTATAAATGACACTTAGTAATTCTGTAGTGAAAGCGAACATCTACATGCAGCAAATAAGATATGTCACTCAATTTAAATGATACTTAGTAATTCTGTGGGGGAACATCTACATGCATCATATAAGATGTGTCACGCAATATGTATCATATAAGATATGTCAGTCAATATAAATGACACGGTAATTCTGTGGTGACAGCGAACATCTACATGCAGCAAATAAGATATGTCACTCAATACAAATAATACTTAGTAATTTATGTGTTAACAGCGAACATCTACATCCACCAAATGCCATATGTTAACTTTTTTTTACTTCAAACTATGAAAGCTTATCTACTAAAAATTATATGGATTCATAAAAACTTTCCTCTATTTGGGATTTAACTTTCAGCTTATTGCCTGCTTTCTACACTCTCTCTCACAGCTCTAAGTGTTTCGCACAATTCACATTTGGTAGACGAAAGTCGAAATAAAAATTTTAAGAAGAAAGCAGAATCCACTTAAAAAGCACCAAGTCGAAAAAAATTCACGATCACAATAATCACCACCAGTCCTCTGTACTCCCAGTGGAACATAAGGCATCAACAAAGGTTCTCCAGCCAATCCTGTCCAGAGCAAGTCTTTCAAATCACGTCTTTCCCGCTCCCTTTAGTTCTTCCTGTATTGTGAGCCTCTATGTTCCCAATGGCCTGGCTCTCTTTCTTCTCCCTCGAGGTGTCCAAGTCAAGGCAGTTTAGGGGGTGTCTTGTTCTTTCCATTCGTAGTATGTGATCCAGCCATTTCCATCTTGCTCTTTTGACCTTTTTAGTAATGTTCTCAATGCCTGTTCGTACGGTTATTTCCTCGTTTGTCACGTGCTCTTTCCAGTTTATTCTTAACATTTTTTTGAGGCATCTTCTTTCAAATCCTTTCAGTCTACTTTCAATTCACTGATTGGTTCTCCATGTTTAGGCTGCGTATAATAAAACTGGGCGAACCTTGAATTTATAGATTCTGTGCTTTAGGCCATGACCACAATAGCTGATTCTAAATAAAGACTTAATATTGTTCGAAAAAGTGTGAGTACACTACAGCACGTTTATTAAACTATTATTTTCTAGTGACCGCTCAAAAATTCGTGTCATTGCATAGAAAAGAGTGATAAAAACAATTGTGTGGATCAAATGAGCGTGTTAGAGGAAATATGGACTTGCTACAAGTAACTTCGCACGTGGGTGGTACGCGAATATTTGCGCGGATACAGACAAGGATGCGCGATTATGTTTTTTAAAAAAATAGTTACTTTTTAAAATAGCTGCGAATGAAGATAGGGAATTAATGTAGAGATAAAATTCTCTAACGACGTCTGTGATAAACGCACTTCACCACAGCAGATTCACCTGCACAAGCTCGACATCAGACTTTGGCAAATGATAACGAAGCATTTATCAGTAGCAGTAAAACTTTCTGCATTTTTTTTTAGCAACGGCCACCGGGAAATTAACTGATCGTTAGAACACCAAAATCAATTTCCCGGTTATTATCAGTGGTTGTAAATTAGTGTAGCATTTCTTCCAATGTTTATCTAATTTCCTCTCCAAACGTGACCCGTCCTAGTAGTCTAACCCAAACAGTCTGTTGTTCCATGCACAAGATTGTCCGTTTAAGCAGTCTACATTCATTTGTCTCCCTTTTTTATGTCTCTGAGGTTTCCTCGTCCTTCGGCTAATTAAAAAAAAAAGGGTAATAAAAAATCTCTGTGTGTAAAACTAAATTTTATTATGTACAAACAGATGTATGTTTGCAGCTATTCAAGAATGTATCATATACCCAGTCATGAATGTACCATGGGTAGTTAGATCTATTTAGTGAGAAGAGCCAATCGTCAAATTTATTTCCACATTCTTGGTGCCTTCAGACGAGAGTACAAAGAATATGAAGGAAATATAACATTCTGAAAGTTGATTTTAATATGGTGTGTAAGAAGATACAGATCACTGAACCTAATTTTTTTTAAAATATCGTTTATTGATAAGACACTACATAAGGACAAACATCAGTATCTCTCTCTCTCTCTCTCTCTCTCTCTCTCTCTCTCTCTCTCTCTCTGAACCTTAAGTGCCCAGGGCACATGGGGCTTCCGCAAGGGTTTTCCACAAATGCCTGTCCTTTGCCTTTTTTTCTGCTCTTGCCCAGGTGAGCCCTCTATTGCTCAACATCCTTTCTGTTGTTCTTCTCCATGTCTCTTTTTGTCTCCATTACTTCTGTTCCCATGTTGTGTCCATCTTAGTGCTATTTTTTTGGTAGTGAGTTGTCAGTCATTCGGAGCACATGTCCCAACCATAGCCAGCGTCTTTCCTCAATAACTGTTGTCAGTGGCTTCATCTGCATTTCTGCCAACAAGATGTTATTTCTTATGGTGTTTGGCCAAAATATTTTTCTAATTGTCAATCACCCGTTCCTAAAATACAAACAATATAAATAATTTTAAAAATAATTATATTTGTTTTATCCTACAGACGGATGATTCACAGCGTCCCAAAATAAAACTAAATGTATTAAAATAATTCACAAGTGCCAAGGGATCATCCACGATCATCAGCGAGGACGGGTTTAAGTGCTTTTGTTGTAAAACTGAATCATCACCGCCAGGTCTGCTAAAATTAAAACGCTAAAAAGTTGTAAATTAAGGATATGGAAAATCCGATGAGAATTCAAAGCAATCAATCGCCAAGAAAAGACTGAAATGGAAAATAAACGTAAGAAAATGAAAAAAATAGTTCAGAAAAAAAGAATGAAATATAATTAGTTCCATGTTAGCTTTATTCCATGTTATCTTTATTCCATATAAGCTTTATTCCATGTAAAGCTTTACTGAAACGCATGCACTGCATGTGGTTATGCAGCCACAAAAACAGGCCTTATGAGATGACGAAGGCCCAGAAACAGGCCTTTAAGCAAACTCAGGATTTCAAACTGTATTCCCCCAAAATTCAGCATCTCTTGGCCTTCAGTAGTCAGACGTCTCCTCTCTGGTCTGACGAAAGATAACGTTGACAAGATCGATATAATCTTTGAAACCAGAGGGGGTCTGGTATTTCAGCAAGCCACTTCTCGGGGACTAAAGGCCACGATTAGTCCGCAGATACTGGATGCTAAAAATACATGCTAGTTACCATAGCTACCGTTTAGTAATAAATCATTCATGAAAACTACGCATATATAATTCTGTTTTTTTTAAGCGTTATTTGTTTTACAGACGAAATGAAGAAGCAGGAAAATAAAATGTGCTCTGTTTTTTTCTTAAGTTAAATCACTCAGCGTAGTTTGTCTCGTCCAATAACTATACAAAGTATTAAAGATCTTGCACATCCTTTGTTTTTTTAGCTCCAATCAGGGACTAAAAAAAACACCATCGTAACCCGCTCCAAATCCGACACGATAATATACAACGATATTTTCACTACTTCGGTTGCAAAGAACACCTGCTCGAAGCTCCAGCGAGATAGAAGAGGAAGAACAAGTAGAAGAAGAAGAAGAATGCAAAGTTTCATAGTAGAATGCGTCAACGTCTGAAACATCGTGCACTTGCGCTACTCTATGTTTATGTATTTGTGGGGGAGGGGAGAGTAAGAATGAAGGTTGAGAAGATAAGGAAAATCTTATCTCTCCTGTCTAGAGTGTAATGGGGTATAACAAGATAGTCCTCTTTCCAACTGTAATGTTAATGATATTCAATGGCTTTCTGCATGTCATGGGTCATATACCAGAAGACCGGTCGATATCCTCCAAGTGAGCTGGTTCTTAGCTAGTGTTCGTCCTCCACGTCGTTGACACGCTAGTCTTTGGTATGTATATACACATGTACGTACTGACGCTACGGCAGTTCTGTCTAATAAAAAAAGGGGGGAAAAAAGGTCGTAGTCTTTCTTAGTTGACCATGCACTTAACCACTGTATCGAGTGCATCGAACGAAGTGAAAAATGAGTCAAAGACAGAAGTTCTAAAAAGGAGCAGTAATGTAAAGAAGAAAAAAAAAGAAATACTGTATCTCTCAAATAACCCCTAGTAAATTAAAAATATCTGCGATTAGAAAACATATTACCATGCTATGAGATAGAAGGCTGAAGTCTGAAAATTTCGAGAACACCTATTTTGCGGTTGTTTCCCCTTTGACACTTTTTTTTAAACGCAGCCGAACAGTGCTACCAAGAAAATTATATTATTAGACATATATATATATATATATTTAATACGCGTGATTATCCCAATCTCATTTAATCCAAGAGCAGGGAAATGTAATATCATATGTAAGCAGTATTTCTTTTCCTTTTCTTTCCAATTCAGCCCCCCTACAATGTTTTTGGTTATTTATGGAGTATTTTTAATTCGTTTTAAAACAAAACAATGCGTAATTAAAAATGATGTCAGGTATTTATTTAAGAAAAAAAAACTTCATGAAAAGAAAGAGCTGAAAAAGACTTTCATACTTTCTGAGGGCCGAGGGCCGAGGGCTTCACTCGACACAAAACTGGGCCTCGACACGTGTTGAAATGGAACCAATCTTTCCTGGCTAGTGCCGGATAAAATGTTGTAAACACTACTTCATCTCTCATTTCAAGCTCGCGCCACCATCAGCTGCTCCTCCACCACACTTCCCCGACCACCTCACTCACCAACATTATGTCCACTCGTGTGGGGAGAGGGGGGAGGAGGGTTTTGGAAGTGTAGTTTGAATGAAGATAGACGTGTTCTTCTACTTAACCAATATAAACAAGTTAATGGTTTTGAAAGAATCTACTTTCCCTGCAACGAAACAAAATTTGATATTTCGGCTTGTAGCTTCATCTGACAAAACCAATTAAAAACAAAGAGATTTGGAAGAAAAGTAATTTTGTAAGGAATGAAAGTTTTAAAAGTGCATGGAGTACGAAAACTTTGAATTCACTGACTCAGAATGTATCATAAATATGTTTGTTTTTAAAACAAGGACACATGAAATATGTGTCTGTATAAGTGGACTTGGGTGGCTTAGTTGGCTGAGTGGTTAGGCGCTCGGTTTACTAATCCGGTGGTAGTGGGTTCAGTTCCAGCTGTGGGATTTTTTTTCTGCTACACACCGGGGCCGACCCAGCCTCTAAAAATGGGCATTAGAGAAATCTGGGAAGGTAAAGCGGACAAGCGTAATATGGACCACATCATTACTTTTTAATTAAATGGAAGCATATAATTCTTTAAAACTAAACGTGACCAAGCTGATGTTTCTACGTCACCAAGCTGATGTTTCTACGTCACCAAGCTGATGTTTCTACATCACCAAGCTGATGTTTCTACGTCACCAAGCTGATGTTTCTACGTCACCAAGCTGATGTTTCTACATCACCAAGCTGATGTTTCTACGTGACCAAGCTGATGTTTCTACATCACCAAGCTGATGTTTCTACGTGACCAAGCTGATGTTTCTACATCACCAAGCTGATGTTTCTACGTGACCAAGCTGATGTTTCTACATCACCAAGCTGATGTTTCTACGTCACCAAGCTGATGTTTCTACGTCACCAAGCTGATGTTTCTACATCACCAAGCTGATGTTTCTACGTCACCAAGCTGATGTTTCTACGTCACCAAGCTGATGTTTCTACATCATCAAGCTGATGTTTCTACGTCACTAAGTTGATGTTTCTACGTGACCAATCTGATGTTTCTACGTGACCAAGCTGATGTTTCCACGTGACTAAGCTGATGTTTCTACGTCACCAAGCTGATGTTTCCACGTGACCAAGCTGATGTTTCTACATCACCAAGCTGATGTTTCTACGTGACCAAGCTGATGTTTCTACATCACCAAGCTGATGTTTCTACGTCACCAAGCTGATGTTTCTACATCACCAAGCTGATGTTTCTACGTCACCAAGCTGATGTTTCTACGTCACCAAGCTGATGTTTCTACATCATCAAGCTGATGTTTCTACGTCACTAAGTTGATGTTTCTACGTGACCAATCTGATGTTTCTACGTGACCAAGCTGATGTTTCCACGTGACTAAGCTGATGTTTCTACGTCACCAAGCTGATGTTTCCACGTGACCAAGCTGATGTTTCTACGTCACTAAGCTGATGTTTCTACGTGACCAAGCTGATGTTTCTACGTCACCAAGCTGATGTTTTACGTCACTAAGCTGACGTTTTTACATGACTAAACTGATGTTTCTACGTGACTAAGCTGATGTTTCTACGTCACTAAGCTGATGTTTCTACGTGACTAAACTGATGTTTCTACGTGACTAAGCTGATGATTCTACGTGACTAAACTGATGATTCTACGTGACTAAACTGATGTTTCTACGTGACTAAGCTGATGTTTCTACGTGACTAAACTGATGTTTCTACATGACTAAACTGATGTTTCTACGTGACTAAGCTGATGATTCTACGTGACTAAACTGATGATTCTACGTGACTAAACGGATGTTTCTACGTGACTAAACTGATGTTTCTACGTGACTAAACTGATGATTCTACGTGACTAAACTGATGATTCTACGTGACTAAACTGATGTTTCTACGTGACTAAACTGATGTTTCTACGTGACTAAGCTGATGATTCTACGTGACTAAACTGATGTTTCTACGTGACTAAACTGATGATTCTACGTGACTAAACTGATGTTTCTACGTGACTAAGCTGATGTTTCTACGTGACTAAACTGATGTTTCTACGTGACTAAGCTGATGATTCTACGTAACTAAACTGATGATTCTACGTGACTAAACTGATGATTCTACGTGACTAAGCTGATGTTTCTACGTCACTAAGCTGATGTTTTTACATGACTAAACTGATGTTTCTACGTCACTAAGCTGATGTTTCTACGTGACTAAACTGATGTTTCTACGTGACTAAACTGATGATTCTACGTGACTAAACTGATGATTTTACGTGACTAAGCTGATGTTTCTACGTGACTAAGCTGATGATTCTACATGACCTAGCTGATGATTCTACATGACCTAGCTGATGTTTCTGACTAACTAAACACTTGAATGACTTAAACGTGCGTTTACAAAGAGAGGATCATACAGTGCCTGAACTTTCTGAGCGCTGGCAAAGATTTGTGTCAAAATTAGACATTCGTATTTTGCCGTGATATTACCACTAACACCTACAAGTACTTTCCAAACATAAAGGCTCATTCAAATCGGTGTACGGTCAACAGAAGCGAGCTTCAGAATTACGCTGAAGCGTTCTAAGGCCAGTTTGCTAAACGAGGTCAAGACTTCCAGATTCACGGGCCCATACTTTCTTAACTCATCAATCCCGATTCTACTGATCCCATTACCACACCATTTAACCTATCACTTTTCGAGTGGATGGATGCTGACAGTTTTGAAATGCAACATAATCGAAGTTATGGACGATAACGTTTGTAGAACGGCGGAAAACTCTTGAAGGGAACTGTTTAGAAAAGTCAGCTGCCATCTTCAACTGCTGGACATCCTCAGCTGCTGGACATCTCTGCCTGAAGCGTTCACCTGTTTGAAGAAAGTTACATGTGCTCTGGTTTCAGCTTTTGGGTCAACTTACACATGTGAACAACTTTCTCACACATGAAAGTAGAGCCCACAGAGAAGCTGCCTAACACCTGTGCTTTCAGAAGACTGAATGAAGCTGAACGTGACCAAATACACAACTGATACTGAACAATTAAGTAAGGAGATCCAAGGACATGGGTCCTATTTATTGATTAAGATTAATAAAAGTAATAAGTGATTAATCATATTAATAAGCTTAATAACATTTTTTATGTTTGAGTTATTTAACTGTTTTTTTCCCTTCAAAATGTTCGGCTTTCTGTGTTAACAAAATATATTTTTGATTATTTTGATATAAAATATTTATGAATCAAGCAAATATAGATATATGTTTCAATGATTGTTATATACATAAAATTATGGCGAGTTGGCGCGCTCAGTGACCTTGTAACATTAATTCGACACTGTTGACCCCTGGTATATGCAATACTTTTTTAGTATACTTCAGCGCCATTGGGAGTGCACCGTTCCCTGCAGTGTCGGCCTGTCTGGCCTGTTACTAGAATTACAAACCAAGAGGAGAGACGGAATCCTTGCTGGCTATGGTTTGGCAGTTCTGGTGCATGCATGAGAGAGAAACAGGCAGGGCAGAAAAATTAGCATCTTTGTCATATGTCTTACCGACGCCAGAGTAAGCGCCAAGTACACTGCACTGAACCACCTATTGAAAAGCTGTAAATTGTTTATCATCTCCGACTTAGTTCTATAAGCAAACAGTCGAATTCTTCGTGGATGTTCATGATTTCAGAGTTATCAACAAAATGATTAAATCACCAGCGAAACTGTAAGTTTCAAAAGTATATAGAAGAACGAAGAAGCCACAGTGGATATAAAAATACTTCAGATACTCCACTGTATTATCAGTAATTTTAACATCTTCTACTTTAACAACCAGAGAATCCTTAAACAGTCTACCCAGTGGAGCACAACAGGCCGAAGAAAAAGAGGTCGATTACGTGAAATTCTAAAGAGGACAGTGTTAAGAGAGGCCAGTTTAGTGGGCATAACATCCCTTGATGAGGTTGAAAAGTTCGCCGAAAACGAAATCTTGGCAAACTACCATGCGATCCCTATGTGAAGTTTAGCGGTACGGGAAGGATGTAATATGTACGATTTTAACAATATTAGAACACTCGCTTCCTGCAAAAAAAATGTCTTATTTCCGCAGATGCGTCCCTCCAGCCGTGATAAACGGTTGAAACAAAACCTTGCCTTTTAAATGGAGAGATAGATATAGAGTGACAAAGAGAATGAATGAATGAAGTATCTTTATTTTCAAAGGGTGATTGATTGATTGATCTTTATTTCCAAAGGTTTAAGTAATTGGGCAACCAATATCCGTCTGACAATCTGCCCTTTATCATACAACTTTCACTCGGTTACCGGACACTCTACAAATATTCTGCTCTTATAACCAGCATAACTAACACTGGAAATTTGACTCTGGTGAAGACCCAAAGGGCCAGAGGTGAAGAACTGGGGGCCCAGGCCCTCCTTATATTCTGACCTACATCACTCTATCTTTCATTCTTCCCACACACTCAGTTTTAATACCAGTATACAAATTACGTGTACATGAACAAAAATATCAAAGAAAGCAAAACGAATTTTTTGCATTCACAAATATAAGACAGTAAGCTATTACATTCACAAATACAAAATAATGAACCACATAAGAGTTAACTAACAAGATAGCGCGCGCGCACATACATGCACACACACACACAAATAAACTTTCAATAAAGTACTTCTGACATCAAAGTCTTGAACATTCATTAAGATAACAAAATCTAACAAGTCACGTTTAGAACTATGTCTTTTAGAACAGATCTCGGTGAGATGAGAGGGAGACAGAGAGAAAGACAGAGAGAGAGAGAGACAGAGAGAGACGGAGAGAGAGAGACAGAGAGAAAGACCAGGAGAAAGACGGAGAGAGAGACAGAGAGAAAGACGGAGAGAGAGACAGAGAGAAAGACAGAGAGAGACAGAGAGAAAGACAGAGAGAAAGACGGAGAAAGAGACAGAGAGAAGGACAGAGAGAAAGACGGAGAGAGAGACAGAGAGAAAGACGGAGAGAGAGACAGAGAGAAAGACAGAGAGAAAGACAGAGAGAAAGACGGAGAGAGAGAGACAGGAGAGGGAGAGACAGAGACAGAGAGAAAGAGAGACTGAGAGAGAGAGTTTGTTTCTAAGCTTAAAGCCACCAAGATTTGAAACACCATTTCTCCAGTTTTAACAAATTCTCAGCAGTAAGGCCACCTATAGCGAGGGAGACAAACATCCAGAGACAGGATCCATGGTGGAAGACTCTCACGTGTCACCGAGCAGACGTCTATACCCTCTGGCGATCCGCTAACCAAGTTACAAGAGCTGGCGTCACGATCCGACGCTTTTCATAATGATAAAGCAAGAGTCCTAGGGCTTAAATTCTTTCA
Source organism: Achatina immaculata (assembly GCA_009760885.1). Lineage (NCBI taxonomy): Eukaryota > Metazoa > Mollusca > Gastropoda > Stylommatophora > Achatinidae > Lissachatina > Lissachatina immaculata. Next base: position 108,265,969 of record CM019691.1, read on the forward strand.
GTTGTTTGTCCCACCAACTGACAAAATTAATTCTCACGAGCAACGATAACCTGAAATAGCTTCGCTCTTCTCTAGGAAAAAAGCTCTTAATGCCTAGACGTGGTCGATAGTCACCAGACAGTGAGTGCTTCTTACTCCTCTACATACAAGTAACACACAATGAACAATGTCAAAGTATACAACTATACACAAACCACTGCAGCAAAGCTGTGATATCAAAATGTATAAACTAGGAAAAAAGGAGGAACAGCTTTATTATTTAACGAATACAAAGTCGTGACGTTTCGGCGTCAGCCTTAATCATACAAACACATACAGGACGAAGAATTAGAGAGAGGAGACAAAGCATAGGATCACATAAAACTATGTTAATGAAATAACAAATGAAAAAATTAATCAAGAAATTTAATTAGAAGAAAACTTATATGAATATTTATTTATGTAATAATTATTTGAAAGCCGTCTAAAAGATTTAGATAAGTTTTGTTCTAATTATATTTCTTAGCTATTTTTTTTTTCATTTCGTGTTATTTCATTAACTTAGTTTTATGTGATCCTATACTTTGTCTCCCCCGTGTGGTACCCGGGACCTGCAAAGAATAGGACCACTGTACCCTACCACGCATGATCGTAAAAGGCGAATAAGGAGGGTTCAGCATAGGGCCAGCAACCCTATCTGGTAAAAAAAACTATCAGACTGCTACAGAAACGGAAGCAAGGGAAAAAACAAATGCAGGTGGAAGGAGAAATGCGTATCAGGAAACTGAGCCCATGAAGGTTGTGGATGAAAGCCAGCAACTGGAAGTCCCCAGCCCGACTGCAGACCTCCTGGAACCTAAACACAAGATGCAAATAGGCAGCTGGAATGTAAGAACACTAAACCAGACTGGAAAACTAGCACAAACCATCAAGGAAATGCACAGATACAAACTAGACATACTAGGAATACAAGAAGCAAGATGGACAGGACAAGGCAGAAGGAAATTAACAACACAGCACACAGAAGATACAATAATATGGTCAGGTAAAGAAGATCTTCATGAAGGAGGAGTAGCATTGATTATAACAAAAGAAGCATCAAGAGCATTGCTGAAATGGACCCCAATAAATGAGAGATTATTATATGCACGGTTCAACTCAAGATTCACGAAGCTGTCTATTATAGTTTGTTATGCACCAACAGAAGCAGCTGAAGAGGAATTAAAAGAAGATTTTTACAACAGCCTCCAAGCAACAGTAGAAACAATACCCAAGCATGATATGCTACTCATCTTGGGCGACTTCAATGGAAAAGTAGGTGAAGGAAATGAAGATAGAAGAAGAATCATGGGAAGAGAAGGAATCGGAGAAACAAATGAAAATGGAGAAAGACTGTGCAGTTTCTGTGAAGAAAACATGATGACCATCGGAGGGACAATTTTCCAACATAAAAACATCCATACGGTGACTTGGAGGTCACCAGATAAAACCACAGAAAACCAAATCGATCACATACTAATAAACAACAAGTGGAAACGGTCACTACAAGATGTGCGAGCAAGGAAAGGAGAAGATGTAGGAAGTGATCACAACCTTCTGGTAGCAAAAATAAAACTAAAATTAAGGAAAGCCAAAATCGGAAAACACAGAAAGATACATTTTGATACAAGAAAACTGAAAGACCAGCAAACAAGAAATGAATTCTCAATAGTACTTAAGAACCGCTTCAGTGTCCTACAAGACAAAGCAGAAATGTCCATATTAGAGTTCAATAAAACACTACAGGAAACAGCAAAAAAGGTGCTGGGATATCGGAAAAGGAGAAAAGAGGAATGGATAAGCGAGACCACATGGGAAAAGATAGAGCAAAGAAAAGAAATCAAGAAAAAATTACTGAACACCAAATCACAACGGCTTAAAGAACGAGTTTTAAGTAATTATGCACAAAAAGACAAAGAAGTGAAGGAATCATGCCGTCAAGATAAACGTCAGTATTATGACAACTTAGCAGAAACAGCAGAGAAAGCAGCATATAAAAATGACATGAAATCCATATATAAAATCACAAAGCAGATGACAGGTAACTTCAACACAAGATGTGAAAGTGCAGTAATAACACAAAATGGACAACTGGTCAGTGGAGAAAGAGAACAAATTGAAAGATGGAGGGAACACTTTAACACCCTACTAAACAGAACACAAGCAGCACAAACAATAGACATACCTGAAGCAAAAACGGAACTAAACATCAATACAGGACCAATAACAGTAAATGAAGTAAAGGAGGCGATAAAGAAGCTAAAATCAGACAGGGCACCAGGTGAAGATGAAGTGACTGCGGAGATGTTGAAAGCAGAAGAAACAGAAACACCAAAACAACTTTGCCGGATATTACAACAAATTTGGGATCTAGAAAAAGCCCCAGAGGAGTGGAAAACTGGGCCTATAGTAAAACTACCAAAGAAGGGTGACCTCAGAGATTGCGGGAACTGGAGAGGCATTACCCTACTGCCACTCACCAGTAAAGTATTTTGCAGAATAATCATCAACAGAATTGTACCAACACTTGAGGAAAAACTTCGGAAAGAGCAGGCAGGATTTAGGAAAGGAAGATCATGCATAGACCACATATTTGTACTTAGACAAATATTACAACAGGCAAATGAGTGGCATAGCACAACATATGCATTATTCATAGATTTTGAGAAAGCCTTTGACAGTGTCAACAGAGATGCGCTGTGGAAAATCCTAAGATGGCATGGCCTCCTCCATAAAATAGTTCATGTAATCAAAGCCCTATACGAGGGTTTTCAGTGCAAAGTTATCTGTGGAGAACATACCTCCAGCAGCTTTAGGGTACAAACAGGAGTGAAACAGGGATGTGTACTATCACCAACATTATTTATCTTGGCAGTAGACTGGTTAACGAAGGAGGCACCATCAGACAAACGCAGAGGATTACAATGGACCCTTGACACAGTGCTGGAGGACCTTGACTTTGCGGACGACATTTGTCTACTATCAAGCAGTCACAAAGATATGCAAGATAAAATAAACAAGCTAACTCAGAATGCAAACAACATAGGACTAAAGATCAACGTAGGAAAGACAAAGTTAATGAAGCAAAATGTGAACAACAGAAATGTACTCAGAGTAGGTAACAAGTTAGTGGAGGAGGTCAACGAATTTGTATACCTTGGCAGCAGAGTAGTAGAAAATGGAGACAGCACAGAGGACATCAACAGCAGACTTACTAGAGCAAACCAGGCTTTTGCAATGCTGCAGACTATATGGAAATAAAAAAAACTAAGCATAAATATGAAAATCAGGATATTTAAGAGTAATGTTCTAAGTGTACTACTCTATGGAAGTGAATGCTGGAAAATCACCAAAACTATAGAAAACAAGTTGAATTCTTTCCAGACTAAATGTTTACGAAGAATTAGAAAAATATTTTGGCCAAACACCATAAGAAATAACATCTTATTAGCAGAAATGCAGATGAAACCACTGACAACAATTATTGAGGAAAGACGCTGGCGATGGTTGGGACATGTGCTCCGAATGACTGACAACTCACTACCAAAAATAGCACTAAGATGGACACCACAGGGGAACAGAAGTAAAGGTAGACCAAAAGAGACATGGAGAAGAACAACAAAAAGGATGTTGAGCAATAGAGGGCTCACCTGGGCAAGAGCAGAAAAAAAGGCGAAGGACAGGCATTTGTGGAAAACCCTTGCGGAAGCCCCATGTGCCCTGGGCACTTAAGGTTCAGAGAGAGAGAGAGAGAGATACTTTGTCTCCTCTCTATAATTGTTTGTCTTGTATGTGTTTGTATGATTAAGGCTCATGCCGAAACGTCACGTCTTTGTTAAATAATAAAACTGTTCCTATTTTTTTTTCTAGTTTATACATTTATTCTCTACATACAAGGAGCTGCTTCTTCTTCTGTCGCTTCATATCTCTCGCGTGCACACTCAAAAACATCTTAGTACTTGTAAGAGTCTGTTCAGTGGACCTTACAGATTTCCAAAGTCAACACGAGCAGCTTATAAATATGCAACAAAAACAAGCCGGATTTCAACATGAGCAGCTTATAAATATGCAACAAAAACAAGCCAGATTTCAACATGAGCAGCTTATAAATATGCAACAAAAACAAGCCGGATTTCAACATGAGCAGCTTATAAATATGCAACAAAAACAAGCTGGATTATGACAGAATATTTGTGTGTAAAAATCGTACATGTGACACCATACATGGAAAAATTTGAACTTTTAGCATGTATAAATTCAATGTTGTCCTGTTGACAGAAGAAAAGTAATGTTGGTGGTTTAAGCTATCATACTTAAAGAGACTTTCCATGCTTATTTTAAATACAAAAAGCATGGATTGTGAACATAAACAACGATGCCATCATCTCAGCCAGTCAGCGAAGCCTAGTCAGTATCTTCTGAAACATCATGACTTTGTATTTCAAGTTAAGCATCAAAGCCCCGCTGATGGTCAGGTTCATAGTCTGCGCCAGACCTCTTGCTTTCAGGCTAGTAACTGCCTCCACACTTTCTGCTGGCAGGTGACGGTGTGTCACTTTGTAATGGCCCGTTTCTTGTTGAGTCATAATTTCTGCAAGATTATAACGGCATACCTTGTGTTCACCGGGGGGGGGGGGATTTTTGAGGCGGTCTCTTGTTCAGGTATACTTCTCGCCAGTTTTTGACAGCAAGTCTCTTTTTCAGGTATATTTCTTGCCAGTTTTTTTACGGCAAGTCTCTTTTTCATGTTCAGGTTTTGCTAGTTTTTTATAACAAGCCAGCATTCAACTTTTTTCTTCATTAGCAGATTCTGTACATCAGTGCAGGCTGTTGGTAAATATTGTCTTTTTTTTATTTTTAAGATCCGCACGACGAAATAAGAGCAAATACTTCTCGTCCGATATAAACCTTGTTTTATAGTTTCTTCACCACAGCACCAACTGCCTCCAGTTTCTAGTTCGTGCATGCCAGAAGATTTTTTTTTGCATGACCTCGGAATGCACCACAAGAATTAAACAGCATTCAACCCCTCCCCCCCTAATGTCCTACACACGGCTATATAGACCTAACTGCAGCGTCATAACTTTACAAACGACAACAACAAAACGTGCTTTCTGATAACAAAGAGATGTCAAGCCGTCATCTTATCTTGCTGGTAGTTTTTTATCCGATTTTTTTTACACGTTGTAGCTACTAAAAAATGTCAAGAAACCTACTAGTATAGAACATAATGTATTAATGTCAACAGCTTAATAATATTTATCTACCTGAAATTATTTTTTTTTAAAATTTGAATTTTAGTAACTTTGCCGAAAAAAAAACCCCAAACATTTCAAATATCGTTAAAAACCTCCATTAATACAATATCTCCATTAATATATCAATTACTTATTTGACTATACAGTTTCCCTAATCTGTACGTCAAAACTAAACGTTATGTGCTACCAGGAAAATAACCGTAAAAAGTCTACTGAATTTTTAAAGAATTTTAGCAGGTGTGCTATTTAGAACATTAGGTACTGTACCTTCTTATTATAGACTAACTCTTTTAATTTGCATTTTTAGATGACTCGGTTTCTTTGTCTCTTTAGATTTCATGTTTCCAAGTTAGTCTGCTAATCAAAACTTGGTGCTATATTAAAGTTTGTGAAGTATGTCCAAGTTAGTCTGTTAATCAAAACTTGGTGCTATATTAAAGTTTGTGAAGTATGTTGAAGTTAGTCTGCTAATCAAAACTTGGTGCTATATTAAAGTTTGTGAAGTATGTCCAAGTTAGTCTGCTAATCAAAACTTGGTGCTATATTAAAGTTTGTGAAGTATGTCGAAGTTAGTCTGTTAATCAAAACTTGGTGCTATATTAAAGTTTGTGAAGTATGTCCAGGTTAGTCTGCTAATCAAAACTTGGTGCTATATTAAAGTTTGTGAAGTATGTCGAAGTTAGTCTGCTAATCAAAACTTGGTGCTATATTAAAGTTTGTGAAGTATGTCCAAGTTAGTCTGCTAATCAAAACTTGGTGCTATATTAAAGTTTGTGAAGTATGTCCAAGTTAGTCTGCTAATCAAAACTTGGTGCTATATTAAAGTTTGTGAAGTATGTCAAAACAAAATGTTCCCATTTCAAGTCCTGAAAGACCATAATTTTCTTTTTTTACGATTTTTTAAAGCCATTATATTTCATTCTTGTGAGTTTGATTCATAGAGGGGCAGTACAGCGCTTCGTTCTACGTAAATGTCATATTGTCATTTCTTTCCCCTTCATTTTTTCCGGTTACCATCAAGTACTGTAATAGTTGCGAACTGAGAAGCGCTCATTCCATACTTGCAAAAAAGGGCCGTGAACTCACGCAGCGAGAATACATTAATGTTACACTGAAATTGTGTGACTTAATTATATCTGAATTTGATTTGAGTAATAATACAATAAAGTTTCGCCGTAACAGCCAGTTCTCGCGTGCAACGACAGTGGTAGTCTTGTGTTGTGTCTTTAAAGACAGGTGTGAGATGTAGTGTTAGTACTTAATATTTTCCACGACCTGTCTACACACTAGAGTTTAACGGAGCAACATCATGCCCAGCCATCCTTCCTCATTTCGCAGCTGAGTGACCGGGACACTTCCTGCCGGGTTTGAACCACCGACCTTGCCATGAGAGCCTAGTACACTAATCATGCCGCTACTCGGGAGTCAGCAGTGAGTATGCAACCTGTAGCGAAGGCACCCTCAGATGATCCAAAGAGTGAAGATCATATCGGACATTATATCAACATCTCGGACACTTGTATGTTGGACATCTCTTGATGATTAGTTGACATTTGATTTCTCGGTAACTTTGAACTTTTTACTGCAAGCATCTTGATACCAGGCTCAGAAAAGGGGGCTAACTCTTGTTTTTATTTAATTCACAAAGTGGACCCAAGACAGCAGGGGACCGCAAAGATCTCCAACTTTTACTAAGTCACAAAGTAGACTCAGAAAGCAAGTGCTCAGAAATCTCAAACTTCTACTAAAAGTAAGAGAACACAGTTTTGTAGGACTAGACCTCGACAAAAAATCGTAGACAAAGCACTTTAGTGAGACGTGAGAGAAAGAAAACTCACAAGAGAATTAGCTGGGATTTAAACCACGGTCTCCGGTAGGACGACCAGATGTCTAGCCATGAGAGAACAGCATAGGAGGCGCGAGAGAGCGCAATTCGTCAGAAAGTTGTTCTCTCGTAGCTAGACGGCTGCTCGTCCTCCCAGAGTTGTGGTTCGAATCCCAGCTAATTGACTTGTGATTTTTCATTCTCTCACGTCTCACTAAAGTGCTTTGTCTTTTTCGAGGTCTAATCCTACAAAAATTGCGTTATCTTACTTTACCGTACGAAAGCCTCATTGTTCCTTATTTTAAAAAAATTGCTCCTGAAACCGGCCTCTTCTAAATGCTACACGTAGACTGTGATCTGATTAGCCAGGATGAAGTACTGCCATATCTTGTTTCCGATGGAAACACGCATTTGTAGGATGTGGTCTTTTATCTGGTATATTTTTGCTATACTCTTGAGGACTCATCAAATTCGAAAAAAAAAGTTTTTCTACTGTACATTATTTGATCATACATACTTAACATAAAAATATATTTAATATTTTGCCATAAAAATGACGCTGCTCATGATGTGGTCCAGGAAAACAGAATGGCTGAAAAAAAAACTCGATAAAGATCTTCTGGTTTCCCTTAGCAAACGAGAATAAATGTGACACGAAATTAGCGCTCAAGAGCCTACACGTACTCATCTCTAGCCTATTCAACCTTAAGAGGAAGAAAACAGTATGTTTCTATTGTCCTGTTACTTTAAATGACTGCCAACGGCTACAATTAGTCTCCAACTGTACGCTCTGAGGTCAGGTAATCCGTGAAAGCAAATCAATATAACCGCCATATCGAACTTGTAATTTGCGTGATAATGAATATTCATGACAAGAAACTAAGGGAACCGGGGGATGCGTATTGTTTACTGTGCTCCAGATCTAAACGTTAACATAATGGCTGGTTTTTTTTTTTCCTTGCAAAAAAAAAACGGCCAGAAAATAATTAAGCTAATCCCAATAAAGCTTACAGGAAGCTATTTGTGTGAGTGAACATTAATGAGTGTAAGAAACGTTACTGGGGAAAAAGACCACAACAAACATGTCAATAGAATGTGATTGTGAAGACTGGCTACAACAGAATAACAACACAATATGATTTAAGATTAAAGCACTAGTGTGATTTAGGATAACAGCATAGTGTGATTTAGGATAACAGCATAGTGTGATTTAGGATAACAGCACATGTATCTTGGCACTATTCGTCCAGGAAGACGGTTTAGAAGCTGACAGATACGGATTGTGCGGAGCGTCACCTTTGCTGAACAGGTGCTGTCATGGCTGAATGTACCAGTGTTGGAACTGCCAGCAGGTCACAGTGACAGCAAGTAGTATTTCTGCAGCACGATCAAGTTTTATTTCGCTTCAAGTTTAGTTCTCATTTTCTACTGAAATGATGTTACGCCCTTACATAGAGTTGTTCTCAGTGTGACTTTTCAGTCAGTCAGTCATTTGCATGTCCCTTGCGGAACTTTGCCTTCCTAACAGCCCTCCTATAGGTCTCTTGGTTGTAAACAAGATAGCCTGCTGCTGATGCATCCATTTGGAGATTATAAACGATGTCTTGCAGCCACCTTCGCTTTGGTCTTCTCTCTTTTATTTTCCCATTACAGCCTTCTCTTGATTATATCTATCTATCTATCTATCTATCTATCTATCTATCTATCTATCTATCTATCTATCTATCTATCTATCTATCTATCTATCTATCTATCTATCTATCTATCTATCTATCTATCTATCTATCTATCTATCTATCTATCCATCTATCTATCCATCCATCCATCTATCTATCTATCTATCTATCTATCTATCTATCCATCCATCCATCCATCCATCTATCTATCTATCTATCTATCTATCTATCTATCCATCCATCCATCCATCCATCCATCCATCCATCCATCCATCCATCCATCCATCTATCTATCTATCTAATTGTCTGTCTGTCTATCTATGTCTCTGTTAATGTTTCGGTATGTGTGAGTGACTGAATTAAAATAAAAACATTTATCCTAACATTCTTTGCGATCTTTACATACGTTTAGTATAGACATCTAACAGAGGGGCATTTGACTAAGTACCCTACAAGTACTGGAAGAGACTGAACAACGTATGGATTTGTCCTGAGAGCAGTGGTGATTCCATTTAAATTGCGCATTGAAGAGACCGGGTAAACTGGAGATTAACTGCAGCCAGTCTTTTCATGATGACGATGATGATGATGGTGATGATGATGATGATGATGTCCTCATTAGTAAAACATTCAAATACTTACACATACACACATACAGAGAGAGAGAGAGAGTGTGAGAGAGAGAGTGAGAGAGAGAGAGAGAACAGCACAAGAAAGAAAAGAGATAAAAACAAGACACTGGATGACACTGATAGAACAGCAGTATCAAAGACTGGCCTACAACATAATTGTAGGAGAAAAATGTTGTCAATCATTTGGTGTTCCCTTAAATATGAACTAAATTTACTGTTTGTTTGCTGTTACTTTCTACTTTCCCTGAACCCCCCAGTGCCTTCGACGTCTTCAGTGGCTGTCCTTCGGTGCCTTCAGTGGCTGTCCTTCGATGCCTTCAGTGGCCGTCCTTGACGCCTTCAGTGGCTGTCCTTCGATGCCTTCATTGACCGTCCTTCGATGTCTTCAGTGACTGTCCTTCGATGCCTTGAGTGTCTGTCCTTCGATGCCTTCAGTGTCTGGCCTTCGATGCCTTCAGTGGCTGGCCTTCGATCATACATGCCCGCAAGAAATAATGGTTACATCTTATCCTCTCAATGGACAAGGGCTCTTATTTTCAAACTTACGTTGTTGTTTTTTTTTCCTTTCTCCAGCAAGCATACTCTTAGTAAGTTATCCTAGACTCCGTGTTGTTAGTTGTATTTCATGACAATTATTGTTTTAAAAAACAAACGAAACGAAAGGAAACCCAGTCTTCTCGAAAAATTCTAATTTTAAGTTTAAAATACACATAGAATCGTTCGTTACACCAGTTACTCTTCACGGCCTGAATATTTTCTCGTATCTTCAATTGTTAGGAAATAAACATTTCAAAAAAAAAAGGAATTTTACCGACAGCTCTCGTCCAGTTCCCAAGCTAATGGACCGCCCGACAGGAAAGCTAATCAAGATCAATGAAATGCATGAGGTGACAGTGAGTGTGATATAAATGCTAAGTTCAAGCCTCACACAGGGAGCTGGAAGAATTGTTATACTCCTACTTTCCCTTCCTTTCTCTTGCCTCCTACAAATGTTGCGCTAGTCTTTCGCTCCAGCATAAAGCGATCAGTGTTAGTACAGCAGCGTAGAGAAATCCTATGTTAAAAACCATAAAGAAGGAATGGAAATGGAGTTTAGGATTGTTAGAAGGAAGAAGATTAGGACAAGATGTAACAAGATTTAGAGAGGACATACAAACAGGTAGACAGATAGATAGATAGATAGATAGATAGATAGATAGATAGATAGATAGATAGATAGATAGATAGACAGATAGACAGACAGATAGATAGATAGATAGATAGATAGATAGATAGATAGATAGATAGATAGATAGATAGATAGATAGATAGATAGATAGATAGATAGATAGATTAGGAGCAGCACTTAAGACAATAGAATTTAGGTATTAGTATTAATGAGAAAAGAAGAAGAAAACATTTGTGTTTTTTTACAACAACGTAACAATTGTACCCCCCGCCCCCAAGAAAAAAAAAACGAAAAATACTTTCAAACAGCAAAACAACCTTCGACTTCTACTGGTAGTTTTTCTACTGCCCTTCTCTGACTCCTCTATAAACAGCATATTCTATAACCACTCCCACTCTACGAAAATGTTTTCAGCTATTTTTTTTTTATACAGCCAGATTCTGAAGTCTAATCCAGGTTCTTCATAAAATGGTACATCTCATCCCGCTTCCAAATCCACCACTTCAGATCCAACTTCTCAGGTTGGGCTTTCAGAAAAAAAAAACGACTAAGGGATGGAGATCAGCCTTGTTCCACGTTTATGGAGACTGCTGTGATTTGCCTGTAAGGTATGCTCTGGAATGTATAGAACGCAAACACTCTGTAAACCCCACACTTATTTAAAGATCTGCATCATTATTTTTACCCTTAAACCTCGAAAAAAAGGGGTGCTAGTTGGCTAAGTCGATAGTACGCTGTTCTCTCGTGGCTAGACGGCTGCTCGTCCTACCGGAGTCCGTGTTCGAATCCCAGGTAATTCTCTTGCGATTTTTCTTACTCTCACGTCTCACTAAAGTGCTTTGTCTACGATTTTTTCGAGGTTTAATCCTACAGTATTTGTTCTCTTACTTTACCGTACCAAAAACCTCGTAGTTTCCTATTTATAAAAAATTGTCCATTATTTTTACCCATTCGTTGCTAGGTAGACATCACACAGTAACAAAGCAATTTAATGTTTTTAATAAGGTAGGAAATATACATTCACGTCCAGTAATAATAGAAGACGAGGAAAACCTAGACTTACTTCATCATCATCACCATCATCATCATCATCATCATCATCGTCATTGCCTTTCACTCCCTTGAGAGCATAGACCACATCACACTTTCATGTGCCGATGATCGTGGAAATACGGACATAATACCGTATCCGTAATATGCCTTAATAACACGGAAAACGGAGATTTTATCTTTTTACCTTTATGCTGAGGTTAGACCATATAGAGTCATCCCTGTTTTTTTTTTTTTTTGGGAATTATTCTCTACTTCCTTCCATGTGTATCCCTTGTCTCTGAGCACTGTCATAATTTCCTTTCTCCAAGTAAGTCTATGTCTTCCTCGTTTTTCTATTTCCTTGAGGATTCCATGTCAGTGCCTGTCTTGCTATGCTGCTGTCTGGTTTTATCAGAGTGTGGCCAATCCACCTCCATTTCCTAGACATGATTTGTAGGTTCATAGGTTCTTGTCCTGCCCTTTCCAAGACCTCCTCTTACCTGATCTTGTCCTGCCATTTAATGTTTAAACTAGACTTACTTGGAGAAGAGAAGTTATGACAGTGCTCAGACAAGGGATGCACGTGGAAGGAAGCAAAGAATAATTCATTACGAAAACACGGATGACGGGAGAGCCTTTATCCGTTTCCTATGCCCTTTATGGGAATGAAAGGCAATGAGGATGATGATGAACCAGTAATAGTTTTCATTCTTGTTTGCAAGACAGTTACTGAACTGTTGTAAATAGAAAACTGTTTTAAATAACAGATTATTGTTCAAGACAGTTGCTTGGGCTGGCTGGTTGTTTGGTTGTTTACTGAACATTGGTCTGTGATGGCGAATTAAATTAATCGCGTAGTGAGTTGCTTCGTTTCAATACCTGTAGGCACAACACGCATATATATATATATATATATATATATATATATATATATATATATATATATATATATATGTGTGTGTGTGTGTGGGGGGGGGGGGGTCGCGTTTACTCAGTGGCCCACAAACTTCGTTTGTTTTAAGGGAAAGTTCTAAAGACTTCTAGGGGCCACAGTGTATGAAAATAGAAGGGCTAACAAATAGGGAATCCGGGAGAGCAATAGATTTAAACATCTTTATTTTTCGCTATCATTATTTCTATTTATTCTGCCGTTTTATAATATTCCTTTCGGAGGTCCTGCATATGACAACACTGTTGGTGTTTTAAGAGCTAACTTCTCAGGCTGTTATATGACTTATATAAAATCTATAGTTTAATCGTTCTGTTCTATTGTGAGAATAATTGTATATAACATGTATTGTGCTGTCACAGAGCATATACCTCCAGGTTTGATATCTCGTATATACGTCGTAAATTATCCCGGCTTTTTTTCCTTCGCTTTCTTTGGTCTACTGCCGATACTCTGTTGAGATACGTGAAGTTTTGTTTCCAGTCTACTGGAAGGTGCTCTGGATGTGATCATCAATTGCAATCTTTCTAGTATGTCTTTAACCCCATTAACGTTTTGGCGTAACTTAGCCTTTTCATACCATGTAAGGGCATATGGCGTTAATGTCCATATTCTCATTGACCTGTTGGCATACTGGATATGATGTTGTCAGCATTACACCTGGCGTCCTTTCCTTCTCCAGCTTCAGGACCCGAATATCCATTTCTAGAACTCGGTGACTTAAGGCGCCTCTGCCAGGATATAAACCACCGGCTCAAGTCTGATGCTCATATCACAGCACTGGTATTAAATATAATCTTAACCATGTGACAGATTCTAGGTTCTCGGTCAGTATTCTGTATATGGTCTACCCTCAACATAAAGGTAAAAACGTAAAATCTCCGTTATCCACGCCGTTAAGGCATATTACGGATACAGTGTTAGACCCGTATTTCCACGACCTTCGGAACATGAAAGTCTGATGTGGTCAATATCACGCCTGGCCGCATTTACCATCCCAGATTTCCCTGATATTCATTTTCAGACGCTGGATGGATCCCATAACCTCTTTTGGTGTGGTGATACCAGAAAAAAATAATCCCACAGCTGGGACTTGAATTCGGTGTAACCGGATTAGTAAACCGAGTTCCTAACCACTCAGCCAACTAGACTGCCCTATACCTCAATATTAACAACGGAATTCATTCAATGCTTGTAACAGCCTGCATCTGCAGTTTCCTTGAAAATGAGAGCTCAGCATAAACTTTAGACGTGGAATAAAACTGTTATCAGAGACAAACTTAGTGATCACTACAAGTTTCACTCTCATTTGCTGCCCGTGAAGTAACAATCTGACTGGAAGAATCGCCGTTTGAAAAGCACTGGTAAATACGCTGTTAAATGAGCTAAATTTGAAATTACTAGCTGTAACGAGCGCTCGAGCCGGAGCTAAGTAACCTAATCGGAAACCAGCTCCAAGGGTGCTCCAACAAGAAATCTCCCACTCAAGACGCTCATCGAGGAGATTTTGTTCTTTTTCCCAGTGCAGGGCTTGTGTACAGTGCGTTTTGCATCGCCTTCGAGTGAGGTCACCATGTTTTAAGTTCATTGTGAAACCCTAGATTCGTTGAGCTGTTTAAGAACAGTGCTCATACCTTCGTTATCTGGCGTGTATTGTGTTGTCACGGCGCGCATATCTCCATGTTCGATACCTTTTAAAATGCTGACAGTTCTTCTACAGGAATATTTTTCTACCTTGATCCTGTCATATATTCAGAAAATTATAAGTTCTCTGTATTTCTCCGTTTACATTAAACGTTGGCTGTAGCAGCGATTTTCTTTCTCATAGGATTGTATGATAGATACCACTGGACGTTTACATCTTAACAATTAACGTTTTAAATGCACTTAGGTGCATTGATTGACGTTGCGATATAATTGGATAAAACCGAATGACAACTGCGATGCATTAACAAATTAAGGTGGCAAGAAAGTAGAGAAATCAGTAACAGAGATTCCAGTTTCAATAAAGATGGTCTCAGAGAGAGAGAAAGAGAGAGAGAGAGAGTGAGTGAGTGAGTGAGTGAATGAGTGAGTGAATGAGTGAGTGAGTGAGTGAGTGAGTGAGTGAGTGAGTGAGTGAGTGAGAATTTTAAAACAGAAATAGTGAAAATCTAAGGAGAAATAAAGATAAATGGGCTATGGAATAGTTAGCAGTAACATAACCTATAACATGCTGACAATTTTAGCAGTAACATAATCTGTAACATGCTGACAATGAAGAAAAAGAAAGTCTTGTTTGTAAGGCCGCATGGTTGAGACATAGATGTGTTTTTTTTATATGTTAAAGAGAAATCGTTGTTGGCATCCAAAGAATATAGGAAGAGAGTACCAGATGTAGACTAGACAGGGACCCGAGTGCAACTCTAGTCATTTTAAACACTTGCCATCATAGCACTCATTGAAGATGAAGAACTCGATTTGCGACTTGATATTTTTTAGTCAGTCGACTCTCGGGCTTTTTCACAGCACGATGCTAGTAAGATAATGCTTGTTTCAGTGAAGCCATTCCCCTCTGTGCTGTCTGACATACAAGTACGTATTGCGCCAGTAGGAAGAAGTATGTGTATAGCTTGTAAAGTAGTCTAAAGATTGAATAATGTCACTAGAACCTGATACGTCACTATCATGTTCATATTGTCACATGTTTAGGGTAGAGAGAAAGAAAGACATCTTGAAATTTAGGGCGATATAATTTAAGTTTAGGTTTATGAAACTACTTTCATACTATAGGAGAGATGCACACGTCTTTCTATCCTTACAAACAGAAGAAACTAAAACAAAAAATCAACTTAACGAGTCTTTAAATGATGGCCGAAGATTAATTCTGCATTTTTAACGTGTTAGTACTGCGTAAGATAAAAAATAAACATTATTTCTGAGGAGTAAAGAATAGAGTATATGTAATGTCACTTTCGTTTATTTTACTTTGCTTACCTGACTTTCACAACTTGCAACCCCTTGTGTATGCTACTGATCTGATAACGGGGAACCAGGAGTGGCTTCAGCTCTGAGTTTTGACCCATGAGAGATGGCTTGAGACTAGACTTGAAGTTGCTTGTAAGGACTTTACACTTGACTGTATAGGGACTTGAAGGTAGCGACCTGAGACTTGAGTAGGGACATGAAGGTAGTGACCTGAGACTTGACTAGGGACAAGAAGGTAGTGACCTGAGACTTGAGTAGGGGCATGAAGGTAGTGACTTGAGACTTGAGTAGGGGCATGAAGGTAGAGACCTGAGACTTGAGTAGGGGCATGAAGGTAATGACCTGAGACTTGAGTAGGGGCATGAAGGTAGCGACCTGAGACTTGAGTAGGGACATGAAGGTAGTGACCTGAGACTTGAGAAGGGACAAGAAGGTAGTGACCTGAGACTTAAGAAGGGACAAGAAGGTAGTGACTTGAGACTTGAGTAGGGGCATGAAGGTAGAGACCTGAGACTTGAGTAGGGGCATGAAGGTAATGACCTGAGACTTGAGAAGGGACAAGAAGGTAGTGACTTGAGACTTGAATAGGGGCATGAAGGTAGAGACCTGAGACTTGAGTAGGGGCATGAAGGTAGAGACTTGAGACTTGAGTAGGGTACATGAAGGTAGTGACTTGAGACTTGACTAGGAACAAGAAGGTAGTGACTTGAGACTTGAGTAGGGACAAGAAGGTAGTGACCGGAGATTTAAGAAGGGACATGAAGGGAGTGGCTTGACACTTGAGAAGAGACATGAAGGTAGTGACTTTAGACTTAACTAGGAACTTGAAGGTAAGTGACTTAAGACTTAACTAGGGACTTGAAGGTAAGTGACTTGAGACTTAACTAGGGACTTGAAGGTAAGTGACTTGAGATTTAACTAGGGACTTGAAGGTAAGTGACTTGAGACTTGCATGAAGGGCTCAAATGCACCGCTGAAAAATAATGATAAAAAAGTCCTACTTATAACAATGGTTGACACTGCCAAAAATTCCCCGCGTGTAGTTTCAAAACTAAACTGGAGAT
This sequence comes from Achatina immaculata, assembly GCA_009760885.1. Classification (NCBI taxonomy): domain Eukaryota; kingdom Metazoa; phylum Mollusca; class Gastropoda; order Stylommatophora; family Achatinidae; genus Lissachatina; species Lissachatina immaculata. The sequence continues at coordinate 108,282,558 of CM019691.1, forward strand.
GCGTATACTTCAGGACAAAACGCTGCTCCAAATTATTGTGTGAACACTAAGATACATACAGATTATTATTCTGAGACATAGCAGTGATTTCCTCTGGCACAACGCTCCTCCATGATATCTTATGGTAACATTTCTGTTGTACAATATCAGATAGAAGCTCATAGTGGCTGATGTTGTAATGAAGATTTATATCATATTAAATAGAGTGTGACTTTCTTAAATTTATAAATTTACGGCCTAACTCTTTCCCATAAGCGAGATATTTAAATGATATTGCGGAAAGATATTTAGAAAAAAAAAACAACTTCGTCTACTAGATTGTTTCATTTTCTCGACGGGAGTGGAGATGTAAATTTTTACACCATTATATTCGCTAAATTTATACCTCTGATTATTTTCCAGTAAAAACATGGCGCCTGCCTTTCTTAGAAATTTTGTGCGTACTTTTATTTTGATGATGAAATAGGCTTTTCAGTGCTGGGAATGCCTATTTCACTGGTCACAGTCCAAAGTACCGAGCATTACTTTGTAGAGGAATGGAGACTTTACTATTCGTGGTTTTCAGGTTCTCATGGCAGAACTATACGTTTTGCATAGAGCACTTATATTATACCGGAGTAGGTCTCTTAGATCACGGTACTCCAATGAGCCCATATATAGTTCCTGTTCACCCTGTTTAAGATTTTCTTTTGTCATGGCACTAAGACTGACAGATGGGCGGATTAGTCTTACAAAAAAGGAAATTATTGAAAAATAGAGACGTCACTGGGATGAAATAAGAAGAACACACGGTAATACAAAGCAAAGTAGACAATACACCTTTGTTAAGCGCAATGGAAAAGATAAAACAACAAATAAATAATGAAAAACAGCGCGTTTGCATTTTCAAAGAAAATATTACGTGTCTCTGTTTTTTTTTCACTACAGCGTAATATCTCCTTTTCCCATTTGTCATTTTTTAAAACTCAACATTTTTATAGATCTGAATTTCATTAACACCACTTTTATCGCCGTAATCATCATCGCACTTACTAGTACTACAAACGGCACAGTATTTTCATTCTTTTCGAACAGTCATCTCAGAATAAAATCATGTGTGTACTTTATCATTCGCCAGTCTGATTTAGTCATCTGTAAAACTTATTTGCTGCAAGTTTACAACTAGTGGGAGGAATATTTTCTCAAGATTGTTACAGACCAACATTCCCTTAGCAATGTACTACAGTACACGGGGCCAATCTAGCTCCCCCATCATGACCGCCAACCCAGGTTCTCCCCCTCCTAATTTTGCCCAAACCCTCAACCATTCAGTCAACACAACAATTCATTGACATGCAGTACAAATCACAAAGTCTGAATTCAATAATACAACTATTTTAATCTCACAATGAACCCAGCATCCACAAACAACTGGCACTGGCAATCAACATGACATTAAGATATTATTCATCAATAAAGGCAAAACAGTGTGAGGAACAATCAATGAAAATGCAAATTAAGTCAAACATAATATCAATTAATAATGAACTTTTCAGGTCTGCAATATTTACATTGTTACTCCATGTACCTGGGGCCCTCAGCTCATTGGCATCTCACTTATGGCATCCAACACGACTATATGTGCCATTGCACTTTCATCTCCGCAGCTATTGCTGCCATCACCTACATCAATAACACCTGTGTTGATGCAAACACATGGTCATTCTACATGTAAAAACATAATACAAAAAAAGCATATGTGTTACTAATGCAATCAACAGAGAAAATCACAATGAAATCATACACAAATTATCTTCTTACAAGGAATGACACGAACCCTACATCACAGCTTACAGTACAACTATATAATCTACACCACATGAGCTGGGCACGGGAGGAATATAACGAATTATCACCATAATACGCATGAATTTAATGCACATCCATAAGCACAACTAAACAAAACATCGCCAGACCATTGGCTCTATCTAAACTGATGAAAGCCAGTGTTTCAATATATATCCTCCCCGAAACCAACTATTAAATCACATGAACGATGACGCTTCGCTCAAGGTCGTACACCCCTCGGTCCAAGAGTGTATCGTTCACACATCGCTGAATGTCTTAAATGAGTAAAATATGCATTATTCAGTCTATTATTCTTGGATACATATTCCATATATTTCCTAAGAACCAGAATTTTCTTTATTTTCTAGCCTCTTTATGGACAGCTGAGTGGTCTAATGATCAGAGAGCTCATCTCTCATGCAGAAGTCGGTAGCTCAAGCCAAGTAAAGGTGCTTTAGTCGCTCCCCTACCTCCACCCCCGTAAAACATGGGTATCCGTCTTCTTCTAGGGGTGGAGAAGGGAAGGTGCCAAACGTTATGCTGACCACATCATCGCCCAGTGTGGCCATCAGATCAAGAAAGATATAGGCATGAGCATCGTATCCATAATTTCCTCTCTGGTTTGATCATCATCATCATGTGCAATCTTCCGAACGAAGATTGGCTGTAATGAATCTATAGTTTCTTCGCTCCCTCAGCCAGGTTATGGTTCTGTCCATTCCTGTATGTTATCTTCTAATCTTTACCTCTGCCTATCTCTCACTCTTTTTACTTCCACTTTTCATTCATTATGTTGTTCTGTCTTTTGATTTGGTCAGAGTGTTATGTTTTCTTGATCTTTATTTCTTTGAGAAGTTTACATCTCTCTTGAACCTATTCTGAAACTTGTGCATTTATTCTTTTTATTATCCATTCTGATTGACTGCTTTCCCTCTCCCTACCCCCCCCCCCCCCCGCTATTTTTTTTTTTTTATCATTCTGGAAATAGTACAGGATGTCTGTCAGTGCAAGGTCTCCTATATCTTCTTCCTTCTTTCTGAAAATACTTCAAAGAGCCAGGTTCGGATTTCATCAAAGCCATGTATTATTTCTGTCGTTGCTATAACCATGCCCGGTAATTTGTTCAAAGGTCTATTTTATCTTATTACAACTTAATACATTTTTTTTCAGATTAAAGACAAAAGTATTTAAATCCGCCTAGTGTCTGTAGCAAACGTACATTCTGCTTACAGCCTTACTGAATTTAAGGGGAAGAAAATCAGTCTGAGATTATAAAGCCAATCACAGAGCGGTCTGGCTGAAGACTGGAGTTACAGACACATTAAGACATACATTTATTGAAGGCGTCTCTGTACATATACGAAAGATGATATACTTCGCAAAAATAGTTTAATCGATTTATGGGTTGAGATTAAATTCTAAATGATGTCTTAACTGTTTCACTTATTCCACGGAAGTTCCGATAATGATGTTTATTCTCTCCCCCACTTCCCCCGTCTGTTATTTCTGCCCATATGAATTTAAGTGTTGACATTTCGTTCAGTTTTAATATCAATAATTCACTAACAGAGAATATCGTATTTCATTCGATTTTTAACGTTGACACAAGGGACATCATCTCGTGCTGTGTTTGCTAAGATTTTACCCCTCCCCCACCCCCCTTTTTCTAATTTGTTTTCTTCTCGTAGCATAAATCACATGAAGAATTTTTTTCAAGGTTAGTTTAAAACGCATCCAGTATTTTATATTTTATGCACACTAAATAGACTGAAGCCAGCAGCAAAAATTATTTACATATGTAAGAGAGTCTTCAAGCAAAATATTGTGATAAAAGAAATTCTATAGCTCACTAAATAAATGTAAAGAATGTCCTAAATGTATATAAATAAATGTATATTTAGGGGGAAGACAGACAGAGACAGAGAGAAATCGTTTGTATTAGCTTCCAAAATTCTTCTCAGAGGCCCTGCTGAGATACTCTGCCCGTACGAAGTAACACTTGTTAAACATGATCAAACATTTGTCTTTGAGCTCAGGCGCGTTCCAAAACACACGCACGCGCGCGCATACGTACACACGCACACACCAGCCTTGGTTATATACGACTGTTGTTTTTCAAAGCTACCTCCAGCCTCTATTTTCATGGAATAAGATAAACATGGAAAGTACAGATATTTTGGCACTGTGGGTAAGCTAAGAAATAAATAGTTAGATTTGAATACGTCATTTTCCACCTTTTTATTTTGTTTACACAGAATTTGGGGCGTGGTGAGGAAAGCAAAGATTCATAACCTGGGATCCATGGACCCCCCTCCCCTTCACCCCCAGGAGATGCAAGGAAGGATTTTTGGGCGTCCACGGGTCAGGAAATGGATCGGCTTGATTTTTAAAAAAATCATAGTATCATCTGGGCTCTATTTACTGTTTTATAGTTACGGAGGAGTCTATAGCTGGTCTTAGGCTGGAAAAAAGGGAGGACCCCAAAAGGTTGAGAACCACTGGTATAAAGAGATTCAGTAGCTCAAGTGACATGACCTTTTTTAAACGCTGCTCTCTTGATAGCCAGTCTGAAAATTGTTTCGTTGTCGTGTCAGGATGCCCTTTTTTAGGTGTGTGACGTTGAGGGTATCAGTGTTGTCCCAGACTCATTAACTTTAAGACTGTCCTCTCTCTCTCTCTATCTATCTATCTATCTATCTATCTATCTATCTATCTCTCTCTCGCACACACACACACACACTCTCTCTCTCTCTCTCTCATTTCTCAGGATCCATGCCTTCCATGACTTTTCTATCAAGGTCGTCGTGTCGTTCAACTTGAACAAAGAAAGTTCATTTTCTTTCTTTGATTCAGCTGATGAGCTGATATCCTTTCACTGACATCCAGTTCTGATTAAGATGATTTTTCTTGCTTGTCTTATTCTTCCTAGATATGCTGGGGCAGGGGGAAGGGGGTGGGAGTTCTTTACAATGTATCGTCTCAAAAGAAACTATCTTCACTCTTCATGAAGGATTCACATGCGAGTCCCGTAATGTGATATATGTCATCGTATGCAAAAGATGAAGGATAACGTATACTGGTGAGACTGGCCTCAGATTAGGAGACCGCATGCAGAAACATCAGTACGATAACACCCAGCATTCTTCGAAACCAGTCCCGAATCATTTCAATGGCCCCAACCACAGAGGCAAATCTGATTTTCTGGTAACAGCCATCAAACAATGTCACTCAGATGGGACAAGCCGCCTAGCGCTTGAGAACCGCTACATTCAGGATTATGAGACTCTAGAACCACACAGTTTGAACTCGTTATTCAGCTGCATCTAATATTCTCCTCTTCAACAATCATAATCCCTCTCCACTAGTCTCCACTCCCTTCTCACTTATTACATATAGTTCATAACCTCCTCACAGCATCACATTACAACCCCTCTACCCTGATCATCTATTTCACCTTCTCTTGGCTAGGTTAACATTGTATTACTCTCTCTACCCTCCACGGTTTCCCCACCCACCACCCCCAAGTTACGACCCACCTATCACACATAACAAGTCTCCATTTAAACATTCTCTACGCTCCAGCATGCCCATTTCTGAACAAGCGTCGGATAAACCACATCTTCTTACAAGTTACAGCTAAGTGCTCTATTCATTTTATTTCATTTTTTAACATAGCATTCACGTGAATCTATACTTTATCTCCTCTCTCTATTTCTTTGTCCTGTGTGTTTTTGTATGATTTAGGATCACGCCGAAACGTCATAACTTTGTAGTCGTTAAGTAATAAAACTGTTCCTACCTTTTCCCTAGTTTATACATTTCGTCTCAAAAGATTTGATCCTATTTTCTAATGCCGTGGTCAGTGCTAAGAATTCATGCTCATCTGTTACTATTGGAAGTATGTAAGATCTAAGTATTTCTATATTTGATGGTGTTTTGCCGTATATAAATTTGACCATTTACAGCAGTCTTATGTATATTATTAAGTCTTCTTTTAATCATCCATGAGCCGTTGCTGTTGTTGGTTACAGGAGCCACTCTAGGTATTGAAATGTGTTAATTTTTTATTTATTTATTTTTTTCATTTTTAAATTGTTTTATTTTTTTGTGTCACCAAAAGTTCATGTGGTTCATAAAGGGATACAACAAGATAAATAACTAGAAATATGTTCAACAAAATTGTCTCCCTTCCACCAAACAACTGTTATCGTGCTCCGCTCTAAAGGTAAGCCTGTTATATCTTAGATGCACATAGGGGTATGGTGTTAGTGCCCATATTTTCCTCGACCTGTCAGCACATTTGAGGGTGATATGGTCAGTATCACGCCCGGCCGCCTTTCCTTCTCCAACTCCAGAAGAAGTCAGGTACCCATTTCTACAGCTGGGTGACTGGGGTGCTGCCAGCCGGGTTCGAACCCTGGACCTCCACCATGAGAGCCCAGTGCATTAACCATTTCGCCACTCAGACACCCTCTCAAGTTATCAACTTTCACAAAAAAAAAGTTGCACATGTGCAGGGGTGGTGTTCTCTTGTGAAGCTTCTGGAGAGATTAGATTGTGCGTTCTCTTCGACAGGTCCGCAAGCAAGGAATGATATTTGTATCATGGTCTGTTACTATTTACAGAAGAAATGATTTTTCACTACTGTTTCCTCTCTTTGCAGATACTAAAATTCTAAAACTGCGCGGTTTCTTATCTGACTGTGTATATTTTAGACATATTTCCCCGGTATCCTCCGCTTCTAACAAAACGTGTTAGCTGTTTGAAGATGTTTCGTGTATCTGGCTTCCAAGTATGCGGTGCTCAGAGAATTAGTGCTGACGTTCTGTAAAACAAACAAGCAAAAATTTTCTACGTCCTGGGCCTATCGTCTTCTCGGCCGTCCCTTCTCTCGAGTTTTAAGTCTTCCTTGAATCAGTTGCTATGTAGATGAGAGAATGGATGAGAGTGAAAATAAATGAAGTAGTTTTACTGACAAGTTAACCCTTTCACTCCAACACAACACTGGCAGTGTTGGTAGATCTTGCATGCCTATGCAATTCAATGCTCGGATAGATATTTAGGTAAAATCTAACTATAATGAAAAGTAGCACATTTCTAACGCAACCCATATTTTCAAATTATAAAATAACTTCCATCCAATTTCTTCTATCAACATTTCTCATCAAAATTTATTCTGGCAAAGTATAGAAATTAATTCAGGAGTGAAGAGTTAAACTGGTGAGTTTTTAAAATGGCAGAGAATTATTGATTGAATGAGAAAGTATGTAGGTTAGGAGTTGGTCAACAGGTGAATTTGATGAATAATGGTAGATTCGTAAGCAGATGAGAAGATAATTGTAAAGACTGATCCGTAAGAGAGAACAGGTGAATGCAGTAATAATACCGTCCGTTTCTGTGGTTTTCTAGGTTATAACAACTGTAAGACGTAAAAATATTAGATAGCAAAATATAGCCCGTTTCTGTGGTTTTCTAGGTTCTAACAAATGTAAGACGTAAAAATATTAAATAGCACAATATAGTCCGTTTCTGTGGTTTTCTAGGTTATAACAACTGCAAGACGTAAAAATATTAGATAGCAAAATATAGCCCGTTTCTGTGGTTTTCTAGGTTCTAACAAATGTAAGACGTAAAAATATTAAATAGCACAATATAGTCCGTTTCTGTGGTTTTCTAGGTTATAATATACAATGTAAGATGTAAAAACGATAAATAACAAAAGATAATCCTACCATGTCGTAGAGGCAGTGAAGGATATCCTGTTAGTGAGAATATTTTCCTTGACCTGACAACACACTGAAGGATGACGAGATCATCACTTCATCTGGCTTCCTTTCCTTCCCCCACAACAGAACGAGCTGAGGACCCATTTCTACAGCATGAAGGGAGGGACAATGGGAAAAGGGGATGAGCGAAACGTGAGAGATTACTATCTGTTTTGCTAGTGATACTGTTGTAAACATGTATCTTTCCGGTAAATATTAATGTTAATCTCTCTCTGTCTCTCTCTCTCTCTCTCTCTCTCTATCTTTCTGTCTGTCTATCTGTTTGTCCGTCTGTCTGTCTGTCTCTGTCTCTCTGTCTCTCTCCTGTAAGTGCATCCCCACATACATACACGCAAGAACATACACACTGTTATATTTACCCACGAAGGTCTACCGAACCCAAAACTAACAACACCGAAAAGATTTTCTATCTTCCTAAATCAACATGAAGATCTTTTTTCCCCTTTTTTTAAAAACTGCACCAACATGAAGAGCTTTATTCGTCCTGACGCATACATCTTTAGCCGGTCTCCTGCATAAAATGGTTGTTACAAATAACAAGGACCGTGTTAGAGAGATGCCTTAATTCTGAAAGGAAGCAAGTCGCAGTTAGTCTACAACTGATTAAAGATGATGCGTGCGACATGGAAGTATGAGGCAGGAAACTGACTAAAGATGTATGATGTATGCGACATGGAAGTATGGGACAGGAAACTGAATAAAGATGTATGATGTATGCGACATGGAAGTATGGGACAGGAAACTGAATAAAGATGTATGATGTATGCGACATGGAAGTATGGGACAGGAAACTGAATAAAGATGTATGATGTATGCGACATGGAAGTATGGGACAGGAAATTGACTAAAGATGTATGTTGTATGCGACATGGAAGTATGGGACAGGAAACTGACTAAAGACGTATGATGTATGCGACATGGAAGTATGGGACAGTAAACTGACTAAAGATGTATGATGTTTGTGACATGGAAGTATGGGACAGGAAATTGACTAAAGATGTATGTTGTATGCAACATAGAACTATAAGGCTTCTACAGATGTAAGTTACAAAAATACTTATGGGCAGAGTGAGGAACATTTTGTTTTGTTTCTTCCCCTCCTCCAGCCCCCCCCCTCCCCCATTCCCCCAACCCCACCCCTTTTTTGTATCTTGTAATGTAGAACAAAGTGTTCATTCTGGTCCAGTCTTAAATGTCTTGAAATGTTAATAAGGCAGTAGTTCTCAACATCCCAGGCCCTATATCTCCATTTTAAACCCAGTATTGACACCGAATTTCAGATGGGAAATGCAAAACAGAAATTAGTAACAGAGCAGGCCAAGCAAAGATTGCATTTCAGAGAATGAGAAACATATTAGCTAACACATCCTTATCAATGAATGTTAGAAAACGAGTACTAAAATGCTATATTGAACCTATCTTGTTATATGGAAGTGAATCATGGACAATAGGCAAGTCTGCACAAAAATCATTGGAAGCAGCAGAAATGTGGTTTATTAGAAGAATGTTGCGAATCCCCTGGACAGCAAAAATAACTAATGAAGAATGTATGAGAAGAGCTGGAGAGACAAAAAACCTTGTCAGAAAGATAAGAGAGAGACAATGTACTTTCATAGGACATGCAATGAGAAGAGGGGGCATTGAAAATATTATAACAACAGGAAAAATAGAAGGAAGAAGATCAAGAGGAAGACCAAGAGAAATTATACTGGACAGTCTGACAGGATGGTGTGAGAGGAGATCATCAACTGAACTGATGGCCTGCATGAAGGATTTGGTACTCTGGAGAAGCATAATAGCCAACGCCAGTCGGCACGGCACCCGATGATGATGATGACACCGAATAAAGAATAAACTGTTTATTAAACGTTTGAATATAATAACAGTTTATTAAATCATCATCGAGAAAAAAAGCTCCCCAGAAATGCTCTTGGAAAAACAAGACCTTTGTGTTGCTTGATCCTCTTCAAATATGAGTCCACTTCTTAGAGCGCTTTGTGGAATAAGAAACTTAGATAACTCACTTTTCATTCGACCTTATTTAACAAAAAAATTCTTTTATTTCAAACTTTAATGCCAAATACACAACAGAACAAAGGGCTCGTTAAAATTCCAAGACTGAACAAAAACAAAAAACAAAACAAAAAAAGTTTTCAAAACTGTGAAGAAGTGATGAATTAAATAAACAAAGAAAACTTAAAAAAAAACATTTTCTTTATTGAAGTAAGTAAGCTCGCTCGTTGGGGTTCGAAACAGCATCTTGCTGGAAAGAAAGAAAGAAAGAAAGAAAGAAAGAAAGAAAGAAAGAAAGCCACCTAATTAACTCCTTGCTGTTTTTAACAAAATATCTTGATCATTTCTAGAATCTCTTCTTCCCACATTACCTTTCTGTTTATTATGCTCCTAGTCTTCTGTACAACAACAAAAATTCTCGTGTAAATTGCTCCCTGACAAACTGTTGTGGCTGTTAAGTCGCCCTTGAACTGGTATAATCCTATTATTTGAACAAAGAAATAATAGCCAGACTTAAAAAAACAACTGCTATATGTATGTGACTACGTTTTATAAAGGCCGGGACTTGTGTCACAGGAGCTCCCCAACCTATTGATCAGCCATTCTCTTTAAATACACTACTGGCCACCGGCCGGAATCCCTACGGGCCTACCCTTAAAAACAGGAGAAACCCTCCAAGTCCACAAGCGGTCCACCGGCTGGACTCCCCTCTCTTTGGACCTTCCACATTTTTTTTTTACTCTCTTTTTTTGGTTTATTTTGTCACATTCATTTATCATGATGAGATTTCTTATTCTAGCTCAGACCCGTCAGTGTGATCTGGTGACTACATGTGACTGTCTGGTGACTGCATGTGACCGTCTGGTGACTGCATGTGACTGTCTGGTGACTGCATGTGACTGTCTGGTGACTGCATGTGACTGTCTGGTGACTGCATGTGACTGTCTGATGACTACATGTGACTGTGTGTGTCTTTTACCCTATCTGTCCATTTTTTTCTTTGCTCGCTATATATCCAGATGTTTTCGAGTTGTATGCACGTGCAGCCAGTTATTCTCGATTCATGCGTATCAAATACCTGAAGCACTCAACTCTCTTATTTTCGATGTAGTCCTTGGGCGATGTTGTTCTCACCATTTGCCAGATTATTTCATTTCGGACTTGATCCGTCAAATATATATTTACATACTATATGCTGTGGCTGGTATGTTGAAGATGTTTTCTCCTACAGGTCTATGTGTATAGAGTAGTGTAGGTCTATGTGTATAGAGTAATGTAGGTCTATGTGTATAGAGTTGTGTAGGTCTATGTGTATAGAGTAGTGTAGGTCTATGTGTATAGAGTAATGTAGGTCTATGTGTGTAGACATGGGTAGGTCTGTGTGTATAGAGTAGTATAGGCATGTGTGTATAGTGTAAGATAGAGCAGTGTAGGTCTATGTGTATAGTGCAGGCCTATGTGTATAGTGTAGGTCTATATGTATAATGTAAGCCTATGTATATAGAGTACTGTAGGCCTATGCGTGTGGAGTAATGTAGGCTTATGTGTATAGAGTAGGATATGTGTATAGTGTAAGATATCAACAGTGGAGAATGGAAAGCTAGAAAGAACACTTAACTGAACAATTTATTTTAAATCCCAAAGAATGATAAATGTCTTGAAACTGAACAGACCATGCTGGATGGGCCATGCGGAAAAAATGGAAGAGAACAGAGAAATGAAAATGATATATGCACAAAAGATGAAGGAAACAAGACTAAGCGGTAGACCAAGACAAAGATGGAAAAAACAACATAGAAGATGATATAAAAGAAACTGATGTCACCAACTGGAGAGATAACATAAGGAATAGAGAGGAATGGAGGTGAACTTTATATGCAGCAGTGAGCTTTAATGGCACGGAAAGTTGAAGAAGAACTATACACCTCCATGTACAGTAACTCGAGGAATCTGTTGCAGAATCTGTTTAGTAAGTATTCACGGAACCATTTCCAAAGTTACAGAATAAAGCCCAGCTCTATTAACCAGTCAGTTATCTCCACGATTAGAAATGTGATGTTTCTAGTCTCGTACGTTAACCAAAGCCTTTCAGATATTTGACAAGAAACGACGCATATTTTCATACTGTTCTGTAGGCCAGTGTATCTGCCAACATGACTTGTTCAACAGTTTTAGTTACGTTAATTAGAGACTATCCAGCTTCTTGCCTCATCCACCTCTTATGTGGCGCCACGCTTGGCATTTCGTTTAAACACTCGATAATGCCCCTAAGTGTAGCCAACGGGAAAAAATCGAAATGTCAGCGGGCTCATGAAAGAAATCATTCTTTTTTCTCCTCATTTGTTTCGTGCTGCTTTTTTCCCTCAACGTCTTGGTAAAGAACAAAGTTAAATACATTTATTTAGACGAAAAACAAAACAATTCAGATGTAACTATGTATGTTCCACCCCCCCCCCCCCCCCTTTAGGTACATGTCCGTGAAACTTACCCATCCGTCATGTCTGATACAGTATTTTATTCTTGTCCTATGACTAGACGTGTAACCGTCTATCCAGGCTCGTGTCACATCGTTGTCTCTTTCAAAGTTCACTGGTGTTCTCGTTTTTGTTTTCATGTTTCCCTGTGGACTGTCACGCTGATTTCATGCGTATAAACTAGTCCAAATGAAGTGTTGTGTATAAACTAGTCCAAATGAAGTGTTGTGTATAAACTAGTCCAAATGAAGTGTTGTGTATAAACTAGTCCAAATGAAGTGTTGTGTATAAACTAGTCCAAATGAAGTGTTGTGTATAAACTAGTCCAAATGAAGTGTTGTGTATAAACTAGTCCAAATGAAGTGTTGTGTATAAACTAGTCCAAATGAAGTGTTGTGTATAAACTAGTCCAAATGAAATGTTGTGTATAAACTAGTCCAAATGAAGTGTTGTGTATAAACTAGTCCAAATGAAGTGTTGTGTATAAACTAGTCCAAATGAAATGTTGTGTATAAACTAGTCCAAGTGAAGTGTTGTGTATAAACTAGTCCAAATGAAGTGTTGTGTATAAACTAGTCCAAATGAAGTGTTGTGTATAAACTAGTCCAAATGAAATGTTGTGTATAAACTAGTCCAAATGAAGTGTTGTGTATAAACTAGTCCAAATGAAGTGTTGTGTATAAACTAGTCCAAATGAAGTGTTGTGTATAAACTAGTCCAAATGAAGTGTTGTGTATAAACTAGTCCAAATGAAGTGTTGTGTATAAACTAGTCCAAATGAAGTGTTGTGTATAAACTAGTTCAAATGAAGTGTTGTGTATAAACTAGTCCAAATGAAGTGTTGTGTATAAACTAGTCCAAATGAAGTGTTGTGTATAAACTAGTCCAAATGAAGTGTTGTGTATAAACTAGTCCAAATGAAGTGTTGTGTATAAACTAGTCCAAATGAAGTGTTGTGTATAAACTAGTCAAAATGAAGTGTTGTGTATAAACTAGTTCAAATGAAGTGTTGTGTATAAACTAGTCCAAATGAAATGTTGTGTATAAACTAGTCCAAATGAAGTGTTGTGTATAAACTAGTTCAAATGAAGTGTTGTGTATAAACTAGTTCAAATGAAGTGTTGTGTATAAACTAGTCCAAATGAAGTGTTGGGAGAAGACGGTTTTTTTTTGGGTGGGGGTTGCTGGGATTGACTACGCAGCGAATAATGATTTTAAACAAAACAAGAGAGTTCTCCAAGTTATATGTGAGTTTATAACCCAGAAGTCATTGAAGCCTGAATGATTTTGTTGTTGTTTCCTGGGAACTGGCTATGCAGTCTGTCATATTTTGAATCTGTCTGGACTGTAAGTTTGTTCTTCTTTTGAAAGTGTTTCTGTCCACCTCCTATAATGTTACTCAGAAAGTTCTAGTTTTCCTGAAACTGAGCCTGATATTTCGTGAATGTTGAATCGTAGTGGCGCTAAACGTTCAACTCATGAAAACCTGAAATCGCTGGCTGCATTTCATTATATGTAAGTTCTCACTGCATTGATAAGGTTACAGGTTTGTGCATGTCTTACCAGGGTCGTTTCTGACTTTCTTTCTTTTATGTTTTGTTTTTTTAAGCAGTTTTTTTCCATTCCCATCTTCCTTAGTCCAACTCATGCACACTTCCTCAGTTGGAACAGGTTTGGTTTGGCACCTATTCAAGTGAATGTTTCAGCTCTGAGAACTGATATCATATGTTATTTAGTCAAAGTAATGTCTTCTGCTACTGTCTTGAATGATTTACCTCGTTATTTGTTCATTGCTGTTCACATTCGTTAAACTGTCAGATAAGAGTAGACATTACTGAGTCAATATTACAATGCGCTAAGCAGACTCTTTATCTTTGGGTGTCCAACATCTAGTGGAAACGGCGGAGATGTACTGAAATAGAGTCCACTAGAGAAAATAGTTCTGTTGGTCGTGACCAAGTTATCTCCTAACTTTTATTGTTATTTTATTGTTATCAGATAATTATTTATTATAACTGAATCACTAAGAACAAAATAGCAGTCTCCCTGGTTACTGAGTAGCTAAAGTAACAGCGAAAGATATCGCCACTAAAGATAATAAGACTAATGCTAAATAGCAAAGTAATAAATAAATTGCGTGTAATAAAACGAGTTACGATTTTACAAACTCATCAACACGTTCAGCCCAGGTGCTGTGACACCTTCATGTTTGACTGGCATTTATCCTACGAAAATCAGCGCAGTTTTCAGGTGACGAGAGCTGTCGATGGTTATGAGTTGTATCCAGTGACAAAAATTAATATTGTTACGTAAAATGAAATCACAGAAGAGTGCGCTGGGTGGGTTATTATTGAAATATGGTGTTACTTTTTAAGCACGCCGTTGAGAACAATGAAAAAAGTGTTGTACATTTGTTGTTCTTCCTATCACGTCAAAAAATTCCAAATGTTCGTTTATATATTGTAAAACAGTCTTATAATATAATTAAAAGAAAGCTTCATGATATATATAATACAGTATAAATACAGTATACATATATATATATATATATATATATATATATTACATCCTTCCCGTGCCGTTAAACGTCACATAGGGCCGCATGGTAGTTCGCCAAGATGTCCTGTCTTCGGTGAGTTTTTTCAATCTCATCAAGGGATGTTATGCCCACTGAATTGATTTCTCTTAACAATGTCCTCTTTAGAGTTTCACGTGGTCGACCTCTTTTTCTTCGGCCTGTTGTGTTCCATTTGATAGCTTGTTTGGGGATTCTCTGATTGTTTCTTCTCATCAAAAGATCGACATATGTCCATCTTTTTCTGATCAACCATGAGACAAGTTGTTGTTTGCTCATGTGTCTGATCTCTGCGTTGTTCTTGAATTCATTCCACTTTATACCGAGTATTTTCCTTAGGCATTTGTTTTCGAAAGAGTCTAATTTCTTTATATATATATATATATATATATATATATATATATATATATATATATATATATATATACAACTAAAGAAAGTGCAACGAATTCAAGAACAACGCAGAGATAAGGCAGATGAGTGAACAAAAACCTGTCTCATGGGTGATCAGAAAAAAAAGGAGGACATATATCGGTCACGTGATGCGAAAAAAACAGTCAGAGAATCCCGAAACAAGGTATCACGTGGAACACAACATGCCGAAGGAAAAGAGATCGCCCACATGAAACTCTATTAGGCATAAAATCCTTTTATGAGGACAAAAAAACTCACCGAAAACAGGAAGACTTCGCGAACTACCATGCATGCCCTATGTGACGTTTAACGGCACGGGAAGGATGTAAGAAAAAGATATATACAGAGTTATCCATATGTGCGTGAAACATTTTTTTTTAATTCACAGAAAATATACTACGTAACAGATACACATTTTAAACACTGAATTAAAGATAATCTCATCATTTTTTTTTTACATATTTCACATCTGTTCAATGTGTCCACCTTTGGTTATGCGTCAGGCATGTATATGATAATCCATTTCATATCACACGCCTGTCAGCATATCATGGTCGACCTCAGTCACAGCAGCAATGATACGGTGGCCAAGATCCTCGAGATTAGCGGGGAGTGCTGGCACAGAGACGTGTCCTTCACAAACTCCCACAAGAAAAAGTCACAAGGAGTTATACCGGAGTGGCCAGCCCATTAATGCGTCATCTTGTCGTCCTCTGCGCCTTATCCATCTTTATGGCAAATTCTGATTGAAATACCCTGGCACGTCTCTGTGGTAGCTTACACTTTAATCTTTTACGGAGAATTCGCCATACTGTTGACTGCAAGACTCCTAGCTGTAAACTTGCACGTGTAGTAGACTTGTGGAGGCTTGGCTGGTAAGCTTCTCTAACACGATTCACAGTTTCTGTGCTTGGTCCTGGACGTCCCTGCCTTGGAGCTGTGCACAGACAGTCTTCGTCCAGGAATTTCGCATACCACGTCTTGATACTGTTGAAAACATATGCTGCATTCTTGAATTACGTTCGAAATCATCGCTGCACTATCACAACCGACTAGGTTCTTACGTATTCCAAAACACAAAATAACTTCTCACATTTACTGAACGCCATATTTGCTACTGCTGCCTCCTAGCGGCAAACCACGGGAGCTCTGCGCGCTGGCTTTATTTAAAAAAAAAAACAACTTGAAGAGTTTCTCTCTCTTTCTCTCTCTCTCTCTCTCTCTCTCTCTCGACGGGCCTGCGTGCCCAATTCTTTACCCTTGAAAAATAAAGATTATTCATTCATTCATTCATTCTGTGTGTGTGTGTGTGTAAGAATTATCATGATCCGTTATGTAGTTTCTTTTTATCTGCGAAGTTTTGAAATGTTTCACGGACTTATGAATAACCCTGTATAAATAACTAATTTCAGTAGGAAATTCAGCAAATTCTCCCGGTCCTTCACTACTACGAGCTATTTAAATGGATGTACACAAATATAATAATAATAATAATAATAAACTAATACAGGCATGTAGTCATATCCCAATGGTTGCCGTGGTTGCTGTGATATTTTTATTTGGTAGTGAAAGAGTTAATAATTCAGTACTGAAACGTTCATATATTTTTGTACCATGAACGTGCTGTTCTACCCGGGTTATTTCTGTTGGGTTCTGAATATTTCTTAGAGGATTATACCAAATGATTAGAAATGTCAGCAAACTGAGGAACATAATGAAAGGAGAACGGGTAAGAGAAACTGTTGCATCTGAAAGTCCTCGCTAGAGCTGGACATCACAATGTATCGCAGTTCAATCGTCTGGGAAACCAAAGAGATGCGAAAAATCACAAAAGATTGCAAAAGATGACAAGAATTGCATATAGGCTATAAACCAGATTCACTTCTCTTAAGCGACAGTGATATGAACAGACCATCTTGTTTCGATTACGTCTCTAACATTTCAGACTAATGTTAACTGAGGATGTTCGAGACAGATGAATCCTCTTCCTGGAGAGGATTACAAACTTCAGTCAGACGGCAGGCATGACTCCAGATTTAGCGTGATCTTACATTTGAACAGTGAAACAGCCTAAGAAAGAAAAACATGAAGATAAGAGTAGAAACTGGTCTAGAGAAGGAGGAAGGGAGAAACAAAACACAGAAGGGACATGTATAATAAAGTCTGAGCGGCGAAGTGGTTAGTGCACTAGTCTCTCATGGCCAAGGTTGGTGGTTCAGATCCTTCCGGGGGCACCCCGGCCCCCAGCTGTAGAAGCAAATACTCGGTTTTTTCTGAAGCTGGGGAAAGCGAAGCCGCCAGGCGTGAAGCTGATTGCCTAACCCCGTAGTGTGCTGGCAGGTCAAGGAAAAGTTGGACACTAACACCATCTTATCTAGTGTGCCGGCAGGTCAAGGAAAAGTTGGACACTAACACCTTCTCCTCTAGTGTGGCGGCAGGTCGAGAGAAAGTTGGGCACTAACACCATCTCATCTAGTGTGCCGGCAGGTCAAGGAAAAGTTGGGCACTAACACCTTCTCCTCTAGTGTGGCGGCAGGTCGAGGGAAAGTTGGGCACTAACACCATCTCATCTAGTGTGCCGGCAGGTCAAGGAAAAGTTGGGCACTAACACCTTCTCCTCTAGTGTGGCGGCAGGTCGAGGGAAAGTTTGGCACTACACTTTCTCCTCTAGTGTGCCGGCAGGTCAAGGAAAATTTGGGCACTAACACCTTCTCCTCTAGTGTGCCGGCAGGTCAAGGAAAAGTTAGGCACTACACCTTCTCCTCTAGTGTGCCAGCAGGTCAAGGAAAAGTTGGGCACTAACACCTTCTCCTCTAGTGTGCCAGCAGGTCAAGGAAAAGTTGAGCACTACACCTTCTCCTCTAGTGTGCCGGCAGGTCAAGGAAAAGTTGGGCACTAACACTATCTCATCTAGTGTGCCGGCAGGTCAAGGAAAAGTTTAGCACTAACACCTTCTCCTCTAGTGTGCCGGCAGGTCAAGGAAAAGTTGAGCACTAATACCTTCTCCTCTAGTGTGCCGGCAGGTCAAGGAAAAGTTGAGCACTAACACTATCTCATCTAGTGTGCCGGCAGGTCAAGGAAAAGTTTAGCACTAACACCTTCTCCTCTAGTGTGCCGGCAGGTCAAGGAAAAGTTGAGCACTAACACCTTCTCCTCTAGTGTGCCAGCAGGTCAAGGAAAAGTTGAGCACTAACACCTTCTCCTCTAGTGTGCCGGCAGGTCAAGGAAAAGTTGAGCACTAACACCTTCTCCTCTAGTGTGCCGGCAGGTCAATGAAAAGTTGAGCACTAACACTTTCTCTTCTAGTGTGCCGGCAGGTCAATGAAAAGTTGGGTACTAACACTATCTCCTCTAGTGTGCCTCTGTGTATAAGATGGTTACCTTTACTTACCTATTAAAAAAAACAAGCAATATTTAACACTGCTCCCACCATGAACCTCTTGGAAGGCTTTGCAAAAAAGCAGCTGCTTCTATAAGTTTAACTGAATGCTTCTATAAGTTTAACTGAATATTTTGGGAGTTCAGCTGTTCGCCCTTTCAATCCTCTATTAACCTCCATGCTCTACCAGAATAAATTTTGATAAGAAACTTTGGTAGAGCGAAACTGGAATGAAGTTACTCTATGATTTTAAAATATGGGTTGGGTTAGAAATGTACAATTTCTGATTTTTTAAAAATAGCTTTCTTTACATATCACTCTGACCAGTGATTGGCATTCATTCATTCATTCCTTTGCATGTCCCTTGCGGAACTTTGCCTCCCAAACAGCACTCCTGTAGGCCTCTCGGTTGTGAGCAAGATGGCCTGCTGCTGCTGCATCCATTTCCAGATCATCAACGATGTCTTGCAGCCATCTTCGTTTCGGTCTTCCTCTTTTTCTTTTTCCCATTATGTATCCTTCCAATACGGTCTTCTCTAAATTATCATGACGTTTAATGTGGCCAAAATATTTAAGTTTTCTCTCTTTAATCCTCTTTACTAGCCAGCCTTCTTCAATATTAAGCTCTTGTAGTATAGATATATTTGTTCTTTTTTGTGTCCACGATATTTGGAGAACTCTTCTATAGCATTTACATTCAAAGGCATTTATGTGCTTCTCAGCTGTTTTGTTAAGTGTCCAGATCTCACAGGCATATGTTATGATGGGAAAGATACATGCCCTTAAAAATCTTATTTTTGAGGTTATATCTGTTTCTCTCCACAGATTCTTTAGTTGTTTTACTTTCTGAAGAGCAATAGATGTCCTCCTTTTTAATTTCCCTCATTGTATCTCCATTATTAGTTAGTAGTGATCCAAGATATTCAAAACTCTCTACTTCTTCCAATTTTTCCTCATTGATACATATTTCAGCTGCCTTGTCAGTTGTCATTAATTTAGTTTTCTCCGAATTAAGATAGAGGTTTTGCTCTTCACTGTTCTTACGGACTGACATAATTAGTTTTTCCATTCCTTTTTGTGTTGTGGACAGCAATACTGTTTCATCAGCATATCTAATCTCTGGTATTTCATAACCTCCAACTGTTATGGCATCGTAATATACTTTGTCTACATCTTCTCTAACATTCCTCATTATATTTTCAGTATACAAGTTAAATAAGTAGGGTGACAATATGCACCCCTGACGGACCCCTTGTTTTATGTCAAACCAACTTGTTGTTTCACCATTTATTCTTACTGCTGCTTGTTGGTCTAAATACAGCAATTTGTAATTTGTGATTGGCATAGGTGCACAAAATCTGCCAACACTGCCAGCGCTGGAGCGAAAGACAACAGTATAATCTAAATAAAAGCATAGTACCATTTCCGGGTTGAAAAAAATGGCAAACAGAAAAAATTGTATGATCTTAAGATGTTTTGTGAGAAAAAGAATTAACTTCTCGCTCAACATACTGAAATAAATATATTGTTTCATTAATTTTATTATCAAATTGCTGATCTGTAAGCATCTCGATGTAAAATGAATACCACATGACTGATACATTGTGATTTCTGTAAGAAAGACAAAGGAATGCATTACATAAATCAATGACGAATAACACTTAACGCATCGAAGAAAACATTGAAAAGTTCAAGAAAATAGGTTAACGGACACAAGCAGTGTTATGTGTTCAGGACAAGTATAGTTTGATTGGAGGCAACTCCTTATGTAGCAGCATAATCATAGACGCGGACAACCAGCTCAATGGCCTGAACGTAAACTACAGACGTATTACAGATCAGTTAACAGTACCTGGTCCATCATTCATCGACATATCGTCACTATCATTACCCACTACATCTCTCATTCTCGCCCACATCTCAAAGATATGCCGAGCAAAACTGGCAGCTAGTACTGATTGCTGGTTACTAATCTAATTCTTCAGATGTTTCGCCAATTCTTTAAGACTAGCAATAAAATATGTTCTGACACAAAGAGGAGATAACTTGCTCACGACCGCAGAACCGTTTTCTCTAGTGGGTTCTATTTCAGTACAACTTCAGTAAATTACTCTGCCATTTCCACTAGATGTTGGACATCCTATATAAAGAGTCTGCGTAGCGCATTGTAATATTGACTCGGTAATGTCTCCTCGTATCTGACACTTTAACGAATGTGAACAGCGAAGAACAAATAACGAGGTAAATTATTCAAGAGAGTAGCAGAAAACATTACTTTGACTAAATAACGTAGACTACCACCATTCATAACCGGACAGATGCTTCCCTAGTTTTGTATAGGAAGAGTATTATCTCCAGTTTCTGGGTGCCAGGTACGCTGTTTTAACACGAAGCCCAACAATACTTGTGTGTAGTCACAGTATCAAAGCTTCATCGCCTACATCCCACCATGGAAATTCTTTCAGAGTTTAATTACGAGGAATGCTGCCAAGAAAAGAAGAGAGGGCAGAAGTGAGACAGCAAGCGGCACGATTAACTAGCTTAGTCCAATTCATAATAAGTTTATATACAAGCTTATGCACTTACATTCGTGCATGTAATCCTTTGTTTTGAGCATAGCGAGTATAGTAATGTGATTCTTTTCTCTCGCACTGCTTTCATTTATTCAGCCACGGTATATTGATTTATTTTACATATGTATCTTTCTAAACATATATAAGTTATTGACGTGTTCTTGTACATAGACAGTAACATAGTGTCCGTTATATCCCATCTTCTCCTCTTCTTTTCACTGCTGCTGTTTATATTTCTCTTAGGGTCCACGAAACTGTAGCTCTTTTGGTAGCTGAATCCATGATGAAGGCCTGAAAACATGAGCACTACGACTGATGATGAGTTAACTAAGATGTCTAGTTAGCTAAGATGTCTAGTTAGCGAAAATGTCTTGTTAGCTAAGATGTCTATCTAGATAAGATGTCTAGTTAGCTAAGATGTCTAGTTAGCGAAGATGTCTCATTAGCTAATATGTCTAGTTAGCTAAGATGTCTGTCTTTAATTCCCTTTGCAGACCTAAAAGTACACCAGAATAGAGAATACACTAATTCTGACTATGCTGACCAAGTCGTAATACGACAACAGACTGTTAACCAAAAGCATCGTTTGGTGTTTGTATAGGCTTGTTCGTCTGTTTCTTCAGTCTTAAAGATAATGTTATCTCCCTCTGTTGCAGATTTTTTCGCTTCCTTACAGAATACATTCCATATTGATATTCCCTGTGAACAGTTCAACACATCTTGAAGGCAACAAGGAGCATTACCAACTTCTAATCCATTAATCGTTGTTGCATCAGTGTTTCTTTCAGTTGTTTAATGATAAAATGGCTTATGTTACCCTCTGAATGCACTGTCTGGTATATGCCTGGCATAATCACAGTAATAATATCTGATGTTCTACTAGGAATAAATGTATGACTCTGTTTCCAGCCTTCCACAGCAGCCCCACATGATATGACAAGAATACAGGTAACATTCTTTCCATCATGTAACAGAAGCCAGCACCGCGCTACACTACACAGGACCAAGTATCAGAAGGTAATGATAAATGGAGAAAAGAAAATGCAAATTAAGATATGGGGATGCAGCACACCTTTTCGTAATGTTTTGTAAAGGTAAAGTATATTTTTTCACGTTCATTTTAACTGTTTTCTTTTACTGTATATGTATGTTACGCAAGTTGGTGGCCAGAACTGCCTGACATTCAGTCCTAAATGATACGCCATGGATTCTTTTCCCACGACTGTGCTCTTAAAGGCAATTTTTTTTTCAAATTACGTTGTTTCTGTCTGTCTGCCTGACTGACTGTCTGTCTACATACATATACATATAGAAACATGTGAAAATATATTCAAAATACATTCACTCTCTCCAACATAGACATTTTTATTAAACAAATTAAAACCTCCATTTTGGTGAGATGTTCTTTCATAGGAAGTAATGTCACCCAGACATCCACAGGTGTTGGAAATTTAATTAATGCATGGAAGAAATGAAATCTTCGCAGTCTGCACTGACCTACAGGTGTTAATTAAAGAGTTGTGGCAGTCCTACACATGCCACAATCAATAGGCACATCTGTATGTGCATACATTCTAGTCTCATTATTCAGAATCTGTACAGATCCAGGTGATTCCAGTCACTGAAAATATTCAAAACATTACAGAATCTGTGCGTTATGGAACGCCATGTAGCTCTACAACCCTGTTAAAGCAAACCACCGTGTAACACTTCAGTTTTGCCAAGTTTTCGTATAAATGAATGACTTAGGTTTACATGATCCACATACAGATGACACTGCTTTTATAAGTGATCAATCCTATTTAAATAATAGGTGCAGAATGTTAAGGAGGGGTGAGCAGTGGTATATATTTTCCACACAGTATTACCATACAGTAGACAGGCACACGTTTTAGTTATAAAAGGTGAAACATTCAAACAATCCCTCATTGATAAATACACGCGTCTCCTCAGAACACAGCTTCTCATACTTCAGGGGCTCCATGCATATGTACATAAACTCGAAAGTCATTAGGGGTCGTCAGTAGCAAATTTTTATCACTTTTATGAAGCTTGGAATTGTTAATTTCACATTTGCGTCGCTTCTGCTATTATACTTTTATATTTAATGTAGAAGTGTGGTCTAAAATATGGCAAATTAAAGGAAGCAAATATTTACTTATCTTATTTTTTTTAAAGGGTAACCTGAAATTATGCACAAACTAAAAGAACTGTTGCCCTGATTAATCATGCCAGTAAAATTCTGTTAAAAATCATAATGGGTAGACTTCGTAAGAAAATAGAAGAAGAAGTCTATATGGTCCAAGCTGGTTTCAGGCAAGGAAGAGGATCAAGAGGTCATATATTCAATATAAGATTAATAATAGAGAAATGCAGAGAGTTCAATGTGAATCTATATTTAGCCTTTATAGACTTCTCAAAGGCATTTGATTGTGTACAACACCAGAAACTTTATGAAATAATGGAAAAAATGGAATTTCCAACACATCTGATACACTTAACATCACTGCTGTATCTAGACCAACAAGCAGCAGTAAGAATAAATGTTGAAACAACAACTTGGTTTGACATAAAACAAGGGGTCCGTGCATATTGTCGCCTTGCTTATTTAACTTGTATACTGAAAATATAATGAGGAATGTTAGAGAAGATGTAGACAAAGAATACTACGATGCCATAACAATTGGAGGTTATGAAATACCAGAGATTAGATATGTTGATGACACAATATTACTGTCTACAACACAAAAAGGAATGGAAAAACTAATTATGTCAGTCCGTAAGAACAGTGAAGAGCAAAACCTTTATCTTAATTCAGAGAAAACTAAATTAATGACAACTGACAAGGCAGCTGAAATATGTATCAATGAGGAAAAACTGGAAGAAGTGGAGAGTTTTTAATATCTTGGATCACTACTAACTAATAATGGAGATACAATGAGGGAAATTAAAAAGGAGGACATCTATTGCTCTTCAGAAAGTAAAACAACTAAAGAATCTGTGGAGAGAAACAGACATAACCTCAAAAATAAGATTTTTAAGGGCATGTATCTTTCCCATCGTAACATATGCCTGTGAGATCTGGACACTTAACAAAACATCTGAGAAACACATAAATGCCTTTGAATGTAAATGCTACAGAAGAGTTCTTCAAATATCATGGACACAAAAAAGAACAAATATATCCATACTACAAGAACTTAATATTGAAGAAGGCTGATTAATAAAGAGGATTAAAGAGAGAAAACGTAAATATTTTGGACACATTAAACGTCATGATAATCTAGAGAAAACCGTCTTGGAAGGGTACATAACGGGAAAAAGAAAGAGAGGAAGACCAAAACGAAGATGGCTGCAAGACATCGTTGATGATCTGCAAATGGATGCATCAGAAACAGGCCATCTTGCTTACAACCGAGAAGCCTATAGGAGTGCTGTTAGGAAGACAAAGTTCCGCAAGGGACATGCAAATGAATGAATGAATTTTTTGTCCTTATCGACACTAGCCCCATAATATCAACGCCTATTGTCTTAATAAACACAAGGAAAATGAAGACAGTTATGAAACCGCAGAACAAAATTTTTCCTACTACACTGAACAGAAATACATAGAACAAAAACTCCAACTACTCACGGTACAAGAGAAAGGATGAAGTAAAGTAAACAAGTAAGCTGAAACAGTTTAGATGAGCCCGTGGAAGTGAGCACGGTTTGGGATAGGGTGGGGTAGGAGAAGGAAAAATGAGTACTCATCTGATAATTCTATGAAGCTGCGTGCTTTTCACTGCATGAAATCTGTTTCTCACAGCTGCATCTTTTAGGAAATGCCAGCACTGAAGTGGAACAATTAACCTAAAAGTCAGCTCAGGAATTTCTTTAATCAAGACTTAACAATTTTTGTTTTGCTATTTCATTATGTAATTATATATATATATATATATCCGCTCTAGAACATAATGCAGAAAGTTGTCCTGACACGGAGCAAGTGGAGTAGATTCCGGAACATATTTTGCGCAATGAGTGTTCAAGTAAACAGGGCAAAAATGTCAAGAGTTTTTTTTTTCTTTTAGAACTGAAAAGTCGCTTGATTCACACTCTGGAAATTCTTCCAGAGTTTAATTAAGAGGAATGCTGGGAAGAAAAGGGGAGGAGCAGAAGCAGGGCAGCTAGGGTCTTAATGCATGATACTTGCATGTTCAAAACAAGAAAGAATTAATGACGCCAACTCCGACACACTGATGTATATAGACCATTCTCGGTTGAATAGTTAGCAAAGTAAATAAGATGATCACAGCTGTTTAGCAAAAAGAAGAAGGTGATCGCAAAAGTTTGACAAAACAAATAAGGCGATCACAAATGTTTAACAAAGGGAAGAGTGTGATCACAAATGTTTAACAAAGGGAAGAGTGTGATCACAAATGTTTAACAAAGGGAAGAGTGTGATCACAAATGTTTAACAAAGGGAAGAGTGTGATCACAAATGTTTAACAAAGGGAAGAGTGTGCTCACAGATGTTTAACAAAGGGAAGAGTGTGATCACAAATGTTTAATAAAGAAAAAAAAATGTTGGTCACAGATACTTAACACAGCAAAGACTATGACCACAGATGTTTAACAAAGCAAAATAGATGATCGCAAATGTTTAACAAAGGGAAGAAGGCGATCATAAATGTGCTCGTAGTATTCAGTAAACAAATTGTAACATTTAACATGGTTTAGCAATATCACAACAAATCCTTGAGGATTACTAGCGACGTCGGAAACATTAGTGCTTTCAACTAAACAAATATTATTTTGGGTCTGTTTTATTTCTTCGAAAGGAAAAAAAAAAAAGAAAATAAATACAGCTTGAGAGCTCTATAATGTATGCTAGTACAAATACCCTCAAGCTGACCTTAACATTTCATTTAGTCCAAAACATAAATTCTACTCAGATAGGTGAGTTTTTTTTAAATGTACCATGTAAGTAATAATAAAATATCGCCTACCTGGATGCAAATTTAAAAATTAAAAACAGACTATAACCCGGCTTCAAGTCTGAAAATGGTCTCCCAAAAAAACACAATCTCCGTACAAAAACTAGATGTACAAAAACACATCAGCTGCGAAGCGCGTAAACAGCTCTCTCACACACGAAGACAACTCACGGCTGGGAGAATGTTATCATTGGCAAAGCGTTGCTTCTAGAGAGAGAGAGAGAGAGAGAGAGAGAGAGTCGGGACGCCCAAGAGAGCGTGCTGGGTGACGTCAATTTGAAAATAATTTGTGACGTATTCGAAGAGTAGATTAACTGGACGGTAAATCCGATTACTTTGGGACGCCAAGAAATTGACTCTGCGATGATCACATGTAGAGGTGAAGATATATACGTATATGTAGTAAAACTTGTCGCTTTTATCATCATTTTTGCCTGCTTTTATTGATGAATGCTCTTGTTAATTGTATTCCCTTTGTGTGGTACATTTTTTGTGTCTCGAACAAAGTCTCGTTGCTTCCATTTTCCAAATAATTTCTCATCTTCTACGTGGCTTCCTCAAATCTCTTGGCACAGTTTGAAAGGTATACCAAGATTAAATTTTAAAATTGAAGACTGTTATAATAATGACCAGGAATACTGAACTAAACATAGATGTGGTAGGAAAGATAAAGAAATGAAAGAGATATTCAACATAGAAGTTCAAAACAGATATGAGGCATTATCGGATGATGAAATTGTATTTCAAGACGTAAACGAAAATGGGAAATCTTAAAAGAATATTTCCGCCAGACATTGCAGGCATCAGTACCAAAGGCACTGAGACAAGACAAGGAAACGTGGATGACAGATGACATTCTATGATTGATGGAGAAGAGAAAGAGGAACAAAAATAACCAAAAAGAAGGAAGAAGAAAAATAACCAAAGTATGAAAAGATTTTTTAAAAAAAGAAATAAGAAGACGGTACATGGTTTTTAGAGACTGAAAAACAGTTTTATAATAACAAAATAATTTCATAAACAAAGATAAAAAGAACTTTCTAGGAAAAGAACAAGCAAAACAACAAGTTGTTTGAAAAACAAAAGAGGGTAAAGTTAAAATGGAAAAAAAAAAGAGGAAACCAGGGAGAGATGGTCAGAGCACATAAGAGACCTGTATAATAACCAGATATAAGATAAGATAATAACCAGAGAAATGAGCAGTTCATTGTTAGGATTAATAATGAAGGACTGCTTATACTGGAAATCTTCTTCTTCTTATATCCTTCCCGTGCCGTTAAACGTCACATAGGACTCGCAAGGTAGTTCGCCAGTTTTTCCTGTCTTCAGAGAGTCTTTCAACCTCATCAAGGGATTTTATGCCTATTAATTTGGTCTCTCTTAACAATGTCCTCTTCGGAGTTTCACGTGGTCTGCTTCTTTTTCTTTGGCCTGTTGCGTTCTATTTTATAGCTTGTTTTGGGATTCTCTGACTGTTTCTTCTCATCACGTGACCAACATATGTCCATCTCCTTTTCCTGATCACCCATGAGACTGGTTGTTGTTCATTCATCTATCTTATCTCTGCATTGTTCTTGAATTCGTTCCACTTGATGCTGAGTATTTTCCTTAGGCATTTGTTTTCAAAAGAGTTTAATTTCTTGTCTGTTTCTTTAGTTGTTTTCTGGCTTTCACATACATAAATGAAGGTCGATCATATATTTGAATTGAATAGTCTTAACTTGGTTTTTTTGTGCTTATAACTTTTGAATACCATATGTTCTCAAGATTCTTGAAGATCGATGCTGCTTTTGCGATTCTAATTCTAACTTCCTTTCTGGTCTATGTATCTGCCAAGGTATGCAAATTGATTGACTTCTTCAATA
This sequence comes from Achatina immaculata, assembly GCA_009760885.1. Taxonomy (NCBI): domain Eukaryota; kingdom Metazoa; phylum Mollusca; class Gastropoda; order Stylommatophora; family Achatinidae; genus Lissachatina; species Lissachatina immaculata. The sequence goes on from CM019691.1 coordinate 108,310,440, forward strand.
TCTATCCTTTCTATGTGAATTTTTCCATTTTGATTAATGGGAAGTTTCATTATTTTTGTTTTGTCCTGGTTAATTTCAAATCCTATTTTTCTAGCCAGTGAAGACAGGCTATCTGTTTTTTCTTGCATGGAATTCATATTGTTACTGATAAGAGTTATGTCATCAGCAAAATCAAGATCTTCTAGTTGGGCCTCATGTACCCAGTCAATACCTGTGTTACCTGTGCAGCGTTTTTTCATTATGAAGTCTATTGTAATTCCAAAAAGCAAAGGAGACAGTTTACATCCTCGTTTCCCATCTGTTTCAATCTGGAACCATTCACTCATCCCTTCTTCTGTTTTGACTGCACAAACATATTCATTGTGGAAGTCCTTAATGATGTTGACAATTTTAGATGGTATTCCACAGAGGTTATAAATTAATTGAATGGGCAAGAATACACAGCATGGTTGTAGGAAACACCTGGTTTAAACAACATCCTCGAAGACTGGCAACGTGGTGCAGTCCAGACAAAAAGACTTTTAACCAGATAGACTACATATTAATCAACAAACGATTCCGCAATGCATTACTGACAACAAAAACCATGCCAGGAGCTGACTGCAATAGTGACCATGATCCACTCTGTGGAAAAGTTAGAATAAAACTAAAGAAAGCAGGCAGAAAAGTGAGAAACATCAAACTGAATACAGAACTTCTTAAAAATGACCAAGAACTAAGAGAACAATACAAAGTTATTATAACAAATAGATACAATGCAATAGCAAAGATAAATAGTATAGATGAACAATGGGAAATGTTAAGAGATTCTATCCACCAAACTGTTAAGGAGATAATACCACCAAAAAAAGAAGCCCCTAAAAATAAATGGATGACAGACGACATCTTAGGACTGATGGACAAGAGGAGGAGGAGTAAAAATAACGAGAAAAAATATAACAAGATAAATAAAGAAATAAGACGCAAATGCAGAGAAGCAAAAGAAGTGTGGTTAAATGAGCAGTGCAGACAGATAGAGGACTCTCATATTAAAGACAGCAAAAACATGCACAAACGAATTAATGAACTCACAGGCAGGAAAACAAAATATACCACAGGATGCCTGAAATCGAAAGAAGGTAAAATGTTAATGGGAAAAGAAGACATTGTGGACAGGTGGACAGAGTATATCGGTGAGCTATATGGAGGAGAAAGACCAGAATTAACACCAGATACTGAAAACTGTGAGGGACCACCAATACTTGAAGATGAAATCATAGATGCCATCAAACACATGAAGAAAGGAAAAGCGACTGGGCCAGATAATATAACAATAGAAGAAATAGAGGCACTAGAGGAGACAGGAATAAAAATAATAACCAAGTTACTGAATGACATTTACAACAGTGGTTATATTCCCAGTGACCTGATTAAATCCACGTTTATAGCACTACCAAAGAAACCAGGTGCAAAGGAATGTGACGACCACCGGACTATCAGCCTCTCATGTCACATAACGAAGCTACTTCTGAGAATAATTATGAGAAGAACAAGGAAAAAGATAAAAATGGAAATAGCAGATGAACAGTTTGGATTTGTTGAAGGAAAGGGAACACACAATGCCATTTATGCTTTACGAACACTAACAGAAAGAGCTTTAGAAGTACAGAAAGATCTCTACTTATGCTTCATTGATTACACCAAGGCATTTGACAAGGTGAAACATAATGAAATTATTAAAATGCTTGAAGACATCAATATAGACGGCAAAGACCTTAGGATTGTAAAACATCTATACTGGCAGCAAGAAGCAGCAGTTCGAGTTGAAAATAGAATTGGAAAATATCAACCTATAAAACAAGGGGTGCGACAAGGATGTGTACTATCTCCAGACCTTTTTTCTCTGTATAGCGAGAATATTCTAAGAACAATCATCACAGAACCAGGCATAAAAATTGGAGGATACAATATTAACAACCTTCGGTATGCTGACGACACAGTACTGATAGCTGAGAACCAACAAGACCTGCAAAATCTCTTGAATAAAGTCGCCAAAGAAAGTGAACAGAAAGGCCTTACTTTGAACATCAAAAAGACAGAGACTATGGTTATATCTAAGAAACAGAATCCACCAGCATGCAGTATTAAATTAAACGGAACTGTTCTAAAGCAGGTGCAGAAATTTAAATACCTTGGAGCAGTAATAACTTCAGATGGGAAATGCAGAACAGAAATTAGGAACAGAATAGGCCAAGCAAAGACTGCATTTCAGAGAATGAGAAACATATTGACCAACACATCCTTATCAATGAAGGTTAGAAAACGAGTCCTAAAATGCTATATTGAACCTATCTTGTTATATGGAAGTGAATCATGGACAATAGGCAAGTCTGCACAAAAATCATTGGAAGCAGCAGAAATGTGGTTTATTAGAAGAATGTTGCGAATCCCCTGGACAGCAAAAATAACTAATGAAGAATGTAGGAGAAGAGCTGGAGAGACAAAAAAACCTTGTCAAAAAGATAAGAGAGAGACAATGTACTTTCATAGGACATGCAATGAGAAGAGGGGGCATTGAAAATATTATAACAACAGGAAAAATAGAAGGAAGAAGATCAAGAGGAAGACCAAGAGAAATGATACTGGACAGTCTGACGGGATGGTGTGAGAGGAGATCACCAACTGAGCTGATGGCCTGCATGAAGGATCGTGTACTCTGGAGAAGCATAATAGCCAACGCCAGTCGGCACGGCACATGATGATGATGATGATTCCACATAGACTTAAAATTATCCACAATGAATCTCTGTGTATGCTATAAACTGCCTTTTTAAAGTCTATGAAGTTCAGTTTTAGTGGTTTCTGCTTTTCAATATGTTCTTCAAGTATTATTTTTAGAGTAAAGATCTGGTCGAGACAGCTTCTCCCTTTTCGAAATCCTGCTTGTTCTTCTCTCATTGCAGTATCCACTATATCTTTAAGTCTATTCAAAATGACCTTGCAAAATACTTTTGACGCAACTGATATTAAGGTTACTCCTCTCCAATTGTTACAGTCCTTAAGTTTGCCTTTTTTTTGATATTTTAACAATGATTCCTTTTGTCCATTTAAAAGGGATCTTTTCTTCTTTCCAAATCTTATTAAACATTTTCAGTAGTTGTCTCATGTTGTCACTATTGACAGCTTTTAACATTTCGGGTGTTATTTAATCTTCACCTGCAGCTTTGTTGTTAGCCATTAAATTCACTGCTGTTTCAATTTCATGCAATGTAATTTCATCTAGGCTAACATTTAGTTGTAGGATTGGTAAGTCGGTTTCAAGGTTTAACAATTCTTTTGGGTGTGGTCGATTGTATTTCTTGGAAGTGTTCAGCCCATCTTTGCTTTTGGTCATTACTTGATGTTAATAGGGTTCCAGTTTTGCTAAGGATTGGTCTTTCTTTAGATGTAATAGTACATGTTAGCCTCTTTTGTATGTTATATAAAGTTTTCCTGTCTCCTGTTTTTGCTGCTTTCTCTGCCTCTTTCTCCATATTGTCTATGTATTCTCTTTTATCCCTTCTAGTGAACTTTTTACTTTCTTGTCTATTTCTTTATATGTTGCTTTCGCCAGATCTTTTCTAAGGTCTGTTTTTACATTCAACATATCTAATTTGGCTGCTCGTTTTTCATGTATGTGCGTCCATGTGTTTTCTGATATCCATGATTTTCTGTTCGGTTTTTTCAGTCCAGCTTTTGCTGCTGTGGTTATGGCTGTGCTGTAAGAATTCCATAATTCATCTATACCTATCTCCTCAACTTCATTGGGTGTTTTGGAATGACTGGCAAGTTCCTGATTGAAATTACTGTTAGTATTCTCTTCTTGTAGGCTGTGGCTGTTTATCTTTCTGTGTATTGATTTCTTGTGTTGGCTTTTCAGTTTTAGTTTTATTTTCCCTATACACAGGTTGTGATCACTGTTAACATCTGCACCCCAATATGCCCTTACATCTATCAGAGATGTTCTGTATTGCTTTACTGGAAATGAAAGTAAGAAATGCACTCAAACAAATGAAGGCAATGAAAGACCTGATAACATCACAAAAGAAATCTTCATGGCACTAAGAGATATCGGCATAGAAAAAGTAACAAATCTCCTAAATATGATCTGTGACACAGGACACATACAATCATCTATTCAAATCAGTTTTCATTGCAATTCCGAAGAAATTTGAAACAACAGAATATTATTAACATGAGCCATATCACATAAAATACTATGAAGAATCATTAACCTGAGAATGTGAAATAAAATAAAAACTGAAACTGCTGAAGAAGAATGTGGATTTTGTTGAAGGAAAAAAAGCACAAATAACATAATTTTATATTAAGAAATACAACAGAACGATCTCTAAAAGTAAAGAAAGATTTATACTTGTGCTTTATTGATTACACGAAAGCTTTTGACAGAGTTAGACATGAAGATATAATACAAATGCTAGAGTAACTTAATACAGATGGTAAAGATATGAAAATTATTATGAATACGTACTGAAATCAAAGAGCAACATTAAGAGTGAACAATGACATAGGTGAGTATCAGAATATAAAAAAGGCGTAAGACAAAGGTGTTTATTATCATCTGATCAATTCTAATTGTATAGTCAAACCATCATGAAAGGCATTGATCATTTGAAAGGAATTAAAATAGGAGGCCATAATATCAATAACCTGAGATGTGCGAATGACACCGCTCTAATAGGAGAAAGTGAAAGGAATTTGGAGAAATCTGTGAACAAGATTACTGAAAAGAGCAATTAAAAAGGCCTACAGCGAAACAGCAACACGACAGAAATAAGAGTAATATCGTAAAGAATAAACATACCCGGGTGGAACTTTCTTTGAAACGGGAAAACATAGACACAACAAAATAAATTCATCTACCTCGAACACTAATAACAGCTGATGACAAGTGCACAAATGAAATAAAATCACAAACAGTTAAGGCAAAGCAAGCTTTTCATAGTATGAAGAAGATGTTAAGGGTATTATAGTGATATATAAATGCAATATTGTTATATGACTGTGAAACTTGAACAGTCAACAAAAAGATGGCAAGGAAACTAAAAGCAATAGAAATGTAGTTTTGGAGAAAGATGCAACAAATACCATGAACAGACATAAAAACAAACGATGAGGTCCTCAAAGAAGTTTCAGAATAACAAATTTAAAACGATAAGGAAAAGAAGTCTTCATGAGAAGACAGAAATTGAGGAACTTAGCAATGACCGGAAAATTAAAAGAAAAGGGGAAGAGAGGAAAGCGAAGAGAAAAATATCTCAGTGGACTGATCAAGCGGCATGGACAAAGAAAAGCCTCTAATTTAATCGGAAACACAAAGGACCGCGCAAGATGGCGAAGCATGATCACTAAAGCTATCCGGCACGGCACGGCACATAATGATAATAATAATAATAATAAATAGTAAAATCTGATTAATAATGCTGTATGTACAAACTAAATACTAAGGAATTCACTCTCTCTCTCTCTCTCTCTCTCATACACACACATAACACACACAGAGAGGATTACAACGAAACACATCTACTCACAATAATAAACAACTGAAAAGCAAAGAAAGTATACCCGACTAACAAGTATGCGAAACAAATTAAATTAAAACACATAACATCCAGTTGGCAGTAATAAATGTAAAACATTAAACGTGATAAAATTACATTTTTCTTATGATTCAAGAGAACTCTAAACACTCCAATCTAATCTTTTGTCTATGTGTACCTAAGCAGTTTGGAATTGTTTTTATGGAACACTGAAAGCTCAGATATAATTGATTTTTTTAAAGCCACTTAATTTTTTTTTTCGTAGGATGAAATTTCATGAGGAATATGGCTGATACACACTACTGAGTGAATCAAACAAATTAAGAAAGCCAGTCCAATTCACAATTGTTAAAAAATGAGATTAAAAAAAAGTCACGTCCAGTTCACAATAATATATTAAAGCATTAAATTGTGCACCAGACTGTTACAAAGAAAGTTTTTTTAATGAATAAATACTCCATAAAACGATTTTTACATCCACTTCACCATACTAAGAGAACAAATTAAATGTGAAGACACACTCTTTGTATCGTCATAAAAGGGCGTCCTTCATGGATAAAAACTCCCAATATTCTTCATACATCTTCATTGCTGATTATGTAGCATCCCTTTCTGCACCTCAAAAAAAAAAAAAACTGTTCGGTCACTTCTTTTGTTAACAAATTTCCTGATGTATTACTCACATGAATGAAACAAAATTAGTCACAAAATCTCACTTCAAACACTCACTTAAGAATTTCTGCGAACTGCCTTTACATTAACTTATATACTCACGGAAAAAAGTAAGTGTGCAGTGCTTTTAAAAGCACAATGAACGTGCTCAGGTGATGATTGAAATAAAATTTAGCACACATTATGTTTGATTATCCAATAACAGATAAAATGATAAATTTCAAGCCAGTCACATGTCACAAAAAAGTGAAAAAAACTCACTTAATGTGGCTAACCACTCCAAGAAAAGAAAATCAGGGTTTCAATGTCGTGTGTGCCCTCCTCGAGGAGTTATTACTGCTTGATACCGCCTTCTCATCGAACCAATGACACGTCGTATCAACTGTTGAGGCATGTTACTCCATTCCTCTTGCAACGCTTGAGCTAATTCTTGGCGGTTTCCAGGACGATTTTGTCGCTTTCGCAACCTGCGGTCCAGTTCATCCCAAATGTGCTCGACATGTGACAGATCCGGTGAAACTGCCGGCCATGGCAAGACAGTAATCTGATGTTGCTGAAAGTGGTCCTGATCACACGTGCGACATGTGGACGAGCGTCATCCTGCTGCAGTATCATGCCTTGTCCATTAGCATCCAGAAAAGGCATTACGTGGCGTGCAATGATTTCGTCCCTATATCGTAAACCTGTAAGGTTGCCATTGAGGAAGACTAGGTTTGTTCGGCCAGTATAGGAAATTCCTCCCCAAACCATTACACTGCCTCCTCTCATCATGTTCTCCTCTAGTACACAGTTATTCGCAAAGCATTCTCCTCTTCGCATGTACACTAAAGCACGCCCATAATGGCCTTGTAGACAGAATCTGCACTCATCAGTGAATAGGATCCTTCTCCATTGATGATAGGGCCATGCCACGTGGTGACTGGCACAGGTCAAGCGGGTTTTTCTGTGGCGAACTGTCAGCACTGGTCTAACTGCAGGCCTATGAGGTAAGAGATTTACCTCTCTTAAGTCTGTTCCGCACTGTCCTGCCCAACACACATCTTAAACCTGGAATGTTGCTGGCAGTCCATGTTGCCTGGAGAAACCTGTTACGAAGGTGCATGAGATGGATGTAGAGATCTTGTACAATTGTGATAACTTGTGATCTACCGCTTCTAAGGCCGTCAGCAACGGAACTATTTTGATTAAAACGACTTTGAAGGCGTGATATTGTGTTTCCGTGAACATTAAAATGTTGAGATACTGCTGCTACTGTTGATCTAGCAACTAACATCTCAACAGCTATTTCTCGCTGATATTTGTTCAATCTAGGTATGATGAAAAAATATGTTTATGTTGGAATTCCACTACTCCTTTCTTCAACGATTACATGAAGAGATCTCTGAGAACAGAATTACACACTTACCCTCATTTTATCCGTGGTCAGTAACCAATCATGGATCACTGCACGTGATTTCACTGGAGCTGTGGTTATCTCCCCATGAATAGTGCGATCAACTTCGTGCAGCACGGGGGAGTGGACAGCAATCAGACAAAACTTCGTGCCAAATTTGATTTCATTTCACTCATGACAACTTGGTTGGTGCGCTTGACACCACTGCATACTTACTTTTTTCCGTGAGTAGCTTGTACTTGCACAAAGTCCCTGTAACTGTGAGCTGGTTTTCCATCTATTTAGATTTGCAAATCTGATTTTCTGGTAACAGCCATTAAACAATGTCACGCAGATGACACAAGCCGCCTGGCACTTGAGAACCGCTGCATTCAAAATTATGGGACGCTGGAACCACATGGGTTAAGCTTGCTGTTTAGTTACACGTAACATCATCTTCTTCAATCATTATAGTACCTCTCCACTAAATCCACCCCTTCTTACTTTTCAAACTTCCTCACAGCATCACTCTGCAACCCCGCTATTTTCTCTGCAACCCCTCTTCCACGTCCTACCAGATCCATTCCTGACACACACCGTCGGACAAGCCACGCCTTGCAATTTACAGCTAAGTACTCCTTAAAATTTTTTTTAACAGTATTCATGTGAATCTATACTTTATCTCCTCTCTCTATTTCTTCGTCCTGTATGTTTTTGTATGATTAAGGCTCACGCCGAAACGTCACAACTTTGTAATCGTTAAATAATAAAGCTGCTCCTACGTTTTTCCGATTTTATACATTCTGGTATCACAGCTTTACTGCAGTGCTTAGTGTATAGTTGTATACTTATACACCAATTATTGCGTTATTCTTTGCAGACGGTGCTGTAGAGGTGTTGAGGCACAGCATCGTATCGGCGTGGGAGCGGGTTATGGCGGCTATTTTTTTTCAGTCCCGGAATACAGCTAAACAGCAGGTGTGCAATGCTTCTTTAGCAGACTCCACCACCATGTGGACTATGGCGATCCCTGTCCCGTTAGCCAGGCTAGGCCTGTTACTGGGGGTACCACGGAGAGGTGGGACAACTTGGTCAGCTGTGGTGCGCTCTTTATTTTCCTACAATTGTCTTAGATAGAAAAATAGCGTTGAGGAAAAAAATAAATTATATATACAATTCCTATTGTAAGTGAGGCAGGGTTCTATATTATTTGTTATACTGTATAACAGAATAGGAGAAATGACAATTCCGGTAAAACTGGTTCTAGTAATTAAAGTAGACAGAAGTATATGGTTCAGTTTTAACAAACAGGTGGAGGAAAGTGGGCAGGAACTTGAGCAGCAGAAAATAAGGTGAACACATATAAATGAAGAACATACAGCAACCCAATGTTTCAACAAATGCCTTTTAAATGGACCACATACACACAGCAAATAAAAACACATAACGGATAAAAAATTAAGCATTTAGCTCCTTTGATATCCATATCGTAAGAAAGACGGCCACAAAATGCCTCAGTATGGATGTGGTAGAAACAGGCTATTGGCCGAGAAAGGGTACCAGTTAGGAAGCAACATGACGTCATGCCCAAATGGCTTAAGCTTGCTCTTGCTGGATTCAGTCAGTCAGTGATTTGCATGTCCCTAGCGGAACTTTGCCTCCCTAATAGCTCTCCTGTGGGCCCCTCGGTTGTAAGCAAGATGCCCTGCTGCTGATACATCCATTTGCAGATCATCAACGATGTCTTGCAGCCATCTTCGCCTTGGTCTTCCTCTCTTTCTTTTTCCCATTATGTATCATTCCAAGATGGTCTTCTCTAAATTATCATGACGTTTAAAGTGTCCAAAATATTTAAGTTAAGACTTAAATAGGAATAAGGTCTCCTCTGTGTGAAATATTTTTGACGCTACCTTTTTGGTGACCTCATTAAATATTCGTGAAATCTGACTTTGAGGCATGAATAATGAAGGACCAAAAGTACAGGTAATGGAAGTAAGAAAAGCACTGAAATAAATGCGGGTTATATGTATTAATTGGAGAGGGGTAACCTTACTATTAGCTGTGTCAAAGTATTGTGCAAAGTCATTCTGAATAGACATAGATATAATGGATACAATGAGAGAAGGACAAGCAGGATTTTGAAAAGGGAGAAACTGTCTCGACCAGATCTTTACTCTACGAATAATACTTGAAGAACATATTGAAAAGCAAAAACCATTAATCCTGAACTTCAGACTTTAAAAAGACATTTGATAGCATACACAGGGATTCATTGTGGAGAATTATAAGACTATATGGAATACTACTTAAAACTGTCAACATAACCAAGGATCTCTACAACGGACATGTTTGTGCAGTCAGCACAGACGAAGTAATGAGCGAATGATTCCAGATTGAAACAGGCGTGAAACAATGAAGTATATTACTAGTATCTCTCTTGCTTTTTGGAATTGCCATAGACTTCATAATGTAAAAATGTTGCTAGGGTAAAATGGGCATTTATTTGGTTCAGGGGACTCAACTAGAAGGTCTTAATTTTGCAAACGACATAACTCTTATCAGTGACAATATGAACTAGCTGCAAGAAAAGACAAATTCTTTTCTTAAAATAGGACTTGAAATTAACAAGGAAAAAATAAAAATAATGAACCTTCCCATTAATCAAGAAGGAAAAATATACGTAGAAGGAACAGCTGTTGAAGAAGTCAACCAATCTGCATACCCTGGCAGCTACATAGACCAGGATGACGACACCAGAAAGGAAGTTAGAATTAGAAGTGCAAAAGCAGCATTGACCTTCAAGAATCTTGAGAATATATGGCAATCATAAGTTTTTATCACAAAAACCAAGTTAAGACTATTCAATTCAAATATAATATCTACCCTCGTTTATGCATGTGAAAGCTATAAAACAACTAAAGAAATAGACAACAAATTAGACTCTTTTTGAAATAAAAAATGCATTAGGAAAATACTCAGTATAAAGTGGAACGAATTCAAGAACAACGCAGAGATAAGATAAATGAGCGAACAGCAACCAATCTCATGTGTGATCAGGAAAAGGAGATGGATATATATCGGTCACGTGATGAAAAGAAACAGAGAATTCCCCCTCCCCCCCCCCCCAAAAAAAAAAAACAAAAACTATTAAGTGGAATACAATAGGCCGAAGAAAAAGGAGGTAGACCAGATGAAACTTTAAAGGGGACACTGTTAAGAGAGGTCAAATTAGTGGACATAAAATCCCCGGGTGAGGTTGAAAAGCTCGCCGAGGACAGGAAAACTTGGGGAGCTACCATGCTAGTCCTATGTGACGTTTAACGGCACGGGAAGGATGTAAGATGTATTTGTTTGCCTTTCTTTGTTTGGCTTTAAAATAAAAATTTTAATTTACAAGCCTGGAAGGTGATATAAATCGATCGAGATAGCTGACCACGCCGTCGAGCATGTGCTTTCTGTTGTAATTGACAACGTTGAAAGAGCGAGCCATCGAAAAACGGGGACACCTGTATCTGAAAGTGATATCATGTTAGAGTTGGTAACCTTTTGTGTGCATGCGTGAAAACAACATCCTGTGGAGCGTCTGCTAAAATTGTTTCAAGATTGATCGCCAACCAAATGCTTGACAGTCGTTAGTGATCGACTGTGCGGTGGAGACTGGCGCAAAGTTTCACGTTTCAGAGATTGAATCAGGTAAGGCATGCTTTCTAACATAAACTGTAGACTAAGCTTAAAATTCATGTTGACAACTATAGAGACAAAGATTGAATATCGAGATTGTGCAGCTATCGTGAGTATTGTGAACGAATTCTCACATCCAGTTGACAATGCTGACATGCTAAATGTAAAGAAACCAGTCATATAAACAGTAATAAAGAGCAAATAAAAAAAATAAATAATGTTCTAACCATAATATTAGAAAGAATTTTTTAAAAAATGAATATACCCACACTTCAAAGCCGGTGAACCGATTTTCACATCTGATTCTCCATTCTAAGCAAATGAAATAAGCAAAAAAAATGAAATTCAAATCCACCATGTCCAACCCACAATAATAAACAAGCAAATTAAATGTAAAGGAATCATATCCTGACTGTTCATTCCTTAAGGTATGTGCCAAATGTGAAGAAATTACATTTACTGTTTTATGTGGTGCAAGGTAATGTGAATTCAGTGCAAGAAAAAAACAGATACCTTGTCTTCACTGGCTAGCAAAATTAACAAGGATAAAAACAAAAATAATGAACCTTCTCATTAATCAAGAAGGTAAAATATATGTAGAAGGAACAGCTATTGAAGAAGTCAACCAGTTTGCATATCTCAGCAGATACATAGACCAGGATGGTGACACCAAAAAGGAAGTTAGAATTGCAAAAGCAGCATTGACCTTCAAAAATCTTGAGAACATATGGCACTCAAAAGTTATAAGCACAAAGACCAAGCTAAGATTATTCAATTCAAATGTAACATCCACCCTCATTTATGTATGCAAAAACTGGAAAACTAAAGAAATAGACAAGAAATTAGACTTTTTCAAAAACAAATGCCTAAAGAAAATACTCAGTATAAAGTGGAACGAATTCAAGAACAATGCAGAGATATGGCAGATCAGTGAACAACAACCTGTCTCATGGATGATCAGAAAAAGGAGATGGATATATGTCAGTCACATCATGAGAAGAAACAATCAGAAAATCCCAAAACACGCTATCAAGTGGAACACAACAGGCCAAAGAAAATGAGGTCGACCATGTGAAACTCTAAAGAGGACATTTTAAGAGAGGTCAGTTTAGTAGGCATAAAATCCCTTGATGAGGTTGAAAGGCTTGCTGAAAGCAGAAAAACTTGACGAACTACCATGTGACATTTAATGGCACGGGAAGGAAGTAAGATGTAAGTACTTTTGTCTTTGTGATATTCTCGTTACATTTTTAGTCAGTCCTATGAGTGTCTCAGTATTTTTAGTGTTGTTTCTTGGAATTAGAATTTTAGTTCTGCTGTTCTACATCTAATAAAACTCTAAACATTCCAATCCAGTCTTTTGTCTATGTATACCTAAACAAACTGTTTGGGATTGTTTTTCTGGAACATCAGAAGCTGATGTAGTAATGCAGTTATTTTTTTCTGCTGGAATGAAATTTCATAAAGAATAGATCTGATTTACAGTACTAAATGAGCAAAATAAATGCCAAGAAAGCCAGTCCAATTCACAATAACTTTAAAAAAATATGTATAATATAAAGACTAAAATGTAGCATATCTGATTTACAAATATAAATTATTACATTTACAGTATAATTACATTTACCATATAGTGCACTGACAAGTGCCTTTGTGTGCAGTTTTCCTGTCAAGAATTTCACTTGGTCAAGTCCATGTCTTGATGTTTCATTCAGTTATTATTTTTAGTGCTTTGCTATTAAAAGTACATCTAATTCACGGTATTAAGCAAAAAAAGATACTGCGTGTTTTAGAGCACTTAAATTTTTCTAGTGTCGTGAAATTTCAAGCAATAAATTCTGATTCATTTAAAAAAAAATCACTCATATGAGTGAAGCAAAGACTACAAAAGGGAAAAAATATTCTAATGTGAATCACTTTTTTTTGTTGTTGTGAAAATGGTAACTGTGGATTCGTGTGAGTAACTAATTTCTTTATGTGGTTAATATTTTTTTAAAAATGTATATGTGATTGGTACACTTCGTTCATCCACTTCTTCATGAGATGCATTAGTTATTTTGAAACATTTAAGACATTGTTTCTTTGTGTCTGTGTTTGTGTGTGTTTTTTGGTAGTTAATCGTGCTTGTGTACATGAGTTCTACCTTGAATATACATTTTCTCTAGATCATTGGCTTCCAAACTGGGATCTGCATAGGAAGTATAAGTAGGATACAGGGAATGTATGACAGCATAATACCAGATTTCAGGTGTGTGGTGGTGGTGGGGGGTGTGTATGGAGGGGAGGGGGAAGGGAGAACAGATTATTATTGAATTCAGGGCATTATCTTCCAGACGTTGAGAATTAGTAATGTAGATTCCGCCGTTGGTGAGATTCTTCAGCTGCCGTGCGTGGAGCGGTGTTCCTCCCGGCCAATGAAGAAAGGTGCAAATGGGGTTGCCGCACAGCATCACTGCGGAAAAGGTGGTAGCAAAAATAAAGTGAAGCAAACAGTCAAATCACGGCACCTCTGGTCTGGAGGTCGGCCACGTCCTGAGTGCAGTCATATCGGGTGAAATTCATGAACCGGCTTGTCCCAGAGGTTAAGACACTGCTGGCGAGACTCTTCGAATGCCGCACATGGAGTGAAGCTCCTCCTGGTCAAGGAAGAAAATGCGGAAAAGAAATAAAGGTTGCCGTGCGGTGCCGATGTGAAAAGGTGGTGGAAAGGATAAAGTGAAGTTTAATCGGTATGTCCAGTAGTATCGCTGTGAGAGCTATACATACCACGGCACCTCTGCTCTAAAGGCCGGCCACGTCCGAAATACACCTACACTGGTGAAATATGCCTAAACCGGCACACACCAGGGTTGGAACTTGATGGCTAGACATGTCATGCCACCTTCGCTCTAGAGGTCGGTCATGCCTGATATACACCCATACTGGTGAATTTTGCCTAAACCGGCTCACACCAGGGGTGAATCTTGAAGGCTGTGCATGTCACAGTACCTCTGCTCTAGAGGTCAGTCACGTCCCAAACACGCCCATACTGGGATAATATGCCTAAACCGGCTCAACCCAGGGATGGAAGTCACTAGTGGCGAGGATTCGTCCTCCTGGACAAAAGCTCCATCCTGGTCACAACTAGGTAGGGTAGTGGCGACGACTGCAAAATGCTGAAGTTGGAGACACTGGACCAGGGCAGTCTAGTTAGGCAACCACCTCTCACCTGGCGGGGATGTTTGCGTATCCTAATCACGCTGAGGTTTTCCGGTGAGAAAGTCCAACTCTGGACTGGATGGGCAACCACCTCTCACCCGGTGGTGATACACGGGTATCTCAAAACACGTCGAGGTTTTCCGGTGAGAAGGTCCAACTCTGGCCTGGGTGGGCTACCGCCTCTCACCCAGCGGGGATGAACTGATATCCTAAACACGTCGAGGTCTTCCTGTGAGAAAGTCCAACCCTAGACTAAACTGGTGCAATGAAAACCACGGTGTCACGCAATCCCGCTTCTGAGACCCACCAAGAATACAGGCTAAAGCCCTGTGATACTCTGAACCCCTTGTGGTCCTCTCGTGGATCTCGTGTGGTCTTTTCCTGGACCACACAGGAACCTCGGGACCTAACGAGGACCACAAGCGTAAATTCAGTAGGATCACAGTGCGGTTTTGGTGGTAGAAGCGAACGAAAGAGAAGAAGAAGAAGTAATGTAGATGAAAAAAAAATCAACTAAAAAAATATGACAGGCAACCACCATAGTTGACAGGCTATCAGTAAGGTCATGGAGGAACAGAAGACTGACACTGAAGACAAAGGTTCTGATTTATCAGACATCGGTGCTTAATGTCCACTGTATGTGGATCTGAAATATGGACAGAATATACAAGATGGGGGGAAAAAAGTTTCCATCATTGTTGCCTTCACAAAATATATTGAACGCAAGTAGTGGGACAAATTAACCAGTTCTAATTTGCAGCCATCTTTAGAACACTCTGTGGCAGAAAGCTATGATAGTTGGAAAATGTTACAGGAGTGCATAATAATTGAAATCCATCAGCACATATAATTTTACAGGCTTCTTGCGGGAATAAAGCTGCACTTTGGAGCTGCAGTGACATCTACAGATTCTTCTAAGGCATCAGTGAGAGATTTTTCTTTCAGCCTTGAGATTAAGGAATCTGAAAGACCATTCAACATGGAGAAAAACTGCATAAGATTGCTGTAGTATTCAAGGTGACAGTGAGGAATGTACTTGAAAACAGATGACATAAATGCAAATGACTGGACTCTACAACATGTGTGTGTGTGTGTTTTTTTCTGCTGTTGCCAGTTATGCCAGATATTGGTAGCCATGGAAGAAGCTACTGAGGAAATAATGCTTGACAGTTTTCATAAACAGATGACTTCAGTTTTTCTTCAAATCTACGTTCGAAGATTTTTCAGTCATTATGATAGTTCTAATTTCATAAAAATTCTTTGAGATGTATATTCTTTTTATGAAAAAAAAATTTTTTTTTTTTTTAAGTAATAGATCTTTTCTTTGATTTGTAGGTACAGCTGGAAGCACATGAGAACCACGATGACAATAGAAAAGCAGACCATGCAGTGCCATTATGTAATAGCGGTGCTTCTCATGACTGTTCTAGTTGTTAGTTCTTTTGCAGAGAGTCAGTTTGCTGAGCCACATGATTCATGGACACAAGATCTGCTGATGAAAGGAGCAAAACCATCTCAGGCAGGTTTTCATATATGTTTATGTGCTTTAGAATGTTTATTTAGTATGATTTTCTGGAGGTAATTTTTTAGAAAACACTGCATAGATTTAAATGGAGTTTACATTATTATAAGTAAAAGAGGAGAGATGTTGATGCACACTTCTAATACCAGTGTCTAACTCAGTAAACATGGTTTGGAATCATATTTAGTGGGGGTTTTTTTTTTATAAAAATAAAAAAATCAAGCCTGCATACTCTGCCGCTCTAGGGAGGCAACCTTAAATCCTCAGCCTTAAATGCTTCCTGTGCACACAGTGAAACCGTGGTACATATTGCAGTTGGTGAATTTTAGAAAAAAATAATTATATCATTCTTCTTTAGTGGAGATGACAAACAAATTGACTGGGCTTTTTTAGATAAATGTTGGCAAAACTCAAGAAAGTTTTAAGATTTTATTACTGAATTAAAAAATTGAGAAATACCTTTGAAATGTAAATCTGAATGAGATTTCTAAAACAGAATACTGAATGAGCGAGTAATATAGCAGCAGTTTATATAGTCACTAAACAGTGATTAGAATTTTAAGATCTGCTTGAGAAATATTAATACATCTGTGTGTGCATTTGACAAAGTGCATTTGACAAGGTATAAAATATGTGAACCATTCAAACATTAGGCTGGAAAATATAACTGCTGTACCAGTGTTGTGATAGACTTGAAGAGCCGTAGAACCATTTCAGCAAGAGGTCAAGACTACTGGGTGCACAATATTATAGGGACATATAAGGGATTCTTATAGCAGTTACTAGGTGTGTCATGGCTGTACAAGCCTTACTATGACATACATTTAAGCAAGTGATGATGTGAATGTTGGTCATTTGTTCATGTGACTGAGTTGTTATTGAACTTGGTTATGAGAGGGGTTTTGGGCTGAATTTTTAGAGAGAGAACAGCCATGTGAAAGCTAGAGGATTAACATACGGAAGTATGCAAAGTTTTTATATATGTCTGCATGACTGCTGAGAAAGTGATTAAACATGGAGTATATAAGTTTTTTCCCCCCACCCCTTTCTACCACTTGTTCTCCTCCTCTCTCTCCGCCTCTTCTTTACGATTGACTCTATTGGGCATCCTTTGTTATGGTCAGCGTGGTCCTTCCTTCTACTACACACATTTCTGTTTTCTACTTCTGGAGGAAGACACATTCAGATAAGTTCTTCGTTTTTTTTTTGTCTCGTTGTGCACGTAATCCTCGAAAAAGCCTCACGGCGAAATATCGGATGTTGTATGTTTTTCATTTATACATTCTCATACTTTCTATTTGTTTTTTTCTCACTTTACTCACTCCCTCCCTCACTTTGTAAAACTGCACCATACACTTCTATCTACCTTTTTTTTTTATATAAGTGAGATCTCAAAGTTGGACATATGCTTGGACCTGTTCTTCATTGTAGAGGTCATTCCTGAGTTGTGGTCAAAGTCAGTGTTTGTTTACTTGTTGTAGTATGTTGAACTGTCACTACTTAGTCATCACATACACACTCATCCACCACTAGATCACACTATAGGTGTATTGAGGGCCAGATGGGTACATTCTCAAGGATCCTGATTGTTGAAAAAAGTACAGTAAAATAAATTGCAGATGTAGATCTGTAAGTTGATGTTCAACAACCATGGCTTAAATGGCATTTCAAGAAACTGAGAGAATGAATAGACAGATAATAGATAGACATAACTGAAAAAATTTTTTTCAGTGAAATTAATATGTATATATAAGCCATTGACTAATAAGTACATAGTGACAAACATGATCTGTCCTTTGTATTCCCTCTGATGATGTCATGAAAAGAGAAAAAAATAGATGAAGACTTAGTAGTACAAGCAAAGCATGTCAAATGGATATTAACAAGAATGAATGATGATATAAGAATTAGATAAGTTTCTGAAGAGGTACAGTTGGAAACTAGATCAGCATAATATTGACATTTGTAGTGCAGACCTTGCAGTGGCACTTTCTAAAGGAACTAGCATCAGAAATCTAGACAGAGAACTAACGGAAGTTTTGCATATCATACAAAGTTTAGAGAGCAAACAATAGTTCATTCTGATTGAATGTATAATTTCCCCAACAGCTGTCACCAACAATCACTGTTATATGTATCCTGTATACATCTTCTGTTGTATAGTACTGAAACTGTTGGATATGACACCCATGGAGGGTCATAGATAATTGTCAAAGCATTTACAGAAAAATATCAATGGGGTTACAGTAGGAATAGACCAGCATTGTTAAAAGCCATGTTTGAAATACTTATGTATCAGAGAATTTGTTTCTTAATATATACTAAATCAGTTCCCATGGCTATTAAATATGAATATTTGCATTGTTTGAATTTGTTCAGATGCTGCCACAACAGCATAGGTAAATTTATTAAATGCCAGTGCTTCTTTTCAGAAATTGCTCTTTATAGCGATATAGTCTAGTTATTTTTTAATGTTGATAAATACATGCGGTTTCAAAAATCAGGGTAAGAGAAGTTAAATTTGTACTTCATGTTGAAGTACAATGTTGATTATATGGACATTGGATTCACATCTGTGTGTAAAGACAGGAAGGATATCCTTAGTGGATTTATATCTATTTGTAAAGACAAGAATATCATTAGTGCCTTGTATGTCTCGGTGTGTTTGGTGATTCAGATTTGGACTGAACAAAATATCGTGGTAGGTAATTGAAATTAAGGCTGAGTAAAATGTCAGTGTTAAGTGCTTGAAAGTCATTCTGAGTAAAATGTCAGTGTTAGTGATTGAAATTAGGACTGAGTAAAATGTCAGTGTTAGTGATTGAAATTAGGAGTGAGTAAAATGTCAGTGTTAGTGATTGAAATTAGGAGTGAGTAAAATGTCAGTGTTAGTGATTGAAATTAGGAGTGAGTAAAATGTCAGTGTTAGTGATTGAAATTAGGACTGAGTAAAATGTCAGTGTTAGTGACTGAAATTAAGGCTGAGTAAAATGTCAGTGTTAGGTGATTGAGTCAGACTAAACAAAAAATAAATGCCTTTTTTTTTAAATGCATGGGTAACTCAGTAGATAAATGAGCAATACTTCAGTCCTTTTTTTTTTAAGTTAGACAAATAAAGTGTTAAAGAAACTGACATTGTTGACAATATAGTAAAAAAGAATCATTCAAAGAAGTGACCATCCAGTACACAACCTAGGAGATATAGAACCAAAATATACAAGTTCCATTGCTGAGTAGGCTGTTTGAGTACATGAAAATATTTTTAAGTCTCACCGCTTTCACTGAAAACATTAGTTTTGATATTCATAAGGCACCTAGTGCATTGTGTAAAAGTGAATCTCATCCAGGAATAAAATAGAAAGGAGACTGCTAAGATAAACTGGAAATTGTACAGGTTTGGAGGTATTCTCTGACATCAGTATGACCATTAAGGGCTGATGATGATGACGATGATACATAATATGTTTCCTCCTCAGATTTTTTTGTCATTAAAAAACCAGGCCTGCACTTGCTTCTCTTTGCTCATGTTATAATTGAAACCAGATGTTTAAAACATACATTTTCCCTTACAAACAATGACTGACAGTGATAAGAAAGATTGTCACCATATGTGGCCTAGTACACCTGTGCAGTGCAATGTCTGTTTTAGGTCAATATTTATTGTATAGTTGTGTGCTGAACATAATTGAAGGCTTAACACTTGGGAAGAAAAATTTCTTTCTTTCTTTTCTTTCTTTCTTTCTTTCCTTCTTCCTTCCTTTCTTTTTCTTCTTCTTTCCTTTTTTTCTTTCTTTCTTTCTTTCTTTTCTTTCTTTCTTTCTTTCTTTCTTTAAAAAACCACTCTTTATAACTTAATAATGAATAGATAAATGAAATCATTTATTGATTAATTACAGAAAAGAAGACAATATTTTATTGTATTCCAATTTTCTAAAGTGTAATGAGCTTGAGCACAGTACAGATTGCTATAGATATGGATTACTAATTGTGTAGTCACAACTAGAATAACCTGGCTGCCATATTGCTGTATTAAGAAAACAAGGGAATAGCTGTTGTCTTCTTAACTCTTTGTATACTGGGGGTTTTCTCCTTAAAATACCAAGTGGGGGGGGGGGGGGGGGGTAAATTTCACAATGTGGAATGGGATGGTTGTCACATATAAAAGAATGACAAAGGCATAGTCTGATTTGTAGTATGATATATTATATATTAGTTTAAACAAGAACAAGTGTATTTGTATTTTGTTTTTCTAATAAAATTGTTAGTATGTTATTAGTATACAACAGAAAAAAGAGCTAAGAATTGAGATGAAAGAATGGAAAATGAAGAAATTGTAACAATGTTTTTTTCACTTGCCCATCATCAAGTTAATCCACTGTAGTTGGTCCAATATATCCGAAATGAATCAAAATGTACACAAACACCTTTTCTTCACATATCCTCCAAAATTTACATGAAAACATACACTAATTACGCATTTACAGTAAACTAAAAATACCAGGTGGGCAGGTAATATTTACATGAAAACAAGTGGGCAGGCAGCGACTAATAATTACCAGAAAACAGGCCATTGTGTTTTTGTTTTTGTTTTTTAATTTGAAGCATTCTACAACATTTAATTTTTTAATTACACAATCCCCAGCATTACTTACAGCTAGTACTAGCAAAAAGCTGAGAAGTAGTATCACTAGCTACCTTTCTAGTATGTTTTGCTGCTGGACCAAAAAAGAATATCATCCTCATCCTTTGAATCAGTGCCACGTGGGTCTGAAATTCCAAATCTCTGCTACTGCAATCTCTTCACCGCAATCTAGACATTTTTAAATTAAATTTTGAGCTTGTAATGCAAAAATACGCTGCTCTGGATGAAATAAACTACCACTAGAAGCCATATTCGTTGGTAAATAAAAACCTAGCAATGATAAACTTAAAAAAAAACTTGTTAAATTAACACACAACCGCTCCGTATTCAGCTGAAACATGTACCTCGTGTCGACAAATAGATTCTGGAAGGAAGTCAAACTGCTGGTTTTAAGTATACTTTGATTATCTTCAAAATTAAAGAGCTACAAACTAACATCGCACCGCGTGGAGAATGGGGTTCTGAGGGGTAAAAAAAACACGCAGGATGCGTCACAAAGGATACAAAGAGTTAATACACCTCAGTTTTGTCAAATTTAACATTATGATTGATATACATTTTTTTTTATTTCTATCATTTTATCTCATTCATTCATTTCATTCATTCGTTTGCATGTCCCTTTGCGGAACTTTGCCTCCCTAACAGCACTCCTGTAGGCCTCTCGGTTATGAACAAGATGGCCTGCTGCTGATGCATCCATTTGCAGATCATCAACGATGTCTTGCAGCCATCTTCGCCTTGGTCTTCCTCTTTCTTTTTCCCATTATGTACCCTTCCAAGATGGTCTTTTCTAGATTATCATGACGTTTAATGTGTCCAAAATTTTAAAGTTTTCTCTCTTTAATCCTCTTTACTAGAAAGCCTCCTTCAATAGTAGTTCTTGTAGTATGGATATATTTGTTCTTTTTTGTGTCCATAATATTTGAAGAACTCTTCTGTAGCATTTACATTCAAAGACATTTATGTGTTTCTCAGCTGTTTTGTTAAGTGTCCAGATCTCACAGGCATATGTTACGATGGGAGAGATGCATGCCCTTAAAAATCTTATTTTTGTGGTTCTATCTGTTCCTCTTCACAGATTCTTTAGTTGTTTTACTTTCTGAAGAGCAATAGATGTCCTCCTTTTAATTTCCCTCATTTTATCTCCATTATTAGTTAGTAGTGATCCAAGATATTCAAAACTCTCCACTTCTTCCAGTTTTTCCTCATTGATACATATTTCAGCTGCCTTGTTTGTTTTGTCAGTTGTCATCAATTTAGTTTTCTTCGCATTAAGATAGAGGTTTTGCTCTTCACTGTTCTTACGGATTGACATAATTAGTTTTTCCATTCCTTTTTGTGTTGTGGACAGTAATACTGTGTCATCAACATATCTAATATCTGGTATTTCATAACCTCCAGTTGTTATGGCATCATAATATTCTTTGTCTACATCTTATCTAACATTCCTCATTATGTTTTCAGTATACAAGTTAAATAAGTAAGGCAACAGTATGCACCCCTGACAGACCTCTTGTTTTATGTCAGACCAAGTTGTAGTTTCACCATTTATTCTCACTACTGCTTGTTGGTCTAGATACAGCAGTGATGTTAATTGTATCAAATGTGTTGGAAATTTCATTTTTTCCATTATTTCATAAAGTTTCTGGTGTTGTACACAATCAAATGCCTTTGTAGTCTATAAAGGATAAATATAGATTTACATTAAACTCTCTGCATTTCTCTATTATTAATCTTATATTGAATATATGATCTCTTGATGCTCTTCCTTGCCTGAAACCAGCTTGGACCGTATTGACTTCTTTTTCTATTTTCTTATGAAGTCTACCCATTATGATTTTTAACAGAATTTTACTGGCATGACTAATCAGGGCAAAAGTTCTGTAGTTTGTACATAATTTCAGGTTACCCTTTTTTGCAGTGGTATGAATATAGTTCTTTTCCATTCTTTTGGCCAAATTCCTGAATGCCATATCTTTTTACATAGTGCATGATAGATTGTTGCACATTCCTTTCCTCCTGCTTTAACAAGTTCAGCTGTTATCTCATCACATCCTGGTGATTTACCATTTTTCAGATTCTTTATTGCCCCATAAAACCTCTTCTATTGTCGGTTCTGGTTCTTTCTCCTCCACTAATAATTCACATTGTTGATTTCTGCTTTCACAGTCAGTTGTTTCATACATTCCTCTGCAATATTCCTTCTATGTTTCTAGAATTTCCTCTGTCTCAGCAACATGGAAGGTCATTTTATCTACTATGTGAAAAAAAAATAACATTTGATAATTTGTGTGTCATATCTTACATTTAATACAGTTCAGAATTTTTAAAAAATTGGCCTGTTAAGTGACACAGGGTGCCTTTTAAACACTTGTCTTCTAAAGATGAGATGCCTGCTCATATCCTTATTATCTTTTGATTGATAATATACTGTTAGATGCCTGTATTCACCTGATTCAGCCAGAGTCTATGATAGAATCCACATACCCAACACTAAGAGAAGTCACTTAACTACTGATTGCACTACTCCTGTGTTTATAAGGATAAGAAATTTTTGTTTTATCTTTACACTTTGAAAAACACATTTGTACAATATTAAAAAAAAATATTTTACTATTATTTAGTGCTGGAACACAGTTGTGTAGCTTATTGTTTCTGTAACATGTGTCTAACATTATCATGTCTTACAGTTTATAGAGGAAGTAGGGGAGATATACTAAGAAAATGGAAATGCAGTAGATCATACCAGACATTTCCAACTAGCACTTCAGGAGAATGTGACAGATAAAAGGAATGGTGACTGCAGTAAAACTGTTTCAAATAGTAAAGGTAGATAGAGGTGTATAGTGTAGTTTTACAAGGCGGCAGAGGGAGTGAGTAAAATGAGAAAAGTGAAAAAACAATGAATAGAAAGTATGAGAGTAAGATGAGAATGTATAAATGAAAAACATACAACATCCAGTATTTTGGTGTGAGCCTTTTTTGAGGATTACATACACAAACAAAACAACATATAACTAAACAAAATAACTTAGTGGCATCCTCCTATATAGGAAACACAAGAATCCCTTCAGGAGAATGAAAGTTTGGCAGACAGAATCGTTTGTGCATGAACCGAGTTACATATTTCTTCCATACTTGCTTTATTCCAGCCCGAGGCCTATATATGTGCAGCTTATCCTGTGAATGAGAAAGAAGCATATATATGTAAGTGCTGTTTATCTCTGAACTATAATAAAGTGACAGTACTCATATATTTGGGCCACATGATAATAGATTATTGGAAATATGAAACAGAAATTACCAGAAGAGAAAGACCAGGTAAAATGCAGTTTCAGTAGAATGAAAAAAAGTTCTTACTTTGAGACATAGCACAACAGCTGAAGCTGAGAGTCATGAACATTACATAATAAAATGGTGAAGAAAATTGAGGCTCTTGTAATGTAGGTATACAGCAGACTAGAGTGAATTTCATGAACTTTTGAAAAGAAAACTAACAATGAAGTACTAAGTCAGTTAAAACTGAAAGTAATGAAAAATATAAAAACCAATCAGTTAAAATATTTTGATCACATCAAGAGGCATAATAAAGACAACCATACTCAAGGGAAAATCTGAAGGGAAAAGAGCAAGAGGATGACAACAATATAAATGGATGGACTACATATATTAACAAGATTCAGCATGGCCAGGTGCACTGTGAAAACAAGGGACAGACCAAGGTGGAGGGCTGTTGCAGCCATGCTTGTAAGGAGGGACAGCACAGGATGATGATAATAGTCGCACCATTTGATTGGGGAATGTGGTCCTTCAAAATATGAAAATTGGTCAGACTACACATATGGAAGCAAATTGTCTTCTTAAGAAAGTGCCATTATATTTTATTTACACTAAATTTGTGATTCTGTTTCTTATCCTCTTCTGTCTTATCTTTTTTTTTCTGCACAAATAAAACATACAACAGAGACTTTGTTTTCTTTTTTTTTTTCTAGATTGTTTAAATCGTGTTTATTTTCAG
The DNA here is from genome assembly GCA_009760885.1 of Achatina immaculata. NCBI lineage: Eukaryota > Metazoa > Mollusca > Gastropoda > Stylommatophora > Achatinidae > Lissachatina > Lissachatina immaculata. The sequence goes on from CM019691.1 coordinate 108,335,124, forward strand.
ATAAATTTGAAGCTTTAGCAAGTGCCACAACTGCCCACCACATTCTCATGTATGGTTGCAATGGAGAGCCATTCTCTGATGAACCAATGTGGTAAGTGCAGTTTGTGGTCAGTGACAACCATTTTCAGAAGTTTCTTTTTTCTCTGATGTTTCTGAACTGCAAACTGTCTTCTGTGCCTCACACATGATGATCTTGAAACAAAGGCATCTTATTAGATAATGGAGGGGGCTTAGTTAATATCCCTGAGTGCAGTCAAGAAACAGACTCCACCACATGAAACTCTACTCCATTAGTCAGGCTGAAACATTGCAGGCAGAAAAATTTTAAAGGATAAGACCATCAAATACACCTCAGAATACACAGCCCAGCACCTGGTTACATGACTGCCCTTCATTTGAAGAACCAAGATGGTGCTTTTAAGTATCACCTGTACTAGTTCGTTTCAAGTTGTATGGTAATCTTGGCAGCCTGAGAAAAATGGCATCATTCTTCAAAGATATCCAAGTTGATGTTTGAAAGTGTTTGAAGAAGAAGTTGCAAAAGCTTGTTTCTGAACATTTCACAGTAAGATCTTCACCAGCTTTGGCCACCCAGCACTAATAACTTCCCATCTAGCACTGTTGTCTGTGTCTGGTGTTGTAGTTATCCTTCCATTGATCTTAGCTGAGGCATATGTTGGCTTTATTGGGCAACAAACCAACAGAAGCCAAAATGACTAGTGTAGTATTTGCAGGATAACAAACAGAATAAGGACTGAAGTGCCCTCCATGTGACTGGTGCCTGCCAAGAGACTTGTTCTTAATCCTGCCCTAAGAAGAAAAAGAAACTGTTGGAAATGAAGCTAATTTCCAACATGGTGCCAGTTTTATTCACCATAACAACAGTTGCATTGAACATCTTAGCAAGATCTACAACAGCAAATAACCAACAGTTCTGTTATTTTCATTCTCATTCACCTGCTGCTTTATTTGTAATGAATGAGGCAGCTTTAATTACACAACAGATGTCTAATGGCAGTGTTGTATAGACATGTTAACATTTAGCTTATCAACCAATGTGAACTGCCAAGAATAAAATAGGGTGATAAATTATATATGCTATTATTTTTCTCTTACAAACCTTTTTGTCTCCCAGCCACCTATGACCTGATCTACATTGGTCTTACTCTGAAATTGTTCTATCACCCTGAAACTATGAACATGATGTTCTCTGTAGCTGATGCAGTGAAGGTGTTGAAGCGCAGCATTGCATTGGATGGAAGTGGGATACATCAGCTATTTTTTTCATACCCTGAGTGGAGATAGTAAGCAGGGAGGAGTGCAGTGCTTCTTTTATAGACTCCACAGTCTTGGGGACTAAAGTGATCACCACCTCATTAGGCATGTTGGTTTTGTTACTGAGTGTACCAGCAGAGAGTTGGGACAGCATCTTAGCTGGCTATGGTTTGCCAGCCCTGCCAGTCAGCCATGGCTCACTGACTGCTACATCAGAAAACATCTTCATTTCCTGATATTGCTCTAATGAGTCATGTAATTCTCCTCAGAATCATCCTTGAAAAAGATACAATTTTAAAAAATTGATAAAATGAGTAGAGAACAAATCTGGTTTCAGGCAGAATAGTGGTACAAGAGGTAATTTTTTTTTTTCATATGGAAGTTAATTGAGAAGTACACAAAAGTTTAGAAAGACATAAACACTTGTTTTATAGATTATACCAAGCATTTGACAGAGTAAAGCATGACAGACTAATAAGATGTCTTGAGAAAGTCAGTCTTGATGGTCTCTACCAGGAGTGGTTAGCATTGGTAAAATATGGCACAGTGATATCAACAAATGTACCATAAAGAAGGGAGTTGGGCAAAGATCTGTTCAGTCCCCATGTCTGTTCAACTTGTACACAGAGAATATCTTCAGATACTCACAAAAACTATTGAGGCTGAAAAATGGGGAAAGAAATATCAACAATCTAAGGTATGCAGATGATCTTCAGAAGCTACAGAAATTACTTAATGAACAACACAAGCCATGTTACAAGAAGACCAAAGTAATGGTGTTCAGCAGAAAAGACCAAAAGCCACAGAGGTTATAACCATAAAGAGAAACTTAAACAAGTGATGAACTACACTTACCTAGGACATATTAACTGAGGATGGGAGATGTGAGATGTAGGTAAAGAAAAAAATAATGGCAAAACACACATTGAACACCATGAAGACAGTGCTGTTATACAGGAATCTGCCCATAAAAAAAACAAAAATGAGATTTGTAAAATGTTACATCTACTCTGTATTGTTGTATGAAACAGAAATCTGGACTCAAAGAAAAAAAGTTGGAGAGATGGATAAATGCAGCAGAAATCTGGATCTACAGAAAATTAGGTCATATAACATGGAGAATGAAAAGAACAAATGCACAAGTGCAAAGTGAACTTATAAAAAAAATAAGGATCAAGAAAACAAAATACTTTGACTTATCAAAAGGCGTTACAATTTACTGAAGACCGTGCTAGAAACAAAAGTGGAAGAAAAAAGAGTGAGAAGTAGACAGAGATGTAGATGGGAAGATAGCACATGAAAGTGGACAGGACACAACCAGGCTGAGAACACCATCAAGGCGAAGAAACTGGAGATGATTCATTGCCACCAAACTTCATTGTGAAGATGGCACATGATGATGATATTAGTCTAAATCAGCAGTTGATAACTGCAGTTTTCAGAATATTTATGGAGTATTATTTGGTGTCAGTAACATTTCCACAACGTTTTAATCCTATTAGATATATTTGTCCTATGATTTGACCTATAGACTTTAACATAAAATCTTTCAACAACTGATAGAAGGACTTGCAGCTCTGGGAAAAGAGTGTACATGAAACCTGTGAGTCCTTGCATCAGTTATAGATTATGAAGCCTTACACAGAATATAAGTAATATGTGAAGGTTTTTATTAAAAACTTGGAGAAATGGGTCAGTGTTGTAAGGCCAAATTTAGCCATCATTAATGTTGGGGCTCCACATCCTGAAAAAGATTAGGAACCAAGGGTCTAAGTAACCTCTGATTTGTTATAGTAGTTTTGTAAGTGTCTTGATTGCAAACACACAGATGTATAATAAAGAGAAAGGATTTATAAATAAAAAAAAAACAATCCTGTAAATTTCATTGATGGAGATCAAAGATATTTGCTTAAAGTTACTTGCATGTGAATTTCATTATAGGCGCTGTCCTCCCATGTGTAAAGGGTCAGAGTCTACTATTATTTTTGCCTGGGCTAAAAATGCTCCACCTACTGAACTGCCCAAAGGTAAGAGAAAATAAATCTTACTATGATTATTCAGATTCAGCTGGTAGTGCAATATTCCATTTGATAAGACTTTAGAAACATTCAGTATTAACCCCAGTTTTCAGCTGTAGACATGTTAAGACTATGTTGCATTTTGTGCATGTAGTGGAAGACATTTTAAGATTTTTAATTTATTTATTAGCCTTTGCCGTGGAAGGACACTTATTCCTTATGTTTCTGATGATGCTTACTTAAACTGTGAGAAAACCCAATCAGAGACCTAAGCTTAGTACTTTCTTGATGTCATCATGCCACAAAAGTATGCAGTAGTAACAATGTTAATGACTAATTGTTACTGGTTAATTTTTAATTCTCATTATTTTATTTATTTCTTTAATTCAAGTTTATATAATGCAGTGGTTCCCATTTTTTAAAATTGTTGTGAGTGTGACCATAATCCAGCAGATATGTGGCCTGCAACCCATGAACAAAAAAAATTGAAATTCAACAAAAATTGCAGTATAAAATATGTTCTTATGACCCTGCCTCAGAACACTTGTTTTCCCAAGTCATGACAGGATGTTAGGAACCACTTATATAATAAATAGCAATACTGAAAAACAGTTGAACTAAAGAGATTCACTCTAAGCAGTAAAAAATCAGAAGCATAATCTTTAAAAATTTAACAATTAAAAATAAAAATATGTTCTAATTACTGGATTTCCTTGGGTCATTGATACCAGTTTCAGAATTTTTTTTTCCACTCTAGAGCTTTGCATTAGAGGAGAAAAGTAGAGTGTAGGCCAGTGCAAATGAAACAACTTGCAGTGAAAGATATGATTTAGCAAGTTAGAAACAATGAAACGTGCACACAGAAAAGTGTTAGAGCAAAGTATGTATGATTAGCATTTGTGTATGATAAATAGTAGACAAGGCACTTCAGATGTGAGAGGAAGAAAAATAGTAAGAAAGTGACTGCAACTTGAACCCTGGACTGATAGAATGAGCAACTGCGCAGCCAGGAGGACAGTGCACTGTCAACTCTCCCACCTTGCTTTCTCTCAAGCCTAAAATGCTATGTGTATTGTTTTTATCTCTCAAGTCTAAAATGCCATGTATACTGTTTTTATCTCTCTAGTTAACAAGTTAACAATTTTTAAAGGCTGATCATACATACTTTGCTCTAGCATGTAGAATTCTTGACCTGCAATGACCGTACTTTGAGTGATATTTGTGTACAAGAAAAACGTTGTTTATAGAGAACATTTTGACTTTGTAACGTTTTACACTTAGAAGCAAATACTTGAAATGATAGGAGATAAAACTAGCTTAGTTGGTTAGGCGCAGAATGGGAGACTCCATACTACAGCTGATGAGATCCACTAAGCTTGTGTTGATGAATTCATTATGTAGAAATCTCAAGTATCAAAATGTGCAAGTATCAAAATGTGTTCTCACAACCACAGCATGGATTGTTGAATCCTAAGGTGAAACAGAAGAAAACTGACACTAATCAGGAATCTTTTCCTTAAGCTCATGGTGTGTCTCAGAGAAATTTGCTCTGACATGGATGATTACTGTGGCGACCAAGTGGAAGCAGTCCTTTCAGAACTGTGACACAACAAATAGAACATTGGCACCATCAGTTTAGATTACATGCACCATTGGCCACCCTACCTCATACGCTGATGGCCCAGCATCCCTTGTGGCATTTGCTATGGGACTGTCTTTACCGTCTTTACTTACCATCAGAGAGACAGTGTATGGATTTAAATGTGTGAATGTGATAAATAAAGTCCTCGAAGGTTATTCATTCAGGTTTTGTTGAAAACTCTTGTGCACTTGTTGACAAGTGAAAACATAAGATTATCTCTCACATGAGAACCGTTACTGCTTTGCATGCCTCCTTATAAATTTTATTTTAGGATTATTAAAACATTAGTTTGTGTAGACGTTCTTTGTTCAGCTTTTAGAAAGCATTTGCTGCCTGTCAAATACATTAGACTTCTGGAAAAATGCAGTGTTCATTATAAAGTTTGTTGTAAATAATGATGCCCCCAGGTGTTGGCTTGAGAGTAGGTCAGAATTCACGCATCAAAACAATTGTTCTACAAGTGCATTATGCTAGAGCATTCCAAGGTAGGTTCTGTGTGTGTTTGTATGTGTGTTGTGTTTTGAGAGGGAATTGATAGGGAAATGTCATTGATAGTTACTTTAAATTATCCCACTGAATATCATCCTTGTAAGTGAGAATAATACAAAATAGTGATTTTAAAGGTTTAGACAACGTACTTTTATTTTATTATGTGTGAAAAGTTCATATATGAAGCCTTCTATCTACCACTGGCTGAAAACCAACAGCAAGTAGATAAATCAGTTAGCTTTTTTGTAATATTTGATGTCAGTAACATTTCTATAACATTTGAATCATATTAGATATGATTGTCCTGTCATTTGACCTATAGACTTTAACATGAAATCTTTCAACAGCTGATGAGAAGCCTGACAACTCTGGGATAAGAGTGTACATGACACATGAAAAGTAAGTTCTACAAATACCACTCTTTATTGTAACTATGCACATATTTTTTTCAGTTAGTTTGATTTACATCCTATGCATTCATTGTTGTTATCATCTTCAGGACCATGCCATTAGGAGTAGTCAACCATGCTTATCCATAGATCTCTGTCCTTGATAATTTGCATCAGCACAGTTGGTGTCTTTGTTGTTATTGTGCATTAGACAGCCCATGATTTTTTTCTGTTGGTCTTCTTCTTGCCTTTCTTCCCATTTATCCTTCCTGTTATTATGATGTTTTCAAGCCCTCCATTCTCATTATGTCCAATGAATGACGACAATTTTCTTATGAATTTAATTAGAATTAATTTGATTCATCGATCCACGTCTTCTTTACCCCTATCTGGGGCATAGGCCATCAACAAGGGCTCTCCATTTATTTCTGTCCTGGGCTGTTTCTTCTATCCATCTCTAGGTGTAGTCCATCATTCTGATCTCTGCTTCAAGACTTCTTCACCAGGTATTTCTGGGTCTTCATTGTTTCTTCTTGCTCTGGGGATTCCAGGTGAGAGCCTGTCTGGTTATGTTAGTGATAGGGTTCGAAGTGTATGTCTTGTTTATCTCCAGCATCTTTTCATTATCATTTCTTTGCTCTTGGTGACATTTTCATAGCTATTGTATTTTTTTTTAACTGGATAGGGTTGCTAGTCCTAACTGAACCCTCCTTAGTCTTTCTGATGGTCTTTTTCATTAGGTAGTGAAACTTATGACGTTTTGTGGGGGTTTTTTTTTTCTTAAGTATTAACTTTACCACAGTAAAAAGTAAATTAGTTTTGATTCCGTTTAATGCAAGTTAGAGATGAACTTCATTTGATGCAGCCACATAATAACAGAACTTTTAACTGTGATGTGCAATATTCTGTAACAAATGAATATAAAGAAAGAAGTTGCCAGACATATTTGATAATTTTTTTTAAACAAATTTAATTCTCTCAAGGAGCACAAAGCATGTTTGCAGATTAATTACTTTGTTGTCTGCAATATTGAGGAAAATGTTGGTATTTTGCTTGCTATAGACAAGCTGTGTTTTTATTTACTTGAAAGTTGTAATGTGTAAATGGAATTAGTTTCATATCATGTGAATATTTTTGTTAGCTGTGTATATACATATTTGTTTCTGTTTACTCAGTTATGTTTCCCAGTTTTACTGCATTTTCATAAATCTTGGTCAAAGCCCTTCACAAATCAGATTTAACTCTTAGCCTACTAAAAAAACTGTCTGTGACGTATGAGCATTTTTATAACAAAAATAACTTTTCTACTAAGGAAAGATGTGATGCTTATTTTTAGAATTTGCATTGGTATAAATTTATGAACAACTGACTACAGAAGAAAACCATGTGATTGTAGTTATTGTATTTTTTTTAAAAGGAGTTTAAATGGCTCATAGTAGGTTAAAAGTTGGTGAACAGATGATGAGAATAAAGATGAGTGAAAACTCAGAACTGTCAGTAGAACAATTTATTGAAGAGACTGAGGAAGATCAAGGAGAAGATATTAGGTAATTTGAGATAATGACATCTATAATTGTCAGCAATAAGGGTGGTAGAAAATATTAAAAGTTGAGATAAATGGAGTGACATAGTGTCACATGCCATGGACAGATTGGTGGTGGTGGTGGTGGTGGTTGCGGCGGAGGCGGCTATTCAATAAAGAAGCAAAAAAGACAAGAAAATATGTTTCACTCATACTTCATCTACAGTTTTCTATTCTAGAGTGTTCTTCATTTTAGCTGATTCTTTTTTTTTTTCCTTCATTTTGTCTGCTAGGCAGCCATTTGTGTCGGGAATATATTTTCTTGGATCAGGAGCCTTTTCTATTCCACCTGGAAAATCATGTAAATATTTTATAATCATTCAAATATCAAGTATTTTGTCCATTATATGCAACAATGTTTTAATTAGCCTTTGTCTCTTAAAGAAATTTATATTTTTTTTTTGCATAATATTATGTGTGAGAATTGCTTGCAGTTTAAATGTGATTTATATTAATGTATTTATACCACCATATGATCATTTTATTGCTTTACTAACGTTAAGAGTCATATTTTTAGTTAGTGTTACCTCTCTGAAATTCTGTTTTGAAATAAAATCAGTTGTGTATTAATATAACAGTATATGGGTAGCAGTAAGTCTCCTGATGTACTGAAAGTGCAAGTGGCTTGTAACATGAATATAAAATTATCATTTTTTATAGTTCAGGCCTCACTTTATACAACTGATGACATGAGAGCTGATAACATAGAATTTCAGTTAGATTTTCCTTTCAAACTGGTCAGATTTTTACTTTATTCTTGCCAAGCTTAAACATGCTGTTGAAATTTGGCCTTCCACCTCAAGGGTGTTGATTGTTCAAACCTCCAAGCTGGCAAAACAAACCAAAGCCAGACTGTGAAGGAAAAGAGTCCTTGTCGCCCATTTTCTGTTCATTTTCATGGCCACATTCCCTTTTCTACCTCTCCTCACACTCTCCAGTGTTTTGCATGCTCTTCCCCCTTACATTTTAACGGTGCCTGGTGCTGTTGTATTTGATTAATAATGCTACATTTGAAAGACAGAAATAGTTTTTGCATATTTGCTTTTAAAATCTCATTTTTGTTTCATGGCATAGGTAAATCAGTTAATTTTTTTTTCTTTCTAGTAAACTATTTGGGTCCCAAGTAAGCTAAGTAAAATATCAAAACTAAGCAGAATAAAATATCATTTATTCATATCTTGTACAGCATATCCAGTAGATGTTTGTTGTGCCGCAAGTCTGAAGGAGAGTATATTTCCCTTTGCCTACAGAACACATGCTCATGGTTTGGGTAAGTTCATCTTTTGAGCACATAACATTTGTTTTCTCTGTCTGCTTAGTCCATTGCACATTTTCTATTTGTCTGTTGCATATAATGCTATGAGGCATGGTGAGCTTTATTAGTGGTTCCTAATTCAGTGCATTCATTGTGAGATCTGACAGGTTGCTGAATTTTCATATCTTTTTTTTGTTTCTGTCCATCATTTTGTGCAGCACTTTAAGCTGCTACATTTTTATGCAACTTAGTGATTTAACTTCAAGCTAACTGTATCTTTTGTTACATTTTTTTCACCTCTTTCATCATATGTGGGTGTTGTTTTCATATTAGAAGTTTCTTTGTTGTTTCAGTTGTTCCATCAGACTTTATGAATGTATGGCATAGTGTTGAACTCCTGATGATATTTAAATGGGTACAGGGATGATGGTTAAGAAAGTGCATTTGTTAACTAAATGAACCAGAACTCTAAAAAAAAAAGCCTGTTCCAACTGTTTGTGGTACTTTTGGACAAAACCAGTTACCATACTTCATTTTGACTAAAAGAATAAGGCAGGATATGCTCCCCAAAATGGTGAAGTGCCAAGAAGCGTGCTGCTTGGATCTTGTCAAGAATTTTAAACCCATTTTGATTCTGTTGTTTGCAAAGAGCTCTCTTTGCAGATAAGAGATATACAACAATGATATTTAGAATGAAGACAAAGAAATACATCTTGGAGTAACTAAACAGTTAACCACAGGTTTAACATGTATATTTTGAACTGTTTTCTGAGCAGTCTGCAAAATACCAGTGATTTTCTCTAATTGGATATTCAGTACCAAAATAATTCACTCTCATTGTGAAAGAATGTCATGAGGATGTTTGTGAAGTTATTTTACATTTTTAAGCTGAAGGAGATGGCTTTCAACGACATGTAGTCACTGGAGACAAATGCTGTATACAACAGTTCAGCAAATTACAAATCTGCATTTGAAGTGGCTTCCATGTGCTGCATATTCATCTGACCTTACACTAAGTGATTACCTTGTGTTTGCACCCCTCAAGGAGATGCTAGGCGAGAAGAAGTTCTGTACAATTAAAGAGATTAAAGAGGCTATGCATAGTTGGCTCCAGGGTCAGTCAGAAGTTTTTTCTTGAAAAATCAGGCATTACAACTGCATTGAACATGATGGAGACTATGTTGAAAACTAAAGAGGAGTTTTCAGTCACATACTTTATACAAACAAAAAGAAGTAATTAAGGTTTCTTTTTGATTCATCCTTGTATTTACAGGCCCAGAGAAAGGCTGACCTGAGAATGTAGCATAATATATGAAACATCTTGCTTCCATAGGTTATGAAACAAAAATATTTTGAAAACATATTTTGTTGTGATTTATTGTAATGTTTCTCACATTCCTCATCTTAGGCAAAGTGATAACTGGATATCAGTTCAATGGGACATACCATGAAATAGGTAAAGGAAATCCTCAGTGGCCTCAGGTATGTGGATACATTCATTTGTTTATGCAGATGCATTAATTTTTTTGTAAATTTAACTTCAGTGTTTTTCGAAAATTATCAAAATTAAATAGATGAGTGCAATACATTCTGACAAGTTTTGTGCATTTTTGGATTATAAAATATCTTTTTTGGAATATAAAATGTTACATTTCTGTCACTGTGCTATTTTTATTTCATTAATAATTTGTGCATTTCCAGCACAGAATTTCATTGTACATGTCTTTGTTTTTGTGAGCACTGCCATGAAGAGATGAATTCCTACAGATTTTGTTGAAAAGGGTGCAGCTTCTTCAAGTGAGATGCTCAATGTCAGCCTTATCCTAATTCTCTAACACAAGCGCCGAGAGTTATTTTTCAGTGGGTTTATGAGTCACAGACTATAAGTGTCAGAAAGACTAGTTCTTGGGAAAGACATAACCACACCAATCAGTATAACTTTGAATGGAAACCCATATGACCAGTGGAATATTTCATTTATCATGGATCACCAGTTATAGTCATCTTTTCTCTAAATGAAAAAAAGACACATGAATAGGCTTGTCAGTTACTACATTTGACGTGAAATTTATCCAAGAGACAGGATTGCAGATATAGACAGACAGTGCGAACGAAGAAGAAGAAGAAGAAAAGAAGACTACATTTGACAGCTGTTGAAAAGAGATCAGAACATGATCATACAAAGTTCTGGTTTATCAGAACTACCTGTTTTGCACTTTCTTTCTTATATGAATCTGAAATATCTAGTATTAGCAAAAATGTAACCAGTCCTAAAATGTTGCATATTGTTCTGATCTTCTGTTCCTCATGACAGCACTCAGCAACGGAAGACAAAGATGGCTGGGCTGTATTGTAAGAATGAATGACACTTGTATTCCCAAGCAAATATGTAGCAGTCTTCTAGAGGGCATGAGTGGGTCAAAACTAACATAGCAATGATATTTGTAAAGCATCAGTGAGAGTTGTTTTTTTTTTTCTCATCAGTGACAAGGACTGTAAAGAAGTGGTGAGAGACTGTGCCAAACAGAGTGCAGCTGTGACTGGTGGAACTGTGTCACTTTAAGAGGATAGGAAAGCCAAATTTGAAGGCACAAAACAAGCACATAGATTCTGAATTTTGCAGTATAAATGTGTTTTGTTGTTGCTATGGTTGATTCTGCTATTTAACTATTTTGCTAGATACCTCCAAGAGAGAATTGCAACTCAGGAGAAAGGATATGTGACAACTTTAAATAACCATCAGCCTGCATCAAAACCATCTTATGAGATAAAGGAGCTTTTATTTGCTGGAATATTTTAATATTCATTCATTCATTCATTTGCATGTCCCTTGCGGAACTTTGCCTCCCTAACAGCACTCCTGTAGGCCTCTCGGTTGTGAACAAGATGGCCTGCTGCTGATGCGTCCATTTGCAGATCATCAACAATGTCTTACAGCCATCTTTGCCTTGGTCTTCCTCTCTTTCTTTTTCCCATTATGTACCCTTCCAAGACGGTCTTCTCTAGATTATCATGACGTTTAATGTGTCCAAAATATTTAAATTTTCTCTGTTTAATCCTCTTTACTAGCCAACCTTCTTCAATATTAAGTTCTTGTAGTATGGATATATTGTCATATTTTAATAACCATACATAAAACCAGTGACTTCCAGAGAGGACCAGCAGCCTGACTGGTGCACCAAAGTGTTTAGTATATTATTTCTTTTTCCACTTTCAGGCATTCTATCCAGTTAAAGAGAAAATAGAAGTCAAGCCTGGAGATTTTCTGGTATGTTGCTTTTGGTATAAGACTTTCAGTTGATTCTGAGAAGGCAAGGTGTGGAGAAAGAGAATGTATTTGGACTGACTCTCTCATCTCTCTCAACCATCTATCCATCCATGTATACACATGGTAATATACTTATTTATGAGAGTGATTCCAATGAAAACCTTAAAATTGCGGTAGAAATTCAAAGCACTTTCCTATAATCATGTAATTTGAAAGCATTGCTACTAAAGATGTAAGGAACATCTTGCAGGTAACAGCACAGAGCCACTGAGCTACATGATAACATAATAGCAGTGTAAAAATGTCTGCTTCTAGTGAAAGTTGGAACCCTATTGAAATTCATTGACAAATGAAGGTTCAGTGCAGTGATGCATGTCTGTCATTTCAGCAAGTTTATGAGTGGGGCAGGAAGTTCCAAAATGGTTTGTGTTCTGTATCTGACTGTCCTTACTCAAGTCAGGCACATCGAGTAGTTTCACTACCAGAGTTGATCCATGAAGTAGAATGCACTGTGATGGAAAATTGTCAAGTGATGGTGAATGAAGTAGCCACAGTTCTGCTAACCGGTCATGATTAAGCATGCCACAGTGTGCTTAAGCTCAACAAAGACTTTCAGGTCAGACGAAGACATGCAACAGGTGGTGCATGAGTAGCTGCACATGTGACTGAAAGATTTTTTTAATACAGAAATCTATGCACTTCGTAAGCACTGTAGGACTTGCATTGAGTGTAATGGAGACTATGAAGAAAAATTATAAAGTTGTATGAAATTTTTGCATAAAATTATTATGATTATGTCATGTTGGATAGCACTGATGATGATGCTTCTCAGTCTTGTGGGATCTTTGGTGTTTCCAATCAATACAAATGCTTTTTTTTTCTCCTGCCATTTGATCAGTCCGCAGACATATTTTTCTTTTGACTTTCTTTCTTTTGCCTTGAATTTTCCAGTGATTATTAAATTCTGTAACTTCTGTCTTCTCATGGCATGCTGAAGAAATTTTGAACTGTTCTTATAATTTTAACTGGTTTCCATTGTTCTGAAACTTCTTTGAGGAGAACTTTCTTTGTTTTTCTGTCTGTCCAGGGTATTTGTTGCATCTGTCTCCATAACCACATCCCTGCTGCTTCCAGTTTCTTTATCATCTGTTTGTTAATTAACTAAGCTTTACAGCCTTATAGCAGTGGTGGCTATGTATAGTACATCCTCACTTTTGGGGATATCTTATTTGTTAGAGTGGTATTCATGCCTTGAAAGTTGCTTTTGTCACACATGTTCATGATTTTATTTCATATGTGAGTGTTCCATCAGCTGTTGTTGTTGTGCCAAGTAAATGAATTTATTTACTTTTGTCAATTTGAAAGGATGTTGCACTTTTGATATGTTTATTCTTTTTGATATTGGCATTGTTTCTGTCTGTTGCTGTTTAGCTGTACACCTATGTTTTGCTCTCTTTAATAATCTTATTAACTAGTTTCTACAAATTACTTTCACTTTCTGTTATTAGAATGATGTAATCTGCATATCTCAAGTTGTTAGCATTATGACTTCCCATTCCTTTTAATTTTGTAATGCTTCTCATGATGTTTTCACCGCATAATGAGCATAGATCAGGTGACAGTACACACCTTTCATATCCCTCATTTTAAATCCTGATACTCACCTATGTCATTGTTCACTTGTACTGCTGTCTTTGATTGGAGTACATATTTTAATAATTCTCATATCTTTACCATCTGTAATTTTTTTTATCCATAAATTATGAGGGAAAAAATGTGCATTTGGATCACCAACACACAACACTTTTGTAAGTGTGAGAAAACAACCAGCAGCCTATTGAGACTTAACCTGTGAAAACATCATCATGGAAGCTGCAGGATTTCATTAACTGTTTCTTGGTTTTATCCATTTTATTCAGCATTAGTATTAGGTCATGCTAAATCTGGGATCTTCTTGGCCGGATGAAGTATGTAGTTCTCTATGTTCTAGCAACAAATCTCATGTCCTCTGACCTGGATTCATAACCCTCTGACAAGGTCATTGCTTCACAGGTCAGCCCATGCTGGATGGTCATGGACTGTAGTTCCCTTGTACAATATTCATGTGAAATGTATTCAGGTTTCTTAGTAGATAGAGATAATCTTTGGGGTTATATGTAGACAGAAGCAAATTTTTTAAAAACAGATTTCTGTGTAGAGGGCCTCAGGAATTTTGTAAGGTGGTGCAAAACTGTTTTCAAGCCCTTACCCTGTCTCATCCTTTGCATCTGGAGTCCTTGTCTCCCTTTTTAATTGGCCCTCAAGCCCCAGTTTACCCTCTAGGCCCTGGAAACCAGCTGCACCTACTTCTTTTGTTTGTATATATAACTTGATTAGTCCATCCTCTGAAATGCCAGTATTAACAGTGGAAAATTGTTTGACAAATTTTGCACATGGATTCTAACTCATTACTTGTAATCCATCTATTTTATTAATACTGAAGAAGAGGAGTCATTTTTTATAACATATGTTCAATGAATTACAGTAATTTAATGTTTTTATTTTCTGCAGGCTGCAAGATGCACGTATAACTCCACATCAATGACACACACAGTCAGTGTTGGGTAAGCTTTGTTGTGGTATAGAAATTTTCTTTCTCAGCTAAAAATAGGTTGAAATTTCTTGCCTTAATAATGATCATATTTCTCTGTGCCATCTTTATTCTTAACCATCTGCCCCACATTTTATCAGATTCTTTCTGTCTACGTGTTATATCTTGGACATGTTTTTCTTTGTCATCTGATTTTTTTTCTTTTCTTGTTTTTTTTTCTTATTAAGAAGTTATTACACTACTTTGTTGCATATGTCATGAACAGTTCTCCCAGGCCCTACCCTAGCTAACTTGTATTTTCTGAAACATAATACGGCATTTTGGTTTATTGTTCACAGTTTTTTTTTTTTCAATTAAATATGCACAGCATTCTTGGTTTTAGCAGTTTTTTTTAAAATTACAGTATCAGTATTTTCTTTACTTCTCATATTTTTATTTTCATTGCTAATGACACTTGATTTCTGTTTTCACACTTTCAGATCAACAGGAAATGATGAAATGTGCAACTTTTACATCATGTTTTACACTAAAAGTTCTATTGAGGATCCATCTGGATCATGTAACTGGAATGAGCATCCTGAGCTGACTGGAGCCAACTTCCCTGCAGATGTTAGTGAACCGCTTCCTCCAAACCCAGAATTAGAAGCAGAGGCTAAAGGACACCACCACCATGTGGGTTCAGACACCGAGACTCAGGCAGTAGTTCATGCAAATAACAAAACACTGGATATCCTAATGCCTGGTACAGTAGCAAACGAGGCAAGTTTGGCAGATGTTCTGTAGATTTCAGTTCTTACAAATGTTTCTTTTTTTTTTTTTTTTAAAAGTGATTGTGAGAAATTTGCTTAGGTTTTTGTTTTAACATAAATAGGATGTGGCAGGGTATATAAATGATCTTTTTCGTGCAAAAATTCTCCTTGAGAAACTTAACCCCCCCCCCCCCCCCCCCCAAAAAAAAACCCCAAAAAAACAGAGGAAATATGTGTGAGACACTGTGCAACAACATTGGTTCTCTGAATGATAGAAGTTTATATTAAACTGACCCTACATTTCACCATGTAAGTTTTTTTCATACAGATTATCATTTGTATCTTTTTTTTTTTTTTTTAAATTTCAGCCTGAATCTCACAAATGCATATTCTATCAAGTAGAAGAACTGGAGTCCTATATTTGTAAGTTTAAAATTTATTTAGATTTTTTTACAATTTATTCTAATCCTAGAAATTGTATTCATGTGAAAGACTGCTACATATATGTTTATCCCATAGAAAGTTAATTTAATTCCTTTTTGAAAATGATTAAATCTGTTGCTAAAAACATAGATTCTTATATTTCTTGCTAATCTCTTAATTGATTACAATGGCAATAGTAAAAAGTCACATCCTCTATTTTTATCATCTCAGTCTTGAAACATCACATTAGATGTGATGCCGATAGGTATTATCAGTCATGCTTCTCCCTAGATCTCTGTCTTTGATGTTTTTATTCAGTGACTTTCTGTCCTGCTAGATTGTAAATCGTCATCTTTCTCACCTTCTTTGTCTCTCATCTCATTTATCCTTCTTGTTCTTTCAGTGCGGTGAAATCCTTACTTAAAGTTTTATGTCCTCTGAATGTTGATTGTCTATTTCATAGATTTTAATTAGTTTCCTTTTTTAAAGACTTTTGTTATACCTTAGCTGTCCTAGTGACTGTTACTGTTCTTCTAAGAAACCACACATATGCTGCCTCCGTCTTTTTATTGTTCACATTTCACTTCACAGATCATGATAGTATGAATATTGTATTTTAGAATACTTTTCTATGATATTGATTGATAGAGATTACACAGGATATTGAAATTTTTTGGCTTGATGCATTTTGTTCTTCATTTCAGAGTTGTGTTTCACATTCCATATTTATTAGTGATACTAAGTATTTGAACATGTATAATTCTTTCAAGGTTGCTCCAGTAGTTCCAGGTTCTGAGATAGAGCATTTAAAAAAAAGCCAAAAAAAAAAAAAAAAGACATGTAACCAGTCTTTGTAAATGAACTCCAGTGAAGGCAGTGATAGATTGTTAACGAGTGTTACTCATGATTGAAAAGATGTGCCACTTAGAGATATACAAGTAGTTCTGGCAGACAGTGTAATGTGTCTTATGAAAGTCAACACTTGAGAAGCCTAAAGTAAAAGTTAAATGAATCTTGATGTGCTGTGTTGGCATTATAAAATCTTCAGTGAAAAATGCATTCCTGTTTATCTTATATTTGTGAAAGTCATATATATATATATATATACATATAACAAACAAACAAGCAAAAAACCCACGCACACACACACCCCACCCCTCTCTCTCTCTCTCTATATATATATATATATATATCACATCAGTTTATGGCATAACCCAGATATTGTCACAGAAATTTCTATCCCCAGTGAGCTACTATAAGTAATTAAGGTGCTTTACTCCAGTTAATATCACTCTATTTATTGGCATAAATCGGTTAATGTCAACATATTTTTCACACGGAGAAGTTAAAGACCTCATTTTGCATCAAAAACTGGGCAAGTCCAGGCTATAAACATCTCACAAAGTGTTATCAGCTTCGTGACTCATCAGAGAAAGGGCCAACCATTTGGTCACCGAGTACATGCTGCATCAACCATTTGAACATGTCGGCTTCAAAACAGGTGGGGTGAGTGAAAGGCTTACCACAGCTGCGATTTCAAAAGATTGTGAATAAAAATGATGTCACAGACCAGATGCCCACCAAACCTGTTTCTTACACTCAGTCTGTGAGCATGTTTGAGACTTTGTTTGTTCATTTACAATATGCCTGACGTGCAGGATGTTCCTAATGCTGTTATATGAATTTTTGGTTAATAGACCAGTTATCACTGAACAACGCAAAATCACACTTTTTTTTTTCTGCTTGTGCTAAAAAGTCACATGCTGCTTGATTTTAATGTTACCTATACTGTAATATAATGACTTAGATTTATTGTATTTTGTGATTAATATATTTTGTTTCTGATAACAATAGCTTTAGCTGTTTGTTAACATGTTTAATGTAGCAAATGTGAAACACATTATACTGATGCATTTAAAACCCTTGTAATGGACCCCACTTAATGTCAACTCTACATAACTTCACCATATTTTGATAGTCCCACCCTTTTTTTTTCACATGATTTTGAAGCCATTATATGAATGCACAAGTTAAGCTTAAGCCATTGCTAGCATTTTAAAAAGTTACCTGGAACTGAATCCTTAGATATATTTTATTTTTCCCATTGTATATTTCAGACAAATTTGAAGCTCTGGCAAATATTTCTGTGGTGCATCATATTTCACTATATGGTTTTAATGGAAGTTCATCCTTAATCGGATATACTGGTTTTAGTGGAAGATCGTCCTCAAAAGGACTAGCTTGGTGAGAGGTGTTTAAAAGAGATGAAACTGTTCATGTTTTTAAACTGCCTTTAACAGATCAGAAGTTTACAGAAATGTATATTGCAGTTATATAAAGAAGGTAAAAATCAGTTGGAAGTGAGATAAATGTCAGTACAAGACAAGAACAACTTAGTATTTTGGCAAAATGTCTTTATCAGTGACAACAAAAAAAAGACGAAAACAACAGAAATGAACATGCAAAATTTTTTTTAAAAGCACTTATATCTTCAGGATTTGCTAATGTGAGTAGGCACATATTTATTGACACTTAAGAGGACAGTTTTGAAGCAGGCAGCTTGTGTTGGTTTTGCCAGGCATCACCTTACAGAGCAGCTGCTCTCATAGCAGACTGCCAATGTTGGAGATGCATAATTGACCACAGTAACAAGAAGCAATATTTGTGTTGCAAGGTCCAGTTTCTTTGTGTTTTTTTAATCTTTATAACTTAAAAGTTTAGTCCTCATTTCCTCCTCAAATGATGCTGCACCAAGTTGCAGTCTATGTAATTGTCTTTTAGTTTCTATCTAAACCAGGAGCTGACTGCAATAGTGACCATAATCCACTTTGTGGAAAAGTTAGAATAAGGCTAAAGAAAGCAGGCAGAAAAGTGAGAAACATCAAACTGAATACAGAACTCCTTAAAAATGACCAAGAACTGCGAGAGCAATACAAAGTTATTATAACAAATAGATACAATGCAATAGCAAAGATAAATAATATAGATGAACAATGGGCAGTGTTAAGAGATTCAATCCGCCAAACTGTTAAGGAGATAATACCACAAAAAAAAAGAAGCCTCTAAAAATAAATGGATGACAGACGACATCTTAGGACTGATGGACAAGAGAAGGAGTAAAAATAATGAGGAAAAATATAGCAAGATAAAGAAATAATATGCAAATACAGAGAAGCAAAAGAAGTGTGGTTAAATGAATAGTGCAGACAGATAGAGGACTCTCATAATAAAGACAGCAAAAACATGCACAAACGAATTAATGAACTCACAGGCAGGAAAACAAAATATACCACAGGATGCCTGAAATCGAAAGAAGATAAAATGTTAATGGGAAAAGAAGACATTGTGGACAGGTGGACAGAGTATATCGGTGAGCTATTTGGAGGAGAAAGACCAGAATTAACACCAGATACTGAAAACTGTGATGGACCACCAATACTTGAAGATGAAATCATAGATGCCATCAAACACATGAAGAAAGGAAAAGCGACTGGGCCTGATAATATAACAATAGAAGAAATAGAGGCACTAGAGGAGATAGGAATAAAAATAATAACCAAGTTACTGAACAACATTTACAACAGTGGTTATATTCCCAATGACCTGATTAAATACATGTTTATAGCACTACCAAAGAAACCAGGCGCAAAGGAATGTGACAACCACCGGACTATCAGCCTCTCATGTCACATAACGAAGCTGCTTCTGAGAATAATTATGAGGAGAACAAGGAAAAAGATAAAAATGGAAATAGCAGATGAACAGTTTGGATGTGTTGAAGGAAAGGGAACACACAATGCTTTTTATGCTTTACGAACACTAACAGAAAGAGCTTTAGAAGTAAAGAAAGATCTCTACTTATGCTTCATTGATTACACCAAGGCATTCGACAGGGTGAAACATAATGAAATTATTAAAATGCTTGCAGATATCAATATAGACGGCAAAGACCTGAGGATTGTAAAACATCTATACTGGCAGCAAGAAGCAGCAGTTCGAGTTGAAAATAGAATTAGAAAATATCAACCTATAAAACAAGGGGTGCGACAAGGATGTATACTATCTCCAGACCTTTTTTCTCTGTACAGCGAGAATATTCTAAGAATGATCATCACAGAACCAGGCATAAAAATTGGAGGATACGATATCAACAACCTTCGGTATGCTGATGACACAGTACTGATAGCTGAGAACCAACAAGACCTGCAAAATCTCTTGGATAAAGTCGCCAAAGAAAGTGAACAGAAAGGCCTTACTTTGAACATCAAAAAGACAGAGACTATGGTTATATCTAAGAAACAGAATCCACCAGCATGCAGTATAAAATTAAACGGAACTATTCTAAAGCAGGTGCAGAAATTTAAATACCTTGGAGCAGTAATAACTTCAGATGGGAAATGCAGAACAGAAATTAGTAACAGAGTAGGCCAAGCAAAGACTGCATTTCAGAGAATGAAAAACATATTAGCTAACACATCCTTATCAATGAATGTTAGAAAACGAGTCCTAAAATGCTATATTGAACCTATCTTGTTATATGGAAGTGAATCATGGACAATAGGCAAGTCTGCACAAAAATCATTGGAAGAAGCAGAAGTGTGGTTTATTAGAAGAATGTTGCGAATCCCCTGTACAGCAAAAATAACTAATGAAGAATGTATGAGAAGAGCTGGAGAGACAAAAAAACCTTGTCAAAAAGATAAGAGAGAGACAATGTACTTTCATAGGACATGCAATGAGAAGAGGGGGCATAGAAAATATTATAACAACAGGAAAAATAGAAGGAAGAAGATCAAGAGGAAGACCAAGAGAAATGATACTGGACACTCTGAAGGGATGGTGTGAGAGGAGATCACCAACTGAACTGATGGCCTGCATGAAGGATCGGGTACTCTGGAGAAGCATAATAGCCAGCGCCAGTCAGCACGGCACCTGATGATGATGATGATGATCTAAACCTCATGACTGATAGAAAAATCTTGCATTGGTGACTCACAAATATAATATCTCAGTTTAGGTGTGGCCTTTTTCTCTCCATAAGTTTGTGATACACAACCTGCTTGGCAATACATTTGCCATCCTTTCTTGTTACATGTCCCAGCCATCTCAGCCTTCTGCTGCTTAGTATTGTCATCATCATCACACTGTAGAACCTCAGAGCTGGTTGCTTTACCTTGTTTAGGACTTGAGTTGTTTTTATCTTTGCTCTAAGATGAGCTAAGTTTTAAAAAAAGACGAGTCATCGAACCATGTATGAATTACATTTTTGGTTGTGCATTTTAAGAGGGTAACAAGTATATTCCAAAGAGGATAGTGTCTATGACACAGTCTTGCATAACTCCACTTTTCACCATTCAACAGTCAGATGTACTCCTATCTGATTGTATGGTGGTCTTCAAATCCTCATAAAATGATACATTTTGAGTATCAATAGTGAACAGCCAGTGTGCTCTATTACTTCATACAGTCCAGGTCTGCTCATGGTATCAAATGCCTTTGTGAGGTCAACAAAAGCAATAAATAGGGGCATTCCTTGTTTTCTGCATTTTCCTTTTTTGGAAGCTGTCTAACTGAAAATCACATCATTGGTTTATTGCTGAATCCTAAAACCATACCAAGACTTTGGAAGAACCTGCTGTGCCTGTTCCCACAAGCACTTACAAGATAACCCAGATGAAGTCTTTATCTGTTACACTTAGCAGAGAAATCCATCTGTAATTGTTGCAGTCATCCTTAATGCCTTTGTTTTTGTACATTCTCACTATATTGGCATCTCACAAGTCCTAGGGCAT
Organism: Achatina immaculata; assembly: GCA_009760885.1. Lineage (NCBI taxonomy): Eukaryota > Metazoa > Mollusca > Gastropoda > Stylommatophora > Achatinidae > Lissachatina > Lissachatina immaculata. Next base: position 108,356,596 of record CM019691.1, read on the forward strand.
CACACTTCTCCAGTATTGGATGAGGAGCTTTAGAAGTATAACAGGAAGGTGTCTGTGTTTTCTTTCAGCCCTTCAGCTGGGATGTTCTCCTTGCCCATTGCTTTTCCATTTGAAAGGTTCTTAATGGTATCAGAGATTTTCTGTTCAGTGGTTTCATCATCTAATTTAAATGTTACAGGATATTTGAGTACTAGATCTTCAAGGTTTTGATTTGCTGGTTTCTCCTCAGAGTAGAGCTTTGAGCAGGATTCAGTCTACTTTTCCAGCTGCTTGTGTCTATCACAAATAGGCATACCATTTTCAGTTTTTATGAGTGCAAGTTTAGTGATGCTAGGTGATATACATTGGTTTGATATCCCCCATATCACCATCATTTGGATTGATGGGCACAAGTGAATCCAATTTTTGTTCACATAGGTTCTAGATGCCTGTTGTACATCTGCCTTTACAAATTTCTGGTGATCTTTTGAACTCTGTGAAAGAATCTTGATGTAATCTAGTAAGCCTCTTTCTTCTTTTCAGTGAGGGGAATGAATACTTCAGTGTTTTCTTTGATACAATCTTTGTTGGAGAACTTCTTTTGACTGAAAGAAAAGGCTGCACAATCATAGATGTTTCAGTATGTTTCAGATTCCATCTGTGCTGCTTTTGACTTCCAGCTTTTCCTAACAAACATTAAATTCTTTTTTTTTTGAAAAGGGTCTTTCTTCACTTGGTCTTTCATGGTCAGTGTTTTGATCTTTGGTCTTGCTGGTTCTAAAGAACCAGATATAGTTACACTTGACAATTGTTTTTTGGCTTGCTGTAAACTAGTCAGTTTACCTTATTATTAACTAGTCAGTGTCACAATCTGCAATATGAAAGTCGTATATGATTCTTACTGTATTAAGGTGTTCCTTGCATGTGAGTATAAAGTCCGACTGATGTCAGTGTTTTATTTTAAGATGACACCATGTTACTTTATGTATCTTTCATCTAAAAAAAAAAATGTGTTTGTTATGCACATGTGGTTGTGGGAGCAAAATTCTAGCAATCTCAGACCATTTTATTTTAGCAGTAGAGAGAGAGAGAGAGAGAGAGAATGAGAAAGAGAGAGAAATAAGCTGAGAAGTGAGAAACTTCATTCCTGTCCATGAAAATGATAAGAAAATGTAATAGAATCAAATATGTCAAGATGTGCATTCAGCAGAACTTCAAACAGATCATTCTCAGATAGATAAATTTTAATTTATGAATTAACACTGTCCTTCCCTGTGTCTAGATCTGTTAGACAGACTAGTCTTGTTATTCTCCTCCTGTGTTATTGTTTCCCCTTAACAAGCAGTTCATTTAGAAAACAAATTTTATTTCCAGGAGAAAAACAATTCATTCAGTCAATTTATTATTTCATTTCTTAAGTTGTTTTTTTATAAATTTCTCCACAATACAAGAACTGACAAAATAAGACTTCATGAAGTAAAATAAGAAAATGAATCTGTAAATAAATTATATGCCGGAGCAGGTCTTTATCCCTTGAAAGTGAATGTGAAGGAATTAAAATAGCTGTTTCTTTGTCATATACATGACTTAAAAAAATAATGCATAACACTTGGGAGAAGATGGAAGCAGTGAGATTCACCTTTAAATTAAGTAAGAACAGACATGAAAAGATTCACACAGTAAGAAGAGGATATAAAGGAAGTTGGTGTCACCAACTGGTTAGAGAAGATTAGGAATAGAGAGGGATGGAGGTGAACTTTATCTACGGCAATGAGCTTTAATGGCTCAGAAAGCTGAAGAAGATGAAGACGAAAGAAAGCATACAGAAGGGAACCATGCTAGTAATAGTACTAGTATCAGCAGCAGGATTTGTAGAAATTTAGGTTTTCAGTAGAAGTGGCAGCAGAAAGTATGTTATAAATCTGAAATATTTTATTGGAAAACATTGTCAGGGACTGCTCAGAATTAATAGAACATGAGGGAGTGGTACAAATGTATGCCTGGACCAAAGATGCTCCTCCAGTAATTTTTCCTGCAGGTGAGAATGTTTCCTACCATTTAGTTCTGCTAACAAAACCATTTTTTTATGTTAACTATTCATAATTTGGAAATGTTTATTTCATATCTTAACTTTTATCATATCTGGACACCAGTGAGACATTTCTTTCACATCGCAATTTAGTTAACATATATGGTGTTGTAGAACAGCTGTAAGAGCAGAAAAATTATCCTGACTAATAAATCCAAGCCTGAACAAAAATGGTGTATAATTGTAATATTACTAACTTAGTGTATACATTAATTCTTGCACATAAATGTACAAAAATTTTTATTATGTAAAATTTCAATTTTCAAACATTGCTTTGTTTCATTACAACCAAACACAACATCTAAATTCTGTTGAAAAGATTATAAACTCCTTGTGTTTATCAGTACCTGATCAAGGGATAGTGTTCAACATAATTGCTCTGTGTATATCTGCTTTCTTTGTTGTTCCTGTTGCTATTATTTGAGTGAGGGGATTTAAGGCTGAAGAAACAGTTTTTTTCCTTTAAAGAAAATATGGTCTTCTGTTTTTTTGTATGTTTCTTTCACCTAGTTTACATTAGATAATTCTGTTGGATCTGTGAGCTACTCTTTGTATAGTGGGTGTTAAGTTGAACAGTGAACTCACTCTCTGCATAATTTTATCTTGTGGAGGTTTTGAAATGTCTGTGTGTAATCAGTGATGAAATGTTTGTATCCTCTCTCTATTCTGTCATGTAATGGTGGTCCTTGTGCTGTGACCAGATGTTTTGACTGATGCTTTTATATGTATTAAATGTGAGATATGAAAGTACTCACTGAATATCTTGGTGGGTCTAAAAATCACATGAAATAACGTTACAGTGTTAAGTGTAAATTAGGATATGATTCGCACATTCCACCACTCAACACAAGTAGAAAAATCATGCTGATTCATGATGCAAGTGCAATGGGGACTCCTACTGAACAGATGTCACTTTTCATTCATTTTAAAATTGGTGATAAAAGGACACTTTTGTCAGTTGCAAAAACCATGGCCCAGAGGTGGAGTCTTAGCACCCAACAACATGTTTGAGCTAGTGCATGGGTTGAGAATGGCAGATCCGCTTGTCTGGTTGCAGTACATTACGGGTGTCACATTCTACCATCTAAAGGCTTTTGGAGAGATTCAGAGCCACTGGAGGAGTAGAAGACTGAAACTGTTCAGGACACCCATGTTGTACAAGTTGGCAGGATGACAGATATCTCTTGTCTGCCCTTTGTCACCTGTACCAGTCTACAACATCGGCTGATGAATACTGTAAACATTAATGTCAGCAGGATGACAGTTTGCAGATGCTTATATGAATTAAGACTTGCATCATGAAGACCAGCAGTCAGAATCCCTCTCAGTCCTTTGTTGCCTGGTGTCATGAGCACATCAGTTGGACAAGATGCCAATGGAGTCTAGTCTTCTTTACAGATGATTCCCACTTCACTCTATCATTTAATGATGGCAGGATTTGTGTTCAGAGAAGGAGAGGAAAGCATTTTACTGATGACACAGTTGGAGAAGTGGATCACTATGGAGGAGGTTCTGTCTTGGTCTGGGGTGGTTTCATTTGGCAAAGCAAGACTCCTTTTCATGTCATCCATAGCAAACTAACTGACCTAAGGTACCAAGATGAGATCTTGCAACCTCTTATTTCAGCCTGCTTTGGAGGCCATGGATGGTGATGCAGTCTTGCAGGATGACACTGCACAACCACATCAAGCTCATATTGTTAATGACTTCATTCAACACCAAGGAATCATCAGTATGGAGTGGCCCCCTCATTCACTTGATCTTGCTCAAAATGGGATGTTCTTGGATGGAGAGTATCAACTAATCACCTTCTGCCAATTGATGTTGCACAGCTGACTCTGCTTCTTCATCAAGAGTAGCAGACTATCCCACGGGACATTCTTAGAACCCTTGTTTGACTCCAAGCATCAAAGATGTATCAAATGCCTGGCTGCGAGTGGTGGTTATACATATTTTGATAGATCAAGGGTAATAGTACTTATCTTTTCTTCTTCTTCGTTCGCTTCTACCACCAAGACCGCCCTCTGATCCTACTGAATTTACCTTTGTGGCCCTTGTTAAGTCCCGTGGTCCCCAAAAGGACCACACGAGATCCCCAAGAGGACCACAGGAGGTTCAGAGAATCTCAAGGCTTGAGCCTGTATTCTTGGTGGGTCTCAGAAGCGGGATTGCGTGACACTGTGGTTTTCATTGCACCAGTTTAGTCTTCGAGTTGGACTTTCTCACCAGAAGATCTCGACGTGTTTGGAATATCAGTATATTCCCGCTGGGTGAGAGGTGGTAGCCCACCCAGGCCAGAGTTTGACTTTCTCACCTGAAAACCTCGACGTGTTTTGAGATACCCATGTATCACCGCCGAGTGAGAGGTGGTTGCCCATCCAGTCCAGTGTTGGACTTTCTCACTGGAAAACCTCAGCGTGATTAGGATACACCTACATCCCCGCCAGGTGAGAAGTGGTTGCTCATCTAGACTGCCCTGGTCCAGTGTCTCCGACTTCAGCATTTTGTGGTCGTGGCCGCTACCTTTCCTAGTTGTGACCAGGATGGAGCTTTTGTCCAGGAGGACGAATCCTCGCCACTAGTGACTTCCACCCCTGGGTTGAGCTGGATTTAGGCATATTATCCCAGTATGGGCATGTTTGGGACATGACCGACCTCTAGAGCAGAGGTACCGTGACATGCGTAGCCTTCAAGTTTCACCCCTGGTATGAGCCGGTTTAGGCATATTTCACCAGTGTGGGTGTATCGGGCGTGACCAACCTCTAGAGCGGAGGTGGTGTGACATGCCTGGCCATCAAGTTTCACCCTTGGTGTGTGCCGATTTAGGCATATTTCACCAGTGTAGGTGTATTTCGGACGTGGCTGGCCTCTAGAGCAAAGGCACCATGGTATGTGTAGCTCTCGCAGCGATACTGCTGAACATACCGATTAAATTTCACTTTATCTTTTCCTTCACCTTTTCACATCGGTGCCGCACAGCAACCTTTATTTCTTTTCCGCATTTTCTTCCTTGATCGGGAGGAGCCTCACTCCACGTACGGCATTCAAAGAGTCTCACCAGCCATGACCTATCTTGTGACTTTTATGATGATGTGTGAGTGACTTCTCTGGGTTATAACTTTTTTATGGATTATCACATTTGCATAGAGTTGTATGAATTTGTTGCATTTTAACACACAATAATTAGTGTATAGGTATACAACTACACACAAAGCACTGCAGTAAAGCTGTGATACCAAAATGTATAAACTAGGAAAAAAAGTAGGAACAGCTTTATGATTAATCGTTAAATAATAATAGTTAAATAATAAAGCTGTTCCTACTTTTTTCCTAGTTTATACATTTTGTTGCATTTTAAATGCAGTTAATTGCAATATCAATTTTTTAAAAATATATTGGCTGTATATTTTTTTTTAGGCAAGGGTTTTAGCAAGTGCCCGGTAACTTTTGTGCATTAGTATAGTTCCCAAAATTGCATTTGGGCAGCATTTTGTGAAGGAAAGTATGTGACACTCTGCAAAAGCCTTCTTCTGGTCCAAAGATAAAATTGATGATTAGCTGTTCCTGTCATAAATGTACTGAATAAGTTCTGTTAGAAAACATGAATGAGTATGTTTCTGTCACTGACACTGCATTGCTGATTTTCGTGTTTAAGCATGTGCATAGAAGGTTTCAGATCCATAATTGGGGATTACATCGTTGATGATCTGGAAATGGATGCAGCAGCAGCAGGCCATCTTGCTCACAACCGAGAGGCCTACAGGAGTGCTGTTTGGGAGGCAAAGTTCCGCAAGGGACATGCAAAGGAATGAATGAATGAATTGGGGATTTCACTAGAATTTTATAATCTTCATTAAATAATGATATTGGTCTGTAGATCGTTACTTGGGTCCTGTCTGTGTTGTTTTTTGTTTATGAGTGTTATGTATGACTGGTTGAGGATACTTGGTAGCTCTTTTCTATCAGAGGCCATCATTAAAAACATGGAGTAAAATGTCCTAATGTGTGGAAGAATTTCTGAAAGTAGTCAGTGGTAGAACCATCTGGTCCTGGCAGTTTGTTTTTTTCAGATGTATCAAGCCCATTCCTCTAGTTTTTCTTAGATGACTGGGTTGTCCACTGTTTGTCTTCTTCAAAGAGTTGTGTGGTATAGTTCAGGAAGTTGTTCTCTATGGCTTCTGAGTAGTTTTTTCTTCAAAGTATAGCTTCTTGTAAAAATCATGGAAGACTTTAGTTATTTTTATAGTTTATGTCTGTTCCTGCTAATTTATGTCTATTATTTTGTGTATTTGTTTACTTCTTTGTATATTTTGTTTTGTTCCAAGGTACTGTTTGCTTGGTGGTTCTAACACAGCAGGGGGTAATTTTGTTCTGAGAAAGGCTCCCTGGTAGCTTTATTGATAGTGTCCTTATACCTCTTTTCTCTAGTGTGTGTATATTGGGACTTCTGGGGGTCTGTTTGCTTAGTTTGATAGCTTTTTTTAATATATTTTTCCTGGTGTCGTGTGTTTATGTATTTGTATTGCTAAACTCTGCATTCACTTTCTGATGGTGATCTTTAGTATGTCCCAGTATTCCATGAAGTTGGATTTGTGTAAGTCTTGGGTGTATGTGTGTAATAAATCTGTTATGTTCCATAGTTTTCATTTTCTAATAGGCTGTTGTTGAACTTTCAGTGGGGGGAGTTTTTTTTGTTTTGTTTTTAGAAATGCATTTAGTGTAGCTATAAAGGTTTTATGATCTGTGTATTTTAATGTTTTATCTATATGTTTTGTGTTGTTTATTGGGAAATTTTCCAGCACTGGCCGATCACCCTATGTTGATCATGTCCATGTGTATGGTTTCCCTCATATATTTTTATGTGTCTATGAGTATGTGTTCATTTATGATGTTGTGTAGGTTGTCTGAGTGAGTTCTTCACTGTTTGTTCAAGTGATGCATTTATTGATTGTTCCTATCAGCAGGTGAAAGATGTGAAAGATAGTTAAAATCCCTGGATATAATATATATGTCCTATGTGGAATGGTTTTAGAGTTTGTGATAGTTTGTCATAGAAGCTGAGTTGCTGACCTGTCACCACTGGAGCATATACGTTGACAAATGTGTATTTATTGAGGTTTGAACTTCTGTGTTTTATTTGCACTGTTGCTATTCTACCTTTACTGTATCTATTTTGTCTTATAATTTGCTAGTCTTCTAATATAGCTGCTCTTGTGTGTATATTGACTGAACCAAACCATGAGTGCCTTAGTCTCAAAAGTTATTCAATATTGACATCAGCTACAAAAAAAAACTTTTAGCTCACAGCCATGGGGTGGCACAGTTCCTCTCTGTCCTTGGTTTTCTCTGCCAGATTTCAATCTGTCTGTTTCTCCCCCTTTTCCTTATAGAATTCAAATGATACTTCCCCTTTTTCTGATAGAATTCTCATGATAAAAAACTAAATTGAATGTATACAATAATTCTGTTATAGTAATGGAGAGAACTATCAGAATCATTGTCAGATTGCCGGTCAAAAGCATGGTCAGAAACAATGTCAGAAGATTTCTTACCACAATATGCAAGTAAAAACTGCCTAGCACCTGTTTTATCCTTTCTTTCTGGTAAAGACCTAACTAGGGAACATCCAGTAATATGTGTCTTTTCTGAGGGCGCGTCCATTCTTGACTAGGGTTAGAAAAATATTCACAAATTTGAAGATAAATGTATGAAAAAATGGCTACCGGCCGGCTACGCAAGCGAAAAGGATGCCGGGTAATTCTGACATGCGCAGATAACTTGCAAGCGAAAATTAAAATCGTATTTTACTCGAATCGTGTTTTAAGCAACTGAATTATCACTATATTGACTATGGCACCCAACGCAGTAAGCGGAAGTTGTCACTATAGCGACTATGGCACAGGAAGAGTTAAGCTTAACAGTTTTCCAGCTCCTTCCTTCCTGATCCAGGTTGACTGCATTTCTTGTTTACAGAAAGAGTGTTTTCATCATTTAACATTTGTTCGTTTCTGTAGGTAATTTAGAATTCATTTTTTTTTTAATATAAGCAATGTCACTGCTTAGCTGTAGTTCCTTTGTTTGAATTTATTTATTTTTTGTTTTGTTTTTTTTTTTCATGTCATGGTCTGTGGATAATTTTTGCCTTTTTTTTTTTTTTCAAATTTTCATTTACAACTGCTGTTTGCCTCTTTTGTTGCAGTGACATGTGATTTTTGTCACATCCTTTTTATCATACTTTTTAAAACTTTCCAGTCCAGACTCCCCAACTTTTGCTTTTTTCCTTAACTTAAAAAAAAATACTTTCAGGGATTGGTGTGAGAATAGGTCAACATACATCTATTACAACAATTATCTTACAAGTCCATTATGGCAGGACATTTACAGGTAAGAATATTCTCCTGCCATGTACTGGTTTTTTTTTTGTCTTAAATAATCTCTAGGCTAAAGAGATTAAAGCACATTTGAGTCAGTATCCATGTTAAGAAGTTAACGAAGAAAAATAACTTCAAATGGTGCATATCGATATCTTGAAAATAATCTGAGGTCTATTTCAAATGCATTTGATAATGATAAATATGAAAATAAACTGTCAGCTTGTTTTCCTAGAATATGATGATTCATGATTTTTTTCTAATTGAGATATTTCAAAAATTGTTTAAAGTAAATCAGTTTAAAGCCATTGTAGACTTAACTGTATGAATTTTCTTCATAGTTTGATAACCTCAAAGAACAGATTGGTGCCTAATTTTTTTTTTACTCAAGGCTTGTTTATTTTTCACAGCTAATGATCCACCAGATCACTCTGGGGTTAGAATATACACAACTCAAGAGAGGTATGCTGTGAATAAATGATTTTATCATTGGATTAATAGTCTATATTACCTTTTTTTATTTTATATTTTTTTTATGTAGTAAATTTAAAGTGCTCAGGGACAAGGGATACACATAGAAAAATGCGGAGAATAATTCCAAGAACAAGGATGACTGGAGAGCCTTTATCCATTGCCTTTGCTCTCAGGAAAGTGAAAGGCAATGATGATGATGATGATGACAACGACGATGTAGTAGTAGTAGTAGTAGTAGTAGTAGTTGTTGTTGTAGTAAAAAATAAATATTCAGATATTATTTGAAATTACTTTTACTCAGGTAACTTTCCCACTATACTGAAGTATAGGGCAGCCAGGTTGACTGAGTGGTTATGAACTCGGTCTATTAATCCCAGCGGTGGGATTTTTTTTTGGTGCACATCAATAAAGCTCCGTGATCGACCCAGCCTCTAAAACTGGGTACCAGAGAAATCTGTAAATGTGGCCAGGTGTGATGCTGACTATATCACACTTTCATGTGCTGAAGGTCACGGAAATACGGGCCAGACACCGTACCCCCATTATGCCTTAAATGGCTTGAGAACTGGAATTTTTTTACCTTTTATTGTTATTTAACAATCGGGATTATATGATGTCTAATATTTTATTTTTCATTTGGTATTATATGGTGCATAGTACTTTTTTTATTGTTAATCATTTTGGTTTACATGGTGCCTGATATTTTATTTATCATTTGGGATTGTAGAGTGCCTATTACATTATTTGTCATTTGGTATTATATGGTACCTATTATGTTACATTTTATTTACACTTATATAATGCCTAATATGTTACTTATCATTTATGATAATCTGGTGTCTAATTTTATCATTTCTGTTGTAAAGGATTATAAAAAATGAGAACAAAATTTAACACTTTAAAAAAAAATTTCAGGCAGCCTTTTGTGGTAGGAATGTACAATATTCTGTCAGAGTATAACATATTTATACCATCAGGAGACCCATGTGAGTTTTTTTTTTTATTTCATAAATTTTTTTACATTTTCAAAAATAGTTCATCATTATAGTAAAATTATGGTTTATTAAATTATAAAAATGTGTCAAAACCTTGTCCTGTATAGTATACAGTAATTATTTTTGTTTATATCAAATCGTAGTTCCAAGCATGTCTTGTCAAAATCGAAACTGCACCAAACCTGATGAGTTGTTAATGCTTGCTGCACATGATGTGCGTATGAGTTGCAAAGAGAATTGAACATAAATAATTCGATGTTAAACTGTCTCATATGAGGTTCAGAATAAATTATGAATTTCAGTAACAAATAAGGCATATTTCTTTTAAAGCAGAGTGTTATTTTATTCACACTGTGAGGAAGTACATCAGCTAATTAACTCATGTATTGTAAATGAAATGGTAAAGTAAGAGAACAAATATTGTAGGATTAAACCTCGAAAAAATCGTAGACAAAGCACTTTAGTGAGACGTGAGAGAAAGAAAAATCACAAGAGAATTACCCGGGATTCGAACACGGACTCCGGTAGGACGAGCAGCCGTCTAGCCACGAGAGAACAGCGTACTATCGACTTAGCCAACTAGCACCCCATTCTAGATGTAGTGTACTGCTAATGTACTGCTAATTGGGGTGCTAGTTGGCTAAGTTGATAGTACGCTGTTCTCTCGTGGCTAGACGGCTGCTTGTCCTACCGGAGTCCGTGTTCGAATCCCGGGTAATTCTCTTGTGATTTTTCTTTCTCTCACGTCTCACTAAAGTTCTTTGTCTACGATTTTTTCGAGGTTTAATCCTACAATATTTGTTCTCTTACTTTACCGTACCAAAACCTTGTAGTTTCCTATTTATAAAAAATTGTAAATGAAATGATCCATTTGCAGTTTTCTTGCCTTTAAAGCAGTCAGCTTAAGGAAATATGTATACCACAAACAGCCAAGTTAGATCAAAAACTTATTTCATAATTTCATCTATATGAACAAAAATTGAAAAGTGTATTTTTGAACATTCATGAAACTTATATGAAGAATAAGGCATGAATAACTGAGTACCTGAAAGAATACTTTAGATGTTAAAGACATCAGAGTGATAAGCAGCTAGCAGCTTTAATTGTGATAAGGCAACAGTTGTAGGACTGTTCACAGCCCACTGATATAAAAAGAGGGTTCAGACAAGGATGTTTTCTGTTTACCTAATAAAAGCAAGAATAAGTCCAGAGAGGAAATCCCAACAAAGATCTTCCTAGACTGTCAGCCCCGGAAACAAATGAAGAATGTCAAATACACAAAAGAAAAATCATGACAGAAATTAGATGTTTAACTCTTCCCATGCCAAAGTCACTGTAGTGATAATTTCCAGTTACTGAGTTGCTTGCCATAGTTGTTATAGTGACAGTTCATTTGTTTCAATAAAACAACCGGTGTAACATTTAGATTGTACATATTTTGTCCACGTTTCCTGTGACACTTTTCAAAATGGTGAAAGAGTCCTTAGTTATGAGCGATGCCGAGCGAGAAAAAGGAAGAGAAACATTGAAAATTTTCAATTTTTGATGATGTAGATAGGGGTATGGATATGGCCTGTGACCACCCCACTGCTCTTGAATGTATCCCAAGTAGATCTAGACATATTAGACGACTGGAGAAGTAGTTAGAAGGTTATTTCAGATATTAATTTAGCGAGAATGCAACATAGAATCACAATACGAAATTGACAAGTAGATCTAGACATCTCAGATGGTAAGTAGTGCATATCTAGACCTAGCCGATGGTGAGCTGGGCACAATCATTGTCTAAAAACATCACATTACTTCTTTTTTTCCTAAAAAAACTCTGCATTCATGAAATTTTCATACATTTAGTTATACTTTGAAACATAAGTACACGGAAGTACATGGAAATACTGTTTTCCATTCCATTTTACAACTATACCCCCTAACATATCAAGACCTGCGGTTTTTGTGTGGCACGGACAGGACCGTCAGCGTTTTTTTTCTGGGCCCGGGAAGAGTTAAGGAGAACATTAAATGTAAAAAAGAAGAGACCAAATCAGAAACAACACCATCAGGGCAAAGTTTGGAGTAACATTAGCAGTACACTACATCTAGAAACAATAAGTCATATGGTTTGGCCATGCTACACAACTACTGCCAGACACTATACCACAGAAAATGTTTACATTAATAATTGTAAGAAACAGAGAGACACCCCCCCCCCCTCCACCCAGAAGATGTGAAGGGAGGAATTTGCAGAAACCTTAACTCTTTTCATGCCTCAGGAAGAAACGTAGACATTCAGTTGGGTGCTGGATTAAAAGCATGGGTCTTGTTATGTGTTGGGGGTATAAGTTGTAAAATTGAATGAAACACAATATTTCCATGTACTTCCATGTACTGATTATGTTTCAAAATATAAATAAATTTATGAAGATTTCATAAATGTAGAGTTTTTTAGGAAAAAAGAAATAATGTGTTGTTTTTAGACAATGATTGTGTCCAACTTACCATCGGAAAGACCTAGAAGTACAATATGTACCATCTGATATGCATACCTGTTGACATCATATTGTAATTCAGTGTTGCATTATCGGTAGAATAATGTCTGAAATAACCTTCTAACTACTTCTCCAGTCATCTAATATGTCTAGATCTACTTGGGATACATTCAAGAACAGTGGTCTGGTCACAGGGCATGTCCATACCCCTATCTGCCCCCTATCTACATCACCAAAAATTGAAATTTCTTGCAGAAAACATCAGTTTCCTTCCTTGTAATTAAGCACTCTTCAGCCATTTTGAAAAAGTCATGGGGCATGCGGACTAAATGTTTACAATCTAAACGTTACATCGGTTTTTTAATGAAACAAACCAAACGTCGCTAGGGTGACTAAAAATACCACGTGAGAAATCTTAACTGTCATCCAAGCGACAAAAGGCACAGGAAGAGTTAAATATCTTGTCATATCAAGCAAATTGCTTAGCCCTATCAAGCCCCCCCCCCCCCCAAACACTGAAAGGCATATGAAGAAGGAGACAAGACAAGAATAGCCAAGCCTAGAATAATAAAAATAAATGTTATAGTAATTGATTAGGAAGTACGAAAACCTGTCCCAGGCAACTTCACGAAGTTTAGACCTTTTCATGAGAAGAATGTTCAAGAAACTTCGATTAAGAAATTGTAGATCATATTTAGGCACAAAAATTTTATATAGGATTATTAATGTTCGGAGCATGTTGGAGAATTATGAAGTATTTTTGACTGAGAGAGACATTCAGATAGGATAAGTTAGATTTCTAGCATAATGTGAAGTGTTGCTAGGATGTGAACTAGTAGTTTTTTTTTTTTATTTCCTGGATCCTTGTATTTGTTTCTGATGTTGCTGCGAATTGTCAAAAATAGTGATATAAACTGAAGAATGTGAAATAGTTCTCTTTTGAGATCTGGTAATACTTGTAAGACCTATGTTTTGTGATGTGCTGTTTTCTGTATGGATCCATGGAAACTTTCATTGAGATTGTAAGTTGGCTATATATTATATCATGTTGTATGTCTGTTATCTTATCTGAGAGTGAGTGTTGTCCACTCCCTCCTAGTCAAATTAGTTCATGCCAGGGAGAGGGGCAGCTTGTCATATGTTATACACTATACTTTGCTACATCCTCACCTATTACCACCCATTCTCTCCATAATAAACATATGTTTTTGCTGTTACTAAATTGGGTGTCCAGTGGTTTTCAAGCTGTTGAATGTGACTGTCCTTATTTGCACATTACAATTTTTGAGATTATCAGTGGAGATGGGAAACAAAATTAATTCAGTTGCTACCTAGGTCAGCGGTTCTTACAATAGTGAAGTAGTTCTTTAGCGTTAGTGCTTAGTGTTGCCGTGTAGCACACTGTTCCAGCAGTATACGAGTATACTTGAAAGAAGTAAGTAAAATTTCATTTAATGTGCAATTAATTTCAATTAAAAATATTAATCACGTGATTAAATTTTTTGATTGAGCAGCTACCTACTATAAACATTGTAAATGGAGATATACTTATTAAACTTCAAAAACTACAAAATTCATATATCAGGGACACATGAAAACAAATAATGGAAAATGCAAAATAGAAATTAATAGAAGAATAGAATGGTCAAATGTACACTCAATGGACTGAAAGTTCTGATGTCAAGTATGTAGCTTTGAGAGTCATCAAGTATTTTGTATGCTTCACACTACCTGTGGTGTAGAAGTAATTGTAATCAGATTAGCATTCCTACACTCCAGGCATTCCCATATGTGCTCACCTTCCATTCCAACACCCAGTGAAGTGTGCGTCTGCTGATTGTGGTTTCAAGAGGGCTCTCAGATATCCAGTTTGATGTGGATATACTGCCCCGGTCATGTGGGCATCAAAGGCAGTGAGAAACCAAATAAGCTGTCAGGCATGGCATCAATTCAGGGCACCCTAAGAAAGGACAAGGAGGAGATTGCAAGAGTCACCTTGGATAGGCTGCATACGGAGGATGATATCAGGCTGAATGATGACAATCATATCATGAGTATGATCAATTTAGGGGAGAAGAGGGGCAGTGGAGTTTTTCCAAAAGAAGTGGTTTAGCTTGTGTTGCCCTCGACTAGTGTGGTGTACAAGTGTGGACATTAAATAAGAAAATGGAGAAGAAGACTGGCTCTTGAAATGTGGATTTATAGAAAAATAGAGTGAACTCCATAAACAGAAAACCAACAAAAAAGTGCTACATCAACTAAAATTGGAAAGAGAAATAATGAAAAAACATCAGAACCAGACTGTTAAAATATTTCAGTCATATCAGGAGGTACAGTACAATAATGAAAACTATATTAGAGAAAAAAAGTATATGAGGAAAAAAAAGAGCTAGAGATTGACAGCAGCAGTATAGATTGGTGGATGGCACAATAAAAGAGTGAGTTTGGCTGGGTGCACTAAGAGAATGAGGGACAGAGCAAGCTGGAGGACCAATGCAGCCAAACTTCCATTGAGAAAGGCACATAATGATAATGGTGATTTGCTATACAGAATGATCAAGAAACACTAATGCCCAGAAAAGCTATGCAGCATTTTTGTTTCTTGCATTTTATTAAATGGTTATTCAGTATGTCAGTTCTGAATGAAAAAACAACTAAATTAAGTAACAAAACATACGAGCAGCTTTTTTTCAGTAATGATGCACACAGTTATGACACTTCAACTTTTGTTTTATTCATACAAAAACATTCATGGCAGAAAAATATGAAAGAGAGAAAAAAAAAAAAGCAAGACTGTCTACAAGAGGAAACCATAATATTATAACAAAAACATTTGAAAAAAATTAGTTCATAGCTTGTGGGTTTTTTGAAACAGATAAACTGTGAGATTTTCTAGTTACTTCTGCATCTGCTGAAATGTATCATTCTTTTTTTTTTCTTTGACTTAGCTTACACTGTGGATATCACTTGTAGGTACAACATGACAACGCCTATATTCCTGTTGTTTTATTTACCACATACCCATGGACTCGGTAAGTTCCTAGTCAGGCTTAACACATTAGACCAGGTGTGAGAACCTTGTGGTCCATGGTGAAATTTATTTTTCAGCCCGCAACATCTCTTTGTAAAACAGTGATGTTTTATTTAGCAACTACTCCAAAATATACAAGGGCAAGTCAGTAAACAAGTCGCATAAATGTTAGTCAAGTACTCATAGTCGTTTATTTTCTAGCTCGTTTTGTGACTTATTTATTGAGTTGCCCTCATATTTTTAAAGGTATGTTTGTTTGGTTCAAACAGAAGTTTCAAAAAGTGTTTTGGTCACACATTTAAATATGATGGACTTTTGTTTAACTTGAAAGTGATGGAGCTGACTAAGCTGGAAGTTAGATTCAAGAGTAGTACCTCTTACACCAGAAGAAGAGATACTTTAAGAAGATTTAGAGTTGGTTTCAAGGCAAAGCACGTCAGATGTTTCCATTTCAAAAACTTTGTTTTAGCGGTAATGTATGTAATTTTAAATAAAACAATTTAATCTGATAATTTTTTTTTCAGAGTAAAAAAAAAAAAAAAATTGTATGCTTTTTAGTATTACAGTTGACCATAGCTGACCAAGACCCTGACCCATCACTCCATTGGTACCCTCAATAATGGGCCTAGCATGGGTAATGAGTCAGGAATCACCATAGTCCCCATGGTGATAGAGTCTGTTAAAGAATTATTGTGCACCCCCTGCGTTTTTAGCTACACTCTGGGACTGAAAAAAATAGCTGCCACAACCCGCTCCCATACTACCACGATGCCTCTACATCTTCACAGCATCAGTTTGCAAAGAACATCTCGAAGTTCCAGAGAGAATGAAGAGAAGAAGAAGACCTTGTACAAGTAATGTTGCATTCCATTCCAGCAAGGAAAAGAAAGATTGTTGATGAGGGGAGAAAATTCCAAGAGAGATGGAAAATGTGACATTTCTAGGGCCATACTGAATATTTGTTTTCATATTTATATTTGCCACAATAACAGCAAAATTTGAGTATTCAATAAAAAAAATTTTAATATTTGAACTTTCATATAGTCATAGTCATATTTTATAGGAAGTAGGCTACAAAAAAACTGGTTATAACATTGCTTAAAGGCTGTTACTAGGAAATCAGACTTGCCTCTGTAGTGGGGGGAGTTGAAGTGATTAAAGACTGACTTAGAAACATGCTTGGATATGTCATAAAAATGTTTCTGCATGCAGACATGTAATCTGAGACCAATCTCTTTCAGTGTAGTTACCGTACACTTTTTGCACACAGTGGCATACTTGTATATTATGTTGTATGATGCACATGTGGAATCCTCATGGAGTATGAGGACAGTTTTGGGAAAAGTAATGGATTTAATTTCTTAGACTACAGGGAAGGCGATACAGCAAGGGTTATTTCACTTTCTAGGTCCAGTAAAGGCAGGATCTCGCTTAAGGTGGCTATGGACAAGGATATCCTTTAGATTTGGTTCCTGTTTGTAGCCTGATGAGGAGGAGGGGGGGGGGGCAATCAAAAAGATGCCATGAATGTCAGGGTTGACCTTTAGTGGTGGCAGATGGCAGTAGAGAATTATTATAATCATCTGGCCATGAGGATGGGAGAGAAGCACTAATTTAACTCTGTCAGTTACAGTTTTTTTTTTTCTGAACACCTCTTTGCATCTCATTTTTTGGATATGGTTGAAGGTGTTCTGGAGGACTTTTTCATCATGGTGGCAATGTTGAAAAAATTCTAATAATTTATGGGATTATCCAAGTCATCATGGCAAAGATAGAGAGCTGAGAATATGGTATGGAATCCTTGCAGGTGTCAGGGTGAGAGGAAGTGTAAAGTAGATGTATGTGGTTTGTAGAACTCAGACGTTCTGCCTATGTATCAGTGGTGTGAATTTATATTTTCTGTTCTGTTCCCATTTCTTTGTCTTTTATGTTTTTTGTAAGACTAAGGTTTAAACTGAAACCCTATGGCTGTGTGCTTATTAGCTCTTTCGAGACGCGTTACTTCCAAACCATTCCATGGTTTCTGACGACGGGACATTGGAGAAGGGCACAGACATTTTGGAGAACGGGGATTCCTGTGTAAAAGTTATTGTACCGACTTAATTCCATGATCACCACGTGTGTATCACACATTAAAATAAGTGGAAATGAATGAAGATTCCATAAATGAAGTTATTTGTCATTAAGAAAAAAAAACAAAGAAAAGAAAAAACTGGTGTGAAACGATGGATCGATTTTTTGGCGCTAAAAAATTTTAGGGCTGAGCAATAAAATCTACTTTATACTTACCTTAACTGTGTCATAATCCAATATAGAATACATAGTCATTCAAATTTAAACACAGAAAAATCAATATTTATGGATGTTTGTGACATCCAATAAATCTGACAGATCTACAGCTACAAGAAACACATATAGTAAGATAGGATAGTCAGTTGGTGTGACCATTCTACCACTCAGTCTCGAAATAAACTTGAATTTTACCCCCCTATCTATATTTCCAATATGGCTTCAATCCCCTATGCTTAAAACACTAGTTTAACTTTGGATTCAGAAGAGTTCTAACTGGTTAAATGAAAAGTAACATCGTGTTTTCAACGAAGAAAGTCCAAAGCCTTATAGGGCTCTCGGGTGGGAGAGCACATACCATAAAGATCCTTTTAGGGATCTCTAGTCTTTTAAGAGTTAATTAATAAAGCTGTTCCTGCTTTCATTTTAAGTAGTCATAACATTTTGTAATCTTGAATGGTGAGGAATGGGGTTTGTTTAAATAGTCATGGTGGAATAAAGAGGTCAAGGAGTGGTGGGGGTTAAACATGTGGTTCGGTCTAGAATGACTGGGAGAACACAACATATGTACATGATATTCATAGAGTTTGGTCAGCTAAGGTAGTTTAATAATTTGCTTAAATAAATATGAAAAAGTTCAAAATGTTCTAACTTTTAAGTTCTGAGTCTAATTAAAGTAATTTATAATTAGTTTTCCTGGGAAATACAAGTTTATTATCATCATCTTTTTTTTTTTTAAGTCAAATGTCACAGAATTATTTTTTTTGTTTTTGTTTTGAGAGAAGTTATAAGGGGCTTTTGTAGAAAGATGTCAGTTTCCATTTTCACCCACTGCAGACTTGTTGTTTATAACGGTAGACAGAGGTGTATGGTGCAGTTTTACAGGGTGGCAGAGGGAGTGAGAAAAGTGAGAAAAAATGAATAGAAAGTATGAGAGTGAGATGAGAATGTATAAATAAAAAGCCTACAACATCTGATATTTTGGCGTGAGCCTTTTTCGAGGATTACATACATAAAGGAGACAAAAACATATAACTAAACGAAAAACTTATCTTAATGTGGCATCCTCCAGAAGTAGGAAACAGAAATGCCTGTCCACTAGATGAGGCATAGAGACCACATGGGGCCATACAAAGCATAAGCTGATAGAGCCAGTGTAAAGAAGAGGTATAGTGAGGGGGGGAAACAGGTGAGAGAAGGGCAATAGAAACATGATAGCCGCTAGAGGAGGTGGTGTCAGTGAGGGGGAAAGGGGAAGTGGAGAGGTAATGAATGAAGAACATACACACATGATGTGACAAAATGTGAAACTGGTGAATAGGATAAAACCTATAGGTCACCAGAGAAGGTGGTGATAGGGAGGGGAGCTAGGAGAAAGAAACTAGAAAGCAGAGTGTAAGTCGGCATCACTTTTATCAGACTTGTTGTTTAAAGCAAATAAAAAACAAAATGTAATTTTCTTGAGAGTTTATAACTTTTATTTTGCTGACATTAATATAAAACTTCTGTTTGTTTATGCTTTTGGTTGTCTTTCCCTATCTTCCCTATTTCCATTATAGAACATTTGTGTTATTATTTTGCTGTGATACAGACATTTTATTGTATTTTTTTTATAATTGTTTAACCATTATTTGATTTCAGGAACAATAGTTACAGGGTACCATTATAATGGTTCGTACCATGAAATTGGAAAAATGAGCCCCCAGTTGCCACAGGTATGTTGAAATGAGAGAGAGAGAGAGATGTTATTATTTACTAGATATAGAGTTTGAATAAACATTGGGAGTTTAATGGCAAATACTATATTAGTCTTTCTTCTTAGTGTGCACAGGTGCTACTTTCACATAACTTTATTTGTCAGGAAATATATATTGCTTTCACTTAACTTATATGCCAACTCATAAATGTTAATGTGTTTATTCGCCTCTTGTAAATTAAATCATAAATTAAACCAGTAAGAATAAATGGTGAAACAATAACTTGGTTTGACATAAAACAAATGGTCCATCAGGGGTGCGTACTGTTGCATTACTTATTTAACTTGTATACTGAAAATTTAATGAGGAATGTTAGAGAAGATGTAGACAAAGAATATTATGATGCCATAACAATCGGAGGTTATGAAATACCAGAGATTAGATATGCTGATGACACAGTATTACTGTCCACAACACAAAAAAGAATGGAAAAACTATTATGTCAGTCCGTAAGAATAATGAAAAGCAAAACCTCTATCTTAATGTGAAGAATACTAAATTGATGACAACTGACAAATTAAATAAAGCAGCTGAAATATATATCAATGAGGACAAATTGGAAAAGGTGGAGAGTTTTGAATATCTTGGATCATTACTAACTAATAATGGAGATACAATGAGGGAAATTGAAAGGACGACATCTATCATTCTTCAAAAAATATAAAAAACTAAAGAAGCTGTGGAGAGAAATGGACAGAACTACAAAAATAAGATTTTAAAGATTTTTTGCATCTTTCCCATCGCAACATATGCCTATAAGACCTAGACACTTACAAAACAATTGAGGAACACATAAATACTTTTGAATGTGAATGCTACAGAAGAGTTCTTCAAATATCATGGACACAAAAAAGAACAAATATATCCATACTACAAGAACTTAATATTGAAGAAGGTTGGCTAATAGGGAAGATTAAACAGAGAAAACTTAAATATTTTGGACATAGTAAATGTCATGATAATTTAGAGAAGACAGTCTTGGAAGTGTACATAATGGGAAAAAAGAGAGGAAGACCAAGGCAAAAATGGCTGCAAGACATCGTTGATGATCTGTGAATGGACGCACCAGCAGCAGGCCATCTTGCTTACAACTGTGAGGCCTATAGGAGAGCTGTTAGAGAGGCCAAGTTCCACAAAGGACATGCAAATGACTGACCGACTGAAACTGATGTTTTCCTTTTTTTATAATTCATACTATAATAATTTTGAAACTGATTGTAGCATAATTCATTGCAAGAAAAGGAGAAGTTAAATTAAGAATTTCATATATTTATATAGTTGTGCTTATTTTCAATTTAAATTTCATTTGTTTACTTTCATCATAAGTAATTTATCCAAATTTCTTTTTTTTTTTTTTTGCTTTCATCCTCAGTTTTGTAGTCAGATTTCAATTGTTTGCTTTCATTTCAGGTATTCAGTCCTGTTGAAAACAAAATTCAGGTTAAACAAGGAGACTATATTGTGAGTTTAATACTTTTACATTTTGTCTTTCACTTACTTTCATTGTGTTATGCAGCAGTAGCAATAATCCTTAGAAAGATATAAATTTAGGATCTATTTCAAAGACTGTGCTGACATTAAAACCAGTGGAGTTGGTCCATTAAAAAGCCTGCTTTACTTCCACATTCTGATTTTTGGGCTGTACACCACAGCTGCTATATAACCCACATTTGCTGTCAACAGTGGTTCCCAGGTTGGTGGTACTGCACCCATAGTCTGTGGAGAGATTGTAGGGGAAAGATGCATTGAGGGAAAATAGAGCAACAGGAGCATGAGAGCCAAAAGAGTAAAAAAAAAAAAGTTTTGGGAGCACCAGGGGCATGATTTGGGAGGC
The DNA here is from genome assembly GCA_009760885.1 of Achatina immaculata. NCBI lineage: Eukaryota > Metazoa > Mollusca > Gastropoda > Stylommatophora > Achatinidae > Lissachatina > Lissachatina immaculata. Next base: position 108,377,901 of record CM019691.1, read on the forward strand.
AAGAGGTCAGCAACCCAAAAAATGTTTGAGACCACTGCTATACAGCCTGTTGGTCAGTAGCGATAAAAGATCATTGCTTTCTATGGCAAAGAAGTTTGCTATACAACTTGTCAGTTCACGCTGAGAAGTGAAGAAAACCACTGTAGCTTATCTCCATATCTGATGTTATTGTAGGTGCTACTACAGTGAGGAAGATAAATAACCAACTCTGAGGTTTTGCTAACATCAGTGATAACAACATTAAGCAGCAGAAGGTTAAGATGGCTGGAACATGTAACAAGAATAAATGATGGCTGTATTCCCAAGCAGGCTTTGTATGGTGAGCTTATGGAGGGAAGGAGGCCACATAATAGACCTGAACTGAATTATAAAGATATTTTTAAGTCAACAGTGTGAGATTTTTCTGTCAGCCATGGTGTCTGGTGAGAGCTTGCAGAAGACTGAGTTACATGGAGAGCCAACTTTGTGTAAAGGTGCAACATCATTTGAGGAGAAAATAAGGACTAAACTTAAGGTTAGAAGATGCATGCTTAAGGAAATTGAACCTTGCAACACAAATATTGCTTGCTGTCACTGTAATCAGTTATGCAAATCTAACACTAGTAGATCATCTGTGAGAGGAGCTGGTCAGCAATATGATGTGTGGCAAAACCCACAACCCAAGCGTATCTGCCTACTTCAAAGCCATCTCTTTAGATGAAAAATCCCAATAACAATGAGCAGGTTTGGAATAATAATTTTTGTTTCTTAATTTTCCAGACCATAAGATGTACCTTTGACACTACTACTGTGAGGTAAGCATAGAAAAATTGTCTTTCATTCACTAGGGTGTAGCTCATTAAAGATGAAAATTGAGCATCAGAAAAAGTAGGTTGATAAAATAGCATCAGAAGACAGCATAAAAAATTACTGAAAGTGATGTGAAATTCAGTGATAACACACTGTGTTGCTTGTGAGGTTCCATATAAGCTAGTTTTCACATGAATATCCCATTTTGCCTTTATTTTGCTTTATTTTTCTATGTACAGTGTTCTATAGTGCATCTCAGTTTACAGTCAAGTATTATTTATTTTTAATGGAAGTTTCCTAACATGTACTTGTAAGTCGGATACCCAATTTTTACAGCTAGATTTACTAGAGCTAGTTCGAATCTGCTCATGTGTTCTTGTGAGAATAAATTCTCCACTGCTTACTTGGATGTAATAAGAAAATAATCTAAACAAATTTTAGAACTCAGTCCTCATTCACAATAGCAGTTCAAACATAATTGTTTTGAATTTGAAATTGACATTTTTTTAATTTGCATTGGATATGCTCCCAGAGAGTTATACCAGAAAATTGGCTACATACTGTGTTAGTATCTGCTTTTGTTAACTCTTTCTGTACTTAAAAATAGCGTGTGCCTAATAACTTTGCAGAATGCTATGAATAGGACAGTGACTTCATCTTCAGAGGAACAAGTTTACTGGTTAACAGCAGATACTTTTTTTTTAAGATCATGCAAGTGTGTTAGCATCTTACATCCTTCCCATGCCGTTAAACGCCACATAGGGCTTTCATAGTTGTTTGCCAAGTTTTCCTGTTCTCGGCGAGTCTTTCAACTTCATCATGGGATGTTATGCCCACCAAACTGGCATCTCTTAACAATGTCCTCTTTAGAGTTTCACTTGGTTGACCTCTTTTTCTTCGGCCTGTTGTGCTCCACTTGATAGCTTGTTTTGGTATTCTCTGATTGTTTCTTCTCATCACATGGCCTACATGTATCCATCTTCTTTTTCTGATCACCCATGAGACAGGTTGTTGTTTGCTCATCTGTCTTATCTCTGCATTGTTCTTGAATTCGTTCCACTTTATACAGAGTATTTTCCTTAGGCATTTGTTTTCAAAAGAGTGTTAGCATTGAAAGAGTCAAAACAGGTTTATATCTTCAGTGTCATTCTGTGTTCACATGATTGACTGGTTACTGTAACTGAGAGCTTTAAGTTCTTTGCAGTCAGTGTCATTATGAAGATTTTTGACACAAGAATCTTAACAAGAAGAAGAAAACTGGTGGAAATACTCAAATTCTCTGGGTGGTCTCAAGAAGCAGGTTTCTCAGCAGATTCCTCAGCTGTGAGGAACATATGAATCTCCACCCTGTTAATCAGGATGACAAAGCAAACAAGGCTGTTTCCAAGAGTTTCTTGGGGGGGGGGGGGGGTTGATAGGATTTTGGTCAGCTGCTTTTCAGTACTTTCTGTAAAATGAGAAAAAAAAATGTTGGTATGTTAGCACAACATATTCCCTATGGGAAGTTGTTATGTGACATTTGTTATACATCTTTTTTCCTGACTTCTTGTTTTGTGTGTTTATATCCATTGCATCCTTCAGAACCCCAGGCAAGTATGATACATGCAGCTTGCTAATGATGTATTACATGGACAACTCAAAGGAAGACTTCTTTGTTCCTTGTGTCAAGGATTTTATTTCTTTGCCACCCAATCCTGCTACAGTGGAGGAAGCAGAAGGATACCATCACATGGGAGGAGTCAGTGGAGGAGGACATGGTGCCATTCATCAAGGTGAAGTGTTTTCCAAAATACCTTTTATTGGAAATATATACAAGAAATCTTAAGAGTTCTGCAGTTGTACCAAACTTATTTGAGTTCAGAAATGTACACACAGCAGAAAGCTATGAACTGTTAAAATATTTAGTAAAATCTAAATTGTCATCATATCTGTGCTGGTGGATGCAGGTAGTCATCCATAATCCTATGTTTTCTTTGTTTTTAACATTTGTATGTTTGTAAAACTTGATTTCAGCATTGAGCACAAACAGATCGGATGAGAAAAAAGCATTCTTATTTTGGTTGACCAAAAGAAAAAGAGTGATAATGCAGAAATTGAAATGTCTGAATAAGTGAATCAGAAACAGTGTTACAAATTCAGACTTTGGATATGAGTTCAGCCTGGGAATTGGAGTGCATGACAAGCTGAGATGAGATATTTCAAGATATACTATGGCTGTTGTTGTTCGTCCATCGTCTTCGATGATGACCACAGCTTCATGTAGGTCTAAATAGGATGAGGTGTGTCTGTGCGTGACCAATACAAGCTTTGAAAGTTTTGCCACACATGGAACATGCATGTCCAGATTCGGTTGTGGGTGCCTGTGCAGTCTTGGCTTTTTGCATTGCACGTTTGTGCTGGGCACTTTCAATTCTTGAGCGCTCACCTCTCTGGGCACCCAGGGTGGTTATAGCTCTCCATGATGGGCGAACTTGTGCTTTGGACTCCCAAGAGTTTGTGTCTATCCCGAAGACCTTGAGTGAGATTTTGAGTGTATCCTTGTATTGCTTTTTTGCCCTCCTGCTTTCCATTTTCCGTTCAGAAGTTCCCCATATAGGAGTTGTTCGGGCAGTCGAGTGTTACTCATTCTAACCACATGCCCTGTCCAACAGATTTGCACCTTTTGAAGCATTGTGTAGGTGCTTGGAATTTTAGCTCTTATGAGGACTTTAGTATCAGGAATCAGTTGCTGCCATTTGATGTTTAGTATTTTCCTGAGACAACCTAGATGGTAGCGATTCAGTTGTCTTGCATGCCTACTGTAGACTGTCCATGTTCTGGCTGCATACAATAGTGTGGTCAGAATGACAGCTTTATAGACCTTTAACTTGGTGGTAATGCTGAGTCCTCTTCTTTCCCATGACTAGTATAATTTAGTTCTGAATGTGTAAATGAAGAAAAAAAAACAGTTCCAAATTCTATAAAGATCATCATCTTAAAGGAAAATAGTTGTCTGTGTGTGATTTTAATGGGCTGCATCAGAAAATGCCAGCTGTAAACTCAGTGAGAATGAAGTTATAAATCAGCATTTGCAGTATTTTTCTCTTGAAACCTCAGAGCTCCATACGGTGGGAACCAGTATGTAAACAGGTTTTATGTGATGCCAGCGGTGGTGGATGTTGCAGTTCCGAATTAAAGAGACCAGTGCCAGTAAAACTGATCAAATGCTGATGTGCTCAGTGGGTACAGCACAGCTGAGAGCAAAGTAAAAAATTTGTGAGTTGGAAAGGCATCTCACTTGCATATTCCTGTCTTCTGTGAGCTTATTTGATGTAGTATATTTGTTGTTAATTTTTGTGCTGTGTTATTAAATATTTTTTTTATTTTATATGTGTTTGTTGGTTGGTTTTTATGCATGAACATACTGTTTGTGAGTAAGAATTTAACATTTTAGTAATAGTTCAGTAACAGCTTAGTTTTATTACACATTGTTTATATGTAAGTATGTACCATATTTTCACTCATATAGCACATGCATATAACTTGGCATGCAGAAAAGTTCTTCTCTTGTTAAAATAATTGTGTGTGACACATATACGTACACTTATATAACATACAAGCATGGTTTTGTGGAACTTTGAATTAATCATCAACTTCCTGGTCAAATACACAACTAGAAAAGACAAAAATGGATGATTAAGAAATAGTTCTAAAAGGTGGTCTAAAGTTCATGGGGATCTCAATTTTGTAGTAGGATAATGTCTGGAGTCTCTCAGCCTTAATGAGAGACTTGGTTTAAAAAGAAACCAGATTTAAGCTAACCTGTTCAGCTGATCAGTGGGGATGGGGACTGGACTTGGATGGCCATGTGTTTGACAGAGTTAATTGAGACAGTTGTTGAGTGTGAACATGTCATGACTGAAGAAAATGTGATTGAAAAAATGGATTGCAGATTATCATGTCTTAAGATGTTCTGGAGAATAGATTCCAATTATGTCACTCTCAAACTTAAGGTGTAGACTTCTTCGTTTCTGCAACATGTTCATTTATTAGTAAAGTTGTTTCTGATTGTCACAACATTGTATACAAGAAATCACAACAGAGCAGAATTGTGAGTTATCTGAGAACAGACTCAAGGAATTAACAGTTCAGTATCATGACCAACAGTGCTTGTGGCTCTCTCCCTCTGCAGCACATGCATGCAACATTCCATTGAGGAAAAATGTTTGGCCTGTCCATGCCATGTCCATACAGCTGGTACATCTTTTGGCTGGTGATTATATACAGTCGATGACATATGGGAATCATGTGTTTATCGTGTCAGAGGTCACTCAAAAGTTCCAGTCATTTCTGTGATTTTTTATGAAATTTTTGGGTTTTTTTTTTTTATTTGGATGTTTGGTCTAGCCTGTATGTTCATTGTGAGTTTTATTTGAATTATAACAAATATGTTATAAATTTTTAGTTTTCTTATCTTTTGACATCTGTTTCTATATTTTTTGTACTTTAATTATTTGTTTTTCATGGTCTTTAGGAGTATTCTTTCTTTTTATAAAATGTTTATTATTAAAATGTGTGCTGCCTGTTTAAAAAAAAAAAAAAGAATTATGCACAGCATGCACATGAGTATAATGTGTAGTGGGTCCTGTGGTTTGTTAAAATAAAAAATATTGTATAACTTACATGTTATATGCATAAAATATGGTAAATGGAAATGAAAACTAACATCTACTTTCCTGTTCATCATTTTTATTTTAAAATGTAGGCAACTAATCTTAGTAGAATTATTCTCTTGAGCATCATGTTACAGGAGTTAAAGGCAGTGGTATGAGGGTCATATCGAAAGTCATGAGCAAAAATTTTGTAAAAATCAGAATTTATGGATTGAGAAAATATAAATTTATCACCTTAATCTGCATCCTTTGCACTTCATGTAGAGGTCACATGATGTCACCATCATGTGTCACGTGACCACGTGAGCAGAAACAAAATGGTGGGTGCTGAAGTTTTGTTTTGTCAACTTGCTGCTATTGAGTTCCTCATTAAAAAGGAAATCCCTGCTGCTGAAATTCACCAAAGACTTCAACCTGCTCTTGGAGATGTGTGTATGGGTGCTAGCAGTGTTAGGAGGTGTGTGAAACATTTCAAAGATGGAAACATGAGCATCCAAGATATGCCTCGCAGTTGTCTCCCTCAAACTGCTTCCACTGAACGCAGTGTGAAAAGGGTTGACATCATTAAACAAGATAAACATGTCACAATATCTGAAATCACTGTAAATCGTGAAATAGGACACAATGCAGTACAGGAAATGATTGAAGCCCTAGGTTATAGGAAAGTTTGTGCCCACTGGGTCCCACATTTGTTGACTGAAGATCACAAAGCTGTGAGAAAAACCAGACAATTGAGGAAATTCAGAAAATATGTTGGGAAATTCTTCCACACCCTGCCTATAGCCCCGACCTGGCACCCAGTGATAACCATCTTTTCAGTTTTGTGAAAGAACATATGCAAGGCCATCACTACGACACAGAAGAGAACGTCCAGAAAGCAATCCTCCTGTGCCTTCGGTCAGCCGGAATGGATTTCCACAGGGAGGGTATTTTCAAACTTGGAGAGCGATTGGAAAAATGTGTGCAGAGAAATGGAAATTATGTTGAAAAGTGAATAAAAGGATGCAGATTAAGGTAATATATTTATATTTTCTCTATCTATAAATTCTGATTTAAAAAAAATGTTTTTGCTCACAACTTCCGTTATGACCCTCGTATTTCACTGAAATCATATATACAAGCTGTTTTTCAGTATAAAAGTAAGAGTGGATGAAGATTTTTTTACGCTGTTATATATAAGATTATGATCATCAGGTGGGAGAAAGAAACTAACATGCTCAGAATTTTGACAGGTTTTCTTCAAAGCAGAAGAACAACATTTGAAGTGCTTCTTTGTTTTTTGTGTGCATTTGCTGATATATTGATTATGTTAGTTACATTAGTGCAAAATTGTGTTCCTTATTTCTTTTCCATTCTCATCTATTCTTCCTATAATTTTTTTTAAACCATGGCATACACTTAAATTCCTTTACTTCATAGATGTAGTTTACCATAGTTTTCATGCACATTCTACAGTGCAGTAAACAGAATATGGAAAGGTTTAGAAAATATAAGAAAGGTAATAAATGAACAATTGACCATATAAAATCAGCTTGCAAGCACCTACTAAAAAAATTACTTAAAACACAAATAATCTAAAGATTAGTAAAAACATTCATCAGTACTTTAACTATGTCAGTTAACTACCATTTGCATTTATATATCTGTCAATATTTTGTCTAGAGAAGAGACTTTGAACTTATTATGTATTAAAATTTTAGCATTCGCTCTCTCTCTGTCTATCCATCTCTCTTTCTGTCTCTCTCTATGTCAGTCTGTCTGTCTCTCTCTCTGTGTCTATCTGTCTCTCTATCTCTCTGTCTCTGTCTCTCTCTCTGTATCTATCAGTCTGTCTCTCTGTCACTAATTGTTAACTTCAGTGCTGTTTTATGTGTTATCTGTTATGTGCACATTAATAAGATGTGACTGTTAAATAAAAAAGACTTGGATATGCAGTCATGATTCTAGAACCTTGACTGTTAAATAAAAAAGACTTGGATATGCAGTCATGATTCTAGAACCTATCAAAGAAGTGAAATGAAGACACCCTTCTAGTTATTAACTGAAGCATTTTCCAATACATAATTTTATTGTGAGATTGAGTTATTATTCTGGTGAGGAGTTCTTCTTGTCAGAAAACTGGCTTTCAAAAAAATGAGTAAATAAAAAGGAGGTAAATAAAGAACTGTAAGCTGTCATCAAAATTTTATCAGTTGACTGCAAGCATTACCAAATGCATCATTTGTTTCATGTTCTTGGAATTGAAGAATCTCTTCAGACAGAACTTGGTGTTCTTGGAATTGTATGATCTCGCTAAGATATGAACTTGTTCATGAAGTTGTAGGTTCTTAGCAAGCTATGAATTTGATACTCATGGAATTGTACTAATCTCTTCAAGCTATGAACTTGATGTTTTTTGATAGTTGATTCCACCATGAACATTTGCTTCACCTGCCAACAACTCTGTATAAAAATACATTTAATGAAAATAGCAAGAAAGAAGCAATATTGTTCACTAGACATTTTGTGAGAAGGAAATGATTTTAAAACATTGTAACTATAAGAAGTTTAAATGAAAATGACAGAGAAGTCCAGCAGGGAAGATATTCCAATTCAGCAGCTTTACAATGATTAAAATTACTAAAACATATACAAGGTGTGTCCAGTAATTAATGAGACTTATTTTATTCAGCCAATCAGCAGGGCCGGGGGACAGATTCTCCCAGCCTGAATGTTAGTGGAGGATGTTAGGTAAAGGGTCGATATCTTGTCTTTTGGCTCTGAGCTTTTACAGAGTGTGGATCGCTTGCGAAATGGACAGCTGTTTAAGCATCACATAACGATCAAAATGCAGAATGAACAAACATAATTTATTTTCAAAGGGTTAAGAATTGGGCATGCAGGCCCGTCTGACATTCCACCCTTCATCATACAGCTTTCACTCAGTCACATCATTCAGCATTTGTTAATGGGCATAATAATCATGAAGACATATTAAATGATTACATAAATAATAAACTTATCTCATGTCTATACACTCTACACTCTGAACAACATGAAATAAACTTGCATTCTTACATTCATACAAAACTAACAAATTTATAGAAAAGCAGTATTTTAAAAAAAAAAAATTTACAACAATCAAGCCATATTTTAAACTACTTTAGACTATGCTTAGGGAGGCATATAGTCCATATCAAACAGATGATGACAAAGTTTAAAGTTATGAGAACGAATAATACTTATAAGTTTTACATGAATTGATAGGTCATTCCAAAGGTGGGCAGCTGAGTAAGAGAAGCTTTTTTTAAACTTGTCAAGCCTTGGTTTTTGGAGAATACAATTGCTTAAGTGTTGACTGTGTTTTGGGTTGGATTTGTACAACGACCACATATAGGGTGGAGCATTGTGCTATAGAATTTTATGAATTAACTTGGCCTTGTTGAAAAGAAATCTCTTCTTGAGGGGTAGGATATCAGGATGTTTGTCCTTATTTGTAATACATGCTACATGTTTGTCATCTATAAGCTTTACTACTTGTTTTTGAAGTGAGTAAAGTCTTTTCATGTTTGACATGGAACAACCATCCCAGACTGTGGAACAGTAGTCCAAGTGTGTTTGTATCTGTGATATGTAGTATAGTTTTCTGATGTCTATGTTGAGAAAACGTTTAATTTTAGTAAATTGGTAAACTTTTTGTGCAGTGAGTTTGGTTAGATTGTCTACATGATGATTCCAGCTGAGGTGGTGGTCAATCATGAGACCTAAAGTTTTATGTTCACTAACATTCTCTATCTGTGAAGTTCCAGCATGGAGTTGTAGGGTTGTTGGTGAATTTGTTCATTTCTATCTTGTTGTAATGAGCATGGATTTTGTTTTGCTGGTGATTATGAGCATTCTGTTGTTATTGCTCCAGTTAATTAGACTGTTTATTTCAGTTTGAAGAGTTGACTCAGAGGGGTGTCGAGCAGTGATATGCAGTAAAGTTTTGTGTTAAACTTGACTGAGACACTTGCTATGATACAGAAAGCCTACAGCTTGTTGAAAGCACAAGTGTTTCTGTGGCACAAGGCGTTCAACAAAGGATGAGAGAGCATCAAGGATGAACAATGCACGGGGTGCCCGTTAACGTCTCACACTTCTGACAATACTGATAAAGTGAAAGTGGTTTTGGACTCTGACCAATGTCTGAGTCTTAGATTGACAGCATTTTACTTGGAAGTGCTTAAACAGCTGAAGGACAGAGTCATGCGTGTCTGGCTGGAGATTGCCGACTCCTGGGTTCTTCACCACGACAGTGCGCCAAGCCATGTGTCACTTCTAGCGAGAGAGTTTCTGGTGAAATAAACCGTGGCAACGCTGTGCTAACTTCCCTACATTCCGGTCTAGGCCCCAGATGACTTCTTTTTGTTTCCCCGGCTCAAATCAAATTAGAAAAGGCCACCATTTTGTGACTGTTAAAAACGTGCAAGCTGCTGTGATGAGTGCTTTGAAGGAGATCCCTGTTCAAGACTTCCAGGTGAGCTATGATGCATGGCAGAACTGTGGCAAAGGTGTATTGATGCTCAAGGATGTTATTTCAAGGAATTTTAAGTATATGTAAGTATATCTTGAGCAAATCAAACTTTATGGAATCAGTCTCATTACTTACTGGACACACCTTAGTCAAGACATATATCAGTGATGGCACTTGTTCCTGTACTACTTCATCTCTGCTAATGATAGAATTTTGTTTTATAATTATGTTATAAATTACAAGAATTATAGGCTTGGGCTGATCAGCTTAGACTCGAATTCACTTTGAAAACCTAACTTGAACTTGAGAGGTGAAGAGCAGGAAATCAAGATCTTGGCAAGATTTGTGACTTACAACTTGACTTGAGATTTGGCAGGAGAGACTTGAATACATCACTGTTTAGAACTGATTCATCAGGTGTTACAATTATATCTCAAATGTTTCAGCTTTTTTCATTCTTTCTCAACTTTGCTATTATTAAACACACTCATTTAGCTTATGAAAATCTAATGTACATGTTACATGCATGAGGCAAAGAATATTACCCTCTAGTCAGCAAGATAAAGATCTTGATTTGAAGAGAATGACAATTGAGAAATTATTTGTTGGAACCAGATCAGTGGAGAAACAGTTTATTCTGACACAAACGTGTTTTGTGTGTATTCTCAGCTATACATTTTGAGCACAAACTGGAGTTTAATTCTTCTTGGCCAAGTGAAAAGATAAAGTTTGGACAGATTGGAGGTATTGCTACTGATGTTGATGGGAATGTGTACATATTTCACAGAGGGTCACGGCAGTGGATAGCACGGTGTGTATAGCACAGCTGCTCTTTGTACTGACCTTAGTTTTGTTTTTGTTTTTAAACTGTTTCCACATGCTGCTGTAACTGTTTTTATAATTGCAGTATTAGACTTCTTAAGGGTTGAAGTAACTTTTTCTTAATTATCTTTTTTTGCCTCCCTAACAGCACTCCTGTAGGCCTCTTGGTTGTGAGCAAGATGGCCTGCTGTTGATGCATCCATTTGCATATCATCAACGATGTCTTGCAGCCATCTTTACCTTGGTCTTCCTCTCTTTCTTTTTCCCATTATGGAAATACGATCTTCTCTAAATTATCATGATGTTTAATGTGTCTGAAATATTTAAGTTTTCTTTGTTTAATCCTCTTTACTAACCAGCCTTCTTCAGTATTAAGTTCTTGTAGTATGGATATATTTGTTCTTTTTTGTGTCCATGATATTTGAAGAACTCTTCGGTACCATTTATATTCAAAGGCATTTATGCGTTTCTCAGCTCTTTGTTAAGTGTCCAGGTCTCACAGGCATATGTTGTGATGGGAAAGATGCATGCCCTTAAAAATCTTTTTTTTGTAGTCCCGTCTGTTCCTCTCCACAGAGGAACCATGTTTATTCACTTCTCATAATATAAAATGTGTGTTGTGTTGCTATCATTCACATAAGGTATTAGACTGCAAATGAAAAATATCTCAAATATATAACTTTATCCTTCTCAGATTATTAATATGTGGTGTGTCTAAAAAGTTTGTTTGAATGGTATCAGAAAACAAACAAAACAGAAGATACAAACAAATTACCTTTATTGGCCTTCAAAATAATCACTGTCCTTCACAACATACTTTTGGCAACATCCATAAAGCTTCTGGAAACTGTCAGCAAAGGCTTCTTTAGGAATTTATTGCAGAACCGCTGTCACATATTCATGGATTGCCATCATACCCATAAAACGTTCGTCTTTCCTGATGCTTTTCATGCAAGGAAACAGAAAGAAATTTGCAGGCGCCAGATTAGAGGAGTATGGTGGATGATCAAGAACAGGTACGCCGCGCTGAGCCAAGAACACAGATCACGTCTGTGTTTCTGCTTGTCGACAGCCAACCTGGACGTGGCTCATCCTCAGTCATTTACTTCTCATCATGAAAGCGTTTGAACTGGTCATAAACACATTTTCTCCTCACGGCTTCCATCCTGTACACTTGCACCAACATTTCATGCATCTCTGTCACTGTTTTCCCCACTTTGTAGCAGGACTTGATGTTCACATGTTTATCTGTTGCAACCTTATCTCTCACACTGACAACATTCAACTGCCTGCAGCAGGTTTACCCTGTCAGTCATGTGTACTCCACGCCCATGTTGCCATTGAGATATCGGACCATTCACTGAACGTTTTAGACAACACCTTGTAAATTTATTTCACATGTTGTTTGAATTTCATACTTTTTTTGCCAATCAACAGATCATTTTCAGTGGACAATGCTTTCATATACCCAGATTCTCCAATAGAAGAGGATGTGATTGTTGTTCTTGATAGTCAGGGACGGCTTTTGCAGAAGTTTGGGGCAAGACAGTAAGTTTTAGTGTGCATGTGTTTATGTAAGTTTGAAAACTGAGTGTTTTGTAGCACAACAGTTGCTATGGAATGATCACAGGGGAAAAAAGTGCATAAAAAAACTTCCATATATCATGTTATTTATGTCTCTTGGAGTATGTGATAAAGAAAGTATTTGAACACTTGTTTAGAGATGGAAATCTCTGAGCACTGAAAGATGTTTTCTTTGAGTTCTCATCACAACAACAGAACACTGTAATACTGGTAATAGATAATGAATGACATTTAGAAATAATTCAGCGGCCCATAGTAGATATGCTAGCGTCCAGGTTGGCAAAGCATAGCTGACCAAGACCCTGTCCCACATCTCTGTCAGTACCTCCAGTAACAGGCCTAGCCAGGACAATGGGACAAGGATTGCCTTAGTTCCCATGGTGATAAAGTCTGCTAAAGATGTATTGCACACCCCCTGCTTTTTAGCTCGACTCTGGGACTGAAAAAAAAAAAAAAAGCTGCCGTAACCTGCTCCCATCTTGATACAGTGCTCTACATCAACACCTTCACAGCATCAGCTGCAAAGAATGCCAGCTTGCAGTTACAGGGAGTTAGATGACAAGGCAAGATAAGTTACCTCAAGAATATTTCACATTAGTTCAGAACAACACAATTTACTTTCAAGTGATAAGCATAAGAGAATTACATTCCATATTAATTCAAAATAAAAGAATGTGCTTTTTAAGGAGAAAGAGTTTTGCATCAGTGGTTACAGGGAAATGATAGATTCATATCTGAATACTGTAGGAATATGGATTTCATATCATGAAGAAAGCAGAAGAAAGATATGCTTATATCCTTGAATTGGGTGTGTAACAAAGATATTTTACCTAAATTATCATTTCAAATAATTTTTTTTTAGAACTTTATCTTTCTCTCCTCGCCAAAAGTGCTTAACTCTTTCCACCCGCGTTACTTCCAAAAATGTTCCTTAGTTTCTTACGGCGCTGACATTTTGGAGAAGGGCGCGGACATTTTGGAGAAGGGGTCCCTGTGTAAAAGTTATTGTACCAAATTAATTCCATGATCAACACGTGTGTATCACACATTAAAATAAGCAGAAATGAATGAAGATTCCATAAATGAAATTATTTGTCATTAAAAAAAACAAAAAGAAAAAAACTGGTGTGAAACAATGGAACGATTTTTGGCACTAAAAAAATTTTAGGGCTGAACAATAAAATCTATTTTATACTTACCTTAGCTGTGTCATAATCCAATATAGAGTACGTAGTCATTCAAATTTCAACACGGAAAAATCAATATTTATGGATTTTTGTGACATCCAATAAATCTAACAGATCTACAGCTACTAGAAACAAATATAGTAAGCTAGATCTAGTCGGTTGGTGTGACCATTCTACCACTCAATCTCGAAATAAACTTGAATTTTACCCCCTATCTATGTTTCAACAATGGCGTCTATATCCCCCATGCTTAAAACACTAGCTTAACTTTAAATCCAGAAGAGTTCTAACTGGTTAAATGAAGAGTAACATCATGTTTTCAACGAAAGAAACTCCGGTGTCACATAGGGCTCTCAAGAGTGCCATTGCTAAACCGCAAAGATCCTTATGGGGCTCTCGCAAGTGGAAAGAGTTAAGTTTGTTTTTTTTTTTTTGTTGGTTAACTTAAATCATTTCTTGTTTAACATAGGTACTTCATGCCTCATGGAATTGAAGTAGACAAAGATGGAAACATTTGGCTTACGGATGTTGCATTGCATCAGGTGCAGATATTTTTGCTGCTTTTTTTTGAGAATTTGGGTTTTAGTAAAGATGCATGTATGGTTTAATCAGTAGGCAGAGTTGTAGCAATAATAACAATACAAATCCAAGTTCTGTGAAATTTTAAGAATGTAATGTGTTTTGATTAAAAATGAATAGAAAACATGTTTTCAGATAATTGGAAGTTACAAAAGATTCTGTGAAATAGTTCCATACACAATTGTTATTCATTATGTCATGTTGAAACAACAATTATTGAGGAAAGACGCTGGCGATGGTTGGGACATGTGCTCCGAATGACTGACAACTCACTACCAAAAATAGCACTAAGATGGACACCACAGGGGAGCAGAAGTAAGGGTAGACCAAAAGAGACATGGAGAAGAACAACAGAAAGGATGTTGAGCAATAGAGGGCTCACCTGGGCAAGAGCAGAAAAAAAGGCGAAAGACAGGCATTTGTGGAAAACCCTTGTGGAAGCCCCATGTGCCCTGGGCACTTAAGGTTCAGAGAGAGATGTCATGTTGAAGCATTTTTTCTTATACTGGATAATATGGCTACTGATACCTTTTTATATGTGGTATTCTGTCTTTGAGAATTATGCAGAAGATATTTTTATTTTTTGTCTTTGTGGTTTTTTTTCCTAGATTCTCAAGGTTCCACATTGTCATTAGTGACTGCTGCTGACTTAAATTTGCTCATTATGTGGTCTATTCATTTTGTTTCCACAATTAGTTCGTTCTTTTGTGTCATTCATATGATTTGACCTTTTATAACCTTTGTGCTACTTTGATCCTTGCATTGCCATTTTGGTCTGAGCATTCTGCCAGTAACTGATGTATGAATATTTATAACTACTTGATGTATGAGTGTAGTTTCTTCCATTATGAGTAATTGTAACTGTTTTTTAATATTATATAGTAGCTCATTTATGTAGTTTGCTTATGCTTTTTTATTATTAAGCATTACTCGAGCTACACATTTAAAGTGGCTAGACATTTTATATCAAAACTGTGCTGTTGTCATCCAAGGTTTTTAAAATCTCACGTGGAGAGACAAAACCCAGCCTAGTTCTGGGAGAAAAATTTAAGCCCGGCACAGACCAGTCCCATTTTTGCAAACCTACAGATGTAGCTGTCCTTTCTACAGGAGAATTCTATGTTTCTGATGGGTAAAGATAATTTTATCAATTAGTGTACTAAACTTGTGTATACTGTGACTTGACAGCAAAGTCTAGTATAGACAATTATAGAAATATTTACGCTATGTCGGTGTGCACTATATGTGCATCCAATCATCACTACTCCATGGTACTTCAGACTTGTAGGCCGTTCGTACATAACTCTTTCTCTGATTCTCAACTTGCAACTCAAGATTCTTCCAACCATAACGCTAATTCAATTGACTCAAAGCATCATTTGTCGATCACACAGATACATTTATTTAATGCCACATGATGATGATGTTGACTGATGAATTCATGTTAGTGAACATATGTGATGTTATAACTCAAACTGATCAGCATACAATAACCAGAAAATCCAGATGGCTTACATCTCCTAAAAAGATAGCCACCACAGGATACTAAATGAATTAACACACTATTTCTAACAAAACTACTCTTAAGCACAAACATTCTAACCGATGCTGACAATCACTAGTTCTACAGTTACTAACGAAAACAACATGTCCTAATTCTACGAAATCTAACTCTCGACTGCTCAAAATTTTAATCATCTCTCTAACATTCTCACGGACTGGACCTTATAGAAAAACATGAGCTGCATACCTGGTACATGCAGAATTTTCTCGACTGAACAGTCAATAATATTCAAGGGAATTAATTAACAATAATAATTTCATTTCATTCAAAAGATTTACACGAGTCACCTTTCTTTGACCATACTCCAGTAGAAACCCTCAAGCTAATCACTATGTCACATCCATGGTGTAATTTCACATACCAAAGACAATATTTGACTATACGTCTCAAAATATTTACCAGAACAGTCTCTTCGACTTATGTCTCATATATTTGGACATATTCTGTAGATGACAGAAATTTTACATTTCATTGTAAAAAGACAAACTTGATTATCTTGATGGTTGTGATCCTTGGTGCACTGGGTTAAAAAATGCTGTTTTGGCTTTTAGTTAGATATTTTTTTTAAAGCCATCATTACAACATATAACAGCTTTTTATGTTAAGCATCCAAAAAAATGAAACCTAATATTCCCAGATTTCTCAAAGGACACTTTATCTAATGAAATTTGGATGCAAATTTAAGTTTTTCTTCATACAGATAATTCATGAAACTAAAGATGTGAATAGTAATGTTAATTTGTATCCCAGTCACATAGTTTATTTATTTTTTATATGAGTTCATATGTGAGTTTAATTGAGTTTGTTTTTAATAAATTTGCATAAGATGCCCCACACTATGCAAAACATTACCTTCCATCATGAGATTTTTGTTTAGTTTGTTTTAAATATTTAAACTACCTGTGCTTGTAAATATTTGATTCTGAAGTAGTTCAGAAACAAAGAAAAAAATTTTCTGGAAATGATATATAAGTCAGTTGTGATAATTTGGTGGTATGTTCATGTTTCCTATTTTAGTTATTGTAATATAATGATTTTCGTCTATTATTGTCTGCTTATATTGAATTCCTATAATGTAATTATCTTCTTGTGTTACTTCCTTTTTTTACTTTTAGTGTAATATTAGTACCTTCTTTTGTTTTTTGTTTGTTTTTTCATTTTACTTTCAGTTACTGTAATGGACGAGTGCTCAAGTTCTCCAAGAATGGGACATTAATAAAGGCTTGGGGAGAGAGAAAGTATATTTCTAGTAGGTAGTTTTTTTTTGTTTTTTAAGATCTTATGGTTTCATTGTGACAAAATGTAAGGTTCTGTGTGGGAAGAGGGAAGTTGTGTGATAGAAGAACTGGCTGAAGTAGTTATTCTGTGTTGCAACTGAATCATGCCAAGACATTGTATACCTCACTAGTAAACATGGTTCTGCATCACACACATAACTGTGTGAAGGGAAAACTATTGCTTGATAAGAAATGGTGTTATATGTTGGCTGCATATGCAACCTATAGATCTGCAAATGTCATTTCTCGGGTGTGGAAGGAGACCATCTATGGCCCAGCTTTTATGGTATTATAAATCCACGCTGGGGCAAAGCATATTTCACGATTAAGAATTGATTTTTCAGATATTAAACTGGTAATAGTCTACTGCACTTGATCACAATTTTAAATGAAAAAGAAATAAATATGGATTTAAAATAATATATAATATTTTATTTCTGATTTCAAATTCACGAAGTGAATGCCTGAGTGGTGAAATAGTAAATGTGCTAGTCTCTCAGAATGAAGAAAGTCAGTAGTCAGAATCCCACCACAGGTCCCTCAGTCACACAGCTGTAGAAATGGATACCTGACCTCTTCTGGAGCTAGGGAAGGAAAGATAACTAGACATGATGCTGACCACATCACCCTCTGGTGTACCAACAGGTCAAGGAAAATATGGACATTAACATAGTATCTTCTTGATGGTGGTTGTGGATCTCCCAGTGGCTGTGAGCTAGAAACTTGGCAGCTGATGACGGATATTATCTTCTAGGTGCCTCCATGGCATAACTGGGCTATAGCAACAAAAAAAAAATTGCAAAACAATATTCACTAAGATCCAACAGATACAAAATAATGAAGTTTATGCAGAATTATGTCACTGCTTGTAGTCACAAACAAAAAAAAATGTTTATCCTCTTCTCATGGCTTTGACCTGTTTTGCAGCAAATATTAACATTTTTGTTTTGAAAGAAGTTAGCAGCACAAAATAGCAAAAAAAAAAAGGCACACAAAAAAAAAAAATACAGTTGAACAGAAGAGACATTTTTCTCTGGCAGAAAAATAATGGGCATAGCAGGTTTTAACCTCAGAAACAATGATTGTCATCAGGTCATATTACAGAGAGAAATAGTCATATGAGTGATATTACATGCCGAGGAAAACAACTTCTGGTTTTCAAAGATTTCCAGATTTCAGATAAAGGACTATGAGGATGTGCTGCATTTTCTTTTAGCAACTAGTTGGTGCACAAATTACTAAAGCAATTGGTTAGAGGTTCATCTCTAATACAGGGTGCTCCAATCAACCCAGTAGTGAAAAGTATGCCCTGACCCCTTGTGGACTTGGGAGAAGTCATTCATGACAGTAACCATTTTTTTTGCTTAAGCTCAGTTCATTGATGAGCTGAATTTCTCCAGTGCTGGTTTAGAGTGTTTGTGTCCTGTGGTGGCTCTTCGAAGCTCGACTGAGTGTGGTGCGAACAGGAGCTCACAATCGTGCCAAATGAGCAACAGTGCCGTCATTTGCTTTCAAGATGGAGGTTGTTTCTGTGTGCTGGAGCTACTGAGCTAAGTGCACTGTGAGCTGTGAACTTCACACAGACAGCATTGATGATTCTTTGTTATGTCTACTCGGCCAGTGGTGAACTATGATGGACTTTTGCACTTCCAGAAATGGCGTCCTCACCAAGTGGACTGATATGAAGGACCAAAATACATTCTGTGCGATACTCAGTGACACAGATGGAGGAGCAGTTATGGGAGTATCTTGTTCACCATTATACCAAGAGCCAAATACTGAATTATTTAGAAGCTGAAATATTTCTAATAAATACTTTTCTTTTAAGCATGATCTTACATGAAAGTTATCTTTAAAAAAAATCTAGAAAAAAAAAGTTGTCTTAAAACAGATACATCTATCTTCACTTGTCAAGTCACATGAGAATGCACTTATAAGTTTTTTTTTTTTAGTCTTAAAATAAAGTGACACTATACAAAGTATCTATAAAGTCTGTGGTGCAATTTTAAATATTTATAAATTTGGATCTGTACATGACAGAATCAACTTGTAAAAAAACATAAGACCGACATGTCTAGTTTTTGTTGTTGTTGTTTTTTTGTTGTTATAGTTGTCTTCAGAAAGTAAAACAAATAAAGAATCTGTGGAGAGGAACAGACAGAACTACAAAAATAAGATTTTTAAGGTCATGCATCTTTCCCATTGCAACATATGCCTGTGAGACGTGGAGACTTAACAAAACATCTGAGAAACACATAAATGCCTTTGAATGTAAATGCTACAGAAGAGTTCTTCAGATATCATGGACACTAAAAAGAACAAATATATCCATACTACAAGAACTTAATATTGAAGAAGGCTGGCTAGTAAAGAGGATTAAAGAGAGAAAACTTAAATATTTTGGACACATTAAACGTCATGATAATTTAGAAGACAATATTGGAAGGATATATAATGGGAAAAAGAAAAAGAGGAAGACCAAAACGAAGATGGCTGCAAGAAATCGTTGACGATCTGCAAATGGACGCATCAACAGCAGGCCATCTTGCTCACAACCAAGAGGCCTACAGGAGTGCTGTTTGGGAGGCAAAGTTCCGCAAGAGACATGCAAATGAATGAAAGTTGTCTTCCAAAAATTGATTGTTTATTATTATAATTATTTATCATTTTTTTAAAATTAAAAAGTACCATTTTCTTTTCAGTTGTTAACTCATGGCTTTACTCAAAGAGTTCATTGGTTGGTTGAGCTAACATCTGTCACTGCTGTCCAAAGAAGGTTTAGAACCCATTACAATAAAGATGCACTACACAGAAATTCCTCTGCCACTTTGCATGACAGTTTCTAAGTGAAAAATTCTTTAACGAATTGTTTGGAAGAGGTGGCCCAATCTCTTGACCTCCATCATCACTAGATTTGACTTCACTGGACTTTTTTTTTATGGTGTCATGTAAAGACTACTGTTTACTCGAACAGCCAACCAAAGAATACAGTTTACTTTCTCTTCAAGTAAAGCTGTGGGTCAATAACAGTTCTGAAAATTGTAATTTTTAATTATTAAGTCTCTCTAACTGAACCTTAAATGCCCAAGACACATGGGGCTTCTGCAAGGGTTTTCCATAAATGCCTGTCCTTCGCCTTTTATTTCCACACTTGCCCATGTGAGCCCTCTGTTGTTCAACATCCTCTCTGTTTTTCTTCTTCATGTCTCCTTTGGCCTTCCCTTACTTCTGTTTCCCTGTGGCATCCATCTTCATGCTATTTTTGGTAGTGAGTCATCAGTCAACCAGGGCACACGTCCCAACCATTGCCAGTGTCTTTCCTTAATAATTGCTGTCAGTGGCTTCATCTGATTTCTGCCAACAAGATGTTATTTTTTACTGTGTTTGGCCAAAATATTCTACTAATTCTTCATAAACATTTAGTCTGAAAAGAATTCAGCTTGAATTTTTAAATATAATAATAAGTTTTAGGAAAATGATAATAAACTAGACACATCAGATTTCTAAATGCTTTCTGCAGGTTGATTCTGTCATGTACAGATCCAAAGTTATAAATATTTAAAATTGCACCACAGACTTTATAGTCACCTTGTACATACTTTATTTTTCACTTTATCAAGTATTTTAGCTGTAATTTACTCATTTTTTTATGATTAAGAAGTAATAAAACCAATTAAGAATATATTACAGGTGTACCTCATGTACTACTGGGTCATGTTCCGATAAACCCATTATAAGTTGAAAATATGTTAAGTTGAAGCATTTAATATGTTTGACCTACTGAACATCATAGCTTAACCTAACTACCTTGAATATGCAAGAAATATTTATATTAACCTACTGTTATTCAGAATCATCTAATACTAAGCCTATTTTATAATAATGTGTTGAATATCTCATATAATTTAATGAATACTATCCTGAAAGTAAAAATCAGATTGGTTGTATAGGTATTCACCACTGATGTACAACCTGGAAGTCCACTAGGGTTGAAAAATGTCTAAATCATTAAAGTAAAATTAATTGCTGGATGATGAAGATAATATAGTAACAGGGTCATCAGTTTCTCTCTCTCTTGATGAGGTTTGAGGATAGCTGGGGCTTCGACTCTACTTGATGGTTTAGCTGGCCTATTGTTCTTCAGGAAATATCCAGTTTTGACTGTACAGTTTGTTTCATATTTTCATTATATATTTCTCTATAGCAAGCAAAAGCATCCTTTTGCTTGTCAGCTCACGTGAATCTCGTTATTGACATCCATTTCCTCTAACATCCTAGATAATAACCGAAGTTGAGGATGAGTATTGTACCACATATTCCTAGCCCAGGAAAAGAATAGAGTTCAAAATACAGTTTCAATTAAATGTGTATTGATTTTGCATCATCATGAAGTCAAAATATCATCAAGTTGAACCATCATAAATCAAGGAGTATCTGTATTAATCTATCATACTAGCAGCATACTATATCAGTATATATATATATATATATATATATATATATATATATATATATATCAGCATCCATGAGACTCAGCTTTAGTTTCTGAGTTTGTTTTTTGTCAGTTCCTTATGTTTGTAAGGACAGATGCACATGGGCATCCCTTCTGTATTTTGAAAGTTGTTACACATATCCAGACTTAAATTATTGGTCTAAACCTCACACTGTCTTTTCTCTCCTGTGAGACACGTGAGAGTATGGCACTGACATGTCAGGAGGCCAGTGATATAAATCCACTAAGTCAGCTCGAATCTACATTTCTAGTAGTACTCATTAGGATAAATTTCTTTATCTTAAAACAAATCTGGCTATCTTCAGTTGTCAAGTCACATCAGAATTTCTGCTTATTCATTAGTTTTAGTTTGCACAGGTATTTTTTCTTATGTTTGTGATGGAACTATTTGTTTTGTTTTGTTTTTTTTTCTCAGCCAATCTTCAGCCTGCTGAAACATTTGATATCCCTCACAGTATTACTGTGTCTGAGGAGAATGATTTAGTTTGTGTGGCAGACAGAGAGAATGGACGAGTGCAGTGCTTCGATTTGGATGGTAATTTCAAACATACCATCAAACATCCTGAGTTTGGGACAAGACTTTTTGCTGTCGAACACTGCCCTCATCATGGTAAGTTATGTCTGTAGATATCTGTATGGATAAATATAAATGGAAATGGAGCTGAGTATTATGTGGTGCCTTTGTTAAGTGATGATTTTGTTTTATATATGAGATGGTTTCAGTGTATATTTGTGTGTTTATCAGACTTACCTAGAAATGTCATGAAAATAAAAAAAATCTTCTCCATGTGCTACACAGTGTTGTTCTAGTGAATGTGGTATTTATCTGGACAGAATTGCTGTTGCACCATTCCATTTTCCTAACATAACTGAAGCACCATCAGATGTAAACATACCCATTTTCTGCAATTCTATATTGTTTTCTGCATAAAACTGTTTAATTGCTTCAACTTAATTACTTGAACTGTCACATGATGTTAGTTTTATAATTCCTCCATACCTGATACAATATGATAATTCATCATGTTTTCTATCAATCGATCAAGTGCTATGCCATGTGGTGTAGGCGATCATTTCTCTCCACAGTTCCCTGTCTTTAGACTTGATTATGAGATCTGCTGCTGACTTTCTTCCTAGCCACACTGAAAGCCCATCCAGTAACTTCTCTCTGTGTCTTCCTCTGTCTCTTATTTCCTCGATTTTTCCCGTTGCCACAGTGTGTTCCAATTTTCCTCTTCTCAGAAAATGTCCTACAAATCTCATGTGTCTGCCTCTGATCTTTGCTGTAATTTGCCTTTTAACTCTAGCCTCTCTTAAGACTTCTTCGTTAGTTTTCTTAGCTGTCCATGGTACCTTCAACATCCTTCTTATGAACCACATTTCTGTGTCCTTTATTTCTTGCTGTACTCTCTTATTCATGAACCATGCTTCACATCCATAAAACAAAATTGGCTCGATGTAACATTTAAGTACTCGGAATCTTGTTTACATTGATATGGATCTGTTGCACAAGATGTTTCTCATTTTCTGGAATGCTGACTTGACCTGAGTACGTCTGCTTTTTATTTCATTGTGACATTTCCCCTCAGCTGTTATAATTGTTCCTAAGTACTTGAATCAATCAACTTTTTTCAGTTCTGTGCCATCGATGGTAACACTACATTTTAGCAGTATTTTTTTTTTTAGATGACCATCACTTCAGTGTTCTTTTTATTCAGACTGAGACCTTTACTTTTACTTTCATGAACCATGATGTCCAGAAGAGCCTGTAGCTCCCCTTCACTTTTAGCAATCAGAACTGTGTCGTCTGCATATCTTATGTTGTTAAGGTTGTACCCACCAATTGATATTCCTAGCAAGCTCTCTGTATTTCTCATTATGTTTTCACTGTACAAGGAGGAGAGGTTAGGAGATAGAACACATCCTTGTCTCACTCACAATTTTGAATGCTTCTGTTTGGTTCTCAACCCTCATTGCTGCTGATTT
Source organism: Achatina immaculata (assembly GCA_009760885.1). Classification (NCBI taxonomy): domain Eukaryota; kingdom Metazoa; phylum Mollusca; class Gastropoda; order Stylommatophora; family Achatinidae; genus Lissachatina; species Lissachatina immaculata. Next base: position 108,401,349 of record CM019691.1, read on the forward strand.
CTGCCAGTGTATGTTTTTGATGAGTTTCAGATCTTTCCTATCTATGTTGATGTCTTCCAGCATTCTTATAATTTCTGTGTGTCTCACTTTATTGAATGCTTTACGGTAGTCTATGAAGCATAAGTATAGGTCTGTCTTTACGTCTTTTGATCTTTCCATCAGTGTTCTCAATATATATATGGCATTACTTGTGCCTTTTCCTTCGACGAAGCCACACTGTTCTTCAACAATTTCTGGTTTTATTTTGGCGCTGACTCTTCTCATAACAATACGAAGCAGGATTTTAGTAACATGGCTCATAAGACTAATGGTTTGATGGTCTTCACATTCAACTGCACCTTGTTTCTTTGGTAGGGCAAATGTTTTCTATACTTCACATTTTTGACAGAATTGTCCGTACTTTCTTCAGCAGTGAATTTCTCCAGTCATTTAGCATTTCCTCTTTTACAACTGAAGTTATGCATTTAACAAATTCAAATGCATAATTCTTACTTCTCCAATGATCTGGAATAGAAGTATATTTGGAAACATGATCTTGAATTTCCTACACTGATAGTATAGACATATTTAGTGTAATTGCCGAAAGAACAATTAAAATTTTTATTTCATTTGAATTTGCTCCATTTCTTTTAGACATTTCAAGTTTATTTTCTCTGTCATCATATGTTCCTGTCAACAAAGTTTTTAATGTACATTTATGCCGGTTTTGTAACACGTGAACAGCAGAAATGTGACTCTTTTGAGATAGACGCTGTTTCAGATAGTCTAATTCCGTTCATCCCAAATTTTCCCTGTAGCCCATGTGTTACCAATTTTCACTTGTTTGCAAATTGTCCAAACCACTTCACCATTTTCATTGTTATACATGTAAATGTCTCTTAAAACAACATGCAGCTTACCAGGAACAGATGGCATGTCAGTTTCTATTAGTTCTTGCACCCATTCTTCCTTAAGTCTGTAGCATTCTTTCTTGGACCCAATCATTCTTTTAAATTACGCTTCAGCATATTTGTACAGTATAATTCAGTATCCCAACAGACTTGTGAATATAATCCAGCACTCCAACTGTCTGTAAGAATACAATGGAATATTATGGTTCCAACAGTACGAATAGTATAATATGGAATAATCACCTCCAGAAGTTAGTGTACAGCACGGTATGCACTATAGATTCTACTTCCACTCTTGTCTGCCGACATCTCTACTGCAAATCTGACAGTCCATTTGAGCTCATTTCATACTCTCGTCCCTACTTGTTTCCCTCTCTCCTGAAATACCCTTCTAGAACAAACAAGCTCTTGAACAAAGAAATAATTCTGGATGTCCTGATTGCCTGAAGTTTGATTTGTCCTATCAAGAATAAATTACAAAGACTTTAAAAAAAGACTTTAGTTTACCAAACAATAGAAGATTAAGTTGAGGTGATAGCAGGATAGACTTAATATCCCAATCCCACACTTTGCTGTCTGGGCATCTAATCATTGGTTAGAACAGAGTTACCCTCACTTTTAAAGGTAACAGAAAAACCTCTAGCCACCAGAATTTATGTTTGAAAAGTATAGGGCACACAGGATTCTGGAGTCTTTGTTAGTACCAGTTTGAACACTACAAAAACACATACATGAGTTCCATGTAACTTTGCACATTTCCGTAGTGATGGTTAATCTACCGCTATTAAAAAAAAACAGGACAGTTCTAATGGTCACGAAGTCTGGTGTTAGTTACTAAGATCAGTTTGTATACCTGGGCAGCTCAATGGACATTCTCCTTTTCCACAATGCAGTGGAAATTCATTGGTCCATTTATTTTAATTACCCTCTATTCTCTGTGTGCCCAATTGCCTTGTCATGATTCTGCTACAGCACAGGTCGAAAGTACATGATAAAAGACGAGTTGAAACATCCTATCTGAAAAGTAATTTCTCAGCCAGAAACAGCAGAGAAAAATGTGTACTGCCATTGTATTTTTCTTGATAGCAATTATAGCATGGAGTAACATCTGGAAACTGGAAAGTAAAATAGCAGTTTAATTTTTCTTTTTGCATGGCACCAAAAATTTTGTATGTGGTATGATTTTTTTTCTGGCCATGCAAATAACATTAGAATTGAAGTCTTGCTAGTGGAAACTAGGCCACATACAAAAGAAAAATAGCTACTGTGATTCCTCCTTTGTTGAATGACTATAGTAGTTTATAGAAGCAACTAGTAACATGTGTAAACAAGTTAACACATCATTAGCACCAGGAGAATGGAAATCTTTTGATGTGTTAAGATGTCCTTAGCAACAATTTGGCAGAACAAATAAACACGTCCATAGCAATGAAAAGATTAAAGTTCATCAGTGAATGTGTGGAAAATAAAAGTCATAACATTTTTAATATTTGCATAGATTGTGCTGATTTTAGAGTTTTTTTTTTCTTTTTAAATTTTAATCTAGTCTTGAAATGGTTACAGAATATTGACATACCATCTAAATGTTGCCTTAGATAGTGTTTGTTATACAGGTCTTTCACTCAGTGTTAAATACTGCTTGCTTCCATTTTTTAAATATATTTAATGTCTAGACTGTAGAATTTGAAGGTGAAAAATATATTGTAAATAAATTGAATGAAAAGGGGAGAGCAGGGTCAGTTATGTTCAGCAAATTTGACATTGTGTATTCAGTTTTCTTACTGCTACTAAAAAAGTAAGTAGTACTGGAATGCAGCATCCTTTAAAACAGGAAGACACCGACACAAGTAAATAAATTTAGTTACCTCAGAACAACAGTAACAGCCGATGACAAGTGCAGAAATGAAATAAATGCACAAATAGGTATGGCAAAAGCAGCTTTTTTTATGTGAAAAAAAGATACAAATAAGATGTCCCTAAGAGTGAAGAAAAGTGCTGTATAGAACTAATATTGCTATATGGTTGTGAGACTTGGACAAGAAATTAGAAGCAACAGAGATGTGGCTTTGGAGAAGGCTGAAATGGATACTCTGGACAGACAGAAGAGTAAACAAAGAAGTTTTAGAACAATGGAACCTGGTTAAAATAATAAGAAAGAGACAGTCCAAATTTCTTGAGAGAAATGTCATGAGAAGACAGAAGTTGGAGAGCTGTGTATTGAGTGGAAAATTTAAGGAAAAATGCAAGAGAGGGAGGCCAAGAGAAAAATATCTCAACAGACTGATCAAGTGGCATGGAAAAAAAAGAAAAGAATTGATCAGGAACACAAAGGATCCCACAAGATGTAGAAGCATGATTGCCAGGCTGTCTGGCATGACACATGATATAGTAACTACTGCTTTATTCTTAGTAGAAATAGTTACTGTTCTTGTTATAATTTTGTATAGTATTTTCTTTATGATTTGCATGTGGTGGTCTTTCTTACTTTCAGGTTGCATTATGAATTTTTGTTCCTTCATTTTCAGGTGGTGTTCTGTATGCTGTGAATGGTCCCTCATATGGTGGGTCTGTGGACACCATAGTGCAAGGTTTTACTTTGGACATCAAAACTGGAGATTTATTGGAAACATGGAATGTGCCTCAGGTACTAGTTTTATCTGTGAGAGTGAATGTAGCATTCTTGTTAATTTTTATTAGAAGCATAACTTTTTTAAAAAGTCAGTAATATTTGATATTTCGTTTCTGAAGGTGGAGAGGTGGACTTTAACTTGGCTGCAGTAACAGAAAATCAACTGTAAAGAGTAATACCCAACACTTGTATTAGGGAGTTCCCCTTGAAATTGATAAAAATATCTGCCTCAGGTGGGAGACATGCCTTAGCACTGTGTACACACGAATGTCAACATATTAAGGAAAAATAGGCCATATATATGTGAAAATCATTCCAATGTGTATGGATCTATGCTCAAGTTGATGAGTGAAAGAAATTAACATTTAAAACCTTGAATAGCTTTTCCATTATCACCTAATCACCAGCACTTTTTTTAGTAAGAGTATCCATGTAGCACATTTTCACATGTATAATGCATGTGTTATACATGTTTGGTTTTTTTTTTACAAGCCATTATGCTCCTTGTGCATTATACTCATGTGATACATCATACACAAACATTTTTACAGACAATGAAAACTTTAAAAGTAAATGTTGAAAAGACGGATACTCCTATAGAGCATGAAAAACAAATAATTATGGAACCAAAAAATAATAGAAACACTATTATGAAGATACAGAAACAAAAAAACCAAAAAAAAACTTGGCCCATGGCCTTTGTCAGTGAACAACAATAGAGACAGATTTTACACAAAAAATGGAAATAAAGTAGAAAATTTTAAGCTAAGAAACAACGAGGCTTGTGCACAGTAAAATAATAAATCAGATTTTGTATGGATAGCCTGCAAAAACTAGTAAAAAAAAAGTACTTTAGACATTTAGACATCTAGTAGGAATATCAGTCCCTAGCCACTTGGACTCCATATTACTGGAGGCATTGGTTCCAGTCATGGTTACACTCTAAATAAATCGAGTTTCTCAACATTGTATGCATACACATGCAAGGACATACACAAAATCAAGCTATAAATAATATAATACTAATTTTACCAAAATATAAGCACTGTCCTCTTCAAAGTAGTCACCTCTGCTGGCAATACACAATTCCCGTGTTTCTTCTGCTATTGGAATGCTCCCTGGAGCACATTTTCTGTTATAGCCTGCAATTTTCATATTACATTTTCTGAACCTCATCCAAATCTTTGATGACTCATCCATGTTTTTTTTTTTTTTTGTCAAGGAGACCCTTACTCTTAAACTGTGATGACTACATCTTGGTTTCAAAATCATAACCATAAATCCATTTCTTATCTCCTGTTATGATATTCTTAAGAAAGTTTTCATTACCATTTGCACTGTTTGAGCAGTTCCTGACACACTTCAAACCAGTCCTCTTTCTGATCATCAATCAACAAACATGATACAAATTTTGCACAGATGAGACACATCTGAAGTTTTTCAGTCAAAATTTGACTGTGAGATCCTGTGCTGATGCCCACTTCGTCTGCAACTTATTGGACAGTTAAATGATAATTTCCACAATTCACAGCATGAACTCTCTCATCATCCGCAAATGTTGAAGGTTGTCCAGGTCTGAGATCTTCACTTACTGATGTTCTGTAAAAAATCCAATGAATACTTGAGGATGTGCTCCTTTCAGTTGATGTAGTTCCACATGTAATGCTGATAATGGCACAGAAAATATTGCAATTTGTTGTCAAAACCTACTGTTAGAAGTGTTCAGCAGTCACATTGTACTGTCTTTGCCGGTTGTTGTGCTATTTGCAGTTTCCTGTCTTTTTTTTTTTAACAGCTCTTGTAATGCGTATAAAACTCATAAAAATGCACATTTGAGCTAGAGCACACATTCATAAAATAGAAAAACAAAAAATTCATTAAAAAAATATTAGAATTGACTGAAACTGTTGAGCAATATCAAACATGATAAACATGTGATATCCGCATGGTGTCAGTGGTATGTTATCATCTTCTTTTTCTTCAGCTTTCTGAGCCATTAAGGCTCATTGCTGCAAATAAAGTTCACCTCCATTCCTCTCTATTCCTAACCTTCTCTCTCCAGTTGGTGACAACAACTTCTTTTATATCCTCTTCTGTGTTGTCTTTCATCTCTGTCTTGGTCTACCCCTTGGTCTTGTTTCCCTCATCTCTTGTGCATACATAATTTTAATTTGTCTGTTCTCTTCCATTCTTTCTTGTCTACACCTTGGTCTTTTCCCCTCATCTCTTGTGCATACATAATTTTCATTTGTCTGTTCTCTTCCATTCTTTCTACATGGTCCAACCAGCATAGTCAAAGGTGTGTTATCACCAGCTGAAAAATGAGCCAGCTGTTTTTTTGGGCATCAGCTAGACAGTTGAGCATCATCCACCATGACCTAGAATGGTTTAAATACATACTTATGGTCTCTTCAACTTTAGACCTTTTAGAACCATTTATTTGTAATCACAATTTTTGAGTATACTAGTAGAGTGCTTGACCCCAAAGGTGCTTCAGCATTCATTCAGTGTGTCCAGCTCAAAGTTCCACAGAACATGTTTGCACATTATACATGTGCATGTTATATGTGTTTAATTTTACTGGAAAGCAAGTGCCTGTTATATGCATGAAAATATTGTAACTGAACATTATTTTACTGTCATAGTGTCAGTTGTCTACTGTGATATTTTTTTTAATGGAACCTGATCAGGCCACATACTGTCCTGCATAACATTCATCTTCCTGCAAATGTAGTCAGGAGATGATATAATTGCTTTACATATCCAGCAACTTTCCAACCCCAAGCAGTCATAAGACTGTTGTTGGTTCACTGTTGTTTGTGTATAGTGAATTGATGAATCATGCCTTCTTCTAGTCAGTGAAGCTTCTTGCTTTGCCCATGAGCATTAGACAAGATCATCCTGTGAGTGCCCTGGATTTTGAGGTTCATGTAACCATGGTGATTTGGATTTCTTTCTGTTAAACATTAATGAGAGGTGTAATTCTAATATCTCTCTCTCTTTTTATGCTCTCTTTTTTGTGTGTGTCTGTGACTGAGAGAGAGAGAGAGAAAAAGGAGGAAAGAAATAAAAAAAGATCAACCATGAAAGAGAGAGATGTGTTCTGACTTTCATGCTCATGTTATAAATTATGTGGCTTTTATATCATTACAATTACCTTGTGAAGTTTGTTTACTGGCTGAGTCCACTTAGATGGTTTCCTATTCCTGCGGCAGACTCCTGACTCTTACAGGATGACAAGAGATAAGAATATTTTAACCTTTCTTTGGTTCATATTTGATTCAGCTCATGTATGAGCCATTTCATCTTCCAGTCATGTGCCATGTTCTGTCTCCAGAGCCCACCATGGTATCATCACCACTATCATTGCTGACCTTGTTAATGTGGGAAGTACTAAGTACAAGAGCAGCTAATAATAGCTCTTTAAATAAAAATATTTATATTTATAAATAAATAACTAAATAAATAGCTTATAAGCTGTTCTTATCACCTGATGTTGTGGGTACTCATCAGTGAGTATGAATGATGATGTTTGGTTTTTAATCACTGTTGAGGAAACCTTGGTGTGCTTAGCCAGCATTACAGTAGGTTCACTTGTTTTCATTCTCAGCATTTGCAAAACCCCCATGATGTGTGTGTGCACACAGCAAGTCAGTCAGTGTATGTAGGGGAGCTAAATCCTCAGGTTGTTTGGAAATCTGCAAGAGTTTCTTCTCTAGAAGGTACATTCAAGCTAGTTTTTAAACCTGAATTTTTAAAAAAAAACTTACATATACATATGTAGAAATTCAGAGCAATAGATTAGCACTTGGCTGATGTCATGAGACTGTGCTTGTCCTAAAAGAGTCATTCAAGGGGAAAAAATACAGAAAAATGTGATAAGAAAATTAAAAATAGAAACTTATCAGGTCTTAACACAATTATTGTTTCCTTTCTACTCAGGTTAAGTAGATTTTAATCTACAAACCTTCACCACACATGTGGTAAATTATCTAGTGAGCCCATGTGGGCACTTAATAAAAAAAATTTTTTTTAAAAGTTTAGTAGTATCTCACCAAGTTCTCAGATATTAAGCTATATTGGTGCTATGTTGCTGTGATTTGCTTACATTCCGAGAGTGGACCAAATATACAGTTCTCTTAGCAGACTTCATAGGAAACATGCCTGTAAGGTAAAGACTTGGCCGTCTCTGACTCGCACCACCCAACAGACATCATATTGATTCCTTGCAGAACAGGATTTTAAAATATACGTAGAAGTGACAGCTGTTGAAGAAGTAAACCAATTTGCATACCTTGGCAGCTACATAGACCAGAATGGCGACACCGAAAAGGAAGCTAGAATTAGAATTGCAAAAGCAGCATTGACCTTCAAGAATCTTAAGAACATATGGCACTCAAAAGTTATAAGCACAAAAACCAAGTTAAGACTATTCAATTCAAATGTAATATCCACCCTCATTTATGCATGCAAAAGCTGGAAAACAACTAAAGAAATAGACTCCTTTGAAAACAAATGCCTAAGGAAAATACCTAGCATAAAGTGGAATGAATTCAAGAACATTGCAGAGGTAAGGCAAATGAGCGAACCCAGTCTCATGGGTGATCAGGAAAAGGAGATAAACATATGATATGTCGGTCACGTGATGAGAAGAAATAGTCAGAGAATCCCAAAACAAGCTATCAAGTGGAACACAACAGGCCGAAGAAAAAGAGATTGGCCATGTGAAACTCTAAAGAGGACATTGTTAAGAGAACAAACGAATGAACATACTTTATTTTCAAAGGGTTAAGAATTGGGCATGAAGGCCCATCTCCAGAATTGGGCATGAAGGTCCATCTCCATCTAACATTCTGCCCTTCATCATACAGCTTTCACTCAGTCACAGTCATTCAGCATTTGTTAATAAGCATAATAATCATAAAGACACATTAAATAATTACTTAAATAAATAATAAACTTATCTCATGTCCATACACTCTACACTCTGATTTATGCAACAACATGAAATAAACTTGCATTCTTACATTCATTCAAAACTAACACACAAATTTATAGAAAAGCAATATAAAAAAAATAAATAAATAAATAAAACTTTACAAAAATCAAGCCATACTTTAAACTACTTTAGACTATGCTTAGGGAGGCATATAGTCCATATCAAACAGATGTTGACGAAGTATAAGAACAAATATTACTTAAAAGTTTTACATGAATTGGTAGGTTATTCCAAAGGTGGGCAGCTGAGTAAGAGAAGCTTTTTTTAAACATGTCAAGCCTTGGTTTTTGGAGAATACAATTGCTTAAGTATTGACTGTGTTTTGGATTGGATTTGAACAACGATCACAGATAGGGTGGAGCAATGTGTGATAGAATTTTATGAATTAACTTGGTCTTGTTGAAAAGAAGTCTTCTTGAGGAGTAGAATATCAAGATTTTGAGAGGCCAAATTAGTAGGCATAAAATCCCTTGATGAGGTTGAAAAGCTTGCTGTAGACAGGAAAACTTGGTGAAATACCATGCAAGCCCTGTGTGACATTTAACAGCACGGGTAGAATGTAAGATGTAAGAAGTACAGGATTTAAAGACTTGAAAAGAAAAGAACAGCTGTAAAGTGAAAGAAGATGTGGATAGTTTTAAGATAAAAGTATATTAACAGTGCTCTGATCATTCTTTGAGTACAGATCACAAGAAAACAATCCAGACAAAGAATGATGACTTCACTCCAGCAGTTATAGTCGGATGTGTACTGGCTGGGACAGTGATTCTGTTGCTTGTCATCATTTTATTTGTGAAAGCACATAATGCAGGTAAGGACAGAAATCATGAATGTTAATGCTTAAAGAGGAAATGGTAATGTCTGATGCTGTTTTAGGGCAGTGACTGACAACTTTTTCAACTCATGGTACACAGAACAAGGTGGAAAAAAAATTACCCCAGAATGCCATCAGTTTCTGAAAGTTTATTTTGTCACTTAAACTCAAGTAACACCTCTTCTTGTTTGACTCTCTTCAGAATATCTTTGCCACATCTAAAAGCCCTTTGCAGCTGACTAATTGGCATTTAATGATGTAGGGTCTCTCTGCATTTGCATGCGAAGAAAGGTTGATTGTGTGTTTATCAGGCATACTATCTCCCTTGGGCTGTGAACAGGATGTTCTTTGCAGCTGATGCAGTGAAAATATTGAAGCACAAACACTATGTCAATTTTAGTGGATTATGGCAGGAAATTATACAGTGCTTTTCAGCAGACTCCACCACCATAGGGACCATAGAAGTCTCAGCCCCAGTGGCTTGACTTAGCCTTTACTGAAGGCACCACCAGAGAGATGGGATAGGTTTCTGACCACTTGTGATTCACAAGCCCTGACAAGTGTGCCATCACTCTGGCGCAATCTTCTTCACTACTTTTCATGTAGCTTTCCTTACCTACCAAAGAAGACTACTCATGAAGCTACAGGAGAAATGTGTTGATCCCTTCTATGTTGGCCAAAATGAGGGAACACAACAGCCAGTTTATGGGAGAACCAATTAGAAGCAGTATCTCCTGTGATTTCCTAACAATAACAATTTGGTCTTTTCTTAAACAAATTCATATTCAGCTTCCAGCATTTGGAAGTGAATGTAAAAAATCAGCGCTTAATCCAAGTAATTCATTGTTAGATTTTGTTCTTTTCTTCATCAGCCACTAAAAACAGAAGAGAGCGACCATGACTCAGATCACGGTGAATATATTGCCCCCAGGAAAGTGACAAGCAAACCAAAAAGCAAAGCTTAACAAGTTTTCTGTTAATCTGTTCAAATTGTTGATGGGTTTTTTTTTTTTCTTAACATTTGAAAACAGAAAGTACATTGTGGAAATGTAAAGAATTTTAAATTCTGAGGAAAATTTGTGGATAAGGTAAAGGACTGATAGCAGTTTAAAATCATTATTACTACATGGCTCATTTCATATTTGAAGATTGTATTTAAGTAGGCGGATGTCATCTGTTAAAGGAACTGAAAAATACAACAGATTACTGAAAAACTTATTATTACAATAGCTTATTTTTTAAAAATATGTGGCCTTTATGGGAGAACCAATTACAGTTTTACTACAGTTTTGTTGTTAGGCTTAGCATTTCTTGCCTTGCTGATTGTTTAGAAAAATTGATCATGCTTACACTGGTTGTTTCCTCTTGAATAATCCATAATATATAAAGGAAATAGAAAAAATATATAAAGGAAACAGAAAATTGTGAGAAATGTTTTCTGTATTTTATCTTTTTCTTTATTACAGCCCGTTAAGTCTGTAAATCTTTTTCTTTTCTGCCACTGTTAGCACTGATATCACAGAATTACATGCTGTAGTTGATAAGATCACAGTACCATACCTGACCGAAGGATTGGAGATGAGACGGAAGCTTCAAAATATCTCAGGTCAGCATGAAAAAAGAAGACCCAAGGAGCTCTGGGGAAAAAGAAAACTACAAAGAGAAAGGACAAAAATGAAAGTGTGAGGTGATTGCTGATACAGTTTAATTTAAATAAAGATGTTTGTCTTAGCCCTACATTCCATGAGATAGGAGAAAAAGAAAAGGCTGAGACTGTTCCCACTTGAGTTTGGCTATTCACATATTGACCTACCTTGTAACTGTGAATGTCTTGTGGCCCTTGAATGAATTTTTTCATCTCTGTTCAGATTTCTAGCTTCAGTATCCCAGCAGCATTGTCATAATAGTAAAGTAAAGGTATTGTGCTGCTATAAAGACACCAAGGGGTTCTGGTGTTAATGCCTGTTCTCTTCCATGAGACTGCTTGAAACAGTAGAGGGTAATGTGGCCAGTATTGTGCCTGGCCACCTTTACTTTCCCAGCTCCAAGTGGAACTAGGTGCCAGTTTCTACATCTGGATGACTTAGCCACCTTTAGCTGGGCTTGAACCATCATTGTGAGAGACTAGTTCTCTACCACTTTAGAACTTAATTTTATATAGGTTTAACTCTTTGTGTACCGTGGGGGGGGGGGGGGGGGACGGGACCATATGACCAAGGGGACCACAAGGGGTATTTTTCATAAAGTGGAATTGGATGGTTGTCACATTTGGAAGGATCACAAAGCCATAGTCTGATTTGCAGTATGACATATTATACATTAGTTTAACTCTTTCCGTGCCCACGGGAAAAAACGTGGACGTTGCGTTGGTGCCAAGCAAAATGTGCGGGTGTAGCAATATTTTTGGGGTATAGTTTAAAAAGTGATTTAACAATTATTTCCATCTTACACAAATATACTTATTATACATCAAAAAAATTAAAAATGAATGAAAATTCCGTAAATGCAGAGTTTGTTTAGAAAAAAATAACTGCTGAGAAAATATGACAACATTTTCAGCCCCCCAAGGGAAAAAAATTTATGAAACACAAATAAAATTATTTTCTACTTACCATTGGAGCTGTAAATATCCACTTGGAAATCACAAATCGATGATAAATGGAAATCCTCACATGAAATGTAATCACTTGATCACTTTGTGCACAAATTTGCAGAAACAAACAAACACAATAGAAAACATTATACGAGCTATAAGAACCATTGTCTGAGACACTGTCTGATGAACTATCAGAATCATTGTCAGATTGCCAGTCAGAAGCATGGTCAGAAACAATGTCAGAAGATTTCTTACCACAATATGCAAGAAAAAACTGCCTAGCACCTGTTTTAGCCTTTCTTTCTGGTAAAGACCTAACTAGTAAACATCCAGTAACATGTGTCTTGTCTGAAGGCTTGTCCATTCTTGACTAGGGTTAGAGAAATATTCACAGATTTGAACAGAAACGTAGGAAAAAATGGCTACCGGCCGGTGACACGAGCGAAAAGGATGCCGGGTAATTCTGACATGGGCAGATAATTTGCGAGCGAAAATTAAAATCGTATTTTACTCGAATCGTGTTTTAAACAACTGAATTATCACTATAACAACTTTGGCACCAATGGCAGTAACCGGAAGTTCTCACTATGGCGACCATGGCATGGGAAGAGTTAAACAGAAAAAGTTTTATATTGTTTTCTGATAAAATTGTTAGTACTTTATTAGTATATAACAGAAAAAAAGAGCTAGGAATTGATAAGAAAAAATGGAAAATTATGATGAAAAATTTTCTCATTTACCCCTCAAGTTATTCCACTATGCTGAATCCAGTATATATCCAAAATGAATAAAATTTTACACAAACACCATTTCCTCACAGAAAATATACAGTAATTATTTATTAACAGTTAATTTACAGTCTACAATACACTAATAACTTGAAAACACCAGTGGGCGGCAGCCTATAAGCTTAGAAAAACATTTTAAAACTTTTAAACATGGCACTCAATTCACCATGTGGGACCTTGTGTCAACACTTGTAAAATGCCGGACAGAAGTCATGCTACCGGTTTGGCCAGATTTTAAATAGTTAGATTAAATTCACAATTAGAGACCAACACACTACCATTGCACTTTGTGTTTCCTGGACCTTGAGGAGGATTGAATCCATGCACTGTGTGTACAGAGGATAAAAAGAGTTAAGTAAATCAGTCTGATATTGATGGAGACACTTAAATTTATACAGTTTGATCAGCTTTTTTATACCACTTTTCATGGAAACGTCAAATAGGTCAAGTCATTTGTTCCAGTGATTATTAGGACTCGTTCATAGATGACTGTTCAGTTCAGTCATCTCTTCCTTGGATATCCCTACCAGTTTACCTCAGCAGAGATGACTGTCATGATTGTACAGTTTTCTTTAACCAGATTACAAAAATGGTTTATTTTGCTCTAGCTTTTATATGGTCTCTATATAAATCAGTTCTAGCTGTGTAGTTGCACTAGTTTTTGTAAATGTTATAAAACTATTGGAAAAAAAATTCTCGTGTGGTGTAGAAACCACTAAATTTGTAACTATTGACTTGTGGTAGACTTATTCTTTTATAAGAGTCCTGCTCTTTGTCAGAATCCTACAGATTTGTTCAAAGGTTATATGCCAGACTGATACAATTTTTGTTTACCTAAATGTGTCCTCATCACCTGCAATGTTTAAAAGTTTCAAAATAGTTTATTCATGAACAGAGCCATTGGTTGGATATTCGACACTTCCTGCTCTCCCGTTTCGTGCCGTAGTCGAAAATTAGACTTTTATTTGTTTCAATAAAACAACCGGTGTAACATTTAGATTATACATATTTCATCTGTGTTTCTGGTGACACTTTTCAAAATGGTGGAAGAGTCCCTAGTTACGAGCGATGCCAAGCGAGAAAAAGGAAGAGAAACATCGAAAGTTTTCAGTTTTTTTTTTATGATGTAGATAGTAGTATGGACATGGCCTGTGACCACCCCACTGCTCTTGAATGTATCCTGTGTAGATTTAGACTTATTAGACGACTGGAGAAATAGTTAGGAGGTTATTTCAGACATTAATTTAGCGAGAATGCAACATAGAATCACAGTACGAGATTGACAAGTAGATCTAGACATCTCAGATGGTAAGTAGTGTAGATCTAGACCTAGCCGATGGTGAGCTGGGCACAGTCATTGTCTAAAAACATCACATTACTTCTTTTTTTTCCTAAAAAACTCTGCATTTATGAAATTTTCACATTTAGTTATACTTTGAAACATAATAAGTACACGGAAGTACATGGAAATACTGTTTTCCATTCATTTTACAACTATACCCCCCCATACCCTCTATAAAGATCAGGACCCATGCTTTTATCCTAGCACCCAGCTGAAGTCCACGTTTCTTCCTCTGGCACAGAAAGAGTTAAAATATTTTATGTTAAGAAAGGAACCGGTGATGTGTAAAAGATATTATTTAGCACTGTATCATTTTTGTTAAAAGTTTAATGTAATTAGTGTAGATTTTATGCTGTTGTTACAAATCCAGATGCCTACAGACTCATGTTCTTTGGCCCATTAATTTTTATTTTAAAAGATTTGTTTTTATTATGGAAACAATCATTATATATTGTTTAATATTATTATTATAGTAGTAACCTAGTCAGTTCAAGACATGCAGCAAGTTTTGTTTTTATGTAATAGAATCTGCTGCATAACTGTGTTCAGTCATGCAGAAACCAAAGGAAAATGTTTCTAGTTTATAAAAATTTGTTAATTATGAGCATAGTTCTAATTCTTGGTGTACAAAAAATGTTTGTAATTGATGGAATACATACATGCATGCATTAAATTGCTTTTACGAAGAATGCAAGTAAATTGTTTTTTAAGATCTTTTAATGTTACACAGTTTGTTTTTTCCAAGTGTCAGTATATCAAATACAATACAGTTTTTTATTTTTGGGAGGGGGGGGGGGAGGTTTTATTGCATTTAGAATAAACCATGAAAATAAAATTTTCTGCTGAACTCTCACTGCAAATGTTTAATATTTTCCTCAGTACATTTTTATTTTAATAATAATAGCCTATTATGCCAAATTTTAAGAATAATTTGTATTTTAAAATTATAACAAGAAAATGTTTTACATCAGTTTCTTGTTATCATAAGTATATCTCAGAGATTTGTTATGTTCAGATTACTTTCCATAGCTTTAAATACACACATTATGGATCTGTGTAAACATCTTATTACATAGACAAAAATCTAAGGCTAAATGAAAATCTGATAGTTCAATGTATTATTTTTTTCACTTTTACACTAAAGTTAATCTTGACTTGTTGACTCATGTTTAGATTTGTGCACTTTTGTACATTGTTTTTAATGAAGTAATGCCATAATGTTCTACTCTACATTTTCTCATTTGCTGCAATTATCAGTCTTGTTTAATAGCTAAATGAGATTGTGCAGAATACATAAGTGATTAAGACACTTTAAAATACTTTAAACACTTATTCTTTTTAAAATTTTTCTCACTGAATGTACCTGTTTTCATTAGTTAAGGAACAGTGTGTTTTTCTAATTTTTAAAAAAAAATCTGGTTAAGTTAGTATTTCTCTACAGCAGTCATAGTTAATGGCTTCATTTATTGTTTCAGTTTATTTGCTAATTTTGGATACATTCTTTTAATTTTAGTTCTGCTATCTTATTCTCTGAGGAAGAGTAAAAGATGGTGAAAGTTGAATGGTGTTTGTTAGTTTAACCAAGAAATTAATAATCAAGTTACTGTATTTAATATTTCAAGATGAGACTATAATTGAGCTTGGGTTATTTAGCTGAGTGATTCAGTGTGAACATAACTCCTTTTTAATAATGACCTATCTGAACATGGAGTTCAGAAAATACTCAGTATAGTCAGCTTGTTAATTCAGTCTTTAGAGTCTCAGATTGGTTTAATATACTTTATTTTTTGCATCAGGTCTCTGAAGATCATAGCAGACATGACAACACTAAAATTCTGTATCAGTATCCCGAAACCTTTAACTGATTATTATCTGTTATTTATTAGTGTTTTCCATGAATCGGTGTGAAGTTATTTAGCAGATGTAAACTTCTGTCACCTTTTTATCATTTTCCAGTTTCAGGAAATTGGAAACAAATTTGTGACGATTTTTTTTCTTGATGTTGATGTATTTTTACATTTTAATTGACAGAATCAGACAATTTATGAACTTTTTAATGTATTTATTATTTCTGTTGGCATTTAAAAATGAAGCTTTTTTAAATTTTATATTAGATTTTTGTGGTAGAAGGTAGTTTTGATTTTGGTTGGTAAAGTTTTTTTCACCCTTTTTTTATATCTTTGCCACTAATTTCACACATTACATGTTAAAATGCTTTTTAATTTTATTGTGCCTTATATTATCACTGGCCTTTTCAGTGACTCATGATAAAAATTGTATTTCCTTTCATGTTTTCTTGCTTGCCACAAAGAAAACACAGGATAATAAATAGGTGAAAAACTAAAGCAAAAATGTTAATATATTCCCCCCCAAAAAAGTAAGTTAAATACTAACTCAGATGAAGTTGAAAAGAGAAAAAATGAAAAATAGAAGAATCAGACAGTTAAAATATTTTGGTCATATCAGAGGTATCATAACAGCGTGCAGAGATAAATGGAATTCACTTTAGACTGGCCACACCATGAAAACAAGAGACAAAATAAGTTGGAGGATTATTGAAGCCAACTATCTGAGGGGAAACAGCACAGGATGATGATGATGATTAATATATTTACAGATGTTCTAGCAAACATTGTGCCAGTATCACAATGAAAGCATATTTTTTCCACAGGGCTGAGGAAAACAAAATGAAAATTTGTATACCTGTAAAAAAAAGACTAGCTCCAATTTATTTGTGACTGCATCCCCACACTAGTTACCTGGACTCTCCACAGCCACATTGAACCACATCATAATGAAATAGGTTAGGTTTGTCATCATCCTTGCATCTGTAGGTGGTTCAGTCTCCACCTTAATATATCCTTAAGTGTATGGCAGCTGCTGACACTAGTTCTGTGCTGTACAACAGTAGAAACACTAATTCTTTGTTGATTTAAAATTCCTCTTATGTCTTTCATATAATGTTTGCTTCTGACATCACAAGAGTTACTCCCAGTTTTTTCATTATAAGCTGAGATGCCATGTCATGGCGTTTGTCAGAATCTTCTGTCTTGTAGACATCCATGAAACTGTTGAAAATAATATTTAAAGACTTCCACTTCACTTGTTTAATGGAATATACTTCATGAACCACTACATATGTGTGTATGAGAACTGCTAAGTTGTGTTGTGTTCTAGTGTGTACCCAGTCTGTGAATGAACTGTCTGAACAATATCCAACTTTTCATAATCAAGATGCTTTTGGTTTGCTCTGGTGTTGGTGATATTCTGAATATCCTATATATTGAGAACAATTTTAGTATTGTGTGCTAAATTTAAATGATACATTATGATCATCATCAGGTGGCATGCCAGTAGGTGTTGACAGTGATGATTGTTCACAAGTCTTGGTCCTTGATATTTTCCATCAGCTGAATTAATGATTTTTTTTGTTGTGCCATTACATTAGACTGTCCATTATTTTTTCTTTTGGTCTTCCTTTGCCTTTTTTCCCATTTATATTTCCTTTTGTTACAATGTTTTCAGGCCCTCCTCTACTCATTATATGTCCAGTGAATGATGAATGTCATTTTCTTATGGATTTAATTAGGTTCCTTTCTGCATCTGCTTTTCTTAGACTTTCCTTGTTAGCTGTCCATGGTATTCTTAACTTTCTTCTATGAAACCACATCTCTGCTGCCTCTAGTGATCTTTACATCAATCTGTTGATTGTCCATGACTCACTTCCACAGAGTAGGATAGGCTTACTTCCGTAGAGTAGAATAGGCTCAGAGTAGCATTTTAGAACTCTCTTCTGATGTTCAGTGATAGAGATACATTGCACAAGATGTTTCTCATTAGTTTGAAAGCTGTTTTGACTTGCCACATTCTATCCTTGATTTCAGAAGTGCATTTCCCATCTATGTTACTTAAGTTTCCAGATATTTAAATGTAAGCGCTTGTCTGAAGATGGTTCCATGTACTTTAATGTTGTATTTAGATGCATTTTTTTGTGATATAACCACATTTTCTGTTTTCTTTCTATTTAGGGTAAGTCCTTTTTTCTGACTTTCATTCAGTTCTATATCTAATAATTTCTTTAGACTCTTATCATTTTGGCTGTATCATCCACATATGATAGATTGTTCATGTTGTAGCCTCCAGCTTGAATTCTTGGTTCATTCTTTTTATTTCTCTCATATTTTCACTGTACAGGGAGAAAAAAATCTGATGAGAGGATGTGACCTAGTCCTTGCTTTATTGGTTGATATTTGCCTCTTATATTTTCTACCCTGATGGCTGCTTCTTGATTCCACTACATGTTTTTTATTATTCTCAGATCTTTGCCATCAATATTTATATCCTCTTTCATGATTTTGTCATGTTTCACTTTGTTAAATGCTTTGGTGTAATCAGTGAAACATACAAATAAGTCTTTCTGTAATTCCAAAGTCCTCTCTGTCAGAGTTCTTAGTGCAAATATGGCATTATGTGTTCTTTTTTTTCCTTTACAGATCCAAATTGTTTGTATCCTCTTTCCATCTTTATTCTGTATTTAGTTCTCATAATAATTCTCAGTAGTGGTTTTGTGATATAACATGAAAGGATTATTGTTAGGTGCATATCTGTTGTTATAGATGTCAGTCAACAATTTTATCATATTTTTTTATTTATACATTATACTTCTATAATTAAAAATGTATTTTTATTCAGAAATGTGGTTCACAATCCATGTGACATAAACTGTGAATTGAACACACACACACAAAATTAATTTTAAAATCTTGGTTTTGCAAGTTACATTCATCAAATCTGGTCTCCTAATTTAAACTAGTAAAACAATTTAAATCATAAATTTGTAGTAAAATAAAAGTACAGCAAAGTTATTAGACATCAAATTCTTATACTTTGTTACTTGTTCTGTTGACCTTAACAAAGACCATCTTAGATTTTCCCCAACATGAGTGATGGAGTAAAGTCATCATCATCATCATCATCATCAGGTGGCATAGGTGGTCATACTCCTCCACATATCTCAGTCATTGACATTTCTGAGTAACTCAGTTGGTGATTTCTTTCTGTGCCACAATGTCAGGCCTTCTAACATCTGCTCCCTTGAGGGAATTTTTATGCCAAAAGTTATATATTACATTTTAATGAAAAGCATATCAAATTATTACCTTTATATTAACAAGCTAAGTATATCAGAAAAGAAAATAAAAGTTGTTTATGCTTTGAGCCCACTTATTGCTTGTTATCATCATTTATATTCATCATTTATGCCATTTTTGTGTCTCTGTTCATCCTCATGTATAAAGATGATAGCTGTCACACTCATATCCTGGTAGTGGGTATCTTTCTTCATGCATTTTCTCACTCTTAAAAGATAGCAGCATGCTTTGATTATTAGGTGTCTGAGTGGCGAAGTGGTTAGTGCTCTGGTTTCTCATGGTGAAGGTCAGGGGTTCAAATCCGGCCAGAGGCACCCCAGTCACCCAGCTGTAGAAATGGGTACCCGACTTCTTCTGGAGTTGAGGAAGGAAAGGCGGCCAGGCTGATACTGACCATATCACCATCTAGTGTACTGACAGGTCAAGGAAAATATGGGCACTAACACCATATCCCTATGTGTCTCTAGGGCATGACAGGATTACCTTTTTTTTTTTTTTTTTTAAATTATTGCTTTCCAAACTATGAAAGTAGTGAGCCCATAATTTGATTTTGTTTTCTCAACTAATCAGAGATTACGAAAAATATATTAAAGAGTTATGAAATTCCTTTTATGGAAACAAAGATTATTGTCTATTATAGATGACTTTGTCATCTGGGCTGACAAACTAAAACCAGTTAGGGCACAATTCTGCCAGCATGCTCCTTATAAAAAGACAGTTCTGTGGTTGGACATTGGCACAGTATTCTCCATGGTAGTTTGGCTTGCAAGAGCATACTGCATATAAGATCCACCCAGGAATTCTAGAAAGCCACTGTAGTCCTCTCTTCTTTCTAACATTGTCTTACAAGATCTCCATGGCTTGAGCCATCAAGAGCTTCAAGTTCTGTAACAAGATGATACACCAAAAATGTATGTATTTCTCAACACTTCATTTTTGACATAATTTTTATATTTCCTATCAGCCTAAGAAAAGAGACATTGTTTATCTATATATAATGTTTATTGAAGCAGGGGCATCCCATGTTTGTACTTTCCCATTTATATCAAATATGTAGGGAGAAATTATTGTGCAAACACTAACAGGTGCTACCATTGTACTAAATCATCATCAGTGATGATAACTTCTAACAGCTGAAGATTAAGATGGCTGGAACCAGTAGCAAGAATGAAAGACAGTCATAGCCCCAAACATTACACAGTATTGGTATCGTTCTGACAAACTTCAGCTGCAAGGTAGAAGACAGATACAGGGATATTTATGAGGCTTCCTTGGAGAACTACTTGAACAGGTGAAAAGTTTCAGGTATTTGGAACACATGATAACAGAGGATGGAAGTTGTGAAATGGATATTAACAGAGGAATAGGAATGGCAAAAACACCTTCAACAGAATGAGGAAGATCCTTATGTCAAAACAAATATCACAGCAGATGAGACTATGTATCACAAAATGTTACATATATTCTATATTCAGTATTACTGAACAGAAACTGAGGTCCTTGAAATATGGATATATAGAAGAATATGGGCGTATTCCATGGACAGAAAACAAAACAAAGAAATGCTAAATTAAAGAAGCAAAAACAGAAATCATTATGAAAATCATAAAAACAAGACAACTGAGATACTTCAAGATGCACTGTGGAAAATTCTAAAATGGCATGGCCTCCTTCATAAGATAGTCAGTGTCATCAAAACCCTCTATGCAGAGGATTACAATGGACCCTCGACACAGTGCTGGAGGACCTTGACTTTGTTGATGACATTTGTCTGTTATCAAGCAGCCACAAAGATGTGCAAGATAAAATAAACAAGCTAACTCAGAATGCAAGCAACATATTATTAAAGATCAACGTAGGAAAGACAAAGTTAATGAAGCAACAGAAATGTAGTCAGAGTAGTTGCAATTTAGTGGAGGAGGTCAACGAATTTGTTTATATATGGTAGAATAGCTATTAGTATAAGGGTCATTACCAGGTAAAATACAAATACCTGCAGTACTCCCCCCCCCCCCCCACACACACACACAGAAAGTAAAACAACGAAAGAATCTGTGGAAAAGAACAGACAGAACTACAAAAATAAGATTTTTAAGGGCATGCATCTCTCCCATCGCAACATATGTCTGTGAGACCTGGACACTTAACAAAACAACTGAGAAACACATAAATGCCTTTGGATGTAAATGCTACAGAAGAGTTCTTCAAATATCATGGCCACAGAAAATAACAAATATATCTATACTACAAGAACTTAATATTGAAGAAGGCTGGCTAGTAAAGAAGAGTAAAGAGAGAAAACTTAAATATTTTGGACACATTAAATGTCATGACAATCTAGAGAAAACCGTCTTGGAGGGGTACATAATGGGAAAAAGAAAGAGAGGAAGACCAAGGCGAAGATGGCTGCAAGACATCGTTGATGATCTGCAAATGAATGCATCAGCAGCAGGCTATCTTGCTCATAACTGAGAGGTCTACAGAAGTGCTGTTAGGGAGGCAAAGTTCTGCAAGGGACATGCAAATGAATGAATGACTTTCCCTCCCTTCCCCTGAGTGTCTTGTTTATAGCTCACTTGAATTTAGAAAAAAAAAAAATGCTTGTGATAAATGATTTCGAAGTTTTCGGTAACTTAGTTTGCTAGAGAAACTTGGTGCTCCACGAGATTTTTGTCCTGAAATAAAGAGCAAGCTTAAAATGAGTAGTGGAATTTATGCGACTGTTGATAGCATGGGAGAAAGTGAGAATCATGGGGGAATATTTAGGGGCTGCAGCAGAGATTATAAATCTAATTTTTGGGAGTAGGAGAGGATAGCTAGAGATAGCCAGAGCATGGGTTAGGTCAGAGCCAAGTTGATAGTTATGAATTAGTCAGTGTTTTGAGTTATTTCAGTTTTTTTGGGGGGAAATTGGAAGTGAGGTTGTATTCATTGTGAATTGTAAGCATGTAACTTTATTTTTTTTTTAACCATGGCTCTTTTTCCATATGGTGAAGTTGTTCTCTCGCAGAGAAGATCTTTCTGTCCTTGTGTTCTATGTTTCCTGCCTTGTGGCAGTGATGTTTATTCATCCTCACAATTTCACCCTTCATTCTATCCATTAATAAACTTGTCTTGTCTGATGTAAAACTATACCGCTGGGTTTGTTGAAACCCTGGCTGTTTGACAAGTTTTGTTTACGTTGGGAGACTGCCAAGTTCAGTTAAGTTGTTGTATCAATATTTTTCTGTGAAGTTGGGAGCCTGGGAGTCTTGTTGAATTTTATTAGTGTTTAGCAGAGGAAATTAGGTTGTCTTTTAGCACCAACAACAAGATTGGACACATATAAAGAAAAATTGTACTCCACAAGAAGACCAAGCATCCAGCATATAATACAGGTTTAGCTGGTGCTGTGTTTCCATGTCAGTACTCAGGCCTAGCGACATACTATTTTATATATCTTGGCAGTAGAGTAATAGAAAATGGAGGCAGCAAAGAGAACATCAATAGCAGATTTACTAGAGCAAACCAGGCTTTTGCAATGCTGCAGACTATATGGACATCTAAAAAACTAAGCATGAAGATGAAAATCAGAATATTTAAGAGTAATGTTCTAAGTGTACTACTTATGGAAGTGAATGCTGGAAAATCACCAAAACCATAGAAAACAAGCTGAATTTTTTTTTTCCAGACTAAATGTGTATGAAGAATTAGAAGAATATTTTGGCCAAACACCATAAGAAATAACATCTTGTTGGCAGAAATGCAGATGAAACATCACTAACAGCAATTATTGAGGAAAGACATTGGCAATGGTTGGGAAATGTGCTCTGAATGACTGACAATTCACTACTAAAAATAGCACTAAGATGGACACCATAGGGGAACAGAAGTAAGGGTAGACCAAAAGAGATGTGGAGAAGAACAGCAGAGAGGATGTTGAGCAAGAGGGCTCACCTGGACAAGAGCAGAAAAAAGCCAAAGGACAAGCATTTATGGAAAACCCTTGTGGAAGCCCCATGTGCCCTGGTTCAGAGTGAGAGAGATACTTCAGGCACATCATGAGGCATAATACTTTATTGAAGACCCTTCTACAGAGCAAGATTGAAGGGAAGAAAACAAGAGGACGACAACGATATAGATGTGTGGACAAACATCAAGAGATAGGCAGAAACCAGCTTGGCCGAGTGCAAGTAAGGCAAGAAACAGCAGAATGGAGAATAATTACAGACAACCTTCCGTGAGGAGATGGCGCGAGATAATGATTCTGTCAGTCATTTGCACGTCCCTTGCGGAACTTTGCCACCCTAACAGCTCTCCTGTAGGCCCTTTGGTTTTAACCAAAATGCCCTGCTGCTGATGCATCCATTTGCTGATTATCAACGATGTCTTGCTGCCAACTTCGCCTTGGTCTTCCTCTCTTTCTTTTTCCTGTTATGTACCAAGACAGTAGTCTCTAAATTATTATGACGTGTACAAACTATTTAAGCTTTCTCTGTTTAATCCTCTTTACTAGCCAGTCTTTTCAATATTAAGTTCTTGCTCACAACAGAGAGGCCTACAGGAGTGCTGGTAGTGAAGCAAAGTTCCACAAGAGACATGCAAATGAATGAATGATTAGTACGTGCCAATACATAGTTGTCTGCGCATGGGCAGGAAGTGAAATCATGAATCACGACATCCAGTCAATCTGCTAATCAACGAGGATTACTGTTGTAAACAAATATGGCTACGTTGAATGTCTGTAGTCGTTTGTTTTCAAAAGTCGATCGGTTTCAAGTTTCTATTCCAGGCCTTGAAAATTTTGTACATTCACTTGCATCAGAAATTGGTAAACACCTGAATTCAAGGACTACCGAATTCGGTAATGTAATATTTCATTTTTTAAAGCGTAATTTTCATGCAGTGTACCATGTCATAGCTGGCTAGTTGATTAGTTCAGCCGTTATTTTTAATGAAATGTTTTGAGAAAAATGAGAAATTACATAGAAACGTAACAGAAATAGAAATGATAACAGTTTGTAACAACTCACAAAATACGTTTTAAAAAGAAAGACATCATTCATATTAGGCAGAGTGAAATAAGAGGGGAAAAAAAAACATTTGAAAGCAATTCTTGCTTTGACTTTATGCGACGTTTGGTCAGAAATTATTGAAGGGGACTACCAATACGGTACCACAAATTAGACATCTTCTTCTTTAGTTTTCCGAGTCATTGCTTATTGCTGCAGATAAAGTTCGCCTCCATTCCTCTCTATTCCTAATCTTCTCTCTCCATTTGGTGACACCACAAATTAAACATAGACTTAAAAATTGAATCATATATAGTTTGTAGCCATGTAAGATAGTATTTCCATTCCGGTAAACTTAAAAATTGAATTTTAAATAAGATAGTTTTCCAGTTGCAGCAGTTTTGTCTTTCATATTTTATTTCATTGTGTTTCTTTATTCATTTGTCCATAGATATTATTTACTCTGGCCAGGTGTTGAAGCCAAACAAAAGTCTTTCCAGTTATTCCCTGCAACATCAGTCTACAGTCTATGTTGTACCAAAATTCTCCACAAGAAGTAATGAAGATGAATCTCATAAAATGGGTAGGACTCTCATTTCCTATTTCATAAAATAGAAACATATGTATATTTTGTTTTGACTGTTTTAGTACAACACAGATTCAGGCATTGTTTAGCAAAGTAAGGAAGCTTGCGCCCTGTAGCATGACTTCTTAACTGATGGTGTCTGTACTTTGGGGATATGGGAACCAAACAAATGGGGTACGGGATTCAGTTGCTGAGCAATTTTGAAAGACAAAAAAAAAAAAATTGGTCCGAGTTTTTTTTTTCAGCTGTTCTGATCTTCTTCTTCAGCTTTCCGAGCCATTAAGGCTCATTGCTGCATATAAAGTTCACTTGCATTCCTCTCTATTCCTAATCTTCTCTCTCAAATTGGTGACACCAATTTCTTTGATATCCTCTTCTGTGTTGCCTTTCCATCTCTGTCTTGGTCTGCCCCTTGGTCTTATGTCCCTCATCTCTTGTGCATACATCATTTTTGTTTGTCTGTTCTCTTCCATTCTTTCTACATGCCCCAACCAGAGTAGTCTGTTCATTTTCAAAATATTTATAATTCGTTGGGATTTAAATAAGCTGTTCAGTTCACTGTTTATTCTAGCTCTCCATTCTCCACTGTTAGTATCCTTTATCGGCCCAAAGATTCTTCTTAAGATCTTGTTCTCAAAGATCTGCAATTGTTGTTCATCATTCTTTGTTGTACTCCATGTTTCTGATCCATACATGACAGCTGGTCTTATTATAGTTTTGTAGATTGTTATTTTGGTATTTTTGGACAGGATTTTGGATTTTAACAGGTGTTGCAAAGCAGAGTATATTTTTTTCCCTATCTGTACTCTGATTTTAATTTCCTCATTTACTGTATTGCTTCTGTTGAAGGTTGTGCCTAGATATTTGTATGTTTCTGCTTTCATAATAATCATCTCACCAACATTTATGTAACCTGGATCATTCTGCCTCTGGTCTCTTGATATCTTCATATACTCTGTCTTATCTTGGATAATGGGCAAGCCTACTTTTAGTGCTACATCTCTCAGGTATATGTAGGTATTGATGACGTCTTGCATAGTTTCCCTTACCAGGTCGATGTCATCAGCGTATCCTTGTATTTTAGCTTGTTCTTCTGTACTGCTTTCTTCTTTCACTTTTCTGATTACCTTTTCTAGTACTAGGTTGAATAGTAATGGAGATAATTTGTCACCTTGTTTTAAACCAGTTCTTATAGAGAAGGGTTCTGACTTTCTTCCTTTGTATAAAGGTAAAAAAAAAAGGTAAAGGTAATCCTGTTTTGCCTTAGAGGTACATAGGGATATGGTGTTAGTGCCAATATTTTCCTTGACCTGTCAGCACACTAGAGGGTGATTTGGTCAGTATCATGCCTGGCTGCCTTTCCTTCCCCAACTCCAGAAGAAGTTGAGTACCCATTTCTACAGCTGGGTGACTGGGGTCCTCAGAATGGATTCGAACTCCTGACCTTCGCCATGAGAGACCAGTGCACAAACCACTTTGGCACTCAGACACCTTTATATATTACTAAATTGTGTGTATCCTCAATATATATTCTGGTCAGTTTGATTAATTTATTAGATATCTCAAATTCTTTCATAATTTTCCATAAGCTGCTACTATCTATGCTTTCATAGGCTTTATTGAAGTCAGTGAAGATATTATGTACTTCTTTTCCATATTCCCAGTACTTTTCTGCTCTTTGATGTAGATAAAATAGTTGGTCTATGGTTGATCTATTATTCCTAAAACCTGCTTGATAGTCTCCCAGTATGTTCTCGCTGTATGGTTTTAATCTATTTAAAAGTATAATAAATAGTATTTTGTAGCTTGTTTGTAGTAATGGTATCCTATTTAGTTTTCACACTTGCTCTTATCACCTTTTTTTGAATACTGGGATCAGTAATGATTCTCTCTGTTCACTAGGGAGTTTTTCTTCTCTCCATATTTGTTGTATTAGTGCATATATCTGTTCATGTAAATTTAGACCTCCTTCCTTAATCAGTTCTGCAGCAATTCCATCTGAACCAATTGCTTTGTTGTTTCATAGAAACATGGTACTGTAGATGACTTCTTTTAAGTCTGGTTCCTCTATTTCAGGTTCACAATTCTATATTTCTTCACATGGTAATGTGCCTATAGGCTCTTCACAGTTTACTGGTTTTTCAAAATATTCTTTCCATCTGGTAGAGATTTTCTCTTCATTATTTATCATGTTTCCATTACTATCCTTCAAGCTCTGCAGAGGATGTTTATACCCTTGCATTACTGTTTGCAGTTCTTTACAGAATTCCTTGCGTTTTTTTATTCTGATGGCATGTCTGTGTCTCGCTTACCATGTCTTTCATATATTGTCATTTTTGTTGACGAATAACTTTTTGAGTTTCTTTACATTGTGTGTGGTACTTCTCCTCATTTGTTTTGTTGCTCGTGTCATTCAACCATATGTGTCTTGCTGTTCTATTCTTTATGACTGCCTCTCTGCAGACTTCATCGAACCAATTCTTTTTTTAGTTATGGTCTTGACTTCCAGGCATTCTTCCGCTGTGTTCTTTATAATGATTTTTACATCTTCCCATCTGTCATCAATGCTTTTATTTTCTACATTCCCTCTTGTGCTTATCTTATGGTTTAGCTCTTTTCTGCGAACGAAGAAGAAGAAGAAACTCTTTTCTGAATTTTTCTTTAGTGTCTTCTCTTTACAAAGCATCTCTGTTTATTAAAAAGGTAACGGTAAAGGTAATCCTGTCATGCCTTGGAGGCACATAGGGATATGGTGTTAGTGCCCATATTTTCCTTGACCTATCAGCACACTAGAGGGTGATTTGGTCAGTATCACGCCTGGCTGCCTTTCCTTCCCCAACTCCAGAAGAAGTCGGGTACCCATTTCTACAGCTGGGTGACTGGGGTGTTTATTACTGAACTTTTATTTAATTTACTATAAAAATTTTTCTTCAATCTGAATTTTAATTTATCTCCAACAAGATAATGGTCTGTGCTGCATTCAGTCCCTCTGTAACTTCTGATCTGAAGAATGTTTGTTGTGTGCTTAGTATCAATTAAAATGTGGTCTGTCTGGTTGCATGTTAGATTATCGGGGAATTTCCATGTTTGTTCCTAGCTAACCTAAAATACAATTAAGCTGTTGATGCATTTTGAAGTTGTACTGGTAAAATTAGGACTAGTGATAATGATAGTGATTTCAACAAACTCGTGAAGTGGATATAGGGACATAATGGGCAACCCATATAGGGGTCTGTAGCTGTAAAAAAGATTAAGAGTGTGGCCATAATTTACATCTGTCGGTAATGGATATTTGTGTGGATATTTATATATTATATAATACATTATATATATCCATATAAAGCAAAATGATATTGATTAGTGAAGAAAAGTTACTTTCGGGTATGTCATGTAGTAAATGACAGGAATATTTTTTCAGTTATTGTGACTCGGGGCCAAAGTGGATGAGAAAAAAATACAGTGCTGGGCAAATGTACTTTGAACCATAAAATTGGAATATTTGATCATTCATGTTACGTTCAGATTTAGATGGCTGTGAGATAAAGTGCAAGGAAACACTTGGGACATGAGGCAAGACAGAGAAAGTGAAGAAAGGAGGCAATATGAGAATGTAAATAATATCACCATGTTATAAAAAAAGATTTTTAAAAACCATCATTTAACTGAAACTGTACTAATAAATAAAAATAATAACTCAAAATAATGGTACTTTTCATCTCTAGAACGCTGTTTTGAGGATGGTAAGTGATAGCCGTTGTCCTTCCGTGCCTTTCATTGTTGAAGGGACGAATAGATTTATTTACAGAGCTTGATGATTTGCTTCATATAATTAAGGATATTTAAGGATATTTTTTTTATAGCCTCCACTTCTTGCATGGGTGGCAATGCTGCAGTTCTGTTTTCAGTGGCATGCCATCTAGCAGTGTTTGTATAACATGGCCAAACCATTTGATTTGTTGTTTCTAGATGTAGTATAATACCAGTGTTTCTCTAACCCTTACCCTGATGATGCCATTTCTAATTTTGTTGCCTCTTGTCAATTTAATATTCTCCTTAAAAATCTTATTTCTGTCACGATGATTTTCCTTTCATTCTTATCTGTTAGTGTCCATGTTTATATGAAATTTGGTGGGCACACAAAATAAAAAAGAATTATTTTTAGTTCTCAACTATTCTCTGGCAGATATCTCAATTTGAATCTTTTTCTTTTTTTTTTCAGATGGATCTGCAGATCTTCCACCAACTGCAAATAAAAATGATGTCATCGTAGCAATACAGTCAGCTCTACTTGTCGATGACTACAGAAGAATAGTGAGTACTTTTTGATGACTACAGAAGAATAGTGAGTGATTCTTGATGACTACAGAAAAATAGCGAATACTAGTTGATGACTACAGGAGAACAGTGAGTACTTGTTGATGACTACAGAAAAATAATGAGTGCTAGTTGATGACTATAGGAGAACAGAGAGTACTAATTGATGACTACAGAAGAATAGTGAGTGCTAGTTGATGACTACAGATGAATAGTGAGTATTAGTTGATGGTTGATGATTACAGGAGAACAGTGAATACTAGTTGATGATTACAGGAGAACAATAAGTACTAGATGATGACTGCAGGAGAATAATGATTACTAGTTGATGACTGCAGGAGAACACATACTAGTTGATGGCTACAGAAGAATAGTGAGTACTAGTTGATGATTACTGGAGAACATTGTGTACTAGTTGGTGACTACAGAACAATAATGAGTACTAGTTGGTGACTACAGAACAATAGTGATTACTAGTTGATGACTACAGGAAAACAGTGAGTACTAGTTGATGACTGTAGGAGAACAGTGAGTACTAGTTGATTACTACAGGAGAACAATGAGTACTGGTTGATGACTACAGAAGAACAGTGAGTACTGTTGATGACTACAGAAGAATAGTGAGTACTTGTTGATGACTATAGAAGAATAGTGAGTACTAGTTGATGACTACAGGAGAAAAATGAGTGCTAGTTGATGACTACAGAAGAATAGTGAGTACTTGATGACTACAGAAGAACAGTGAGTGCTTGTTAATGACTACAGAAGAATAATGAGGGAAAATAACTTTTTTTTCTCTCTTACATATTAAATAACAGTTTCTAGTAGTATTCTTTTAGAGATGGCTTCCCAAGTAAAATCCAAATCTGATACTAGCGTAAACATTTATTGTCATCATCATCATCAGATGCCGTGCCGACCGCCATTGTCTATTATGGTTCTCCAGAGTACACAATCTTTCATCAGCTCAGTTGGTGATCTCCTCTCACACCATCCTGTCAGACTGTCCAGTATCAATTCTCTTGGTCTTTCTCTTGACCTTCTTCCCTCTATTTTTCCTGTTATAATATTTTCATTGCCCCCTCTTCTCATTGCATGTCCTATGAAAGTACATTGTCTCTCCCTTATTTTTTTGACAAGATTTTTTTTGTATATTCCACTCTTCTGAAACTTTCTCCATTAGTTTTGTTTGCTGTCCAGGGGATTCGCAACATTCTTCTAATAAACCACATTTCTGCTGCTTCCAATGACTTTTGTGCAAACCTGCCTATTGTCCATGATTTACTTCCATATAACAAGATAGGTTCAATATAGCATGTTAGGACTCATTTTCTAACATTCATTTATAAGGATGTGTTGCATATGTTTCTCATTCTCTGAAACGCAGTCTTTACTTGGCCTATTCTGTTCTGCATTTCCCATCTGAAGTTATTACTGCTCCAAGGTATTTGAATTTCTGCACATGCTTTAGAATAGTTCCGTTTAATTTTATACTGCCTGTTGGTGGATTCTGTTTCTTAGTTATAACCAGTTTCTGCCTTTTTAATGTTCAAAGTAAGGCTTTTGTATTCATTTTCTTTGGTAACTTTATCCAAGAGATTTTGCAAGTTTTGTTGGTTCTCAGCTATCAATACTGTGTCATTAGCATACTGAAGGTTGTTAATATCATATTCTCCTACTTTTCTATACCTGGTTCTGTAATGATCATATTTAGAATATTCTTGCTATACAGAGAAAAAATATCTTGAGATAGTACATGCCCCTGTCGCACTCCTTGTTTTATTAGTTGATATTTTCCAGTTTTATTTATGCCAGATTAAAAAGGAGGATAGTTGGATCATAATTTAACAAGTGAAATAAGACAGATGTAGTTATAATATATATATATATATAGAGAGAGAGAGAGAGATATTAAAAGGCAGAAACCATTAATACTGAACTTCATAGACTTTAAAAAGGCATTTGATAGCATACACAGAGATTCATTATGGAGAATTTTAAGTCTATATATGGGATACCATCTAAAACTGTCAGCATCATTAAGGACTTCTACAGTGGATATGTTTGTGCAGTCAAGACAGAAAAAGGGATGAGTGAATGGTTCCAGATTGAAACAGGTGTGAAACGAGGATGTAAACTGTCTCCTTTGCTTTTTGGAATTACAATAGACTTCATAATGAAAAAACGCTGCACAGGTAACACAGGTATTGACTGGGTACATGAGGCCCAACTAGAAGATCTTGATTTTGCTGATGACATAATTCTTACCAGTAACAATGTGAATTCCATGCAAGAAAAAACAGATAGCCTATCTTCACTGGCTAGCAAAAGTAGGACTTGAAATTAACAAGGACAAAACAAAAATAATGAAATTTTGAAACCAAATGATATTTGTGTCATATGATACACACATCATTTGGTTCCCATATTTAGTTTGCTCATGTACGCCCATACACACTCCTCTCCACCCCCAAGCCACTACCACCCATTACCACCACTCCACCCCATACCAAATTTCTTGAGGCTGAGTTGACCCCGATGTAAGCTGGTCTGAGAAGAAATTATGCCTCAGTTGGGAATCAAACCCATGACCTTGTGGTCATCAGTCAAGTGCACTGGCCACTATGCCACCATGGTACCAATTCTTCTGATTACAGTAGTAGTATTTGCAGCATTGGTATTTGTGATGATGTAATATGTTATGGCAGTGTTTCATTGTTTGGACATTTCATAACTGAATTCCAGGTTGAAGGAATGCTAAATGATCCTGAGACTATTGAGAACATTATAGCAACCACTCCAGGACTTGATAAAGACCCTTCAGTTTTAGGTAATTGGCTGCCACATCAGTGGAAAATTAATTATCCTATTAAGCACTGAATACTTGAATTAAAAAAAATATAGACTTGGGTGTTAGTCATTCATGATAGAATTTTAAAAAATTGTTCTGTATATTTTGTGTACATAGTTTTACTTAAATTTCAGAAAAATAAAGAGTGAAAAATAAATGAGCTGGGAGGTATTGTGATCATTCATAGTTTTGGTAAACTGTGTCAAGAAGTAACGGCATACATGAGTGACTGTGAAATAGTTTAGAAAAATGTTAGAATACCTCAGCTGATATTGACAGCTTAAATGGAAACATATGAGAATGCAAGCATTGAAAATAGAAGGTAGTAAAAAAAATATTTTACTAAAAAATTTATTTGCTGAACTGCAGTTGTGAGAAATAAATTGGTCAGTTTTTCATTGTCAGTGACCAAATTTTAAATAATGCGAACAGTGAAAGAATTGAAGCTTGGCTTTTTTTAATTTTCTATTTAGATTTCAGATTATTTTTTAAAAAAAACTATGGTTAAAACTGACAATTGAAAAAATGGTAAATGGTAGCATATTATAAGGAACAGAAAAAAAAAAAAATTTGAAATACATTCTTATGTGTGGAAAAAATTTAATAGGTAACTTTATGTGTAATGGGACATTTATGAGGAAGTTTTCCCGGGAGCAAAGGTGACAGTGTTGGAGGGATAATTTGATTATCATGGCTGATGAATCAGAAATACAAGAAACTTCATAATTCTTCAGATAGCACCGTGATGCAGTCCACTGAGAAGATGCTGTCTAGGGTCTGCTCTAGACCTTCAAGTCAGTCATTTTAATTCACTATTCATCAGATATAGTGCATGAACTTCAGCATTATCATGGCATCAGCTGAAAAGAGTAGTTGCGACATCATGGAGTTCAGAAGAGGAACAAGAAGTTGCGCAGAATTTGAGTGGGTTGTTTTTTTCTGCTACTAAATTTCTTTTGCTATTGTTTAATATATGCTTTTCTCACATGATATCTATTTTCTTTTTAACCATGATCATTTCCAGCCATGCTACAAGATCCAGAACTACTGGCTGTGCTTGCTCACCCTAATAACATGGACAGGTTGGTGTTGATACAAGTAACTCTTGTGTTCAGATTAAGACCCAGATCTTATCTGGCACAGTATGATCATGAGGGGGAATTTAGGAAGAAGAATAAAAGAGATATGTAATCAGAAGCTTGTAATGAAAATAGATGGGAGTATGGTACAATCAATCAAGTGCCGTGCCATAGGTGATCATTTCTCTCCACAGCTCCCTGTCTTTAGACTTGATTATGAGATCTGCTGATGACTTTCTTCCTAGCCACACTGACAGCCCATCCAGTAACTTCTGTCTCTGTCTCTTCTTCCCTCAATTTTTCCAACTGTCACAATATGTTCCAGTTTTCCTCTTCTCAGAAAATGTCCTACAAATCTCGCTTGTCTGCCTCTGATCTTTGCTGTAATTTGCCTTTTAACTCCAGCCTCTCTTAAGACTTCTTTTTTGGTTTTCTTAGCTGCCCATGGTACCTTCAACATACTTCCTATGAACCACATTTCCATGGCCTCCATTTTACTCTTGTATTCATGGACCATGCTTCACATCCATAAAACAAAATTGGCTCGATGTAACATTTAAGTACTTGGAATCTTGTTTCCATTGATATGGATCTGTTGCACAAGATGTTTCTCATTTTCTGGAATGCTGACTTGGCCTGATTACGTCTGCTTTTTATTTCATTGTGACATTTCCCCTCAGCTGTTATAATTGTTCCTAAGTGCTTGAATCTATCAACTTTTTTCAGTTCTGTGCCATCAATGGTAATGCTACATTTTGGCGGTATTCTTTTTTTTTTCGAGATGATCATCACTTCAGTCTTCTTTTTATTCAGACTGAGGCATTTACTTTTACTTTCACGAACCACGATGTCCAGAAGAGCCCGTAGTCCCCTTCACTTTTAGCAATCAGAACTGTGGCGTCTGCATATCTTAAGTTGTTAAGGTTGCACCCGCCAATTGATATTCCTGGCAAGCTTTCTATATTTCTCATTGTTTTCACTGTATAAGGAGAACAGGTCAGAAGATAGAACACAAGGATGTGTTCTATCTTCAGTTTCCTATGTGTAACTATGTGTTCTATCTCCTGTGTATGGTACAGTTTTACAAAAAAAGAAAATATGAGGAAAGTGGGCAAGAATGGCAGAAAGTAAGATAAGTACATATAAATGAAGGACACACAACAGTCATATATTTCAGCAAAAGCCTTTTTTTCAAGGATCACATACAAAAACAACACAAAAGATAAAAAAACATGACACATGTATGAAAAGTATATAGACTTAGACTTTGGACTCCTTGTAAGAAAGCCTGGCAAAAATGACATGTACTCACCTTGCTTTCTGCCATTCTTGTTTCTGCCCACTTTCCTCACTCTATCTTTTTGTAAAACTGTATCATTCCCCCCATCTATTTTCATTACTAGAACCAGTTTTACCACAGTTGTCATTTCTTTTATGTCTCAGAAGCTTGTATAATCTTTTGAGACCATACTGTTGCTTTACCAGTAGGGTGCATGCAGAGCAGTATGCCGCATCGCTGTTTTAGCTTTAGTGACTCCTTCCATCATTCACAGGGCTAAGATTACTATTTTAAGAAAATTAGGTAAATCATAATTTGATACTCTTTATTTTTTTCTAATTATGTGAATTTGTGCAAGAAAATGTACTTTACAAATGTATCAGCCATACAAATTTTTCTTACAAAAAGGCATTTACTTGAAAAACTTTAGGAATTCAATAAGAATTAAACTGAATGTTTCAGAAAGTTGCTGAAAATGGTCTTGATATAACATTTGATGATGAGAGAGGTGAAGATGATTAAGTTGGTGAGTCTCAAAGTGAATTCTTGTTTATACCACATCAAGGATTATTCACCAACATGAGGTTTATATGATTTTTGAAAATAATTTATGTTTGTTTCACAAACTTGATTACTTGTCATAAAATGTGTGATTGTTTGTTCAGGATTCTCCATAAGAAATCTCATTATATTGCGTTTCTGGTAATAATTGCCATGACATCTTGAAGATCAGTATATATTACACTGACACTGATGATCGGAGGCACTTGTTAACATTCCTGTTTTGTCACCCTACGCCAATAGTTTGATGCAGCTCCATCCATCTTTTGCACAAGCGGCTATCACCATTGCCTCTGCAGTGAATGAAGAAGGAGCAAAGACAAGTCAAAAAGCTGGAGCAGGTAAGTATGATGAGAAAAACACTGTAAGTGGTGTATTAACATTAGATATAAGTGGATGTTGATTTATAGGGAATAGCAGGATAAAACCTTGAACAAATCAAATGGCTCTTTTGGTGACCACATGAAGGCAACATTTTCATCATGCAAAAGGCATTGCAGACAGTCACCTGCTTGATGAAGTTCCAGACTTTGAGTAGTAAAAAGATAAATCTTAACAGACAGGCAGATGCATATATATATATATATATAAAAAAAAAGATGAGATGAAGATATCCTTACAACAGTTCCTCTGAGACAAAGACCCACATGAAATTGTACAACAGATCAAACAATTAGGGGAACTCTGTTACATTTTGAGTCTAAGCATATTATCCTAGGGAAACATGGCTATTAGTTTCTTTGCTTTTATCAGTGATTGTGTTAACCTGCAGTTACTGGTAAATTATCAGTTGAGAAACTGAAACAATTTTACATTAAAAAAATAAAATATAAGGAACCGAATGTTGTATTGATAAAACTGGTGTTTCAAAAAGTACTTCAGACAAGGTGAAAGATTGGTACATTTGTACATGTTTCAAAAATTCCTGCTGTTATCACTGTTATATGAGTTAAAAAACTGATCAAGAACTAGCAAGGCAGATTACTTTAGATTTGTTACAGAGAACATGTATTTTCTTTGTGCTTCATCAAGAAATAGTTACAAAAAATTATTAGAGAACTGAAGTCTTTACTTAATTTCTGTCAGGTTTTGCGTGTATTTATGTTTTCAGGAAATGTGACGTATTCCATGGATCGGATGTCTGATGATGATGATGACACTGATGAAGTGGCACAGGTAAGAGACTGTACTTTGGTTCACAAGGGAGGAAACTGAAAATGAGATACACGGCTGTGAATATATAGTACTGGTGTTTAAATGGAACTTGCAGTTTGGCTCTGCATTGGAGGCCTTCACTTTTCATTTGTAAAAATGACATTTGTTTAAAAATAAATAGTCTCAGAAAAATGATAATGTTGGGACTGTGAGTGTGGCATTCTGGCATACACGGTACATGCAGCAGTTAATGCATGCAAGGGAAATAAGATATTTAAAACTTATTTTCAGTGCCCAGGTTGACAGTGAGTGAACAGAAAAGATAAAAAAAACTTATTTAAAGTTGCATACAGTGTTCATTGCCAGTGTACATTTTGTTTAATCTGTAAACAGCTCAGCAGATCACGGGGGAATATTAGTGGTCCAAACATTACAGCATCTCAGCTGGCAGCAGCCCTACAAGCTGCCACCACTTCTGGCAGAATGAGCGTGGCTCGTCCTTCTACTTCTCAAGAGGTATGAGTTATCAGTTTTGTCTGTGTGCCTCTTTGTGTCATTTAATCTTGTAACATCATGAGCATAAATTATAGCAACAAAATTGTTTGGGTGGAGTTTTGTGTAGCTTTACGTCCTTAATAATCAACCCTTCCTCTCCAGACTGTCTGAAAACAAAATGAGAAGTCATTTCAGTTATCCTTGTGGCAAAGTGGTTAGCGCAATGGTCTCTCATGGCGAAGGTCGCGGGTTCAAATCCGGCTGCAGACACCCCGGTCACCCAGCTGTAGAAATGGGTACTTGACTTCTTCTGGAGTTGGGGAAAGGAAAGGTGGCCAGGTGTGATACTGACCATATCACCCTCTAGTGTGCTGACAGGTCAAGGAAAATATGGGGCACTAACACTATATACCTACATGCCTCTAAGGCATGACAGGATTACCCTTACCTTATGTTACTATGTGTTGTGATTGAAGTCATTTTGATTATCTCTGTGTTATGACTAAAGTCATTTTAGTTATCTCTTTGTTACGCTGATGCCATTTTGGTTACCTCTGTGCTATGCTGCTTTTTTGACTGAAGCCATTTTGGTTATCTTTATGTTACGCTGTGTTGTGACTGTCAGTTTATCTAATCAGTGGCTCCAAAATATGTTCCTAAATTGTGTCAGTGTTTTCTGAATGCATGTTATGTAATGCTAGATCTGTAGTTTGTCTGACCTTATTGGTACTGTATCAGACTCATATCAGTCAAACCAGTAGCCAGACTGATCAGTAACCATAAACTTACTCAAACCAGTAGCCAGACTGATCAGTAACCATAAACTTACTATGTTGGTTTTCTTATCACAAGTTGTATTCTGTACAACAGCTTGCACAATTTTTTTTTGTTCTTGAACACAAAGTTTAGACTGATCCACAAGTGTGAAAAAAAAAAAAGTGAAGATGCACAGATCAAGAAAATTATATGGTAAGATTATACTGATTGTGAAGAAGAGATTACTTTGTTCAGCATTTTTAATGACCTGTTAGAGCAGAACAACATGATAAAGACAACTTTTAATGTTACATCTTTTGTTACAGGGCCCGGTAGCATCCAGCAGTGGAACCATAACTAGTGACTTCTTCCAACAGGCCATGGCGCATGCTCAGAGTGCTTCATCAGATGTAAGTTATACTTTGAGAATGTTGAAAGCAAAAATATATGCACACTCACTCTTTGTCTTTTGTTTTCTTAATTTTGATGTTTTTAGTTTTCTCTGATCTAGCCCTGTTTGTTGTTTTTCTTATATATAACACATTTTACAGTGGTGGAAATTGATCAAATCTTATCTTTCTTCCAGTAAAACCATTACATGTGGTCACTTGTAAAACTTGAAACATCTCGGAGATTTTTGTGGTGTGTTTGGCATTTTGCGTAATGTGTAATTAGTTTTAATGATGATATAAGGTGCGGAAGTTTATAAATAGTTCAGTTGTTTGAAATTTTTCAATTGTAAATGCCCATGCTATTGTGTGTTTTGCAGTGGTTATCATGACATTGTGAATAGTCGACAAATCCTGAGTGTTCCCACAAACACAAGAAAAACTTCCATTTTCTGTTCAGATTGTTGTCTGATTCTGATTTGAAAGTGCAAAATGAATATAATGAAAAGTGCTTGAAAAAAGTGCTAAAGAATTGCTTTAGTTACAGAATGAAAAAAAATTGAATATGGAGATTATTGGGCAAAATAAGAAGTCACAGAAAAAAAAGCTAGTTAAAACAGATTTGGACAGCTTGACTGGTGGCACTGAAAGAATCAACAATGGATTTTTATATAAGACAAGAAAAGTTATAATCCAGTTAAGCACAAGATCGTATTTACAGACTAGTTGAATGTTTATTGTTACAGAATTTTGCCATAGCTGATGTGACAGAAGATCATATAGTATGTGTCATATTGGATGGGGATTGCGCTTCAGGATTAGCTTCTTTGTTTATTTGGTTTGTTTTTTTTTTGTATTTAGAAAACATCACTTCAGAGAATATTTCCATACATACCAGACTGGCCAAGCTACAAAAGTGTACAATCCTGTAGGCTGAAAGCACAACCTTGTAATGGAATAAACCAGATGTTCTTAACCTAGGATATCCATACCCCTTGGGACTATGGAAACCAAATAATGGGAGTATGGGACTCCATCTCTGAATAGTTTTGATATCTGAAAAGCTGTTGCTAGACTGGAATTTTTTTCAGCCGACACATTCCTAGTTGTCGCAATGTGTAAAGTAAAATAAGCTACTGACATCTTTTAAAGCCACATTGGTACTTAATAATAGAACTGGTGATGATGATTTCAACAGTCTAACAAAGAAGGTACAGAGACATATTTGGCTATCTGTTAGGTATCTGTAATCCCAGAAAGGCTGAGAATCCCTGGAATAGAGCATAGGCCAACACTGATTTGCTGTCTTTGTTATCTTCATTTATAATGCATGGAATACACAGTGCAAATGATATAATAAAAGGTAGGAGCAGTCTTCAGTTCCTGGACCAACTAACAGTGTGACAGTATATTGGTAACGGGTAACAGTATGATCATAAATACCTCATATCACTCTCTCTCTCTCCTCCCATTAGTGCCCAAGACACATGGGGCTGCTGATAGCAAGAAATTTCCACTTCTGTCAGTTATTCACTATCTCCTTGTCTGTCTCCCATATCAGTCCTTTGTTTACCAGAATTTTTTTCTGCTGTACATCTCTATGTCTCTTTGGGTTGTCCCATGTCTCCTTTACCCAGTGGAGTTCACATCAAAGCTGTTCATAGTAAAGATTCGTCTGTCATTCTCATAATGTGGCCAATCCATTACCACCACCTTCTCCTTTCAGTCACTTGAAACAGTGTTATGTTATCTCTTAACATGAGGCGAGGTCATCACTTATGGTATTTGGCCAAAACACTTTTTCATCATCTAATCAATGGCAAGGATGGACATTGTTGGTGACAGAATACATCCTTGTTTCACCTCAAAGGGGTCTCCTATTTTACTTTAATAATAAAACTAGTGATGTAGTCCAACTGTATGATTGATGTAACAAAACTGTCAACAGTTTAGAAAAAGGCACCACTTGCAGAGTGTTATTGTTATGTGTTTATGTTTCAGGCAGCATTGCAGCAGCTCAGAGAAATGGGTATCACTGATGAGAATGTTGCTCGACAAGCCTTGCTGGCTACAGGTGGTGACATCCAGGCAGCCATTGATCTCATCTTTGGGGATGGATTTAATATGTAATGACAGACGTGTCTTATCTCATATAATGCATATAAATTTAACAGTTTAAGAAGCACCAGTCCAGTTTGTAAAATTTTTCGCTTGGTGCAATCTTGTGGCAGGTGTTGGCATAATTTTGTCCTTGCCACACA
This sequence comes from Achatina immaculata, assembly GCA_009760885.1. Classification (NCBI taxonomy): domain Eukaryota; kingdom Metazoa; phylum Mollusca; class Gastropoda; order Stylommatophora; family Achatinidae; genus Lissachatina; species Lissachatina immaculata. The sequence goes on from CM019691.1 coordinate 108,441,274, forward strand.
CATGTTATCTCCAATAACTGTCATGATTTTCTTCAGCAGATGATATCCTATCCCTTCACATGGTGTGTGAAACAGTCACTTTTCTTTTGAATTGAAGTGATAGCAAGCAGTCATGATCATTGTAAGAGTATACAAGTATCGGTTTCATTGGTGCTATCGAGCAAACACGTTGTGAACATTTGAGTCTTATGTAATAAGACTTATGTAAGCTTTTTTTTTTTTTTTACAACCAGTGACAGTAAATCCCCATTGTGTGGCAGCCACAAAAAGTAAATAATGTTATGAAAGAACTGAAAAAAAAGTTTATATTGAGTGTGAATAGCAAAAAATAGAAAGAAGGTGGATGGACAGAAATGTGTGGACCTATTTTTTAAGGTGTGCGAATAGGAAAAAATAGAAGATGGATGGATTAAAATGTCTGGAGATTGGTCTGTGTTTTCAAGTGAGTTTAATGTATTAGTGAATTTGAATCTTTACTGCCATTTCCATCCAGTACTGGAGCTGAACCAGGAACTTGACTATTTTATTTTTAGCATGAATTCTTCATTGAGAAGTATTTTCAGTGCTTCTAGAGCACTGATTTCACTAGGTTTTCTTCATACTTGCACTCTGATACCAATAACATTTTGGTACCTAACACTTGTGCCAGAAAGTGCAGTCAGCTGACCTGAAAGTGGATATCTCATCTCTTGAATCTAAAGCAGAGTTGAAAAGCTTCATTGAAAATGAACGTTCCATGGCATCAAGGTATTTATAGGGGGAGAGAGGGTTAGAGGTTAGCTCTCAGCATTGTTGCTACACTAGAGCATGATGTAATCAGTGTAACTCCTGGTTGCTTTTAATGCTTCAGGAGGGAGTTGCCCATTGTTACAGCTGGACTGACTTGGGCAGCTCTGGGCCAGAAATATACCATCAATCATGCCACAAGAGTACTGACCTTCAGGAATTGACTGCAGTGGGATTTAATCCCATGTTCTGAAATTCATTGCTCTCATGATTTCTGTATCACATATTACCTATGTAGTGAAAACTTAAATACCATTTTACATGTAAGAAGATAACAGTTTGTTCATTTTTAGCCTGTACAAACTCATGCACACAGAGTTAAATATTAAGATTTATGAACATAATAAAACATTTGAATAGGAAAAATGAACTCTTATTATTTGTTCATTATAATGTTTAATTAAAAAAACATGTTTTTATGTATTGTTATATGTAAATGTGTTTTATAACTAAATGTATTGTTATATGTAAATGTGTTTTATATTTGTAACTAAATTCTGCTGTTAAAAATTTTTGGTAACCTTGCATACATTTCTGTCCAAGTATGTCAAAACCAGAATTCAGTGCACAAGCCTGCATCTTTTGCTGTTCTTTTTTTTTTTTTTTAAAATGACTCTTTTATCCTGCCTGTCTTTCTTCTCTTCAGCCTCTCACATGCAGATATGCAAAAACAAAGTCCCATTGCCACAGAGGCCAAAATGCACATGGAGGTATATGACTAATTCCTCATAATGAATGTTAGTATATACCAAAAGATGAACTAAAGATTCTCCATTCTGGGAATGTTTATAAATACATTCTGAACTTTCTGTAACTGTAATCAGAGACTGGCAACCTTGCACTCTGGGCATTCCCATGCGTGTTCCTCTTTCTGTTCCAACACCCACTGAAGTGTGCGCCTGCTGATGGAGTCGGTCACATACTGGTTGTGGGTAATATTCACTAAACCACTTCTTTCGGAAAAATGTCTCCCTCAATCTGACCATCCTCCTGATGTGATTGTCATCACTGAATCTGATGACATCCTCCATACCTAGCCTATCCAAGGTTGCTTCTGCAGTCTTATCCTTGTCTATTCTTAGGGTACCCTGAATTGATGTCAGATTGCCTGCCAGCTTGTCCGCTTTATCATTGCCTATGACTCAGGCAGTATATCCATGTCAGTGAACTTTCAGTGTCATATAATAAACATAAATGAATAGTTCTTCAAATTTTTAACTATATAGCACATGATGTTGTATCAAAAGGATATCACCATCTTTTAGTCAGTTCGCACTGTCCTCATAGTTGTGAGATTCATTGGGATTGAACAGGCCTCTTCATATATGTAGTTGACCAAGAACATAAGTAGACAACATTCAGTCTCCCACCAGGTTCTGCTACATATGAATGAAGCAGACTGGATCCTTTGTGATATCGCCAGACAGTAGCAAATCAGTACAGACTAAACAACCATCAAAGTCCTTCAACAAACCTTCAAACAAACCAACCCAGAATCTCAGGTTAATGAAAGTATAGATAATTTATCTCTGAGGTTAGCATACATCCTATGATTTACTAACACTTCTGGATATAACTGAGACAACTATATACAGGCTGACACATGAAAAAGCCGCCCATACACACAGACAGACGAAGAGAGGTGGATGGCTTTAATAGAAAAATAATGATGTATCACTTGCTCAGAACATTTAGCAATGCCTATCTTTTTATATGTATAGTGCAACTGGAAATTTCCTGTATATAGCATACAAGAAGTGCGAGGTAAAGTATTCAAGGGGGCAGCATCCAAAAAAGTCTGGAAACTGCTGGCCTAGATTAACTCTCTTGCTCTTGAATGATTTTCCACTTCATGGCAGAATAAGTTTTGTTGAGAGGTTCTGGTAGGAACTCCTTCAGATCATCAGAGGAAGTACCCCCCTCAGACAAGTGCTTTGGCCCTATTACACTCCTGACACTCTAAGGGGGGTGGGCCCCTCTGGGTCATGACTCCAAGAGTTCTTGTGAGACTTTTTTTTTTGTCCCGGCATTGAACCCAATCCACCAACATGCAGTATAAAATTAAATGGAACTATTCTAAAGCAGGTGCAGAAATTAAAATACCTTGGAGCAGTAATAACTTCAGATGGGAAATGCAGAACGGAAATTAGGAACAGAATAGGCCAAGCAAAGACTGAATTTCAGAGAATGAGAAACATATTAACCAACACATCCTTATCAATGAATGTTAGAAAACGAGTCCTAAAATGCTATATTGAACCTATCTTGTTCTATGGAAGTGAATCATAGACAATAGGCAAGTCTGCACAAAAATCACTGGAAGCAGCAGAAATGTGGTTTATTAGAAGAATGTTGCGAATCCCCTGGACAGCAAAAATAACTAATGAAGAATTTATGAGAAGAGCTGAAGAGACAAAAAACCTTGTCAAAAAGATAAGAGAGAGACAATGTACTTTCATAGGACATGCAACGAGAAGAGGGGGCATTGAAATATTATAACAGGAAAAATAGAAGGAAGAAGATCAAGAGGAAGACCAAGAAAAATGATACTGGACAGTCTGACGGGATGATGTGAGAGGAGATCACCAACTGAGGTGATGGCCTGCATGAAGGATCGTGTACTCTGGAGAAGTATAATAGCCAACGCCAGTCAGCACGGCACCTGATGATGATGATTGAACCCATGATCCTCTAGCTGGCACTGCACTTTGAAGTGCGTCTTTTGGCGTTTTAGCTACTGAGTACTGGTACTGGTTATGACAAATGAAATTATTTATGTTCTCAATGTTTCACATACTCCACAACCAGTATGAAGCCTTTTCTGCTGTTTCTGAAAGGCTCTTCAATGCCCTTGCTCTTGCTTGTCCCTTTATGCCCAGTTGCTTACATAGGTCATATGCTGATGTTGCTACAAATCCTCTTGCTTCCACTTCTACAGCTATAACTTTTGCCCTGACTCCTGCCCCCTGCCTCAGTTGCTTGACCATATCATTGTACTTCTCACATTTGAATAGATGTTGCTCCTCTGTTCTTGTTTCGTACGGAACCGTAAGCTTGATCATTGGTAGATAAAAACTGAAAGGAAGTTGCTCAATAATTCTAAAAAAAAAAAAAAAACCATCATTGGGTTATGGATGTGCTATTTTCATTCTCAGTATTTCACTGAGTGTTGATTAGCTATTAGTTGATTAGTTGTTAGGTATGCAAGATCTACCAACACTGCCAGTGTTGTTTTGGAGTAAGAGAGGCACCGCTGAGAAAGACATGAGTGGTTCAGCTTGCTGTTTTATTATACACGAAGGTCTCAAGGAACAGATGGATTTGGATGTAATGTCTCAGATATATTTTTAAATGACAAGCATGTTTGTCAAGTTCAGAACTTGGCAGATGTCTAATGGATGTTCATTTTCTTTTATAGGAAAAAAAAAAAAGAAGCAAGAGAGCAATAAGGAATCTGCATGTCGGTGAGATAAATGTTTACATTTGTTAGTGACTTTTCAGCCATCTAACATGAAGTACTGTAAAGTATTTTTGGCTCAATAAACTAAACTGGAGAGAGAATTTCTGCACAAGTATGCGACCTTGGTGCAGCTGGATGGGTATCAGTTGATGAAAACAGTGCGCTCTCTCTAAGAGATAGGGTGAGCAAATCAACTATCCATTCCGACCAACTTCTGCTGCAGATCTGAGCAAAGATGATTATAATTACAATGCATATTTTGGGCAGTCTTTGACAATATATTTTGTACATATGATGAAAATTTTGCGCACGAGCCACAAATCCTATAAGGCGGGCACATTGGTTGGAGGGGTCTTCTTAAAGTTTAGCTTAATGGCCTGGGCGGTGGTTATCCGTTGTTTGGTCAGGTAACTATTGTCATTACTTTCATCTCCTGCCTGAGTATCTTTTTAAAAAATGTGCACATATTTGGCTCCTGATAAACAAGTTGTTCATGACCTTGGGAGTAGAGTGCGGCAGAATACTTCAAGTGTGAGATTTCGAGTATCACGTATACTTTTAGTATTATATATGACAGTAGAAGTAAAAGAAAGACTGACAGTCAGATATGTATGGTACAACGACTGCTATTATTATACCTTCGTCATTGTCGTTAGTGCTAAACCCAATCGTTTCTCTGAAATAATGTAATTTTGAAACCAACAACTTCCGGAAAAATGTGGGAATACCCGTTTTTCTTTTTCCGCGCTTGTCAGGATATGTCAGATAATTGCAAGTGTTCAGTGTTAAATGTAAAATGTATAAACTGAAAAAAAAGAAAGTAGGAACAGCTTTATTACTTAACGACTACAAAGTTGTGACGTTTCGGCGTGAACCTTATCATACAGACACACACAGGACGAAGAATTAGAGGAGATAAAGTATAGATTCACGTGAATCCTATGTTAAAAATAAATAAATAAATAAAATGAATAGAGCATTTAGCTATAATTTGAAACAACTTGAATGTAGCTTTTCTGACGTTCGTTCGAAATGTGCTGGTTCAGAAATGTGCTGGTTCAGAAATGTGCCTGGTAGCGTATAGAGACTCGTGATGTGTGACAGGTATGTCGTAACTGAAGGTGGTGGGTGAGGAAACTGTTGAGGGAGAGAGAGAGAGAGAGAGAGAGAGAGAGAGAGAGAGAGAGAGAGAAAATGGTAATCTAGCCATCTGTAGTCGTTAAGTAATAAAGCTGTTCCTACTTTTTTTCCTAGTTTATACAGTTCTTCCTGGCAACTACGGGAAAACTGAAAGTGTTGCTTGTGCTATAAATAGCTGGGGCATTCCTAGAAAAGACTTTTGCCAAGCTTAGTGAGACGGGAGTACAAGGAAGAGACAGCAGCAGCATCTTTCAGCTTTACAACATTCCATTTATAATTGACCGTTCATTAACTACATCCAAAATCAGCAGCATGATCTTTGAATATATTTGTAGTAAGTATACAACTTTGTAATAGGAGCTTACGCGAAAGAGAATTGGTAAAATGGTATGGACTCCCAACTTATAGCAACGAATCTCGCATTTGATGAAGACTCGATTATTTTCATTGTTAAGTAATTTTCCCCCAAAAGCATCGCACCAATCTGTTTAGAAATCTTTGTGAAATTGATATGAAATATTGATCCTGCAATCGTATTATTTATGACGTTGGTAAAATAATTTTTTGTTGGTACAGTATTTTCAGTTTCTATATTGAAACTGAAAGTTTTCTCATTTTCTAGAAGACCATTTAAAAACATTCTTAACTTTACTGTGTTTGGGTTGCATTATGTTTACATTAGATGCAAAAGTGTGTAAGAATAGGGAATTTAGAAATTGAATCAGAAGTTATTTTTTTTTCTTGTGAGACTAAACTGAAGAAAAAAAATATAGTGGGCCTTTCATCAGTATCTTGAATAAACTTTAGCTATAGTTTCTTATAAAATGCAACCATTTTGCTGCAGACTTGAATCTGCCATAAAGTTATGGATTCTAGAGGTGAGTTTCAACTAAATTTGAGTGTGCTGCTCTATGGAAAAATATTTGCAGCATCAAGTTATGTAAAGGTTCTTTTTATATGATAGGATTGTCAGTCCCCTGCATTTAACCCTTCAGTCCAAAGATCAGTGGATCCCTTTTGTTTAGTCATTACCTTTTGAACCCTCCTTAGTAGGTGACTCTGGTAACAATACTGGCATAGGTCTCAATGGGACACCCAGTGGGAAACTCAACCACCACATTTGTGTGGGGGTCAAAATATTTGCAATAACTATTTTTTTGCTTTAGACCTTTTTTAAAGAAAAAACTTTTTATACTCTGTAGGCACATATGGCATTCAAAAGTTATAAACACAAAAACTGAGTTAAGGTTATTCAATTCAAATGTAATATCTACCCTCCTTTATGCATGCAAAAGCTGGAAAACAACTAAAGAAATGGATGAGAAAGTAGATTCTTTTGAAAACAAATGCCTAAACAGAATACTTGGTATAATGTGGGACGAATTCAAGAGCAACAGAGATAAGGCAGGTGCATGAACAACAACTGTCTCGTGGGTGATCAGAAAAAAAGGAGATGGGCTTATGTCGGTCACGTGATGAGAAGAAACAGTCATCAGACAGTCCCAGAGCAAGCTATCAAGTGGAACACAACAGGCCGAAGAAAAAGAGGTTGACCACGTGAAACTCTAAAGAGGACATTGTTATGAGAAGCCAATTTAGTAGGCATAAAATTCCTTGTTGAGGTTGAAAATCTTGCTGAAAACTTGGTGAACTATTGTGCGAGCCCTATGTGATGTTTAATGGCACGGGAAGGATATAAGGCACACATATAGGTGCCATGGTGGTGCAGTGGTTAGTCCACTCACCTGCCGATCCGAAAATCCATTTCAATTTTGCACAGGAAAACAAGGGGAGTGAGTGCAGGTGCTGGCATCCCTACATCAAATGCATTTGTGTCTTAGAAATGTGAAGGCACTAACACTTCACACAGGACATAAGTTAGAGGCACACAAATGTGGTAGATATTACTTTGGCAGAGTGAAAGAAAAATGAAGATCATTGCTAAAATGTTTTATTAGCTTATAAAATGTTTGGCTTCTAAATGTTAAATATGATGAATATCCCATGACAGCATCATGAAAGTTGTGTGGCAACATGTCATGTGTCATAGACAGTGGAAAAGTTGAATATGTGGTATAATTAATATATTATGTTAACCAACAGCTGTGTGTGAGACATTGTGGAATTTGCATTTCTCTGCAGGATGTGTTGATTACTGCCATAATTAAATACCTTTGACGATGTCAGAAAAGTCAAGAAAGCTGAAAGTTGAGGGGCTCCCCCCAGACATCACAGAAGACAATTTGAGAACAGTTTTAGGAAACAAGAGGAGATTAGGAGGTGGCCCCGTTGAGAGTGTGGAGCTGAACAAAGATGGGGCCACATGTTTTGCTGTTGTTACTTTTAAAGAAAGTGATGGTAGGCCACAGTTATGATTGATAACTCTATTCTGCTTCTTCTTTATTGTTTTTCACACTTGAACAAATGCTTGCGGTGAAATAACTTGAATTTAAATTCAAAAGAAAAAGAAAACTGAATAAATGTATTTGATAATGTAAGATACACCATGCATAAACTTTATCTTATATTTGATAAAAATATTTATTATGTTTAATCACCTTTGATGTTCTGGTCTTGTGTTTATATATAAAAGCATAGTCTATAAACTTTTTATATCTTTTATCACCATAATGAAAAAAAAAAGACACCAAAAGAATCTGTCAAATGAAATAAAGCATATCAAATTTTATATGAATTTTTAAGTCATGTCTCCAAACCATAATAATGAAAAGAGCAAGAGTTAATATAGCATTAGATTAATAAAATCATTTCTGATTCATATTTTTGCAGATTTTTTTAGTATTTATTTCTCATTTATTCACAGATTTCTCCATTTCCATCTTCTTTTTCAAATTTGTTCAAGTTCTAGCTCATGCTATATTACTAGAAGCCATGTTGTCATGACTCATGCTATATTACTAGAAGCCATGTTGTCATGATAGTGTCTGCAGTTTTGTTTGGGTTTTCACAGCCTCACAGTTTCTGCCACATGTTCAATCCCATGTAACATAAATCTGTATAGACAGGCCATCTCTTTCCACATTCATAGTATTTTGTTCCACTATTGTGTCACAATGAAAATTTGGTGACATTTAAAAATTTTTAGGCTATTGAAGCCGACATCCTGAAATAAATAAACCAGAAAGTTTGATTTTTGGCAACATTTTTTGTAATATTTCATTCTCAGGTTCATTTATATAAGTCACTGGATATGAAAAGTTACTGGGTAAAAGAGATGACACTGAGTTACTATAGCCAGTGATAAATGACTGAACGAAAGAGATAACACTTAGTCCTAGAGCCATTACTAGTCAGGACCTTAATTTCCTTCTTGAGGTGTTTGCTGTGAGCAGGCTGCTATTATTGCTACAGTGGAGTTGTTGTTCTGTCTTCCTGATTACTGTGAGCATGATGTTCTTGCAGCTGATGTGATGGACATGTTAGAATTGGGAGTGGGTTATGGTGGCTATTTTTTCAGTCCTTGAATAGAGGTAAAAAGCAGGGGGTGGTGCAGTACTTCTTTAGCAGATTCTGGACTGTTCCCCACTAGACAGGATGGATCTGTTACTGGAGGCAGCAAAGGAAGAGTAAGAAGGTTATTGGTTAGTTATTATTTGCCAGTCCTGGTGCAAGCATGTCAGCTGTGGGTTGCTGACTACCAAGCTGGATGCTGCCTTCACCTCCAGCCAGTGTAATTACTGTAGTGTGGTGCTCATAGTGAAACCTCTTTCATTAGCAACCTCAAGAGTTAAAGAAAGCAATTGTAGCTTGCTAATCATCTGAAATGATTCATATGTTTGCAAGATCTTCAGTAGGACATTAGCTTCAAAGATCTGGAAGTTGCTTTATATAGAAATATTGCAACAATATAAAATAGGCTATTTTTATCCTTAAATGTTGTTAGTTTAGAGTGTGAAATTTCATCCTTGAAATATTTACATCCACAGCTGTTGATATCATCTTGAACAGAGGAGACACAGTGACAATCAATAAATTAGAAGCAAGAGTGAAGCGGTTTGAACCTTGTGACAAGAAACAAAATTCCAAAGCTTGTAAAAAACGTTCACAAGCAAGCGCACGCACATCTGATGATAGTGCTTCTAACAGTGAGTCAGAATCAGAAAAGTCAAAAAAGAAATCAGACAAGTCTTTCAAGAAGAAAATCTGTCCAGTTAAAAATTCGGTCTCTGAGTCAAGTGATGGGTCAAGAAGTAATAGGAAAGGGTCTAGAGTGAGTGTTCTTGATAGTGAAGACGAAGAGCAAACGTCATTATTTGATGATAATTCTGATACTGAATCATTACCAGATAAACAAAAAAAGAAGCCTGACAAGGAAAGCACAAAGACTTCCAGTAAGAAAAAGAAACCTTCACTGTCAAAAGCACATTCAGAACCAAGTGGAGATTCAAAATTCTCTAAGAAGACATACAGAACTCTTTCTCAGATTGGTGATAATGATGAAACATCATCTAGTGATGATACATCCGAAAGTGAACTTCAGCCAGACAAACAAAGAAAGAAAGAATTAGCATCAGAAAAGCCAAAACGGAAAGTGCAGAAGTCTGGCATAGGGGTGACAAAGAAAAAACGATCAGTCCAGCCGTCTGAGTCATCCTCCGACTCAGACAAAGAAGTAGAGGAAGAACCATGGAAGACAACAATCAAAGCTAATGTGATTGATGTCACAAAATCCAAGGATTACTACCAGTACTACTTTGAAGATCCTGAGATTTTTCAAGGCAAATTCTATGAGGACAGTCTGATGCTTGATGGTTTGAATAAAAACATATATGTGATGTTCCACACTAAAAAAGGTATTTGTCCCATGTTATATTTGTGGTATTATTTGTGTTAAGTTGATAAAATGACTTAGAAAACTAAAGGGTGCCTTTAAAAGTGTGTCAGATTTTAAGTAAATTTCCAGTATAGGATTAATATCAATTGCTCTTAAGTTTAGTAATACTTTAATAATGATTGTTTAGCTCTTAGATTACCAAACAACACTTAATACACATGTCATTTTTTTGTTATTAATCACAACTGCCATGTTTATTGGAAAATTATGGCTGTTGTTAGCATTTATAGCAGTTTCAAAATTACAAATTCCCAACCACAGAATGAAACCACATGATTAGTTATTTTTTAAAAAACTGTGACTCACAGTAATCTAGGACTTGATGTAGTAATAGTATTGATAGTCTGTACAATATAACATTATGATGTTATATGAGTCACCAGTTCCAAAACATTAGAAATTATTATGATAATTTAAATATTCTTCTTACATCTTCTTACATCCTTCCCATGCCATTAGATGTCACATAGGGCTCGCTTGGTATTTCGCCAAGTTTTCTTGTTTTCGGTGAATTTTTCAACCTCATCAAGGGATTTTATGCCTACTAATTTGGCCTCTACAAAACTGAAAGACCAGCAAACAAGGAATGAATTCTCAATAGTACTTAAGAACCACTTCAGTGTCCTACAAGACGAAGCAGAAATGTCCATACTAGAGTTCAAAAAAACACTACAGGAAACAGCAAAAGAGGTGCTGGGATATCAGAAATGGATAAAAGAAGAATGGATAAGCAAGACCACATGGGAAAAGATAGTGTAAAGAAAGGAAATCAATAAAAAAATTACTGAACACCAAATCACAAAGGCTAAAAGAGCAAGTTTTAAGTAATTATGCACAAAAAGACAAAGAAGTGAAGGAATCATGCCATCAAGATAAATGTCAATACTGTGACAACTTAGCAGAAGCGCAGAGAAAGCAGCATATTCAAATGACATGAAAACCATATACAAAAATCACAAAGCAGATGACAGGTAACTTCAGCACAAGATGTAAGAGTGCAATAAGGACACATAAGGGGCAACTGGTCAGTGGAGAAAGAGAAAAAATTGAAAGATGGAGGGAACACTTTAACACCCTACTAAACAGAACACAAGCATCACAAACAATAGACATACCTGAAGCAAAAACGGAACCAAACATCAATACAGGACCAGTAACAATAAGTGAAGTAAAGGAAGCAATAAAAAAGCCAAAATTAGACAGGGCACTAGGTGAAGATGAAGTGACTGCTGAGATGTTCAAAGTAGAAGAAACAGAAACACCAAAACAACTGCCGGATACTGCAACAAATTTGGGATCTAGAAAAAGCTCCAAAGGAGTGGAAAACTGGCCTTATAGTAAAACTACCAAAGAAGGGTGACCTCAGAGATTGTGGGAACTGGAGAGGCATTACCCTACTGCCACACACCAGTAAAGTAGTTTGCAGAATAATCATCAACAGAATTGTACCAGCACTTGAGGGAAAACTTTGGAAAGAGCAGGCAGGATTTAGGAAAGGAAGATCATGCATAGACCACATATTTGTACTTAGACAAATATTAGAACAGGCAAATGAGTGGCATAGCACAGCATATGCATTGTTTATAGATTTTGAGAAAGCCTTTGACAGTGTCAACAGAGATGCACTGTGGAAAATCCTAAGATGGCATGGCCTCCCCTATAAGATAGTGAAATGTAAATCAAAGCTCTATACGAGGGTTTTCAGTCAAAGTGATCTGTGGAGAACATACCTCCAGCAGCTTTAGGGTACAAACAGGAGTGAAGCAGGGATGTGTACTATCACCAGCGTTATTTATCTTGGCAATAGACTGGTTAATGAAGGAGGCAACATCAGACAAACGCAGAGGATTACAATGGACCTTTGACACAGTGCTGGAGGACCTTGACTTTGCAGACGACATTTGTCTACTATCAAGCAGCCACAAAGATATGCGAGATAAAATAAACAAGCTAACTCAGAATGCAAACAACATAGGACTAAAGATCAACACAGGAAAGACAAAGTTAATGAAGCAAAATGTGAACAACAGAAATGTACTCCGAGTAGATAGCAAGTTAGTGGAGGAGGTCAACGAATTTGTATATCTTGGCAGTAGAGTAGTAGAAAATGGAGACAGCACAGAGGACATCAACAGCAGACTTACTAGAGCAAACCAGGCTTTTGCAATGCTGCAATGGAAATCTAAAAAACTAAGCATGAATACAAAAATCAGGATACTTAAGAGTAATGTTCTAAGCGTATTACTCTGTGGGAGTGAATGCTGGAAAATCACCAAAACCATAGAAAACAAGTTGAATTCTTTCCAGACTAAATGTTTACGAAGAATTAGAAAAAATATTCTGGCCAAACACCATAAGAAATAACATCTTGTTGGCAGAAATGCAGATGAAGCCACTGATAACAATTATTGAGGAAAGACGCTGGCAGTGGTTGGGACATGTGCTCCGAATGACTGACAACTCACTACCAAAAATAGCACTAAGATGGACACCACAGGGGAACAGAAGTAAGGGTAGTCCAAAAGAGACGTGGAGAAGAACAACAAAGAGAATGTTGAGCAATAAAGGGCTCACCTGGGCAAGAGCAGAAAAAAAGGCAAAGGACAGGCATTTGTGGAAAACCTTTGCGGAAGCCCCATTTACCCTGCGCTCTTAAGGTTCAGAGAGAGAGAGAATTTGGCCTCTCTTAACAATGTCCTCTGTACTGTAGAGTTTCATGTGTTGGACCACTTTTTGTTTAGTAACACAAAATAATTAGTGTATGAGTATATAACTATACATGGAGCCACTGCAGTAAAGCTGTGATACCAAAATGACACTTTTTGTTTAGTCTGTTGTGTTCCACTTGATAGCTTATTTTGGGATTGTCTGATTGTTTCTCCTCATCACATGACTGATATATGCCCATCTCCATTTTCTAATTGCCTATAAGACAGGTTGTTGTTCACTCATCTTCCTTATCTTGCATTGTTATTGATTTTGTTCCACTTTATACCAGATATTTTCCTTAGGCATTTGTTTTCAAAAAGATTCTATTTTGTTGTTTATTTCTTTAGTTGTTTTCCAGCTTTCACATGTGTAAATGAGGCTGGATATTACATTTAAATTGAATAATCTTAACTTGGTTTTGGTACTTATAACTTTTGAGTGCCTTATGTTCTCAAGATTCTTGAAGGTCAATGCTGCTTTTGCAATTTGAGTTCTAACTTCCTTTCTGGTGTCACCATCCTGGTCTATGTAGCTGCCAAGGTATGCAAATTGGCATACTTCTTCAACAGCTAATTGTATATTTTTCCTTCTTGATTAATGAGAATTTCATTATTTTTGTTTTTTTCCTTGTTAATTTCAAGTCCTGTTTTGCTAGCCAGTGAAGACATGATATCTGTTTTTTCTTGCATTGAATTCACATTGTCACTGATAAGAGTTATGTCATTTGCAAAATCAAGATCTTCTAGTTGGGTTCCAACTTTTTGAACATTTTTTCATTATGAAGTCTATGGCAATTCCAAAACCAAGGAAGATAGTGTACATCCTTCTTTCATGCCTGTTTCATTCTGGAACCATTCGCTCAGTCCTTCTTCTGTGTTGACTGCACAAACATATCCATTGTAGAGATCCTTAATGTTGTTGACAATTTTAGATGGTATTCCATATAGTCTTAAAATATTTCTCAATAAATCTCTGTTTATGGTATCAAATGCTTTTTTAAAGTCTATGAAGTTCAGGATTAATGGTTTTTGTTTTTCAATATGTTCTTCAAGTATTATTCTTGGAGTAAAGATCTGGTCGAGACAGTTTCTTTCTTTTCGAAATCCTGGTTGTTCTTCTATCATTGCAGTATCCATTATATCCTTAATTCTATTCAGATTGACTTTGCAAAACACTTTTGACACAACTGATAGTAAAGTTACTCCTCTCCAGTTATTGCAGTCACTGAGGTTGCCTTTTTTTCGGTATTTTAACAATGATTCCTTTTTCCCTTTCTTCTTTCCAAACTTTATTAAATATTCTCTGTAGTTGGCTCATGTTATCACTGTTAATAACTTTTTAACATTTTGGCTGTTATTTCATCTTCATCTGCAGCTTTATTGTTAGCCATTAGGTTCACTGCTGTTTCAGTTTCATTCAGTGTAGTTTCATCTAGGTTGACATTTAGTTGTGAGATTGGTAAGTTGGTTTCAAGTTCTATCAATTCTTTTGGCTGTGGTCGATTAAGTTTCTTGGAAGTGTTCAGCCCATCTTTATTTTTGGTCTTTACTTGATGTTAATAGGATGCCAGTTTTGCTAAAGATTGGTTTTTCTTTGGATGTAATAGTACCCATTAAACTCTATTGTATGTTGTGTGTGTAGAGTTTTGCAGTCTCCTGTTTTTGCCACTTTTTCTGCTGCTTTCACCATATTGTCTATGTATTCTCTCTTATTTCTTCTAGCTGAAATTTTTACTTTATTGTCTTGTTCTTTGTATGTTGGTTTTTCCAAGATCTGTCTTTACATTCAACATGGCTAATTTGGCTGCTCGTCTTTCATGTATTTTAATTTAGTGTAATTTAAATATTATGACAGTTTAAATTTATATCTGATTTCATACCTGAATAATATCATTATATTACCAATGTTATCATTATAATTCATTGCTATATTAGTTCACACATATTTGAGTCATTATGCATTTGTTAGAAAAAAGGTATAGTATTCATAACGGCATAAATTTAGTTGTAATCATATTTTCCATGTGTGTAAGCACTTATCATATTTGCATGTGCATTTAACAAAAAAATATGTTGTTTCAGCTGCTTCAGCTACTTGCCGCTTCAAGCACAAACCTGACAGCAACCTGTCAAAAGTGGAAATGGCAACAAAGGAGGACTTTAACACTTACAGTAATCTGTTATCTGTCCATGGACATTATTCTTTTGACACTGCAGAAAAGAGGGGTGAACTAAAGGCAAAAGTTGCTGAAAAAACAGGATTTCAGGTGTTGGATCTATTTCAGTATGATGAACCAAGATCAGCCATCATCGTGTTTGATCCAAAAACATGTCAAGGTATGATAACTGTCCTTTACTGTGACAGATTATAAAGTGACTCTTTATAAAGTCTTTTTTTTTTCCAAAAGATGAAACTAATTTTTTACAAGTTCTTAATATTTGTTAAACTCCACAATAACAAACTGCTATTTTGAAATTACTTTTAAGTATTTGACTATATAGTTTAAAAAACCGGCAGTTATCAGTTTTAATTACAGGATAGAGTTTACAGAAATAATTTTAAACTTGATTATTGCCTGTGCCATGGGTGTGGATTCACTGTCTCTAGCAGGAAATAATGCATGGTTGAAAACAATTGTATACTGATAGTATATGGTTACTATATGTGAGTGATACATGAAACAATATGGAGAATGATGAATCTTTCTATCTCCTGATGCTGCTAACCATATCATCTGTTTAGTAAGCAGTAAATATGCTTTATGTTTTGGGGTTTTTTTTTTTAATTATAGAAGACAGAATTGAAGCAGGTGGATTTGATCTCTTTACTAAAGTTGCTGAGTATAATTTTGCTGAGCAAGTCCTGTCATGGCTGAATCTACCAATATTTGATTATCATATCTGGCCAACCAATAAGCAGCTATATTTGTGTTTAAAACTGCAGGCTTTGTACTTCCCTCACTTCACGGCATCCTTGTAGAGCAAAGTCACTTTACATGAGACATGGTCTTCCACTATTACTCCTCAGTTCTCTTGTCTGATGGCATAATCTCTTATGAAAGCTTTGCAGATTTCCTTGAACTTTGTTTTGGGTTAATCTCTTGATTTCCTTCATCCATCAGCAAGTTCTCTTTTTTTTTCTCCCTCTGTTCACACATGCAAGCAGGCATGTATGCCTCCCCCTCTATACATCATACATATGCACACACACATAAGTGCACTTTCACACACACATGCACAAAACCTTTTGACTTTAAGAGAATTGCTGTGTATTTTTATGGTATGTTTGTAAGAAGATTATTGTTGGAAAACTGTGGATGAAAATAAGAATTGAGTCTTTTAGATGTTCACAATTTAGAAACAAATATTCTGAAACTGTAGTGATATGTCAGTAAAAATAAAACTATAATGATGTGGCATTAAGGGTATACTAGAAAGGTTACAATACTCAGACATGACTCTTCCAGAAAAAAAGCTGTTTTATTTTGTTCCAGATGTAATGACACCTCAGTTTTTTTTTGTTGTTGTTTACTTGTGAGCTCAGTGATGACAGTAGTGTTGATAATGTGTAGCTGGCTGTTGTGGCTTTCCTCATATCAGGGATTTGTATATAGAAGATGGATTGCTGCCCTACAAGTCCTTTGGTAGCCTGCAGTCCCAATTTCACAGTAAACTCAATCACACCATTAATCAGATTATTGCAGCACAGCTTTCTTCATCAGAGTATGACAAATTTTACATCAGCCACTGAAGCAGCTCTTCAGGTGCTGTAGAATGCTCAGGTTTACTTACTCTGGTTATGTTTAAACCTGATTTAGACCATATATTATAAAATAACAGCAGACAACATGCACCTTTTGTTTTACAATGGCAGTCAAGAAATGGGAAGAAAACTTTGGAAAAAATCAGCCTTGATTTTGGTGTTTTTTGAAAAAAACAAAACAAAAAAACTACAATTAATTCTGAATATTTTGAACATATAGGGACCTTACAGAGAGGTTGGAGAGTCAACCCAAATGAAGCATAAATGGTAACATACATCTGTTTTATGGTTTCTGTAGAGTGTGACATCTCATAAAATTACTAAGCAGGTAGATGGAAGCTAAATGCACCTTAAAACCTAATGTAAGGCTGCATATATGTATATGCGAACTACCTAGCGAGCCCTATGTCATGTTTAATGGCACGGGAAGGATATAAGATATAAGAAGGTATATGTAAAGGTATTTATATTAATATATATTTCCTAATACATTTAAAAATATTATATATACATTTATTACTTATACACTCAGATGTAAGTGCAGCAACCTGGATTCGCGTACTATATGGCCAAACATGTCTTATTGTGGCCCCTGTCTTTAAAGTCCACTGTGTGAAAGTCAGCGGTATAAATTCTCTGAGCTCAGGTGACATGTTGCGTCGATACTTTATTAATCCACGCAGTGGTGGTGGGAAGATCTCCGGCCTTTCAAGGCGGAACAAGAATGAAGCCATCATAACTTTCAAAAATGAAGAGAGTAAGTATTTACTTGTTTACTTAATATTCTCATTATAAGTGAGAACATGCAATTTCCTGTGTGATCAGATACATGAAATAGAATGGTAACATCATACACAAATTCATTACCTTCTGAAAGCTCATGACACATTCACCATACACCACACAAACATTCCTCTGTCTTTGATCACAGTCTAGTTTTGTGTTTAACCTTTTTGCTGGTATGGATTGTTTAGATGTTCTACCATATCACTGCATAGGACATCTTAACATGTTCCAAGATTTCCTCGCCTCTGGTGTTAATGACATGTTAACTTGTTCTGCATTTTACTGGTTGCAGCTATAAACTACTACAGTCATTCAGCAAAGGGGGAAATCACAGTAGCTATTTTTAGTTATATATGGTGTAGTTTCATCAAGTGGGATTTGTCAGTGAGTCAGTACCGATGTTATTTTTGCCTCATGAGATCGGAGAGTTACCAGTACTATACTATTGATTATTGTATGCTAGTTTTATCTTATGTAAAAAAAAGGAGAGGTAAAGGTAATCCTGTCATGCATTAGAGGCTCATAGGAATATGGTGTTAGTGCCTATATTTTCCTTGACCTGTCAACACACTAGAGGGTCATGTGGTCAGCGTCACGCCTGGCCGCCTTTCCTTCCTCAGCTGAAGAAGAAGTCAGGTACTCATTTCTACAGTAAGGTGGCTGGGGCAGATTTGAACCCCTGACCTTCGCCATGAGAGACTAGTGCACTAACCATATCATCACTCAGATGGCCTTATATGCCACACTGGTGTTTTGTGGCCATGTTGATTTAGTATATATAATATATTTCTTACACAGTGGCCTGAAAATTGATGTATATAGAAACTCTTAGTATTTGTTACAAGTGGAGACAACACTGAAATATGTCATTCTGGCAGGAGTGCTTATGCCCATCCATGAATATTGACTGGGTGATTGGCAAAAATGAAAAAGTTGAAAATAAATCTTGAAAAATGTTTTGCTTTGATCACCTGTTTAGTGAAATTATGTACTGGGACACCATTTTATAACTTTTGAGAATGTTGCATTTGTTGGACAGTGGCACTGATGCCTGTGTCGACTGATTTTTCAGAGACATTTTTCATTAAAAAAAGAATTGTCAACATTGAATTAAAAGTCCCTGTTGAGAAAATGTGTTGAGTGTGCATAAAATAAAATATAACAGGGGGCAAGATTTGTATCCAAAGACTGTGATGTCCCATTGTGTGTTAAGCCATGTTTTGGAATATTTCACACACAAAAATGCTTTTTTTTTCTTTTCCTTCTTCATTTTATTTAAAAATCATTCATTGAAGTAATTTTAGTCATCAGGAAGATAAATAGTAATACATAATATGAATGTGGGAAAAATAATCACAGAGAGTTGCAATAAGTCTTTGATTTTTAGATGACATTAAAAAAAAATATTCAGCACCAGGACAAAGCCTGCAAGTAGAAGTATATAGCACAGCAGATAAAATAAAATATATATATAGCACAGCAGATTTTGGGATGTGAGGTGGATGTAGCAGAAAAAAGGTTAATAGAAGCAGGATTATCAGAAATAACTATCTTCTAATTAATCTCGAGGTTATGGGTATTTCTGTTAGGAATCTTTTTTTTTGTTTTAAATTGTTCTTTCAACTCTATATTTATTTTCATTTTTCAAAGTATGAATTTATCTTCAGCTTTAACAGTGTTGCTCAGGGTATAAGAATTGATATGTGATTGATATGTGCAGTAGGCATGAAACAATAATGCAGTCTCATAAAGAGAGATAGTAACAAATTGATATGTGCAGTAGGCATAAAACAATAATGCAGTCTCATAAAGAGAGATAGTTACAAATTTATATGCACATGCTGTAAAGATTGCAACATTTGACAATTAAAATCACTATCATGGAATTGTCAGATTATTACTTTATACGTCTGAACCTTTTGATCTTCAGATCTCATTAAATTTTAAAGATTTTCTTTATTTCTTTTGCACTTTTTGGCAGGATTACTCTCAAGGACTTGTTTTCAAAGACTTACTTCCAAGATTCCTTCTTTGCTTATAATTCTTACATCTTACATCCTTCTCATGCCGTTAAATGTCACATAAGGGCTCACATGGTAGTTTGCCAAGATTTCCTGTTTTTGGCAAGCTTTTCAACCCCATCAAGGGATGTTATTCCCAATCTTAACAATGTCCTCTTTAGAGTTTCATGTGGTCGGCCTCTTTTTCTTTGGCCTTTTGTGTTCCACTTGATAGTTTGTTTTGGGATTCTCTGGTTGTTTCTTCTCAGCACATGACTGACATATGTCCATCTTCTTTTTCTGATCACCCATGAGACAGTCATCTGTCTTATCTCAGTTGTTCTTGAATTCGTTCCACTTTATACCGAGTATTTTCCTGAGGCATGTGTTTTCAAAAGAGTCTAATTAATTTCTTGTCAGTTTCTTTAGTTCTTTTCCAGCTTTTACATGCATAAATGAGCATGGATATTACATTTGAATTGAATAATCTTAACTTGGTTTTTGTGCTTATAACTTTTGAATGCCATTTGTTCTCAAGATTATTTAATGCTGCTTTTGCAATTTGAATTCTAACTTCCTTTCTGGTGTCACCATCCTGGTCTATGTAGCTGCAGAGATATGCACATTGGTTTACTTCTTCAACAGCTGTTCCTTCTATGTATATTTTTCCTTCACGGTTAATGAGAAGTTTCATTTTTTTTTCCTTGTTAATCTGAGGTCCTATTTTACTAGCCATTGAAAATAGGGTATCTGTTTTTTCTTTTGCTTATAATTAGGAAGTATTTAATGCATGTTTGTTATCAATTAAGAAAAAATAATGATTGATAGAAATTTATCTTGTCACAATCTGCAAAACCACTTCACACTCTTGTAAAACAGAAACTAAAATTTGTAAGTTCTATTTTCATGCTCTTCCCATTCTTTGTAATTAAGTGCAGATTTTGAGGATGTTAAATCAGGGATGGAATAAAAAACTAAAAACAGTTTAAAAACGTGCAGATTTTAATCTGGTCCTAATAATTACTGTCAAAAGCTATGTTCTGATTCATGCATACATTTTCCAGATAAATGCAGTTTTTTTTCCAATCAAAGAAGACTTAATAATTAATCTCAAACTTATCAGATTAAACAACATTTTTTTGGGGGTGGGGGCTTATGAAATGAAGAACAAACAGAAGGTTAGTGTGAACATCAAATTATTTTGGTTTAAAGCAGTCCTTTTTTATTTTCTACTTACTATGTTTTTGTTTTTTTTTTAACCACTGATGCAGGTGTTGATGGAGTTCTGAATAAAAGTGACCATGAACTTGAAGGATCCAAGCTACATGTTAGTCGCTATTACCCTTGTCTGAGCAAAGAAATCTACAAGCAGCTGATTGAACCCATGCAGCGCCAGGTTGTGAAAGCAACAGGAGCAGATACACAACTGCTTGCAAAATCTTCAGATCGTCAGTGGCAGCCCAGAGGTCAGACATCAGCACAAAGACCAGCCTCACATCGAACACTCACATGTGTAGTTGTTAAGCTCTGTAATTTCTCTAAATTAGACAACATTAATAAAAGATTTCAATGCACTCTGGAACTTTGTAATTTTGGATTTCAATTTTTGAAAAGCCGTGAAGAGACTTTAGATGAACTAATGCAGTCAGCTAGCTGCAAGCAGTCTCTTTTACTGAAAGGAAGCCAAAGTGTAATGATAATAACTCTGGATTGGCCAGAGAAGATATCTGCCCAAAGAGTGAGGGAAATGCTGAACAATGCCAAGGACAAAGCACTAAATTATCTAAACACTTTCAGAGTTGCACAGTTCATTATTGACAAGTCTGAGATTCATGACTTTCAGAATTTCTGTCAAGTGAGATCCAAGCAAGAGCTACCTGGCGTGGGGCTTTTCTTTGATCATAAGGACAATGTGGCAGTTTTCATTAGTGACTGTGATGAGACTTGGATAAAGAACAAGATGAATGATTTGTATCACAACTTCTTATCTTGTGCAGCTGGCCCAATTGAAGGCAGTGGTCATGATGTTGAAACACGTATGCTTCAGAATGATGAGGATGACAGACATCTTGACAATAGGAATAAAGGAGAGAAAGTTCCTCCAGTTCCCAGACCAAAAACATGGAAAACTAAACCACCACAGGGCAAAGATGAAAAGGATGAAGGGGATTATGACAACAGAGAACTTACATTTGAAGATTATGTGGACTTAGATGACAGGGATATAATTCTTTTCCAACAAACCAATTTTCACAAAGATCTTGAGAAAGAAAATAAACCATTGAAAGTTATCTTTGACAGTAAAAAACCTGGTGCTATTATTAAATCAGATGTCAAGAATAAAGTTGATTCTGCTGTTGCTGAACTGTTAAAGAAAACTCGAGATTTCAAGCAGGCAAATCTCCAAGGCATTTTTTCAGAACAGCAAGTACAGCTACTTAGGAAGCAGAATGTTCAGGATAAAATCAATAAAGAGTTTAAGGAGAAAGGTTTGCATGCCCACTTCAGATGTGACACTAACACAATAGCTCTTTATTATGTCAAAAGTGTTGATGATATTTGTGTGAAAGAGGTTGTCAAATCTCATGTTGTTGTTAAAGATAAACCTCTTGATGAAGATATGGTTCTTGCACTCCAGTCTGAGAAAGGACGCAAGTTTTTATCTGAGCTGTGTGAGAGCAATGACGGTGTGAAGGTATGTTCATTTGTTGAACTGCAGCCTCAGGGAAAAAAATTGCTGATCATCACTTCAGCAGTGCAGCTGAACCTGCTCATCAATGAAGTGAACCGTTTCATAGAAGAGAACAAACGCTATGAAAAACGAGTTCTGTTTTCTAGTGGAAAGCAAAAGTATGCCCAGAAATACAAAAAACGAGAGATGGAACAGATTGAGAAATCTCTGGCTCCTCTCGGAGCTGAAATAAAAAAGAATGCAGAGGACATTATTGTTCAGGGGTTAAAAGATGGTGTCAGCCTTGGAGAAAAAAAACTGTCTGAGATAAGGTAAATTCATTTACAGCATGTGAGCCATTTACAACGTGTGAGCCTTATTTGTTTTTCTGATTTCATCAGTAAAGAAAATTAAAAAAAAAAAAACAAAAGTATGCTTCTTTAAAGAACATTTTTATTTTAACATCTTTCATGTAAGTTCCTGGCTTTCTCTCCAGTTTTTTTTTTTTAATTAACCTCAAGTTCTCCTGGGCCGTCTTCCATGTTTTCTGCCCATTTTTTGCCTTGTTTCTGTTTGCTGTAAACATGTTAGTTTGGCATTTTTTTTCCATTCTTTCTACACAACCCAGACATTGTAATCACTTAGCTTTCACAGTGAAGGTGATTATTGTTTTTCATTTTTTTGTGTGCATAAATTATGCATTTCTTTGTTGGTCTGACTTTTTAGTCAGACATTGTTATATAACATTGTTATATTCTCTATAGGACCAGAATGTTTTTTAGATTCTTGTGTCGAAACATTGTCTGTGTTTTTCATTTTTCTTTATTGTACTCCATGTTTCTGAGAAATTTAGAACTGCTAATATTATGGTGGTTTTGTATATGGTTATCATGGCCTTCTAGGAAAATTGGATTTTAACTATTAACTTACTGAGCAGCATTCACAATACACAAACATTTTTTGTTATCAATTCCTGTTTAAAAAACAAAACTATATGACTGCAGTTATTTTATTGTAAATTTTTTTTAAGCTATTAAAACAGCACATGGTAAGTTAAGAGTTAACAAATGTAAAGCATGGTATATTTTATTTCCTTGCTTACTTTTTCTGTAGCTATTGAAAATTGTTCCAAAATATTTATACTGTTTGCTCTTTTGCATTTCAAATTGTCTATTTCTAGATGATGCAGGTTTCAGTCACTGCTATTTCTTTGCTGGCCATATTTGCTATATGTTGGTTGATTGTTAGGCCTTCTTTATGTGATGTTTCCTTTATGTGTATTGACACATTTGAGATGTATTATGATGTTTTGCCAGCTAGATCAATGTCATCCACATTCCATTGATATAATTTTATGTTTCTTTAATGTGCTCTATTTTTGTATTGTTCTTGTTATTTTGTCCTGGATAGGTTAAAGAAGACCAGGAACGGGTATCTCCTGGTTAGAATCTGCTGTTAGAATTAAAAAGGGGTAGATTTTCTCCCTTTTACATGTTACTTTATTGTTTGTCTTCCATACATAATCTGGTCAGTTCATTAGTTTTGCAGGTGTGTCAGATTCATACATAATTTTTCAGTTTGTTTTTGTGTATGCTGTTATATGCTTTTTTAAAGTCAGCGGAGGTATTGTGTAGTTTATGCCCATAAACCCAGCTTTTCTGGTTTTTTGTCATTGTAGGAATGTTTGAACTATTTTTGATCTATTTTTTTTTCTCGAACCTGGTTGGTATACTCCTAACATTTCTTCAGCAAAAGCTCTTAACTTGTTATGATTGATAAGATACAAGGGAGAATAAAAAAAGTAAGGTCACTGTTGCCATATATTATTAAAGGTAAAAGGCTTGCTGTTAATAATAACATTATTTCTCAGTATAGTCCCCGTGTCTTTCAACACAATTTATATCCTTCCACAAGCTTCCTGATTCCTGTAGAGAAGAATGTTTTGGGTCATTCCTGCAGCCCTGATACACTGATTCCTGTAGCTGTTCATCACTTTCAAAGTGACGATCTCGCACAGCATCTTTCAAAGGTCTGAAGACATGAAAGTCACAAGCTGGCAGGCAGGGCAGTAGGCAGGATGTGGTAACACCTCAGACTTCAACTCAGCTGTTGTTTCATGAGTTGCCAGTGCCATATGGGGATGAGCATTGTCATGAAGCAACAGCAATTTTTAAAAAATATTATTCCCCATTGTTTTATGTGAATTGCTGGTTTTAATCTGTCCTTAAGCAAGACACAGTATGATCAGTAGTTAGCTGTATCATTCTGTGCTTGATAATGTTCCACGAAGGGTCCTTTCATGTCATGAAGAGAGAATCAGCATTATTTTTCATGTTGAATAGACAACTTTAAACCTTTTCTTTCATGGGGAGCTCAGATGTTTCCATTCCATGCTTTGCCTTTTGCTCTCTGAGTTGGAATAAAGAACCAAAGTTTCATCTCCAGTGATGATCCTCTCCAGAACATTGAACTTGTGAAAGCCTTGAACTCTTTCTATCCATTTGTACACACGTATAAAGTAGCCAAAGAAAGTGAACAGAAAGGCCTTACTTTGAACATCAAAAAGACAGAGACTATGGTTATATCTAAGAAACAGAATACACCAGCATGCAGTATTAAATTAAACGGACCTATTCTAAAGCAGGTGCAGAAATTCAAATATCTTGGAGCAGTAATAACTTCAGATGGGAAGTGCAGAACAGAAATTAGGAACAGAATAGGCCAGGCAAAGACTGCATTTCAGAGAATGAGAAACATATTAGCTAACACATCTATATCAATGAATGTTAGAAAACGAGTCCTAAAATGCTATATTGAACCTATCTTGTTATATGGAAGTGAATCATGGACAATAGGCAAGTCTGCACAAAAATCATTGGAAGCAGCAGAAATGTGGTTTATTAGAAGAATGTTGCGAATCCCCTGGACAGCAAAAATAACTAATGAAGAATGTATGAGAAGAGCTGGAGAGACAAAAAAACCTTGTCAAAAAGATAAGGGATAGACAATGTACTTTCATAGGACATGCAATGAGAAGAGGGGGCATTGAAAATATTATAACAACAGGAAAAATTGAAGGAAGAAGATAAAGAGGAAGACCAAGAGAAATGATACTGGACAGTCTAACGGGATGGTGTGAGAGGGGATCACCAACTGAACTGATGGCCTGCATGAAGGATCGGGTACTCTGGAGAAGCATAATAGCCAACGCCAGTTGGCACGGCACATGATGATGATGATGATGATGATACACACGTCTCTGGGGGGCTCATACTGTCATATTTACACAAGCATTCAGTGATGAATTGCAGCTGGTTCCACACCTTCAGCCCATAATCTTAAATATAAAAGGTCTAAAGCAGTGCATTCAGAGAAAAGAATGGCCATGTTTACACCCTTGCAAATACTAAGTAAGTGACCACAGAAGTGTAGTGATTGCATCAGTCACTTGCCAGAGTCAAAAGCGACCCACTCCATAAATATCAGTCTGCCACAGCCATGCTTGCATAACTTACAAAAGCACTGAGCTTACTTTTTGATTCTTCCTCATTTTTTAGTATGCTTGCCTCTGTAGTTTTCACATCTGTTTTAATCTCCATTTTTGAAGAGTTAGCAAGTTTTTTGAAGTACTCCTTCCACTTTTCACTATTTTCACATCATTATTAATTGCTTTCCACAACAATCTCTTATGCTCTGTAAAATTTGTTGGTGTCTTCTGTTTGTTGTTTTAAGTTCTTTGTAAAAAAACTTTTTTGTTTAATTCATTGTGCGATTTGTCTGCATTTTTTATTACTTGTGCTGTACTTATGTTCAATGCAGCTGAAAGTATTTCTCTTTAAAAAAACATATTATGTTCAAAGCAGCTTTAAATAACCATAAATAGTTGTAACAGTATGTATGTACAGATGATGTATAACAAACAAACTATTTTCTCATGACAGTGAAAGGATTGTGGTAGAGGACGTCACTTTGAATTTTTTTGGCATCAAAGAATTTCTTCAGGCTGTGGAAGGTAGAGACATTCTGAAAAATGTTCAGACTAGCAAGAAGTGCATCATATTGCCAAAGACTGATTCACAGCAAACAGAAGGTGGTTCGGTCTCTTTCCATGGCAAACCAGCACTTCCAGAAAAGCCCTCAAAAACAATTGCGCATGCAAAATTTGGTGAGTGCATCATAGAGTTCTTGCAAGGGAACATAACTGGCCTAGATGCTGAAGTCATTGTAAACCCCATAGAGGCTTCACTGAAGTGCCAGACTGGTCTAGGCAAGGCCCTTGTTTCCAAAGGTTAGTCTCCAAAAGTATTTTGTATATTATTTTCGAAAGATTTGTCTGAACATTTTGATGAAATCTGGAAACATGCTGGGACAGAGATGCCTGGGCAATATTTAACTCTTCCCGTGCCACAGTAAGAAAAGTGGACATTCAGTTGCTTACCAGAATAAAAGCGCGGGTCTTGATATGTTAGGGGGTATAGTTGTAAAATGGAATGGAAAACAGTATTTCCATGTACTTCTGTATACTTATTATGTTTCAAAGTATAACTAAATGTATGAAAATTTCATAAATGCAGAGTTTTTTAGGAAAAAAGAAGTAATGTGATGTTTTTAGACACTGATTGTGCCCAGCTCACCATCGGCTAGGTCTAGATATGCACTACTTACCATCTGAGATGTGTTGATCTACTTGTCGATCTCATATTCTGATTCTATGTTGCATTCTCGCTAAATTAATGTCTGAAATAACCTTCTAACTACTTTTCCCGTCGTCTAATATGTCTAGATCTACTTGGGATACATTCAAAAGCAGCAGGGTGGTCACAGGCCATGTCCATACCCCTATCTACATCATCAAAAATTGAAAAATTTCGGTCTTTCTCTTCCTTTTTCTCGCTCGGCATCGCTCGTAACTAGGCACTCTTTCGCCATTTTGAAAAGTGTCACCAGAATCACGGACAAAATATGTACAATCTAAATGTTACGCCGGTTGTTTTATTGAAACAAACCAATGATCACTAAAGTTACCATTGGTAGGCATCGGGAAACCGGAAGTGACCAAAGGCACGGGAAGAGTTAAACAAGTTACAGTTATGAAACTTTTTTTTTTCCTTATGACACTACAAAGGCAAACAGTGAGAGACAGAGGGACTTTGAGAAAATTAAAAAGATAAGTGGTTAAAAAAAACTTGGACTCTTCTACATTCTTGTTTATATATTTCTTCCCTGGGAAGAAATTTAAAAAAAAAAAGTTCACTGAATTATGCCACACATCAGTGATCTGTCTCCAGTGATTCCCAGGCATACATGGGATCTAAGGTTTGTCTGTGATTCCCAGGCTTACATGGGATCTAAGGTTTGTATGTGATTCCCAGGCTTACATGGGATCTAAGGTTTGTCTGTGATTCCCAGGCTTACATGGGATCTAAGGTTTGTCTGTGATTCCTAGGCATACACGGGATCTAAGGTTTGTCTGTGATTCCCAGGCTTACATGGGATCTAAGGTTTGTCTTTGATTCCCAGGCTTACATGGGATCTAAGGTTTGTCTGTGATTCCCAGGCATACATGGGATCTAAGGTTTGTCTGTGATTCCCAAGTTAAAATTAGTGCACAGAAATTTTGGAAAAACGTCATTTTTTTATGTTTTCTAACTTAAATATTAATATTTAACGAAGCTACTTCTGGGAATTATTATGAGAAGAACAAAGAAAAAGATAAAAATGGAAATAGCAGATGAACAATTAAGATTTACTGAAGGAAAGGGAACACAAAATGCCATTATGCTTTGTGAACACCAGCAGAAATAGCTTTAGAAGTACAGAAAGATTTCTACTTATGCTTCATTGATAGAGACTATGGTTATATTTAAGAAACAGAATCTGCCAAAATAGAGTATAAAATAAAAGGAACTATTCCAAAGCAGGTGCAGAAATTCAAATACCTTGAAGCAGTAATAACTTCAGATGGGAAATGCAGAACAGAAATTAGGAACAGAATAGGCCAAGCAAAGACTGCATTTCAGAGAATGAGAAACATATTGTGCAACACATCCTTTTCAATGAATGTTAGAAAACGAGTCTTAAAATGCTATATTGAACCTATCTTGTTATATGGAATTGAATCATGGATAAAAGGCAGGTCTGCACAAAAGTCATTGGAAGCAGCAGAAATGCGGTTTAATAGAAAAATGTATGATAAGAGCTGGAGATACAAAAAAATCTTGTCAAAAAAATAAGAGAGAGAGACAATGTACTTTCATAGGACATACAATGAGAAGAGGGGGCATTGAAAATACTATAACAACAGGAAAAACAGAAGGACGAAGATCCAGAAGATCCATTTGGAGAAATGATACTGGACAGTCTGGCGAGATGGTGTAAGAGGAGATCGCCAACTGAGCTGGAGAAGCATAATAGCTAACGCCAGTCGGCACGGTAGCTGATGATGATGATGACTTAAATATTAAAATAAAACCACACTTGCTTAATTAGAAATAGGAAGTATGGGATAAAATTAACTATCACATATTTCATGCCTATTTCATTTTATACATTTTGCAGGTGGTCAAATTATTCAAACTGAACTGACCTCAAGAGGCATGAATAGTAATGCTGGAGCAATAGTACAGACAACTGCTGGGCATTTGGACAGATGTAAAGCCATCATACATGTAGTTTGTCCAACTTTCTCCGGTAGTGAAATGGACACACTAGAAGGAGCAGTTGCAGCTTGTCTCAAACAAATAACAAGTGAAGGCCACAAGTCAATGGCCACTCCAGCCCTGGGTACAGGAAGTAAGTTTGATTGTTGTGACTTAAATTCACAGTTTAGATTTAGACACCAGCAAAACTGACTGAGCCCAAGTAAAAATGGCTGCACCAGTGGTGTCTCTATTGGTTTTAAGAAATTAACTTCATTGTTTACCAGTGATATTGCAGTTACATATATGACAGTAAGATAAATGCATGTTTATGTTATTAGCATCTGACTCTTAAAAACTCTTTATATAGTTTTAACAAAACTTTCTTGCACTGGATTATTAATTCTTGCCCTTCTCATTTTTTAAATATTTTTTTTAATCAACCATCTTTTTGTCAATCTCAGATTAACTCCTCTAAGTTTATTTTTTTCTCAATCTTCTAGAGTTAATCCATCTACAAAAAAATTTCAACACTAACCTAGTCTTATGACCCTGGAAATGGATGTTTTCAATAATAAGTTGTGGTCATTTCTTTCTCATAGTTTAGTATTTGTAATCCCATTCTGTAGCATTGATCATCATCGAAGAACATTTTTTTTTCATTTATCTCTTTATTTTATTATCCAGTTTTTATGTTAATAAATTGGGGGTGGGGGGGGGGGGAGAGTTGAAGACAGTCCCATTTAGTGGTCAGCAAACTATAGCTGACTGGTTGCAGTAAGGTTGGTGAACCAAACCCAACCAAGACCCTGTACCACCACCACCCCCCCCCCCCACTCCCCATCTCCTTTGTTCCTCTTCATAGCAGATGTAAAGAGGACAGGGATCACTGTAGTTCCCATGGCAGTGGATTCTGCTAAAGAAGTACTGCCATAACCTATGCATCATATGACATAATGCTGTGCCTTAACAACTTCACATCATCAGCTGCAAATGACATTGTGCTCAGTTTCAGGGAGAGAACACCATCATCAACATTTGAAGTAAAGGTTCTTAATTTCAAGTAATTATGTATGCACAAGAGATGAGGGAAACAAGACCAAGGGGTAGACCAAGATGGAGATGGAAAGACAACATAGAAGAAGATATAAAAGAAATTGGTGTCACCAACTACAGAGAGAAGATTAGGAATAGAGAGGAACGAAGGTGAACTTTATCCGCTGCAATGAGCCTTAACGGCTCGGAAAGTTGAAGAAGAAGAAGAAGAAGAATTTCAAATAAAACCTGATTTTTTTAATGATATTTAACTCTTTGTATAAGGGGGAGGGGGGGGGGTTCCCTCAAAATACCAAGGTGGGGGGGGGGGGAATTTCACAATGTGGAATGGGATGGTTGTCACATTTAAAAGAATGACAAAGGCATAATCTGATTTGTAGTATGATATATTATACATTAGTTTAAACAAGAAAAAATGTATTTTGTTTTTTCTAATAGAGTTATTAGTATAAAACAGAAAAAGGAGCTAAGAACTGAGAAGAAAGAATGGAAAATGAAGAAATTGTAACAATGTTTTTTTCACTTACCCATCAAGTTAATCCACTGTAGTTGGTCCAATATATCCAAAATGAATCAAAATGTACACACACACACCTTTTCTTCACATATCCCCCAAAATTTACATGAAAACATACACTAATTATGCATTTACAGTAAACTAAAAACACCAGGTGGGTAGGTAATATTTACATGAAAACAAGTGGGCGGGCGGCGACTAATAGTTACCAGAAAACAGGCCATTTTATTTATTTATTTTTTTAATTTGAAGCATTCTACAACATTTAATTTTTTAAATTACACAATCTCCAGCACTACTTACTGTAATATTAAAGATAGTACTAGCAAAAAGCTGATAAGTAGTATCACCAGCTACCCTTCTAGCACATTTTGCTGCTGGACCAAAAAAACATCATCCTCATCTTTTGAATCAGCACCACGTGGGTCAGAAAATTCCAGATCTCTACTACTGCATTCTCTTCACCACAGTCTAGAATTTTAAAATTAAATTCTGAGCTTGTAGTGCAGAAATACGCTGCTCTGGACGAAATAAACTACCACTGGAAGCCATATTTATTGATAAACAAAAACCTAGCAACTATAAACTTTGACAAAAACTTGTTAAATTAATACACAACCACTCTGTATTCAGCTGAAACATGCGCCTCATGTTGACAAATGGATTCCGGAATGAAGTCCAACTGCTGGTTTTAAGTATACTTTGATTATCTTCAAAATTAGAGAGCTACAAACTGTCATCACACTGTGTGGAGAACAGGGTTCTGATGGGTAAAAAAAACCATGCAGGATATATACACAAAGCATACAAAGAGTTAAATATGGCCAGTGAGAGGTCATATCTTTTCTTCAGCATCATTAATTTTACATATTTGGTTAAGCTTACATATTTGTTTATGTTCTTGAATTATTATATTTCAGAAAAGTTTAAGTTTCCACCTGTGGTGGCTTGTGGACTGATGATGAAGTCTCTGTACCAACATCTAGTAGCAGGAGGGTCAAGTCTGAGAAAAATTTACTTGTGCGATGTCAAAGCAGACCTTGTGAGGGAGTTAATTGAGAGATTTAAAAATGCCTTTGATTTGGAAGTGGAACAAGTGGGAGAACTTAAGGATTCACCTGTTAAAGGTGGGCTGAGATAATACTTTTTCCCCCCACATGTAGTCTCACAATGTTGCCACTTGCAAAATTTGGTCACATATATTTAATTCTTGAATTCTATACTTGGTTTTCCAGTTCTGATGCAAATGATTCATGATGGAAATGGTTGAGAGAGGCATGCCACATTTTCACTTTTTTTTTAATGTGAAAATACGTACATTAATGCAAAATGGGTTACGGCATGACTGTCACTGAGGCCACTCATCTGGGTCAAAAACATCAATTGCATCTCCCCTTCGACACTTTACGCTACAAGAGGAAAGATAAAGTAAAGTAAGCTAAGCAAAGTGATAGAGTGTTATATATTAGGTTAAAGGGAAATGAACCCAAAAGTTAAAAAATGCCTGGGAGAAACTGCTAAGAGCAGTAACCAAAGAAAAAAAATTACTTATAACATATCAAATTTCAACATTCCTGCATCCATATTGAATAACCATTTTGTAAGAGGAGAGTTCACTTACTAATAAGCCACAAAACATTCTCAGTGTAAGCAACCCATTTATTGTGACTAGGATTCAGTTTGAGGAAAAGGCTATGGCTCTTAGTAATCTTCATGTGGCAAGGGTTGAATTTGAGAAAGGAGTATTACTCTGTTATTTTTTTGTGTGTGGCTGGGGTTCACCTTGAAAAAGTGTTGTGACTCTTGGTAATATCTTCTGCACTGTTTCTTTCCCAGACATCTACATGGTTTGTTTGAATTCTTGAGAAAAGTCTTTCTTTCATCTTCATTTTCATTTTTTACCCTGCTTAAATCTCTGCTTATACAAAATATATAATATTATACAAAATATATAATACATATTTGTATAAACAAAGATACATAAGAGCAAGTAACAATAATTAAGAGTGAGAGAAATTGGAAACACAGAAGCAAATAAAAAAGAAAGGCCAGAGATAATGTGATGAGAGTGGGGCTGTATTTTTTTGTGTGCATATTTAAACCAACTAGCTATAGTGTGATGTGTTGAAAAATATAAATTTTGAACAGAGCTGAGTCAACTACTGTCATCAGAGTAAAATAGGTAAACTGCAGGTTTTTTTTTGTAAATCCAACTTTATTCTTGTGGTTGAAGCCATTGAAATGATTAGAAACTGGCTTAGTTGAGAAATGTCATGAACATATTTGAAAGCTACAATCTTTTACTTTGAGTAGTCTCCTTGGTATAAGCAACGTCACATCTCTTGTGAGTTGCGGCATGTGCCATATTGTGTTATCCCTCATGAATAAGAGCAGATTTGGGGAAAAGCAACATCAAACCACAGGACAAGTAATACAGCTGGGTCTAATGGCAAGTATGTAAAATATAATGAAGTTATGTCTTTCATTATAATGTAGCATTTTAATAAACAATAACTAAAGTTTTCTTTCCTTAATAGCATCACCACTTCCTGCACCAAGAGCATCAGTTGTGAAAGCAAAGAAAGTCCTTAAAGATTACAGAAATATCAAGGTCAGCTGTATCTTGGGAGAGATTTCTAAGGAGCAGGTTTGTTTAAGAAGTTAGCTATGTTATAGTCTGTCATTTGTATTCATTTTTGCAATTGTTTAGTGTTGTATATAGTTTAAATTTTTTTTCTTAAATTATATCATTTTCATATGGATTATTCTTTTCCATTTATTTACAAGTGAGTTTGAGACTCTTCTTTTTTTTTTTACCTGGATCTATTGTTTATTTGTCTCTTTTAGGTTTACATGATTTTTAGAAGAGCCAGACTGTTTAAAAGCTTATGAACAGGGAGAGAAATTTGCAATTTGTGCTGTCCACATTGTTACTCAGTTTCTGAAATATTTTGTCTGTGCATATATTTTTATTCATCAGCTTTTAGTTTTCAGACCTGTCTCAGAAAAGTGAATTTATTCTCAGAGTTTTCATAAAATTCATGTTTATTTGTTCAATTGTTTGGTTAAAATTAACATTTGTTCACCAGACGGATGTTATTGTGGTCAGTGTGAGCAAAAACCTTGATCTCAGCAAAGGCAGAATTACAAAGAGCATCCTGAAATATGGAGGTGATGAACTGCAGGAGGAGCTTAGAAGCAAGTATGTGTGACTTTTGCTTTTGTTTGCTCCAGAATAACCAGTGAAAGAAAATCCCCATTTCCTTGCCATTAAGAAAGGTAAAATTCCCATTTCCGTGCCTTTAAGACATATTGGGGATATGGTGTTAGGCCCATATTTCCATTTGCCCATGAAAGTGCGATATGGTTAGTATCATGCCTAGCTGCATTTACCTTCCCAGATTTATTTGAAACCTGTTTTTAGAGGCTGAGTGGATGCCGGGGCTATTTGGTGTTGTGGTACCAGAAAAAATTCCTGTTGAGCCTGGTACTACCAGATTAGTACATCAAGTGCCGAACCACTTAGTAGATCAAGTGCCGAATCACTTAGTAGATCAAGTGCCAAACCACTTAGTAGATCAAATGCCGAACCACTCAGCTAACTGGCTGCAAATCATAGCTGACTCCGTGAATAACCAGTGTTGATAATAAATATGGATCAGTCAGATATCTGGAGAAACAGAAATAAAATGAACAAGCTTTATTTTTAATAGATGAAGAACGAAGCACACAAGTCCGTCCATTTGGCATTCATAAATTCATCATTCATCTTTCATCAGTTTAGTATTAGTGTTATATTCTTATATATGTGTATTAAATAACATATATTACATATATATAACAAAAATAAATATGTATAAAGAGAAAATGTGACTGTTTGTCTTTCATTGTCTGTGAAGTGTTATATTAAAAATTCAGAGTAATATTTAATTGATGGATTCAAAGCAAACAAAAATATATACACATTGATTCGTGCATGTACAAAATTTTGTTCCAGCTACAGTGACGGTATCAACCCAGAAGAGTTTGCCAAGACATCTGGAGGAAACCTGAAGTGCCGCAGCATTTTTTATGTCTGCTTACATCACTGGAGGCCAAACAATGAATCACATGTGAGAAAAATTCTGAGTTGATATTTCATTTTGTTAGATATTGTAGAATAGAATATACTGTATTCTATATAATATGTAGAATATAGAATATTGTAGAATATTTGCTTTTGTAAAGAAAATGTATTGCATGGTGTCTCATATTACTTAATTTATTTGACAACATACATATGTTATTAGCAATATTAGCAAGTAATGAGATATGATAAGATATAATTTTAGGTTCTCGTTGACTTTGTTAAAAAAAAAAGGAAAAAAGTTGTTATGCAATATCTTCCTTTCCACTGAGGCATAACTGACAAATAGGGAGATGGTGCACTTTTCAAAAGCTGGTAGAAAAATGGAACAACTAAATCACCAGTTAAAACCACAAAGAGCATTAGAAAGTCAGAAAAGCATAATCTGTATTTAGTTTAGAACAGAGTGGAATGAAATTGAAATCCTGACACATTAAACGTCATGATAATTTAGAGAAGATCATATTGGAAGGATACATAATGGGAAAAAGAAAGAGAGGAAGACCAAAATGAAAATGGCTGCAAGACATTGTTGACATGGATGCAGCAGCGGCAGGCCATCTTGCTCACAACCGAGAGGCCTACAGGAGTGCTGTTTGGGAGGCAAAGTTCCACAAGGGACATGCAAATGAATGAATGAATGAATGACCCACTCCACCAGCTACAAAGATGCCTTAGATCATCCTATTTTGTCAGTAGACTAACAGCCACTAACTGCAAGGTAATCTGCATTATTTTAGATTGTTCTGTAGAAGTGAATGCCCTTCAGAGGTTGTGGAATCAAATCTTCAGACAGCATGCAATAAAAAAAAATCTCAGCTTACTAAGATTTACATCATCAGGCGTGGTTGTCAATGGCAACTAAGGGGCTGTCTCAGAAATCAAGATGAAACTAAACTTTGATATTGCAACATAGATTTAGATGTAAAATCTATGATTTGATATCTGAAGAAAATGAAATAATTAATTTTGTAATTGTTGGACAAACATTTGAGAAAATTTTTACTAGTTTATTTATTTTATTTTTAAAGGGGAGAAATTATTAGTTTCAGCAGCAGAAATATATTCAGGTTTATGATTACATTACCATTTTATCCCACATGAATAAGAATGTCCAAGAGTTTGACTGAACAGTAAAGATTTTTTTATTCAATGGGAGTAGATTTTGGCAAACTGTGACATTCATGAAGCTGAATTGCACTCAATATCCTATTTTCTCTGACAACCATGTGTGCAGTGTAATTCAGTATCCCTCACTGTTCTGGCAGTATTCTGTTTTTTGGAAGTGATTTAATCTCTGTATGGCATGCTAGGTGCCTGTTTTTACAGTTAGGTCAGTTGGAGGGTAATAGCAGTGGGAACAGAATTCTGTGTCTTCAGATTAAGAAACTGTATTTCAGTTAATTTGACAATAACCTCCCTCTAATTGATTTTTGAAAATAAAAAAACAATATATATCAAAACTTACAAAATGTCTGAAAAAATTATAAGAAAGATATATGAATAAATGAAGAACAAATGCAAATCTTAACTGCATCATTGAACTGGCCTTAAAGTATTAAAGTCAGTCAATCAATAAATCAATCAAGTGCCATGCTGCGTGGCATGGGTGATCATTTCTCTCCACAATTCCCTGTCTATTGAGTTGATTATAGGCTCCACCGGTGACTTTCTTCCTAGCCACACTGACAGTCCATCCAGTAACTTCTCTGTCTCTTTTTCCCTCAGTTTTTCCAGTGCCACAGTGTGTTACAATTTTCCTCTTTTTTAGGAAGTGTCCTATAAATCTCATTTGTCTGCCTCTGATCTGTGCTATAATTTGCCTTTTAACTCCAGCATTTCTTAACTCATCGACTGCCATCCTCGCTATAGCAAGGTTTGTTTCATTGTAGTGTAAAACCAGTGTAACTTTTAATTGTACACGATTTATCTGCTCATATCTGGTGACCTTTCATAGTTCAGTCCAAAGCATGGCTAACAACCAAGTGAAATGTTTTTAATTGAGAAATATCAATATTGTGATTTCTGAGGCATAACGACATGTGCTATGACCAGATCACTGTTCCTGAATGTATCCCAAGTACATCTAGACTTATTAAATGGACTGGAGAAGTGGTTAGGTTATTTCAGACATTATTTTAGTGAGAGTGCCACCACACGACAAGATCGGATGAAAATTTAAGTAGATCTGGACATCACCGATGGTAAAACATTGTACATCTAGGCATCACCGATGGTAAGCAGTACACAGTTATCAGCTAAAATCATCAAACTACATCTTTTTTCCTAAAAAACTCTTCATTTATGAAAGCTTCTTACATTTACAGCTATTTTCATGCATAATATGTATACTTTTAAAGTGGAAATACTTTGTACATTCA
Organism: Achatina immaculata; assembly: GCA_009760885.1. Classification (NCBI taxonomy): domain Eukaryota; kingdom Metazoa; phylum Mollusca; class Gastropoda; order Stylommatophora; family Achatinidae; genus Lissachatina; species Lissachatina immaculata. The sequence continues at coordinate 108,478,161 of CM019691.1, forward strand.
CTTTTACAACTATACCCCCTATACCTATCAAAACCTGTGCCTTTTGTGTGACACAATGGGAACGTCCGCATTTTTTTCTGTGACACAGGAAGAGTTAAGACTTTCTCATTGGTTTTCTTAGCTGTCAATGGTACCTTCAACATCCTTTTTATAAACCACATTTCCATGGCCTCCATTTCTTGCTGTACTCTTATTCATAGACCATGCTTCACACCCATAAAACAGGATTGGCTTGATGTAACGTTTAAGAACTCGGAATCTTGTTTCCATTGATATGGATCTGTGGCACATAATGTGTCTCATTTTTTGGAATGCTGACTTGGCCTGAGCACATCTGCTTTTTATTTCATTGTGACATTTTCCATCAGTTGTTATAACTGTTCCTAAGTACTTGAATCTATCAATTTGTTTCAGATTTGTGCCATCGATGTTAATGCTACATTTTGGTAGTATTCTTTTCTTCGAGAGGACCATCACTTCAGTCTTCTTTTTGTTCAAGCTGAGACCTTTACTTTTGCTTTCACAAACCATGATGTCCAGAAGAGCCTATAGCTCCCCTTCATTTTTAGCAATCAGAACTGTGTCATCTGCATATCTTAAGTTGTTAAGGTTGTGCCCGCCAATTGATATTCCTGGTATGCTTTCTGTATTTCTCATTATGTTTTCGCCGTACAAGGAGAAGAGGTCAGGATATAGAACACATTCTTGTCTCACTCCAATTTTATGTTTTGGAATGCTCCTATTTGGTTCTCAACCTTCATTGCTGCTGGTTGCTGCCAGTATATATTTTTGATGAGTTTCAGACCTTTTATGTTGATGTCTTCCAGCATTCTTCTAATTTCTGTATATCTCACTTTATTGAATGCTTTACAGTAGTCTATGAAGCATAAGTATAGGTCTGTCTTTACTTCTATTGATCTTTCCATCAATGTTCTCATTATATATATAGCATTACTTGTGCCTTTTCCTTCGATGAAGCCACACTGTTCTTCAGCATTTCTGGTTTTATTTTGCCCCTGACTCTTCTCATAACAGTACGAAGCAGGATTTTGGTAAAATGGCTCATAAGACTAATGGTTCAATGGTCTTCACATTCAACTGCACCTTGTTTCTTTGGTAGAGTGATGAAAACTGATTGCAAATGGTCTGATGGGACAAAGTTACTGTTATAGATGTTACTCAGCAATCTGGTAATTACTTCTATACCAAGCTGTCCTAATGCTTCCAATTCTTCCTTGGTGATTTTATCTGGTCCTGGTGCTTTGTTGTTTTTCATGTGTTTGATGGCTTCTTCTGTTTCTGCTTTTAATATGTGAGCCCCTTCATTATTGTTTCGTATATCTATTTCACTTCTATTGTCCTCATAGAGTTGTCTAATGTATTCACTCCATCTTGCCATTATTTCATCTCTGTCCATTATTGTATGTCCCTCCTTTTGACTTCAGACAACCAGTTTTGTTGGTATGCCTTTTTGTTTGTTAACTCCTTTATTTGATTGTGCATATCTCTTGTGTTTCTATGATGGCATTCCTCTATTTCATTACATTTCTTATTTAGCCACTCCTCTTTAGCTTTACTGCATTTGTGTCTTATTTTCTTCATTCATTTTGTCATATTCATCTTTATCTTCCTTAAGACTTCTTTTCTGATCCATTAGTTGCAAAATTTCTTCTATCATCCACCCCTGTTTAGCATGTCTTTTATTTGGAGGTAGGATTTTGATAGATGTTTGCTGAATGGAGTTTTTAAGCATATTCCATTGTTCATCAATCATTTCAGTCTTCTCTGTAGCATTGTACCTATTATGTACTATGGTCCTATATTGTTCTTATATTAACTTATCTATCCGTAACAGCTCTCTATCTAGTTCCTTGTTTTTAGCTGCTACCTTTAACCTCTTTACCCTGATTCTCACTTTTCCATCCACTGGGATGTGGTCACTGTTGCAGTCCGTGCTTGGTCTTGTTTTCACGGATAATAGTGAGTTCTTGAATCTTCTGTTGATCATAATGTAATCTGTCTGGTTACGTATGTTATTATTTTGGCTTTTCCATCTCCATAGTCACCTTGGGTGTTGTAGAAACCAAGTATTTCCTATTATCATTTTATTCTTTTCTGCCTACACAATCAACCTACTCAGTCAAGTATTAAAGTACCTTTAACATTTAGGGAGTAGCAGAGTGGAACACACCAAGCCAGATAAAAAGAGGTTAATCACGTGAAACTCTTAAGAGGACATTGTTAAGAGTGGCCAAATTAGTAGGCATAAAATCCTTGGATTTCCACTGAAAAGAGGAAAACTTAGTGAACTACCATATAAACACTATGTCATGTTTAACAGCATGGGAAGGATGTAAGATGTAAAAGCAGTTAGTGTACTTATCTCTCATTTGGAAGTCAGTGATTATAGTCTGGCCAGAGGTGCTCCAGTTAATCAGCTGTAGAAAAAGGTACCTGACTCTTTCTGGAGGTGGAGAAGGAAAGGTGGTCTGACATTTTGCTAGTGTGTCATCGGGTCAAGGAAGATATGAGCATTAAAACTATATCCATGGCATGATAAGGCTAATTTTGAACAGTTAACAACTCTAAAAATGTACTGCAAGTTCCCATGATACTTTTAGGAATTCGAATACAGCTAGGATGAGTAACATATTTAAGAAAAGCAACTAAAATTAGACTGGCAACAAGGAATAAAAGGAACTTGTGGTGGTAATCACTACACATAATGCCATGATAAATTTGAAATTCTATTTGCAATAACAAGCATTAATTAAAAGCATAAGCTTTTGTGGACATGTCATACAAAGAGAGAAGTTAGACTTCTAAGAGAAGATAACAAGAGGGGAACTTAGAGAACATGTCTTAAAACATCTTAAATATCTTAAAGTGGCACAGGAAAAGATAGACAAGCACATGTGACTCCAAAATGGGGAATTATGATTACAGTATCTATGAAAATTGGCACAGCACCTAATCTTTGTGATAAAGTAATTCTGGAGTTGTTTGTTGGTGTAACACTGCATGAAAATCTAAAATTTAATTAGCTGAAGCTTTCCCCTCCCCCCTGCCATTGGTTAATTGTAATTTTCAGATGAGTAAAGTGATTTACAAGCTTTTGGAAGGTGCTGCTGAACAGCAGTCTACATCCATATCAATCCCAGCTATCGGTACTGGAAATCTTGGCTACCCTGCAGGTAAATGTAGATGATAGTTGGGGAGTGTCCCTATATAATTCTGTGGATATTAGTAATGTGTTTTATTATAAAGCCAGAATCATATAAACATTCTTAACTCAGTCTATACTGGGGGTGGGGGGATGGGTTTATATCAAATGACCAAGGAGGAAATTTCATAAAGTGGAATGGGATGGTTGTCACATTTAAATGCATCACAAAGGCAAAGGTATGACATATTATACATTAGTTTAAAAAGGAAAAGTTGTATATTGTTTTTCTAATAAAACTGTTAGTATGTTGTTAGTATAGAACAGAAAAGAAGAGCAAAGAATTGAGGAAAAAAAAAATGGAAAATGAAGAAAAACAATGATTTTCTCTGTTACCCCACTGTACTGGGTCCAATATATCAAAAATGAATAAAATTGTACAGAAACACCATTTCCTCACAGGAAAATATACAATAATTATTTATTTACAGTAAACTGAAAACAACAAGCAGGCAGCCAATATGTACATCAAAACACAAGTGGGCGGCTGTAAACTTAGAAAAAAACTTAGAGACAATTAGAAACCAACACACTAAATGGCACTGGTAATCTGAAAAATAACCCGTCAATGCAAGGAAAGAGACAGGAGCGTGTCCTCCCCCCCCCCCCAACCTGTATCGTTCTCTCCCTTTCACCACTGCTAACATCCAGTTGGTTCAATTTGTTTTCCTTTGTGGTCTCCCAGCCCCGTCTTTAGGGCGCATTCTGTTGTATTGTGTACAAGGAGGGATGCCACAAAGCTACATTTTTTATTTTCATTTTTCTTCTTTTATTATATGTTGTGTTGTTTTTGCATGTAATCCTTGAAAAAGGCTCATGCAGAAATATTGGATGTCAAATGTTTTTCATTTATACATTCTCATATTACCTTCATACTTTCTTCTATTTGTGTTTTTTCTCACTTTCCTCACTCCCTTTGTCGCTTTGTAAAACTGTACCATACAGCTCTGTCTACCTTTATTCCTGAGTTCAAGATAAAAGTGATAATGACTGCAGTAATGCAGTTGTTATCTCTTTTATCTTGAGCTCAGTAAAGCTTATATTCAGTAAATTTTTTTTTTGGTTTCCTGAATGTTTTTCATTCAGTGTTACAGTGAAAATTAAGTCTTTATTTTAATTAACTGTGTTGTCAAAATGAGAGAATTTCTATAGATATGAGAAACTGAAAGAGTTATATTCATTGCATGTTGTGGGACATGCCTTTCATACTTCTAAGCATCCTCCAGAAAATGAGAGCTCTTTTAATATCTGTCAAAAATACAACTTACAGCTCTTAAGTTTACATAACAAAAACAATTCTCAGTTAATCTTTCATAATAGAACACAATTTTTGTGTAAGATTCTATTTAAGACTCATTCATATTCTGTACTCAAACATGCATTGCATAGAAAGCTCAAGTGAAGTTGCTTTTTAAATTTATTTTTCCAGATGTTGCTGCCGATGTAATCACAGATACCATTAGTCAGTTTGCCAAGGATAATCCAAAATGTTCTTTGAAAACCATAAATCTTGTTGTGTTTCCTCGAGATACAGACGTTGTGCAGGTTAGTAAGATATGAAAATGTAAAAATTGAAGGAAATTAGATTAACTTATATATTTTTTTTTAAATCTTCATGTTTTGTAGGGGAAAAAAAAGTTTTGTTTTAAAAAAATAAAAAAATCGGTTCAAAATTTATATTTTTATACTGTGTTGACACATATATTGAAACTATAGAGAGTAAAATGATATAAAAATGTGTGTTTTGGTAAAAAATGTTTTGCTCACCATTAAAAGTACATCATGTCTGAAATCCAACACTTGTGGTAACCTGTGGTATTTTTCCTGTAAATTCAGTAATTTGTTGATAGCTAGCTTGAATTTTTGCTATTTTTTTTTAGCTTAAAAATGTTTGGTGGCATGCAAGTTGATATTCTGATTAAACAGTTCATCATATTCGATTATTGTGGGCCTTGCAAAACATGGACACTTAACAAATCACTAGAAAAGAGAATAACAGCATTTGAAATGAAATGTTACAGAAGGACACTTAGAATATCATGGATAGAAGGAAAATCAAATAAAGAGATACTAATAGGATGAGGTGTCCCAGAAAACTAGCTTGTTAACACCATAAAAATTAGAAAGCTGAGATACTTTGCTCACATCAAGAGACACAATAAGCTTGGAGAGGTTGATTAGTAGAAATCATTGTGCCTAGCAAAAGAGAAAAGGGATGACCTCACTGCAGGTGGACCCGATAGAACACAGAAAGTTTGAATGTGTCATTATGAGACACTGGTCAGCTTGCACAGAACCATATTGCATTCAGGGAGGTTGTGAGTAGAAAGGACATGTCACATGAAGGAATGCCTAGCTTTCATTCAGTCATTTATCCCTAACAGCTGTGCTGTGAAACCGGCTATATTTATATTCCTATGGGAATATGTCAGTGAAACAACAAAACAACTCCACAGATCATCACAAAAGTACCCAATTCCCCTCATACAAGCATTTTATCCCATTAAGCTTCTGATGCTTAAAGTGGGGCAGGCCTCTCTGAGTCATGACCCCCAGAAATCTGTGAGTTGTTGGTTTATAACCACTTCACAAGGCTGAAGATGCTGCTCCAATGTTCAAGTTTGTAACTTACAAGTATCCCTTACTTTTTAGTGAATCTGATAATTTTTTTATAGAGACTGATAACTTTCTTGTTTGTACAGAAGAACCAAAGGCATCCTTCCACAAACTGAAATTTAAATTTATTACTTGCATGCTCTTACTGCTTCTCTTGGAGGAGAATTTTCTGGCAAAAATGTTATACATCCTTTGTCTGTGATTCATTCATTCATTCAAACACAAAAGTTTAAATTTTCTTACTTTAACAATTATTATGCTTTATAACCATTATTATACACCAGAAACTAAAGTTTGTGGTTTTATAAATATAGTCATCCTGTGCAAGAGTAATAAGTTTAGTTTTATAGTTTTCCTTTAAGACATACACAACCAGAAATTTCAGTGTTTGGTCACATTAGTGACATTTTTTTTTTCTGTCAACAAAGCACTAAAAATTTTGTTCTCTCCCAATGGTGCACTGAAATAATGCATATTTTATTATTTTTAATGGTTCATCAACAGATGAATATATTAAACCTTTATCGACAACATAATGTTTAATGGAAACTTGTATTCTGTACATTATGATGTATCTTCAAAATGTGTATGTGTTTAACACAACTGCAGTGAGTAATTAGTTGTCTTCTTGTCTGCGAGACATTTTATGGATGTTTTACTCCTCAGGCTTTTCAAGAAGTACTGGAAGGTAGAGGGGGAAGGAGGAACAGTCCTGATGAGGAAAGATATGTCAGATCAGGTAGTACATTGTTCTCAGTGATCTTTTCCAATATTTTGTTTGTTATACGTAAATTAAAGCATAGTATTACCCTCAACCATTAGAATCATTTTTTTTTGCCAGATTCTGACCCTTATCACTGGATTTCTACATTTTGATGTGTATGTTTTTTAACTGTCTGCATATTGCTTTTGGGCTCTTGAATAATGTTTCAAATAATTTTTTCAAGATGGTGGGCTGAAATAGCTGTTCAGCTTGAGGTAAGATCAGTCAGCCAGTCATTTGCATGTCCCTTGCAGAACTTTGCCTCCCTAACAGCTCTCCTGTAGGCCTTGGTTGTAAGCAAGATGCCTTGCTGCTGATGCATCCATTTCCAGATTATCAACAATGTCTTGCAGCCATCTTTGTCTTGGTCTTCCTCTCTTTCTTTTTTCCCATTATGTACCCTTTCAAGATGGTCTTCTCTAAATTATCATTATGTTTATTTTGTCCAGAATGTTTAAGTTTTCTCTGTTTAATACTTGTTACTAGCCAACCTTCTTCAGTATTAAGTTCTTGTAGTATGGATATATTTGTTCTTTTTTGTGTCCATGATATTTGAAGAACTCTTCTGTGGCATTTACATTCAAAGGCATTTATGTGTTTCTCAGCTGTTTTGTTAAGTGTCCAGGTATCACAGACATATGTTGCAATGGGAAAGATGCATGACCTTAAAAATCTTATTTTTGTAGTTCTGTCTGTTCCTATCCACAGATTCTTTATTTGTTTTACTTTCTGAAGAGCGATAGATGTCCTGCTTTTAATTTCTCTCATTGTATCTCCATAATTAATTAATAATGATCCAAGATATTCAAAACTCTGCACCTCTTCTAATTTTTCCTCATTGATACATATTTCAGCTGCCTTATTTGTTTTGTAAGTTGTCATCAATTTAGTTTTCTTTGCATTAAGATAGAGGTTTTGCTCTTCACTATTCTTACAGACTGACATAATTAGTTTTTCCATTCCTTTTTGTGTTGTGGATAGTAATAATGTGTCATCAGCATATCTAATCTCTGATATTTCATAGCCTCCAATTTTTATGGCATCATAATATTCTTTGTCTACATCTTCTCTAACATTCCTCATTACATTTTCAGAAGGCAACAATATGCACCCCCTGATGGACCCCTTGTTTTATGTCAAACCAAGTTGTTGTTTCACCATTTATTCTCATTGCTGCCTCTTTGTCTAGTTACAGCAGTGATATTAATTGTATCAAATGTGTTGAAAATCCTATTTTTTTCCATTATTTCCCAAAGTTTCTGGTGTTGTACACAATCATATGCCTTTGAATAGTCTATAAAAGATAAATATAGATTCACATTAAACTCTCTGCATTTCTCTATTATCAGTCTTATATTGAATATATGATCTCTTGATCCACTTCCTTGTCTAAAACCAGCTTGGACCATATTGACTTCTTCTATTTTCTTACTAAGTCTACCCAATTATGATTTTTAATAGAATTTTACTGGCATGACTAATCAGGGCAACATTTCTGTAGTTTGTGCATAATTTCAAGTTACCCTTTTTTGACAGTGGTATAAATACAGTTCTTTTCCATTCTCATTATCTGAGGTAGGATACAGTCATCAATAATTGTACAGGATTGACACACTTTGTGAGGTACATTTATCAGTAATTGTAATGGACTGGCAATGTTTGTGAGATAACTCAGTATTGATGAAACTTTTTATGACAGCATGTTACTTAAGAAAAAAAATCTCATTGAAAATCTTTTTTTTTTTCCTTTTTGTCAGTCACAAGGGCCTCAGTTAAGAGTGATATTGATTTTGATTAATTCTGCAGTTTTTAAGAATATAGAAGAATATTTCTTCTCATTGTTTTGCTACAAAGTTTTGATAAATCTGCCTTTGTGTAATACAGTACAGTTATTAAATTGGAGACATAATTTTTTAATGTTGTTTTGCTTACTGTTAACTGGGTCAATTTTATTACAGATGGAGACAGATATGGAGACAGATCTGGACACAAACATGGATCTTCACCTAGAGGTTAGTTAGAGGAAGCAGCTTGTGTTTGCTGAGCCGTTCTTTGAGAGCATGGAAACCATTCTTATTCAAACAAACAATAAAATGAGTTGTAACAGAAGCTGACATGCAGTAAATTTAATGCTAGAAAATCTCTTAAGGTCAGAAGGAATATACAGTGACATGAGTAAATCAAGAATTTTTTAGAACAAATGCTCTTAGTGATTCTTTGAAGGGCATTAAAGCAGATTAAAATACAGAAATAAGCGAAGTGGAAAGAAAGTTACATAGTTAAACTTCTCTGATGATAGCAATTTTTTTTCTTTTTTTTTTTGCTGCACCCAAGAAAGGTATAAAACTCAGAACAGCAAATGGTTGATTTTGAATATGGCAATAATATGCTTAAAATTGATTATTTTTGTTGCTGAAATTGATTGTTTTTGTAATTTTTATTCATTTTCTATTTCACTGGTTTTCCTAACATAAGTAAAACTGCACCATATTTATGTATTCAGTGTTTGTTTGTAGTAACATAGGGAAGGCTATGACACACTTATGCTAATCAGCTTTTGTGGTAATATTTTTGAAAGAAGAATTTGTCTTTATTTTGAAGCAAATGTTTAACATAACTGCTACTTTTAAACCTATATTTTACATAGGAAGGAACAGTCTGAATTGTAATTTGGTTAGAAGAGTAGGTTAAGACAGGAATTATAAATAAATACAAATATACAAATAGTAATATATAAATAGAAATAATAAAATATTTTTTGGCATTGTTAAACTGCACAACATTCATCTGTTTATTTTTAAATCATGGTAATATAAGCAATATTTATTAACTCAGACTTTGTGGTGACATTCTGGAAGGTAAGATTTAGCTGGAAAAGTAAGACTAAACATGTCTAATGTAGCTGCCATAAAATTTAAATTGTTATAGAAAAAAATCATATAGAAGTTAACATCATAACTTTGAATAGAAGAATTCATGGAAGTAATATTCATGAAATTAATAATTTTAAATAAATTCATATTTTTTTTATCAAGGGAGTGGTCAGAATGAAATGCAGTTTGGATCAGTGAAACTCAGCATCAAGAAGGGAGATATAGCAGCTGAAAAGTGTGATGCAATTATGAGTGGTGTCCGAAATACAATGGATCTGTCAAAATCTGGTATGTCTCTGTATTAATGCAGGTTCATGATTGCAAAAATGACTGTACATGAGAGACAACACTGTTATCTTATCAAGTAAATCATGTTGTATCTTCTACAGGCTTTTGGTTTACAGGCTGTAAAAACACAGCCCAGGGTAAGGATTGGCTTCATTCATATTCTAGTGAGGCTTGTTTAATAGATTTATGCTAAAGCCCCATCCAGCTTGGTGTGTATATTACAAGATCTTCATCATGGTATTGTTTGCCCAGGATTTCAAGTTTGCAGTCAGTTCCAGGAGATGTTCTGTCTGCCTGAAATTGTAAACAGATGTTCTCTGCAGCCAGTCTGGTGGGGGTGTTGAGGCACTGCAACATGTCAAATGGGGAGAGTTATGGTGGTTATTTTTTGAAACTCTGGGTGGAGCTAAAAAGCAGGACAGGGTGCAAATTATTCTTTACCACGCTTCATCACCGTGAAGACTATATTGATTCCTGCTCCATTAGCCAGGCTGCATCTCTTTCTAGAGGTTGAAACAGAGGAGTGGGACTTGGTCTTGGTTGAAACAGAGGAGTGGGACTTGGTCTTGGTTGAAACAGAGGAGTGAGACATGGTCTTGGTTGAAACAGAGGATTGGGACATGGTCTTGGTTGAAACAGAGGATTGGGACATGGTCTTGGTTGAAACAGAGGAGTGAGACATGGTCTTGGTTGAAACAGAGGCGTGGGACATGGTCTTGGTTGAAACAGAGAAGTGAGACATGGTCTTGGTTGAAACAGAGGAGTGGGACTTGGTCTTGGTTGAAACAGAGGAGTGAGACATGGTCTTGGTTGAAACAGAGGAATGGGACATGGTCTTGGTTGAAACAGAGGAGTGGGACTTGGTCTTGGTTGAAACAGGGGAGTGGGACATGGTCTTGGTTGAAACAGAGGAGTGGGACTTGGTCTTGGTTGAAACAGAGGAGTGGGACTTGGTCTTGGTTGAAACAGGGGAGTGGGACTTGGTCTTGGTTGAAACAGAGGAGTGGGACTTGGTCTTGGTTGGTTATGGCATGCTGACCCTGCTGCAAGAGTCAGCTATGGGTCAGTGAGCACTATATCAGACAGTGTTTTCATCCCCATTCCAAAGATAATAACAGTTCATTATGCTCAATCAGTTCTTGGTGAATGGATCAAAGAGACCTTATAAAACTTATTTCTAAGCAATAAAAACTGTGCTAGTGCTAAGGCAACTTCTTATCACAGTACTTTTTGTTTTCATCCCTGTGACCTAAAAACCCCCTAAAACATCAGTCCCATGTTATAATATATTAAAAAGACTCATTGTCCTGCTGCTGAATGAAAAATGAGGATCAAATAATAATATCATCATCATGTGCCATGCCTGGAAGTATTGATGACCGTGTCTCTCCAGTTTCTGATCTTTCATGTTATTCATAAATTCTGTTGTTATGCCTTGCCGATGCCATTTTGTCAACCCATCTAAGATTTTCTTTCTTGGTCTACCTCTCCCTTTCCTGCTTCCAGTTTTCCCTGTTGTCACAATATTTTTTGTCCTTTCTCTTCTCACTATTTGACCGGTAAACCTTTACTGTCTCCCCTGTAATGTGTTTATTAATGTTTGTTTCTCACTGGCTTTCCTTAGGCATTCTTCATTTGTTATTTTGGCTGTCCATGGTATTCTCAACATTTTTTGTAGGAACCACATTTTAGTTGCTTTATATATTCTTCTTCTTGTTTTTGTTAGTGGTCATGATTTGCTTCTATATAGCGAATCAATATATATATGGCTCAATATAGCATTTCAAGACTCCTTTCCTTGTATCTGTTGACAAAGATTGACTGCACAAAATAGATTTCATTTTATGAATGCTGTCTTTGCCTGGCATATTCTGTTTTTGATCTCTGAGGTACACCTACCTTCTGATGTTATTGTACCAAGATTTGTGCATTTGTTTTAATGTTATTCCTTTGATTTTTATGTTGCATTCTGGTACAGTTTATTAAATGACCACAGTATTCAGATTTGTTATTATTGTTATTATTATTTTTATATATTATAAGATAATAAAATAACATGGTCACCAACACCTCCAGACAAAAAAGAACAAATATATCCATACTACAAGAACTTATTATTGAAGAAGGCTTGTAAAGAGGATTAAACAAATAAAACTTAAATGTTTTGGACACATTAAATATCATGATAATTTAGAGAAGACCTTATTGGAAGGGTACATAGTGGAAAAAAGAAAGAGAGGAAGACCAAGGTGAAGATGGCTGCAAGACATCATTGACATTCTGCAAATGGATGCATCAGCAGCAGGTCATCTTGCTCACAACTGAGAGGCCTACAGGAGTGCTGTTAGGGAGGCAAAGTTCCAAAAGGGACATGCAAATGAACGAGTGAATGAATTCAGATTTCTGTTTATATCAGGCATCAGCAATTCTTGGGCCCACATGCTTTTTTAAATCCACCAAATGAAATCATTTTAGCCCATGGGACACCAGAAGTATCATATCCGTGAAGCCAGTTTTTGGCTTGGATCATCATCATTGCACTCTGGACATGTCAGTAGTTGCTCAGACCCCCCCCCCTCCAACTATCTATCAGTGTCCTGCGGCTGATAGTTCCCACTCTGTGTTATTTTGCAAGTTCTCTCACATGCCCCAAATGCCTTTCATTCCTGGTCATGCCAGTCTGTAATCCAAGCTTTCTCAGTCTAAGCAGCAATGTAGATTCCCTTCTTTTGAAGTCCTCCACTCAGCCTATCTCTCTAAGCACCTTGATAATATCAGTTCAGTCCAGTAGTTGTCCATCTGTAATTATGGCAGAGCCAAACAATCCATCAGCCTTTTCATTTCCCTGTGTGCCCAGGGACATAGATGAAGGTGACTTGGTGAATCATTGATCTCTGCAATGACTCAAGCCACTACCTGTGTACAGATGCTGCCTCAGTCTCCTAGATCATACTCATTGAATCACTTAAAATGGAGACGTGGGTGTAGTGTTGTGATTCCAGCTGTACAGATAGTTTTGTTACTACCATCACCTCCATTGTCATGCTACTTGTGGTCGCAGCGAAGGCACCGCTGGCTTCCTGGATTGTTCTGCCTGCTGAGCATGCTGTGAATGCCCATGCCAGTTGTAATCCTTAAAGACCAACACTCGAATCAACTGTTGATGTGGAGAAATATAACAATTCAGTAACCAAAAGTTGTGCCTGTATGATGCAAATAAATGTATGCAGTGTCCGTAAGACTACGTAATTATGGTAATTATTATTCATATATTATGTTTATTACTGTTACCTTTGTATTAGCTATAATAATGAATTTGATCTGCCATACACTGTCTTTTTATGGAAGCAGGCTGGTGACCCCTAGTTTATATGGTTCCTTTGGATATGTACACTTACTGTTGTGTCACACAGAGTATTTCACTTGTTATCCATTTCATTTTATGTGTGTAACTTGTTAATGTTCTGTCATATCATCATGCCCAGGATGCTTCAGCTGTGTATTTTTAATCAAAATTTCTTAAGAAAACGGACAAAGCATAAAACATTTGTAGTCTTCTGGTTAATTTTTGTTTTAAATTTTGAATATCTTGGATCACTGCTGACTAATAATGGAGATACAATGAGGGAAATTAAAAGGCAGACATCTATCACTCTTCAGAAAGTAAAACAACTAAAGAATCTGTGGAGAGGAACAGATAGAACTACAAAAATAAGATTTTTAAGGGCATGCATCTTTCCCATCGCAACATGTGCCTGCAAGACCTGGACATTTAACAAAACAGCTGAGAAACACATAAACGCCTTTGAATGTAAATGCTATAGAAGAGTTCTTCAAATATCATGGACACAAAAAAGAACAAATATATCCATACTATAAGAACTTAATACTGAAGAAGGTTGGCTAGTAACAAGTATTAAACAGAGAAAGCTTAAATATTTTGGACACAATAAACATCATGATAATCTAGAGAAGACCATCTTGGAAGGGTACATAATGGGAAAAAGAAAGAGAGGAAGACCAAGACAAAGATGGCTGCAAGACATCGTTGATAATCTGGAAAAGGACGCATCAGTAGCAGAGCATCTTGCTTACAACCAAGAGGCCTACATTAGAGCTGTTAGGTAGGCAAAGTTCTGCAAGGGACATGTAAATGACTGGGTGACTGATCTTACCTCAAGTTGAACAGCTATTTCAGCCCACCATCTTGAAAAAATTATTTGAAACATTATTCAAGAGAAGGCTGGCTAGTAAAGAGGATTAAAGAGAGAAAATTTAAATATTTTGGATGCATTAAATATCATGATAATCTAGAGAAAACCATCTTGGAAGAGTACATAATGGGAAAAAGAAAGATAGGAAGACCAAGGCGAAGATGGCTGCAAGACATTGTTGATGATCTGCAAATGGATGCATCAGCAGCAGGCCATCTTGCTCAGAACCAAGAGACCTACAGGAGTGCTGTTAGGGAGGCAAAGTTCCGCAAGGAACATGCAAATGAATGAATGAATGAAAATGAGATCTGGTTTATCATTATATCGTATTTCTTAAAATATCAACAATCATCCCCTAAATCAGTGATAATTCATTTTGTCCTTTGCACCTGAGTTTCTTCTATATGCCTCTGTAGTATGGTAAAGTGAAAAGTGAATCTTTTGCAAATAATTTCTGTTCATCAACAGGAGCTGTTTGTAAGGCTCTTCTGTCAAAGTGTGGGTCAGGACTCCAGGATGAATGCTTCAGTAAAAGTAAGTATAAACTTTTATTCAGAGTAAACAGGCTGAAGTAACTTTTAAATTACTTGTGGCAAAGTTCTGCTCAGTGAAAGAAGCAGTTATGATGAGATTAATTCTTTGTGACATGAACAACCATAGATGAACACCAAAAAAAAAAAACTTACAACTAAATCTAAGTTTCATTGTTAGTGATTCTGTAATTTGGAATAAATTATAAATTCAGTATAGATGTAGTCATCTAAATTAATGTGATGTTAAAAGTAGTCTTGCCATTGACAGGGTTTCATCTTGCTACCCATAATGGTGGAACTTTCTGAGCTGTTAGGCCTTTCACAGAAAGTTAGGAAAACCACTTTTCTTGCCTTGTAAATGCTTTTGACCACCTCATCTGTTTTATTTTTATTTATCTTTTTTTTTTAAATCACAGATATTTACTAAATTATTTTTTTTTTACTGTTCCATTATTTGTAATATTTTACTTGTCATTTCAAGCAAACTTTTTTCCATTTGTAAAATTATTATTTGTAATTTGTATTTTGCCTGGATTTACTTTATTTTGGAAATATTTCAAAACAGATTTTAAGAATTTTCATACAAGTGATGATTATATGCATAATGTGCATAGTAATATTTCTGCATTGTAGCTGTTCTGTTTTAGCAGATGGGTTTACACAGGTAGATGTCAACTGGTATGGAAGTTGCCAGATGTTTCACTGCATAGCTTCCCTTATGACTGACTGCACCAATATCTGATTGGCTTAAACAGCCTCAAAATAACAGAAATGTTTATGTTGCAAACTCTAATCTGGTTTTGCTTGCATCTCGGTGAGGCCTTAAATACTTCTTCAGATGATGTAGTACCCCCGTACGGAGTATCTTTTCCATGTGACAGATTCTTTCACAGTTCTTCCAAAGGGTAGTGACTGATAGAAAATTTTCTCAGTTTTGTGTCTCAGTTTTATTTTAGTCTGCCCCTTAGTCTTCTTCCTTCCACAAGTTCCTCATGTAACACTGCATTTGCCATCCATTCATTATGTGCTTACACTATGGTGTATGTTGTTTTTTTTCATGTTTCAAGAGGATGAAATGGAGCAGAATGGATTTGTTGCCACCTCAGCCCCTAACTTGAATTGTAAGCAAATCTATCACGTCAGCATGGATATGTTTTCTCGTAGCTGGGACAAGTGCATTGCACAAGTCCTGTCAGATGCTGAAAGTCAGGGGTTAACATCCATTGCTATGCCTGCACTAGGATCTGGTCAGTTTGATTATGTGATCTATAAATAAATTATGTTTTTGCCTCAATAAAGTATGCAGAATAAAGAAAAATTGAAATTTTAGTAATAACTAGAAGAGTGAGATAATATCACAGAGAATCATAAAACTAGAAATGGAGAAAACTTTCAAAATATGAATGGGAAGTTAATAAGATTATAGAATTTGTGAAGAAGAAGAAGAAATGAAAGGGTTAATAAAAAGAAATGAAATACTTGGAAAACATGAGATTCCTGGAAATAGGAGATCTGTATTATGAAGCTCTATGAACATCTTATCTTATATCCTTCCAGTGCCGTTAAACGTCACATAGGGCTTGCAGAGCAGTTCGCCAGTTTTTCCTGTCTTCAGCGAGTCTTTCAACCTCATCAAAGGATTTTATGCCTGTTAATTTGGCCTCTCTTAACAATGACCTCTTCAGAGTTTCAAGCGGGTCTGCCTCTTTTTCTTTGGCCTGTTGTGTTCCACTTTATAGCTTGTTTTGGGATTCTCTGATCATTTCTTCTCATCAAGTGACCAACATATGTCCATCTTCTTTTCCTGATCACCCATGAGACTGGTTGTTGTTCAGTCATCTGTCTTATCTCTGCATTATTCTTAAATTTGTTCCACTTGATGCTGAGTATTTTCCTTATGCATTTGTTTTCAAAAGAGTCTAATTTCTTGTCTATTTCTTTAGTTGTTTTCCAGCTTTTGCATGCATAAATGAGGGTGGATATTACATTTGAATTGAATAGTCTTAACTTGGTTTTTGTGGTTATAACTTTTGAATTCCATATGTTCTCGAGGTTCTTGAAGATCGATGCTGCTTTTGCAATTCTGATTCTAACTTCCTTTCTAGTGTCACCATCCTGGTCTATGTAGCTGCCAAGGTATGCAAATTGACTGACTTCTTCAATATCTGTCCCTCCTATGTGTATTTTTCCATTTTGATTAATGGGAATTTTCATTATTTTTGTTTTGACCTTGTTAATGTCAAGTCCTATTTTGCTAGCCAGTGAAGACAAGCTATCTGTTTTTTCTTGCATGGGATTCACATTGTTACTGGTAAGAGTTATGTCATCAGCAAAATCAAGATCTTCTAGTTGGGTCCCATGTACCCAGTCAATACCTGTGTTGCCTGTGCAGCATTTTTTCATTATGAAGTCTATTGTAATCCCAAAAAGTAAAGGAGACAGTATACATCCTTGTTTCACATCTGTTTCAATCTGGAACCATTCACTCATCCTTTCTTCTGTCTTGACTGCACAAACATATCCATTGTAGAAGTCCTTAATGATGTTGACAATTTTAGATGGTATTCATATAGACTTAAAATTTTCCATAATGAATCTTTGTGTATGCTATCAAATGCCTTTTTAAAGTCTATGAAGTTCGGTATTAATGGTTTCTGCTTTTCAATATGTTCTTCAAGTATTATTCTGAGAGTAAAGATCTGGTCGAGACAGCTTCTCCCTTTTTGAAATCCTGCTTGTTCTTCTCTCATTGCAGTATCCACTATATCCTTAAGTCTATTCAAAATGACCTTGCAAAATACTTTTGACACAACTAATATTAAGGTTACTCCTCTCCAATTGTTACAGTCATTAAGGTTGCTTTTTTTTGGTATTTTCACAGTGATTCCTTGTTTCGATTTAAAAGGGACCTTTTCTTCTTTCCAAATCTTGTTAAACATTCTCTGTAGTTGTCTCATGTTGTCACTATTGATGGCTTATTTCATCTTCACCTGCAGCTTTGTTGTTAGCCATTAAATTCACTGCTGTTTCAGTTTCATGCAATTTAATTTCATCTAGGTTGACATTTAGTTGTGGGGCTGGTAAGTCAGTTTCAAGGTTTAACAATTCTTTTGGGTGTGGTCAATTAAGTATTTCTTGGAAGTGTTCAGCCCATCTTTGCTTTTTGGTCTTTATTTGATGTTAATTTGATGTTAAAATCTATGAACATGGAGGGGAAAAAAAAGTGAAGGAAGACGGCAGGTATCCAGAAAATTGCTTAGAAGGTAGAAAGTATATATTGATAGAAGACCTTGTGAAAGAGTTACAGAAAATTAAGTAGATCTAGACTATAATATCCAAGTTAAGGAATAGCATTAAAATAAAACATATAGAAAGCATTATGACTTTACATTATGGTCAGTTTAAAGCATCAGTTTAAACTTTGAATTAGTTGCTGTCTTAAACATACTAGAAGCTCTTTGTCATTTAAACTCTAAACTCTTAGCTATTGGTATTAACTTCTAACATTTTTTGTAACCTCTTAATCAGCTAATCATCATAAACATCATTACAAACTGCTGTTTTTATAGGAGCAAAAGGAGCAGACAGCCAGCGCATTAAGAAAGCAATACTAAATGGTGTCAAACAGTTTAGTGCAGACAGTCAGGGCAGACTTAGAGATGTCAGACTTGTTATCTTCTCTCAGGATATGTTCAATGAGTTTGTGGGAGAAGGTGCCAGTTTCAGGCATTCCCCACGTAACCAAGAAGGTAAAATTATGCAATTATTGGTTTAATTATTACAAAATGTGATGGGTTAATGAATTTCTAAAACCCAGTTTAATAAATAGTTGTCTAAAATTACAAGTAACACCCATATAAATGGAGACAAGCAATTTACATTAAATGTGACAGTTTGAAAGTGACACTTTAAACTCTCTGGATTATTAACATAACAAGAAATAATAGACATGAATATGCAGAGTTCACTTTGAAGAAATTAGTCATCTTTGTTGGCATATTGAGTTCTTTTTTGGAACTGATATAAAGCAAAAAAAGGGAAAATGAAAAAAATGTGCAGAGAAAAGCTGCTATCCTCTCTGGTAACATAAAACATGGCTAGAGTAACATTTACCATTCTTGTTCATAGATGGCAGGAAAATGCTTGGAAAAAACTTCATATAGATGGTAAAGATATGAGAATTATTAAGAATATGTACAGGATCAAAGAACACCAGCAAGAGTGAACAATAACCTAGGTGAATATCAAGATATAAAACAAAGCTGAGTACAGAGATGTGTATTGTCACCTGAACTTTATACAGTGAAAACATCATGAGAGCCATTGTAAATTTGAAAGGAATAAAAATAGGATGCCATAGTCAGCTATGGGGGTCACTGAGCACTATATCAGACAATGTTTTCATCCCCATTCCAGAAGATAAAAATAGTTCATTATGCTCAGTCATTTGTTGGTGAAAGAATCAAAGAGACCTTATAAAACTTATTTCTAAGCAATAAAAACTCTACTAGTGCTAAGGCAACTTCTTATCACAGTACTTTTTTTTTTTCATCACTATGACCTAAAAGACCCTCAAAACATCAGTCCCATGTTATAATATATTAAAAAGAATCATTATCCTGCTGCTGAATGAAAAATGAGGATAAAATAATATCCTGAGATAAATGGATGACATTGACGCCCAAGAGGTAGACCAAGATAAACAACATAGAAGAGGATATAAAGGAAATTGATGTCACCAACTGAGAGAGAGGATCAGGAATAGAAAGGAATGGAGGCAAACTTTATCTGCAGCATTGAGCCTTAATGGCTTGGAAAGCTGAAGAAGAAGATTAACCTTCTCCAAACAGTTTTTAAAATGTGAAAATATGCTGTAGAATTCAGTTTTATACCACTTCATTTGGTTATTTTGTCTCATTTAGCCATTATTAGTCCTGCCTAATGATACAATGAGGGAAATTAAAAGGAGGACATCTATTGCTCTTCAAAAAGTAAAACAACTAAAGAATCTGTGGAGAGAAACAGACAGAACTACAAAAATAAGATTTTTAAGGGCATGCATCTTTCCCATTGCAACATATGCCTGTGAGCCTGGACACTTAAAAAAACAGCTGAGAAACACATAAATGCCTTTGAATGTAAATGCTACAGAAGAGTTCTTCAAATATCATGGACACAAAAAAGAACAAATATATCCATACTACAAGAACTTAATTTTAAAGAATGCTGGCTAGTAAAAAAGATTAAAGAGAGAAAACTTAAATATTTTGGACACATTAAATGTCATGATAATCTAGAGAAGACCGTCTTGGAAGGGTACATAATGGGAAAAAAGAAAGAGAGGAAGACCAAGGCAAAGATGGCTGCAAGACATTGTTGATAATCTGCAAATAGATGCATCAGCAGCAGGGCATCTTGCTTACAACCAAGAGGCCTACAGGAGAGCTGTTAGGGAGGCAAAGTTCCACAAGGGACATGCAAATGACTGAGTACTGTCTTCTCACATTGTCTGGAAAAATTAATACCAGAAATAATTTGTAAATGAACTAATAATTACTATAAATATTATTGTGTTTTGTTTGGTTATACAACACAAAAAGGAATAGAAAAACTAATTATGTCAGTCCATAAGAATAGTGAAGAGCAAAATCTTTATCTTAATGCAAAGAAAACTAAGTTAATGACGACTGACAAAACAAATAAGGCAGCTGAAATATTTATTAATGAGGAAAAATTGGAAGAGGTGGAGATCTTGGATCATTAAGTACTAATATTGGAGATACAATGAGGGAAATTAAAAGCAAGACATCAATCACTCTTCAGAAACTAAAACAACTAAAGAACCTGTGGAGAGGAACAGACAGCCCTAAAAAAATAAGATTTTTAAGGGCATGTGTCTTTCTCATCGCAACATATGCCTGTAAGCCTGGACACTTAACAAAACAGCTGAGAAACACATAAATGCCTTTGAATGTAAATGCTATAGATGAGTCCTTGTCAAAAAGATAAGAGAGAGACAATGTACTTTCATAGGACATGCAACGAGAAGAGGGGGCATTGAAAATATTATAACAGGAAAAATAGAAGGAATAAGATCAAGAGGAAGACCAAGAGAAATGATACTGGACAGTCTGACGGGATGGTGTGAGAGGAGATCACCAACTGAACTGATGGCCTGCATGAAAGATCGGGTACTCTGGAGAAGCATAATAGCCAACGCCAGTCGGCACGGCACCTGATGATGATGATGATGATGATAGATGAGTCCTTCAAGTATCATGGACATGAAAAAGAACAAATATCTTCATACCACGAGAACTTAATAATGAGAATATTGGCTAGTAAAAAAGATTAAACAGAGAAAACTTAAATATATTGGACATAGTAAACATCATGAGAATTTAGAGAAGACTGTCTTGGAAGGGTACTTAATGGGAAAAAGAAAGAGGAAGACCAAGGTGAAGATGGCTACAAGACGTCGTTGACAGTCTGCGAATGGATGCATCAGCAGCAGGGGATCTTGCTAAGAACCAAGAGGCCTACAGGAGAGCTGTTAGAGAGGCAAAGTTCAGTAAGGGACATGCAGTTGACTGACTGACTGACTGTTTGGTTATAATAATTATTTTGCCTTTTTTTTTCTGAGCTTATTGTCTAGCACAAGGTTACAGTGCCAAACTGTTTTTTTTTTGTGTGTAAGAAATTTTTTTACAAAGGATAATGAAAAAGTTAATGAAACTCATCCAATCATATAATGGTGTTCCTATTTCTTATTTAGATGACAGCCAATCCCATGGCACAATACATGTCTCTGATAGTGCAGTTCTCAGAGTTTATGCAGACAGTTATCCAAGTATTGTAAGTGCCACAAAAGAGCTGAAAGACTTCATTGGTAAAGCATTTAAAAAAGAGGTTGAGAACAACAAGGAGGTGAAGAGACTTGATCGTCACCAGGTATTTATAGATGAAACTAACCAATTAATTATTTCTTTTCAGAAAAATAGAATATTCACTGATGTGCATAGATTAATTATTCCCATGTGAAATCCACACACTGGACATTTCTGCATTTGCTAGCATGTATTAATGATCCATACATTTTCAGCAAATTTTGTTTGAAGTCATTCAGTATCCAAAGTTAATTCTTGTGTTAATTTATACAAAGCAGCATTTCTTTAACCCTTTCATTATTATTTCTAAAATGTAAAATGTACAGTAAAATCACATTTATAATTAGCTTAATTCTAACTGCTTATTTTCATGTAATTTTCATTTGTTTCTCATTTCTTGCGATCTCTCTTCTCTGTAAACAATATACAACAAAGAATTTTTTAAAATGCTATATATACCGTTCAAAAAAAGAAATGCAATACTGCTGTAGTTGTAATGGACACCAAATTTCAAACTTGTGTCAAAATTTTATTTTACGGAATTAATGTTTCAATCTTGGTATGAAGAAACTTTAAGACTTTAACAATGAAATGATGTTCATTAAATTTGACTTGGGCTTTTATTCTTTGTGACTGAGACCTCCATTTCAGTAAGGTGTATGACCTCCTCTGGGCTGTATCAGAGAACGACATCTCCTTCACATGGATCCAATTAGCCATTGGATCTGTTGTTGTGGGATGGCTGCCCACTCTTCTCACAGCGCAAGAGACAACTTTCGGAGATTGGATGACGCCGCGTCTCGCTGGCGGACTTGTCTGTTGAGTTCATGTCTGTTGAGTTCTATTGGGTTCATGTCTGATGACATAGATGGCCACAGAATGGTCTGGACATTGTTGTCAGCGAGGAGCTAGGTGATGAGTTGTGCCATATGAGGTTGAGTGTTATCCTGCTGAAAAATCGACCCTGGTGCAGCCAGAAGTGGAAGGACATGAGGACGAAGAATTTCAGTGATGTATCTTTGGGAATTCAGGCGTCCTTCAATTTGCACCAGGTCACTTCTTCCCATGACGTTGATCATCCTCCACACTAGTACACCTCCACCACCATGTGGAGGAGCCTCATCCACACAGTTCTGGTCAAAGCACTCATGGACTCTGTGGTAAACTCTTCTCCATCTGTCATGTCACTGGAGCAGAAAGAATGATTCATCACTAAACCAAACTGTTCTCCAGTCATTCAAAATGGTCCATTGACGATGCTGGTTCACACACTGCAGTCGGTTCTGGCAAAGCCAGTCTGTAAGAACAGGACCTCTGTAGGGTCTTCTAGCCCAAAGACCAGCGTTGTGCAGCCAGTTCATTGTTTGATCTGAAATTCGATGAGCTGCTGTCATTGACTAGACTGTTGAGGATGCAGATGCACATCGATTCCTGAGGTGACGCAACCATATGAAGCAGTCTTCAACAGGAATTGTGACTATGGGTCTTCCACTTTTCTGCCGGTCTGCAACTGAGCCAGTTTCTTGAAATCGTCTCCAAATGGTGCTTCTAACCTCATTAAATTGTCTGGCCACTACACTTTGTGACTGTCCAGTCTGTAAATATCCAATGATGATGAGTCGTTGTTCTTTAGTGAGGTGAGCCAAACTTGCGCATTGAATTTTCAAATGAATTGATTCAAGGCGTGTCAATCTTTTATAGGCATTCAATAACATGGTCAGTGAGTTTTGTGTTCAGTAAGTTTCATGGGATTCTCGTGAACCTGTCATGAGTTATTGTCAAAAATGCTGTTTTGACTAGTATCACTTTTATGTGCTCATGAATCATCTACTGAGTACAATTCAGGTCAGCACGTGAAGTTGATGTCCAAGTGAACATTTCAGGCAATTTGCCCTTGTCTGATCAGCAAACTTCAGTTTAAAACGCAACATCGTATTCGTTGCATTTCCTTTTTTTGAGCAGTATAGTTAACCTGAAAGAATTGTTGCCCAATTTATTTTAACATTTGTAAAATTCTGCAATCTCTTAGATCATGTCAGAGTTGCACAGTGTATGATAAGTTATTCAGCAGTGTGTTTTCTGAAGAGACACTGTTCTTGCTTTGATCATTTTAGGTGAAGCAACTGGAAACTGAAGGAAGTAAACATTGTGTGCAAGTGTTGGCGAGGATTGAAGAGGGTCTGATCATCATGAAGGGTTTCAAGGCTGAAGATTTCCTTCATGTTCAGAAATTGCTAAAGAACCTTCTTGTGGATGCTATAGAAAACCATCACAAGTCCTTACACAAAGCAGTGGAATCTGCCATTCATTGGCAGTTTCAGCAAAAAAAATGGAGGGATTTTGAACCCATGTAAGGCATAAGAGCTTCTAAAACTAAATGTAGCAGATCTTAAGCACAGCATAATCTCCGTAATGTGGGTAAACATTCCATTAAGTCATACTGGGGATATGGTGTCAGGCCCATATTTCCAAGACCTTTGGCACATGAAAGTGTGATGTGGTCAGTATCATGCCTGGCTGCATTTAGCTTCCCAGATTTCTCTAGTACCCATTTTTAGAGGTTAGGTAGACCCTGAAGCCTTTTAATATGTGTGTGTGTGTGTGTGCGTGCGTGCATGCATGTGTGTGAACAACAGTTGCAGGTCTTTGAGAACAAGATCCTAAGAAGAATCTTTGGGCCTATAAAACCAGCAGTGGAGAATGGAGAGCTAGAAAGAACACTGAATTGAACAGCTTATTTAAATCCAAACAAATTATGAGGGTCATACTGAAAGTCATGAGCAAAATTTTTTTAAAAATCATAATGTATAGATTGAGAAAATATAAATGTATCACCTTAATCTGCATCCTTTGCACTTCATGTAGAGGTCACATGATGTCACCATCACATGTCATGTGACCACACAGAGCAGAAACAAAATGGTGAAGTTTCATTTTGTCAGTATGCTGTTATTGAGTTCCTTGTTAAAGAGGAAATCCCCGCTGCTGAAATTCACCAAAGAAATCAGCTTGCTTCTGGAGATTTGTGTATGGGTGCTGGCAGTGTTAGGAGGTGAGTGAAACATTTCAAATATGGAAACACCAGCATCCAAGATATGCCTCGCAGCAGTCACCCTTGAACTACCTCCACTGAATGCAACGTGGAAATATATATATATATATATATATAAAGCAAAGTTTAATTAAATCCCAGTTAGGTTACAAAAACTGAAGTACTCTTAACGTAAAAATGTAAAAGAAAGCAAGGATTTTGCCTTAACCATACCTTATTGGACATAGTCCTATATCTTACATCCTTCCTGTGCCATTGAACATCACATAGGGCTCACGTGGTAGTTCACCAAGTTTTCCTATTTTCGGCAAGTTTTTCAATCTCATCAAAGGGTTTTATGCCTAGTAATTTGGCCTTTCTTAACAAAGTCCTCTTTAGAGTTTCACAAGGTCAACCTCTTTTTCTTCAACCTGTTGCGTTCCATCTCCTTTTTATGATTACTCATCTGCCTTATCTCTCTGTTGTTATTGAATTCGTTCCACTTTATGCTGAATATTTTCCTTAGGCATTTGTTTTCAAATGAGTCTTAATTTGTTTATTTCTTTAGTTGTTTTCCAGCTTTCACATGCATAAATGAGGGTGGATATTACATTTGTATTGAATAATATTAGCTTGCTTTTTGTGCTTATAATTTTTGAGTGCCTTATATTCTCAAGATTCTTGAAGGTCATTGCTGCTTTTGCATTTCTAACTTCCTTTCTAGTGTCACCATCCTAGTCTGTGTACCTGCTGAGGTATGCAAATTGGTGTACTTCTTCAAAAGCTGTTCCTTCTACATATATTTCTCCTTCATGATTAATGGGAAATTTCACTATTTTTGTTTTTCCCTTGTTAATTTCAAGTCCTATTTTGCTAACCAGTGAAGACAGGGTATCTGATTTTTCTTGCATCAAATTCACATTGTCACTGATAAGAGTTATATTATCTGCAAGTTATTATCTTCTAGTTGGGTCCCAATGCCTGTTTTACCTGTGCAACATTTTTTCATTATGAAGTCTATGGCAATTCCAAAAAGCAAGGGAGATAGTATACATCCTTGTTTCACGCCCATTTCATTCTGGAACCATTCACTCATTCCATCTTCTGTGTTGCCTGCACAAACATATCCGCTGTAGAGATCCTTAATGATGTTGACAGTTTTAGGTAGTGTTCCATATAGTCTTAAAATTCTCAATAATGAATCCCTCTGTATGCTATCAAATGGCTTTTTAAAGTCTATGAAGTTCATGATTAACGGATTTTGGTTTTCAGTGTTCTTCAAGTATTATTCTTAGGGTAAAGATCTGGTCAATTCAGCTTCTTCCTTTTTGAAATCCTGCTTGTTCTTCTCTCATTGCAGTGTCCACTATATCTTTAATTCTGTTCAGAATGACTTTGCAAAATACTTTTGACACAACTGATAGTAATGTTACTCCTCGCCAATTATTGCAGTCACTGAGGCTGCCATTTTTGGGGGGACTTTAGCAATGAATCATAATCCTATATACACAGGAGTAAATTCTATGTGAATATTTATTTTTCCTTCACATTTGTTGTTGGCACTGTCACTGTATGAAAACCCTTCTGAGTATCTAACAGTGCATATAGATATTTTTTAGAGGCCATGCATTTAATCAATTTAAATTTTCATTTAAAAGGTGACTAACATAAGTGGGACATCTAATGTTATTTAAGATGTGTATTTTATGCTTTACAATTCAGAATTAATTTCTTGCTGAAGTTTATTAAGAAAGCATTGAAATTAAACAAAGAATCTGAGAATGCTTAAAAATGTGTTATTTTCCACAAGTAAGATGTCATTAATTTTTTTGTTTAGCTGGTGATCAAAAGTTATTTATAGAGCACTGGAAAATGCATTTTAGGTTTCAAAATGTCAAGTGTCTAGAATAATTACAATGAAAAAAAGCAGGTAGCAAAATTCAGTTCACAAAGAAGCAATATCTTTCAGTTTTCACTTTCATCAGACAAAACATTAAATGGGAGAGAGAATAGGAAAAGAAGGGAAAGTGTTCAATGTATGCAAAGTACAACTTAGTTTAGGACCTGTTTAAAGTTTGTAAAGTACAGGTTTGCTTAGGGATTGTTTAATGCATGTAAAGTACTCCTATAATTTAAAATACTCATATATATATAAAGTACAAATTAGCTTTAGAATTGTTTTATGTACATCAAGTACAGTTTAGCATATGTAAACTGTTTAACTCTTCCCCTGCCAGCATACTTATATGAACACTTCGGTTTGTCATGCATCTGCCAACATACATATATGTACACTAGCTTTGTTTCATTAAAAATCCGGTGTAACTTTTGATTGTAAACAGTTTAGTGTGCATGTCTAGTGACCCATGTCACCATTTTGAATGCGTTTTTAACAACAGGGGTCAAATGTTCCGTTCGAATTAAAAAATATCAATTTTTTTGTGTGTGACTTCGGAGGTAAACATGTCCTCCTACGACTAGACCACTGTTCGTGAATTTACCCAAGTAGATTTAGACTATTAAATGTACTGGAGAAGTAGTTAGATAATAAATAAATTACATTTAGAAGGTTATTTCAGACACTATTATTTTATTATTTTAGTATGCCACATGATGAGTTCGAATGCAAGTCGATCTAGGCATTGCTGATGGACAGTAGTGCACAAATATCAGCTAAAATCATCACACTACATATGTTTTCCTAAAAAAAACTCTTCATTTATGAAATCTTCTTATATTTATAGGTATTGTGATGCATAATAACTATACATAACACGTGGAAATAATTTATTAATTCACTTTTACAACTATACCCCCATACATATCAAGACCCACGCTTTTTGTCTGGCCTTATCGTAAAGTCCGCGTTTGTTGAAAGAGTTAATGTGTGTAAAGTACAATATAACTTAGTGATCAGCATCTTCTACATTTAAAAAAAACTGAAAGAAAAGTGCTGTTGGCCTGGTACTGGGGGCCTAGTACAGAGTCTGACCTCAGTGGTCATCTAGAAATGCTCAGAAAAGTTTTGATGTGATTGAGATTAAGTGATACCTGGAGGGAGCACAGCTGGTCCAAGAGCAAAGGCAGTGAAGTTGAGGACAGAGACTTGCTTTCTGTCACTGATAATAGTTTTCAAATTCATGAAATTTCTTAACTTTTACCATAAAACTCACTGATTTCTTGAAAGTTCCCTTAAAAATATTTCTTGAAAATATATTTCCAGATTGAACAGTGAACTGGAGGGAGAATTCAAGAAAAAGTCAAGTCATTATGATATAGTTGATTCCAGGGGTCGCAAATATCGTGTAGATTTTTCTTCCATGAAGGAATATTCTTTGGATGAAAGTGGACAAGCTTATGGAAATGGCATTGATGTCAGGAGATATGACCGTACTAAAGGTGAAGTGCATTTTTCATCCTTGATTCATAGGAAAGTTGAAAGAACAAAGCACTATTTATAATGAATAGTGCAACTTTTAACATGAGTAGGATAAACAGGTGAGTGATCCAGCTTTACAGGAAGATAACACTGAAGGAAAGAGGACAGAATGTTGGTAGTAAGTAATAAGATAAGCACATAGAAATGAAAACCAGAACGTTACAATCAAATATTTTGACAGTATTTCCTTGTTAGTTACAACAGACATAACAAAACAGCAGATAAATCCAGGCAAAAAAAAAAGGAACTTAGTTTTTAGAGATCATTCTGGTAAAAAGTTTGGCACAGAATGCCCATCAATCTTTAATCATGATATAAAGATAAGGCAAATGTAAAATTTCTATGCAACTTTGAGCTGGGCATCAGTCGCCATCTCCAGTCTATACTGTATATGAGCACAGAGTAACAGTCAGTATATGAAGAGAATGGATTTCCAAACTGAACTCCTACCTTTCTCAAATCTATACAACTGAAAAATGAGTTGCTGACTCTTGTGTTATGGAACTACCTCATCTAGTCTTTAAAATAAACCATCTTTCAAAAAACAAAAACAAAAATCTATCTCCCGTTGGTGCCCTTGGAAACATATTGTATGAGCCTGCTAGGATGTTTGTTTCTTAAGTAAACACCGAAAATTAAAGCCATCTTGAACAATGACTTTATATCAGTGAACTGATACAAGACAGAAACAAAATAAAAAATTTAATTTGCATAGATTTCCTGTTAAGGAAGAATGGGGAGACCATCAGGAGGTTCAAATAATCAAGTCAACTGGATACAAACAAAAGGTAGTTGTTTGATGTATTACACAAGATGTGTTCGGTTCCTTATATGTATGACCATATAGATAATTTCATATTATACAAAGATATCATAACTATGGGTTGTACATATAGATCAAAATGTTTAAGCAAGTTTTGCTCATATATGAAACACCTAAGCTGTATTTCACACGTATTCTTCTGCAATTTCCAGAAGGTGAAGCTTTGCCTAAGAATTGGGATAAGATGGGAAGCTCTGAAAATTTAAAACTTGTACCACTGCAGCCTGGAAGTCCAGAATACAAGCAACAAGAGCAACTTTTTATCAAAGGTGGAGCCAATATGCCTATAAAAAAGGTTTGTTGCAGAACTTTTTTTAAATAGCAAATATTCTGGATAATGAATAGAAATACATTTTTAAGATTAAAAGTAGCTGTTTCTATTTGGTTTATGGTATAAATTTCCAAAGAGGAAATACTGCAGTAAAACATGGGTGAAAAAAATCAGTAAAGTAAGTTAAAGGTAAAGGTAATCCTGTCATGCTTTAGAGGCACATAGGGATATGCCGAAAAAAATCGGTAACTAAGCCAACAAATAACACAGTATGCTATAACAGTAGCCCATTTTATTATCTGCACCATTCACAATATTTGGAAAAAAAAATTAATATTTCAGTTGAACAGAGATTCCTTGAGGTTTTGTATTAACATATATTTTCTGTACTGAAGCAGCTCTTCAACATCCCATGGCTGTCTGTGTTAGAGTCTTCCCCATCAAAATTTATGTACAACTTTAATGTTTTTAATTTTGTGAGCTGATAGACTGAAAAACTCATTAAAAAAATGTGCACAATCACTGTATGTTACAAAATTTTCATTGTAGCAAGATGTGCCAAGAGGTACAATTGTGCAGTTGCTGTGAGGAGCAATAGTAGTAGTAGATAGTTTACAGAGAATTCTTCTGTGGCATAACTTTTTCTCACAGCAGAGTAAATTCTCTGAATATATTGTTACACTGCATTAGTCATCTTCATATTAACTCTTTCTGTGCCATAGAAAAAATGTGGACGTTGCATTTGTGCCAAATTAAAAGTGTGGGTCTTGATCTGTATAGGGGGTACAGTTGTAAAATTGAATGTAATGAAGTATTTCTACTTAATAAGTATACATATTATGCATCAAAATAGCTGTAAAATAAATGTAAGAATGAAGAGTTTTTAGGAAAAAAAGTAGTGTGATAATTTTAACTGATAATTGTGTCCTACTTACCATCAGGTAGGCCTAGAGATGCAATATTTACCATTGGTGATTTCTAGATCTACCTGTAGCTTCATCCAATCTCGTCGTGTCATAGTATGTGGGCATACTCAGTACAATAATGTCTGAAATAACCTTCTAACTACTTCTTCAATCCATTTTATAGGTCAAAATCTACTTGGGGCACATTCATTGGTTTGGTTGTAGGGCATGTCCATATGCCTCAGAAATCGCACAAAATATTGAAATTTCTCCATCAAAACACCAATTTTCACTCGGTTGTTAGGCACACTTCAGACGGAACTACGACAGGTCATAAATCTGACGTGCAAACCAGAAGGTGGATTAGATTATACCGAGAATTAACAATGATCAAATCTTTGACGACTGGTGTCCACATGAGAAACAGGAAGCATCAGATATCTGATGACAGGCAGGGAAAGAGTTAAGAGACAGTTAAGACTGAAAAATAATTGATGCGCATATAAAAATATGGCAGTAAAATCAGTCAAGTCCCCAGGTAGAATATAGTCAAAGACACCGGCTGCTAAAGCAGCATTTTGTTTGCCTTTTGTGACTTAAAATAATGTTGAAGGATCATCATCTGTGTACACTGGATAAGTTCATTTGAGCTTCAGTCTTCCACTTTAAATGAGGATTTCACCATGGGACACCTGATGAATGAAAGCAGTGACAGAACCTATTAGCTTCAATCCAAGAAGCTGCATCATTATTGATTCAGCTGTTTCACCTCCCAGTTCTCATTATGACAGTCCAGTGAATGCATTGAACTGCAAAGTGTAAAACCATTAAAACTGACGGATGGCTATTCAGTAAGAAAACACCTAGAAAAATCTTTGGCTGCATTTCATACATTCTAAAGATCAAACGAGCAGGAGTTACTTAAAAGAACATTGAAGTCTGAAACAAACCATCTAGCTAACTAAGGTCATTGACCAGAAGAATTCCCCATTGAATCCTGTCAGATAGGCCTGAGCTTGATACACTGAAGGAAATAAGTTAAATTTGTAATATAAGAAAATAAGGGATTACTGAAATATAACAAACACATAGAAAGTAACAAGGAAAATAAGGAAAAAGGATGACAGTCAAAGAGATGAATGTCATCAGATCCAGTGCATCAGAGCTTCTCGGAATATAACAGTATACTAAGAACACTGAGGAATAATACAGATTGAGTCTTTTTAGGGGGCATCATCCACTGTGTTCATGGGCTGGTAGGTGAAGAAAAAAGAAAGGCTCAGACAGAGTAAGCTGGAGCGTTAAGTTTTGCCCTGTGAGGATCTGTATCATTCAGCAAAAAAATGGACTGTTAAACATTTTAATAAACAGACTGTTTTGTGAAAGACATTCGGCAGTGGTGAAGTCTTATGTAGTCCTGAAGCATAATTAGTTTTGTGAAATTGATGTCACTTGTTATTATCTACTGCATAAACTCCATGTTATGAAGTTTGATCAACTGGTCAGCTTTTGAACTGTTTGTCATGTAAAGGTTGTACTTGTGGTTCTTGTCACATATGTTAACATTAACATAGCCATAGTCAAGATAAAAGAGGGATAGTGCAGTAGAAACCTAATTCTGTGATCAAACAGTGCTTAAGTAAATAATCTGACAAAATTTTGCAGTCTGACCTGTGGAGTCTGACCTGCAGATTAATGTGTGATAGAGTATGTTAAGAAACTCACTTCTTGAGTCAGTTCTAAAAACTGGTGGAGCTCTTTCTTCATCTGTTATTGATGTTTGTTACCAGTGATTGCATTAACCAGCCTTGCAGGTAAATTACTTTAAAAAAAAAAAAAAAGAAACTTTTGGAGGTCATCATTTACCTTAACCAGGTTATATTATAAAAAAAAAACCTAGTGAAAAGCAACCAGTGAAATTGGTTGAAGGATAAGCAAGTCAGAAGACTGGCGATGCTCAATATACAAAGAGGAGAATAGGCCAGTTTTGACTTTGGTTCAGCATGTGAGCATTTGTAAAGATTAAATCTCACTGCAAGTAAGATAAGAAAAAAATTCATACAAACATATAATTCCCATTGATATTTGTAAAGTGTGTTTAATTTTACATTTAAAAATGATAAAGTTATGATTGTTGTTTTAACAAAACCAGTATTTTGGAAAGCATTTCATGCTAGGTGAAAGATGTACATTGTGCTTTGTTTTTAAAAAATCCTAACACAATCACTAATTGTTACAAAGTCTTCATTGTAGCAAGATGTGCCAAGAGCTTCAGTTGTGCAGTTGCAGGGAGGAACAACAGCAGTAGTAGATAGGTTGCAGAGAATGCTACTGTAGCATAACCGTTTTTTAAACTTGATATTCTACCAAGAACACTAAGAGTTAAAGTCAGCCAGTCATTTAGTTGCACAGCAAAAGCCAATCACTGGAAGCTAAAATTACTGTAAATTCTCTCTCTCTCTCTTTTTTTTTTAATTACACAGATTCAGCGTGTACAAAACAAAGTACTTTATCAACTGTTTAAGGCAAAGAAACGAGAAATGGATCAGCGCAATGGCAAAGATCAAAAAAATGAGCGAAGATTGTTTCATGGAACTGATGCTGCTTCAGTGACTGCCATAAATGAGAATGGCTTCAATCGCAGCTACTGTGGAAAAAATGGTATGGGAGGTTTATTTCTTTTCACTTAAAAAAGATTGCTTTGCTGCATAATTATATAACATGCGGCTGTAAATCATTAAAAAAAATGACAGAAACAGAAGCAAAAATATTAATTTTTCTCCTAATTTCATAACTGTTCAACTCAAAGAAATATCTGATTCCCTTATTTCTATATTCTTGAGCTAGTCATAATGAAAAAAATGGCTCTATATAGAATGTCCATTACATATTATTGCTTAGAGTTTAACTGCAGTATTGCTTTTAGTTTGAGGCTACTGGAGAATATGAAATTAGTGCTTATATTTTCTTTTACTTATTGCTACATTAGAAAGTGATCTGGTCAACATCACACCTGGTCACTTTTACTTCTGCATCTTTAGGAGTTAGAAACCCATTTTTAAAGATGGGTGGCCAGGGCACCTTCAGCTTGATTCATGTCACCAGACCTTCATCATAAGACCCACTTATACACTCTAGTTGTATTTAGTTCATTCTTATAACAAATATTGGAGGTGAAGATGCTATCCAATTTGGCAATCAGCAATTCAGTCAATAGCATCAGGATTGGCAAACCATGGCCCACTCAGACCCTGTCCCACTTCTCCGTTGGTACTCCCAGTAACAGGCCTGGTTTATGGGGCAGGATCATGATAGTTCCCATGGTGGTGGAGTCTGCTAAGTAGCACTGCATATCCCCCTGCTTTTTAGCTCTACTCACGGTCTGAAAAATAGTCTTTCTAAACTGCTCCCAAGCTGACATGATGCTGTGCCTCCACATCTTCACTGCATCAGCTACAAAGAACACCATCTCACAGTTCTAGGAAGACAGAAGAAGAACAACAACAACTATTGCAAGTTTCCTGAAGTGTATACAATAAATTCCTGGTTCATGATGAGAGATGTGAAAGATGTCTTTCATTTTAGTTGTTCTAGTCATGTGGATGTATGTTAAACTAGAACAATAAGTTGCTCTATTATTAACAGGTTGTTTAATTTTAACTTTTTAAATTGAAATATAAAGGGAAATTAATATATGCTAAAAAGTAGCTTAAGCAAATGTTATTTAAAAACTGAATAATTTTACCTAAAATCTTTACTGTGTTTGTGTAACAGTTTACTAATTTTGACTTTAAAAGAGAAAAAAAAACACAAAATCCATATTTTTTTTTCACTCAGAAACGTGTTATTTTTTGTTTACTTTTTTTCAGTTTTTAAATATTTTTTTTCAGCAACAGCTCATGGCAATGGAGTGTACTTTGCAGAGACTTCAGCATATTCAGTCAGTTTTGCTAGGCCTTCTCCTCAAGGTGAACGTTCAATGTACATTGTTCGTGTCCTGACAGGTAAATCAACTCCTAGCAGCTCGGGTATGAATTTTCTCCCAAATCAGCCTGGCAAAAATGTACCATTTGATTCTGGCTGCGCAAGTGGCATGTTCATAATCTTTCATGATGCTCAGGCGTACCCTGAGTACTTGATCACATTCTGAAACATTTTATGAAGAAATTATTTTCATCTGTGGAAGTTATGCTGCCCATGAGTGACTACTATATTTTGTGTGATTTTGTTGTAGAGTGGTGTACACATACATTAAACAGAAGAGATAATATTCAGGTGCTGCACTATATCTTAAGTGGAAGTCGGCAATATTTAAAACAATGGAGATGGGATTCCATAAGGAGGCAGGAACATCTGTGTCAGTTAGCATGTAACATGATGATGGTGTTCTAAATTCTGCAAATAACTTGCATGTGTTCAGTTCCAGTTATTTTATGTGAACCATTAGTTAATGTTTTTTGTTCAAGAATCATTTGAACTGCATATAAATTTTTATTAATTCATCCACAAAATTTATAATTTTATCCAATGTAATGCACTTACAAGGAAACTCGTCATTTGCATATATTCTGGAAATTCATTGTAGGAATCATTATTGCTTCTAATATTTTGTGTTTTGAAATCAGCTTCAACAAATGGTCATGGAAGAAAGCCATGGGATAATAATCAATATATTTAAATTTTGATGTTTGATTATAATAAAAAGCAATTGTTTTCATTGTTTCCTTTGAATAAATGTAATCATCTTCATGTACAGTCATCTGTAATTTGTTTAAGTATCTAAATGTGGTGGTTAAACTAATTCATTTTCAAGACATGGTGAATAATTCACAATGCTGAAGGGTGAATCACACATTTTAAACCTTGTGTGCTTTGCTGGATGGTTTGCAGATGATTTTTTATTTTATTTAATGAGCATTACATAAGTCATTTCAGCCATAGGGGACACTGGCCCAGTGAGACAGATAAGGTTTCTGTAGTTAATTATGTGACATAACTTGCCATGCTGTATCAGTTGTGTCAGCATATATGACTAATGGTTTATTTACATATTGTCATAACTAACATTTACAGATGTACTGTATTTACCCATTTACTATTCGCATATTTACAAACAAAAAAAAAATTATGAATATTAATTCTGTGGTAATTTGGGAGCATCTTTTCATGGTTTCATTTCCATTTGTATTCTTTTTTTTTTTTTTTGCTACTTTTGTTCTTCAGCTTTAAATTATGCCTAATAGTTTTTTACCTGGTGTAGTTAAAAAGTTGTTAAACTATTTTTATGCATAATTTTCAATGATACTTTTATCCTTGTAAGTGGTTGTAATTGTTCAGAAATTCCAAATTCAGATTTGTATCCATATAATTTTTTTTAAAATTCATTTTCAGTAAAGAAAATACTGTGTACCTGATATTTATATATACAGTCACAGAGATAGTGAACTGTGAGTTTGTATACATTTCTTGAATATGTAAGTTAAGTGTAAAGAGGAAGTAATTGGCATTGGTATGATAAGACGCTGAACTGGCTTTTAGATCCTTTATCACAGCTTATTGTTAAATAAGAACATGCTTGTGAGACATTTCCTACCTTCAGAAATATACAAAGCTGTGACAGATGGTACATCCCTCTGTGTCTGGGAGCTAGAAGATCTTTCTAGTTGAATCTGTGGTGAAGAACTTGGGTTTTAGCAGTTTTATCTGAGTTGTTAGACAAAAACAACTTATAGATAGCTTGATCTGTAACTTCAGTTAGGTTGCAGAAACAGCTTTTTTTCAAGGAGTGCTAAGATTATGTAGGGAATGATCTTGGTTTGCTCTTGATTCACTGCACATAATGACATCATTTTTAAAATTTTTTTTTGTAAAATGCATAAAGATGGAAGTTCATTTATTACTTTTGAGCACTTACTTTTGTTCTACACCATATTCCTAGTGTTTAGCACCAAAATAACTTTTCTTACATATCAACAGAACCATGGTATAAAGTTGGTCTTGCTTAATTCCATCATATTAAAAATTACTTTTATCATTTGATATGATAAATTTAATTATAGGTCAGTAAATACATGGACCATTTTAAAAATGTAATACTCTTTTGTATCACTGCTGCCATAAGTAGCCCTTAAAATTCCCATATGATTTCATATGCCAGTATTATTTTGATGTCACATTGGTAATCATATTGAAAAAACAATGTGTTTTTGTTGTTTTTTTATGCTTGCATTAATGAACTTGAATGCAAACACATGTATCTTCAAAACTGCATTGACAGAAATTTGTGCTCCATACTCTGTTAAACACTTAACAAAACAGCTAAGAAACACATAAATACCTTTAAATGCTCTAGAAGAATCCTTCAAATATGGACACAAAAAAGAACAAATATATCAATGCTGCAAGTTTATTAACAAGGAAATTAACAAGGACAAAACAAAAATAATGAAAATTCCCCTTAATCAAAATGGAAAAATACACATAGAAGGGACAGATATTGAAGAAGTCAATCAATTTGCATACCTTGGCAGCTACATAGACCAGGATGGTGACACTAGAAAGGAAGTTAGAATCAGAATTGCAAAAGCAGCATCGATCTTCAAGAGTCTTGAGAACATATGGCATTCAGAAGTTATAAGCACAAAAACCAAATTAAGACTATTCAATTCAAATGTAATATCCGCCCTCATTTATGCATGCAAAAGCTGGAAAACAACTAAAGAAATAGACAAGAAATTAGACTCTTTTGAAAGCAAATGCCTAAAGAAAATACTCTTCATCAAGTGGAACGAATTTAAGAACAATGCAGAGATAAGACAGATGACTGAACAACAACCAGTCTCATGGGTGATGAGGAAAAGGAGATGGACATATGTTGGTCACTTGATGAGAAGAAATGATCAGAGAATCCCAAAACAGGCTATCAAGTGGAACACAACAGCCCAAAGAAAAAGAGGCAGACCACGTGAAACTCTGAAGAGGACATTGTTAAGAGAGGCCAAATTAACAGGCATAAAATCCCTTGATGAGGTTGAAAGACTCTCCGAAGACAGGAAAAATTGGCGAACTATTTTGCGAGCCCTAGGTGATGTTTAACGGCATGGGAAGGATATAAGATAATATTTAAGATATCCATACCACAAGAACTGAATATTAAAGACTGTTGGCTAGTAAAGAAGATTAAACAGAGAAAACTTAAATATTTTGGTCATATTAAATATCACGAGAATTTAGAGAAGACAGTCTTGGAAGAGAAAAAGAAAGAGAGGAAGACCAAGGTGATGATGGCTACAAGACATTGTTGATGTTCCAGCAGCAGGGCATCATGCTTACAACTGAGAGGCCTACAGGAGAACTGTGAGGGAGGCAAAGTTCCGCAAGGGACATGCAAATGACCGACTGACCAACACTCTGTTGTAGATCATACTTGTCTTTCACATTTTAATTATTTCTCCCCAATTAACCAGCACTTTGACTTTTGTCTTGGACTGAGATAACAATCCCAAATTTCAGGGGTGGGATAAACTTGTCTTATTTTTTTTCTTTCTAATAAAATAAACTTGAAATAATACACTCAGCAACCTGAATCTTTGAAATCAGTTGCAGTAAAAATTTGGGAACATAAGTGGTGAGTAAAGCAAAAATGTCAAGAAATATTGTTACTTTATACTTCTCTGTGAATATAAATAATTATTCTTCATGTTTCATCTCATATGTTTTGACTTAAGTAGCTTTTTTTTAAAACAGAGGGCTTTTTTTTAATCACTTATTTAAATAAATAAAAAATGCATATGTTATTATTGTTCTAAACACTTTTAGATGGAGTTCTTTACTCATTTTCTGAATGATAATGACTGTAACGTGCTTGGTGGTAGGGGCTTTATTGGCTTTCTTCATTTTCATGGCATGAACAACACAACAGTGTCTGACTTCTAAGTATGCGCAGCCATGATTGGGATCATCTCATCTTCTTATCTCATTATCTGTCAGACTGTTGAGACAAAAACTGTTGCTTGTGAGCACTTCTAGGAACAATTAGGTTCTTATCAGACAAAGATGATTTATAGTAGGGTCTTATCAAAGATTCGCTGGCACTGGTATCAGAACAAACAATCATGCAACCCAGAGAATCATCTAATAGTTTCTGCTGTCATACCCATAATGATTTAATGTTCTGCATTAAATAGATTAGATACATGTGGTATGCTTTATCTGTTAACAGAAATAAAGTCTTGATGTTGTGTATGATATGACTTGATGAAACTTTGTGACTTCCTTCACAAAATCACTATATTTTAACTTTTAGTGAGACTGAAATCAATGTTCGGAATGAATTCCTACTTTTCAATGAGCATCCAGTTTTGTTTTTCATTGTAGTATTTGTTGTCACAAGAAATGAAAAGTTCCATGTGTGAGTATGCCAGTTTGTATTAATTCCTTTCTTATAGTGGTGGCACATTGTAACATTATCCTGGAGAGAGAATGATGAAGATAGTATCTTACAGATGGAACACACAATAATTAGTGTATAGGCATACAACTATACACAAAGCACTGCAGTAAAGCTATTATACCAAAATGTACACTTAGTAACACACAATAATTAGTGTATAGGCACTATGTATACACTGTGTATTCTGGTATATATGAAGGTGTATACACAAAAGCGATACTTTTGTGCCTCTACAAGGACTGAGATAAGTTTTCATTCAGTTACATTTTTCATTAATTTTTTTTTTATTTTTTATTTTGTTTACATAAGCTTGATGTGAATCTTTACTTTGTCCCCTCTCTCTGATTCTTCATCCTGTTTGTTTTTGTTTGAAGAAGGCTCGCGCAGAAACGTCACAAGTGTGTTATCGTTAAATAATAAAGCTGTTCTTACTTTTTTTCCTAGTTTATATATTCTTATAGATGGAGTTCTGCAGTCAAAGGTCTGCTGATATCTTTTGATCTTGGACTAAGAATATCCACCCAAGCTACCTTATATTATGCAGTGTTTTGTAGCGAGACCAGTGATGAATCTAATGAATGTATCTGACTGATCATTTGGTTTCTTTATCTAACAACACTTGGTGTTGATTATCAGAGATGACCTTCAGCTTTCCCTCTCTGGTACAGTGTTACAACATTAGGGCAGTATATTAATGCAATCGCTTTCTATGTTAATATAGTTTAAAGGAAGGTATCACAGGCTATATAAATTATATCAAATTCTAAATACATAATCTGTTCAGGCCACAGAAGACTGAAATACTGCATGTAAAGCACATTGAATGTTGTACGCCAATGGGAAAGATGACAGCCTAGCAGGATTGTCTAGCATACCAGGTTCAAAAATAACATACATAGCCATCAGCAGCACCATTCCAGACCAAACTGTATTGTGATATAAGCAATGTGAGGCAAACTGCTACATTTTTCAGGAAGATCCAAGTGTAGTAGTATTCTAAATGCACTATATGGGAAAAAAACATCATGGACATCAGCACAGTAATAAATGATAGGGATGAGAATTTTTAGTTACGTAGAACCCTAGATTGCTGAACTTTCAGTCTTGAATTCTCTGATGTGGATCTTTGTAAACAGTTTCCCTCAATTTTTGTTGTCAGTGTTGTTTTTTTTTTTTTATTTTATTTTTATGTTGCTGGGACAACAAGTGAGATCGTTTGTCTTCGAACAGCGAAAAACACCCCAAACTCTATGTATGTCCCATCACAGAACATGTGCTAAATCATTTCTATTGGTTTCTGTTAGTTGTTTTAAGCAAAATTTCACATACGCATGTTGTTCTTTGGTTGACCAAAACCCAACCAATAATTTAAGACACATTGACTACATATGGGGAGGGGGGGGGGGGGGAAAGGTGCCTAGATGGAGCAGCTGATTGTGCTGAAAATTTGTGGCACTGAAAAAGTATACTAGTAACCACCTCCGTGCCAACTAGGAAAAATAAAAATTCAAATGAATTAATAATCGCATTACAAGATCAGCCCTGCAATCTTGTCATGGACCATCTTACAGCAGTATTGCCTCATTATGCGAGGACATTTTTTTAAAAAATCAGATTACACATACATTCCCAACATTTTTTTTTTGTGCAGTTTTTTTCCCCCCTCAAATTGTATAAAATTATCCGAGGTACATGTAGTATTTAGACAGAGCTGAGTCTAATATCAAGCATGGTTTGATTAGCATAGGTGTTATTAGTAATAAACTTTTATTAAATATTGACGAATGAACGATACATACACAAATAGCTAAAAGCTTTGGTCATACATTAACTGTTGTGATATGTGTGGCTGTGTAATGGCATTGCGGCTTTATGGTTTATGCTGTTTATTATTCATTTTAATGGTACTCTGCATGCTTGAGAGCTGCCAGGTATTTGTCTTGTGTGAATGTAAAGTGAGTCTCTGTGAATAAAGATCATCATGGCCAGAAGTCTTCATCATCTTTTTGAAATAATGATTCGCCTGGATAGCTTTATGTCGAGAACTGCGTTTAGCTATCTCTCGCTCCCTGTCTGTCAGACATTTGTCTGATACTGTATTGATTCTTGTTCTAATTGATGATGAAACATCATAGCACATTTTGATTGATACCATTATTCTACATTCCCCTGTACTGTGTGTAACCGCGCTAACTCACACCTCCAAAAAAAAAAAAAAAGGTGTTTAAACATACACACGGTCTCCAGTCTCGTTGTTTCCTAATTATTAAAAAAAAAAATTGTTCCTGAAACTAATTTCATGTAATAAGTATGCAGGAAACTCTCTACCGTAGAGAGCGGAACAACAACACAACTCCTTCAGATCATCAGAGGAAGTACCCTCCTCAGACAAGTGCTTCGGCCCTTTAAACTCCTGACACTCTAAGGGGGGTGGGCCCCTCTGAGTCATGACTCCCAGAGGTCTTGTGAGTTATTGGGTTTTTTCTTCCGGTCCCGGGTTTGAACCCATGATTAAAAAAAAACAAAAAACGTACTGTTCATTTGTTGTTGTTGTTGTTCAAGTATGCACCAGGTGGCAAGAGACCGTGTGTATGTTTGTCCAAAGTTGGTACCAGCTAGAGAGACTGAATCTAAGCTACAGAATTTCTGTGTCATGACCTCGTTTCTTTCCGCTTGTCACGATCCCTCATGTCGACTGAACAGTTACGTAATGACTACGCTTTCAAATATCCTTTTTTTTTTGGAGGTATGAGTTTAGTGCGGTTCGTTAGTATGCTGTTTTCTCGTGGCTAGACGGCTGCTTGTTCTACCGGAGTCCATGTTCGAATCCCAGGTAATTAATTCTCTTGTGATTTTTCTTTCTCTCACGTCTCACTAAAGTGCTTTGTCTACGATTTTATCTAGGTCTAATCCTACAAAACGGTGTTCTCTTACTTTACCGTACAAAAACCTCATTGTTTCCTATTTATAACAACAACAACAACAAATTGTTACTGAAACTAACTTCGTGTAATAAGTATTCGTTCGTGTTTGTTGTTGTTGTTGTTGTTGTTATTGTTGTTGTGGTTGTTGTTCAAGTATGCACCAGGCGGCAGGAGACTGTGTATGTTTGTCTAAAGTTGGCACCAGCTAGAGAGACTGAATCTAAGCTACGGAATTTCTGTATCATCACCTCGTTTCTTTCCGCGTGTCACGATCCCTCGTGTGGACTGAACAGTTACTAATGACTACGCTTTCAAATACCCTTTTTTGGAGGTATGAGTTTAGCGCGGTTCATTAGTACGCTGTACTCTCATGGCTATGCGGCTTCTTGTTCTACCAGAGCCCTTGGTTCGAATCCCAGGTAATTAATATTAATTCTCTTGTGATTTTTCTTTCTCTCACGTCTCACTAAAGTGCTTTGTCTATGATTTTTTCGAGTCATAATCCTTCAAAACTGTGTTCTTTTACTTTACCGTACGAAAACCTCGTTGTCTCCTATTTATATAAAAAAAATTGTCCTTGTACTGTGTGTATGTTAAAAAGGAAAACATATTTCGTGTGTACTAAAACTACTAACATGGTTTACCCTGACGCAAAAAAAGTAGCATGTAGGAAAAACAGCTTTTTTTTTTTTAGTGGTTCGTCGAACTGTGATATCTTCAGCATTTGTGTTTCACTCATCTTCATTCATTCATTCATTTGCATGTCCCTTGTGGAACTTTGCCTCCCTAACAGCACTCTTGTAGGCCTCTCGGATGTGAGCAAGATAGGCTGCTGCCGATGCATCCATTTGCAGATCATCAACGATGTCTTGCACCCATCTTCGCTTTGGTCTTCTTCTCTTTCTATTTCCCAATATGTACCCTTCCAAGACAGTTTTCTCTAGGTTATCATAACGTTTAATGTGTCCAAAATATTTAAGTTTTCTCTCTTTAATCTTCTTTACTAGCCAGCCTTCTTCATTATTAAGTTCATTCACCTACTTTCACATAAAAATGTTTTCTGTAAAGAC
This sequence comes from Achatina immaculata, assembly GCA_009760885.1. Taxonomy (NCBI): domain Eukaryota; kingdom Metazoa; phylum Mollusca; class Gastropoda; order Stylommatophora; family Achatinidae; genus Lissachatina; species Lissachatina immaculata. The sequence goes on from CM019691.1 coordinate 108,520,473, forward strand.
ATCGACAACCTCGTATATCAAATGCTGTTACTTGACTTCCATAACCACCGATTCCACATATTATATGTCTACAAATTTTCACTGTCAGTAAATGTCTCTTTTAAAAAATTCTTGCCGAAGATCGCCTGCTTTAATTCTTTCATCTCAAAACGAAAGGGGTTGGTAGATCTTGTACACCCATGTGAGTCAGTGCTCAGATATTTAGGCAAAGTCTAAATCAAATGAAAAGAAGCATATTTCTAACCCAGCCCATATTTTTAAACTATAGAGTAACTTTCCTTTAGTTTCCTTGTGCCAAAATTTGTCATCATAATTTATTTTGGCAGAGTATGGAAGTTAATTTAGGGATTAAAGAGTCAAACATATTATGATGATAACTTTTTGAAATGGCATTGTACCTGAGCAGCAGACAGGAAGATCCAAAAAGAAAGAGAATTCAGCAACAGACAAAAAATATTGAAATAACCTTTTTTAACAACACATTTCTAACCCAAATCATATTTTTAAACTATTAGGTACCTTCCTTCCAGTTTCCTTCTATCAGAATTTGTTATCAAAGGTTATTCTAGCAGAACATGGAAATTAATTAAGGAGTGAAATTTAAGAGAAAACTATACAACATTATCTATTAACCCCCTCTTCCTCCCCACCCACCCCCAAATAATTAATTAATTAAAGAAACAGAAATATGCAAATTGTATGTACCTTACAAAACTTGGGAGAACATACTCAGAGCAGGACAAGAAATATAATCATGAATCAAAAACTCTATAGACAGACTAGCGAAGTAGAAACTGCTAACAGCTGAATGTGATATAGACTGGCAACCATCTTGAGGTCATCTGTCACTAAATTTGCATTTCAGGTGTCTGTCATAAGAGGGAGGCTCATTCGAAGACACGTGACAATAAAGACACAAAAAAGAGGGGAGGGGCAGCTAGAAGAGAAGGGCCACATTCTACTCTTATTAGAATGGTGTGACTTCCTCGAAAATAAGTCATAAATGTTCTACACGAAAATGACTGTCCGAGATCAGTTTTTATTTCTGTATTGATAAAATCAGTGTCATTTATAGGACATTCGAAGACTTGACAAAGTTGCTTCGAAGACTGTCCTTAGATATAAAACTAAACTCATGACACGCGAAACAGAAGCTTAGATCCAGCTTCAAAATACCCATATTTCTGATACCATTTCATCACACATAAAAATGTTTACAAGATCAATAAATGAGCACCACAGGTGCTGTACTAGATCTTTCGAGTCTCTGGAACTAGTTATGAACACATTCTTTCCTTGGAACTAGAAATGAACACGTTCTTTCCAAAGTTAGCAAATTTTGAATGCAAAGATTGTGTGGCAAAAACCGAGTATCAAAGCTGAAAGATAAAGAAGACAGTGACGTGTCCTGCCTTGAGAAGTGCAGGTAACTAGAAATATCAGAAGACGAGGTGAAGTAAACAACACAACACAGGAAAGAGTGATGTGAAGAGGAAGCATTTTATCTGACTCGCTTTCGGGACACCACAGCTCTCTGTATGTCATTGCTTGTATTCGAAACTTGACATTATAGTGATTCCTGTTCCTTTTTTCGTTGAAATTTCGTCCAGGCAACTTCAAGGTCTTGATCACTGCTTGGCGTGATAGCAGACATCGTGCTGAGCCCTGGTGGGAGGCAATAATGGGAATCACACATATATAATATAGAATGTAACCAACATCTCTTATACATAGTGCATGCACTTACAAAAAAGTCGGATTTCCCCTGCCATGTCATAACCTGCCATAAAATACTGGTCAAATATCGAATAAACATCTTTTGAGGAATGGGGAGGGGGGATGGTACTTCAGTATAACTTAGACTCAGTTATCTAGCCACTTCATATGTCATAAGATGTAGCACATTGTCATTAAAACACCCTGTGAAATATTATCATTGCTCCTATTACGGTTAACTGAAGTTAAAACTGAAAATGAAACAAAACGTCAGTGCTGTTTTAAGACAGGGTGTAATTCTGAGTAATAGGTGAGTAACAGGTACAGAAGAATGTGTCGGAATTCCAAAAACTATAACCTTTCTTTCAAAATTTCACCAGGGCAGCGTGTGTAAATTTACTTTTTCGTTCATGAATAACTGGAACAAAGCTAGCATGTGCATAACAGTTTACTGAGAACAAAAAGTTCAGCTAATTATATATTGTATTATATTTTGGATGAACTAATATAATAGAGAGGATGTTGAGCAATAGAGGGATCATCCCATGCAAGCTGTAGCACATCCATCAACTATCATTAATTTTAGGGCACTGGTTGCTTTTGCATTTTTGGTCAGGTCATCTGGTTTATTTTGTTCCACAAATTGTCTGTAGTTGATACTTTAACTCATTTTATGCAGATTAAACTATACTAGCTTTAACACAATGCATAAGATAAGGCATATGGATCTGGCTATTATTTCTAAAGATGAATTGAATAATGTGAAGGACAGCTGAGAAGAAGCAACAGCTTGAAACTCAAAAACATAATTCCAAGAATAAGAGTGCAAATTAAGTTCCATTACTGACATATACATACATACCTAAAGCCAAAAATAACATCAGATATATGATGGCTTTAAAGTGCTAAAACATAATTTAAAAATGTAAAATCAGTATTTGTGATTAGAGTTGTATAAATAGTGTAGCAAATAAAACTGGATGCAACAAAATGAGAAATGATTACTTGATGGAGCACAAACTTGTAAAAAATCTAGGCCATCATCAATGGCTATTTGTTGCTGGGTAAAAGGTAAAGATAAAATTCCTGTTTCATGCCAGTAAGGCATATTGGGGAATAAGATGTTAGGCCCATATTTTCCATGACCTTCGACACATGAAAATGTGATGTGGTCAGTATCACGTCTGGCCGGTTTACCTTCCCAGATTCTTCTGGTACCCATTTTTAGAGGCTGGGTCAACAATGGGGTCTTTTTAGTGTGTACCAGAAAAAAATCCCTGCTGGGACTGAACCTGGTACCATTGGATTAGCAAACCAAGTCCCTAACCACTCAGCTAACCAAAACAGCTCACCTTAAATCAGAAAAAACATCATGAAGATGTTTGGGAAACTCTTTTATGACATTAAGAATTCTGGGTACAGGGCTTAAATTTAATTAATAAACTGCTGTGCAGTTTTTGAATGTTAAAATGGAGTACACTATAGAGGGAAAAAAAATGAATACACATTCTGCATCCTACTTTCATGCAAGCAGATAAAGGTCTGTAATAAGTGTGTGTGTGTTTTTTTTTCTTTTGTTTTGTTTTTAATAAGACATCCTGTTACAATAAGGCTTCAAGTTATTTTCTGTTTTGCTTTCTCCTTTCCTTTCCTTTCCTTTTGTTTTTCTCTAATCCTGTAAAACTGAATAATACACTATACTTACATCTAAAAATACTGTCTAACATAAGCATTTACAAAAAAAAAACATTAATAAAAGTGCAATAACAGCTTAGTTTATGGATATGTTATAATATGTTTATAATCAGTTTAATAATTTATTTCCTAGTGAAAGGATTTTTGCAGGACAAACTGCCTTGCAATATTTTGGCATCAATGAATTCCTACAGTGCATGGAAGGAAAATCGCTCCCGACAAATGTTGAAAATAGTAAGAAATGCACTTTCATGCCAAAGACCACAACACATATAACACCAGACAATTCTGTTGGATTCCAAAAAGAATCTGCACAGTCAGGGCTTGTTGCTCATGCAACAGTGGGAGGATGCACCATATATTTCATTCAAGGAGATATAACTGACCTGGCCACAGATGCCATTGTAAATCCCCTGGAGTCCTCCTTGTTGTTCAGGAGTGGTCTTAGTAAAGCCCTCATGTCTAAAGGTCAGTGTTCCGAATTTTTATTTTTCAGGCAGATAGTTATTTCAAAAGTTTTTAAAGGAAACATTTCAGCTGTTAAGCATATTGATGAAATCTGCAACAGGCCCAAAAAAAAAAAAAAAAATTGCAGCTCTCAAGAGTATGAGATGTTACTTTTATTGATAAAATTCTTATACCAAATAAGAAAAGTACTTTAATGACAACTTTTGTGAAAAAAGGGACAATGAATTAGTAATAGATATCTTCAAGTAATGCACCCTTCTTTCAAAAGTTATCTTTCACGTCTAGTGCTTTCTTTTAATTATGTCCTTCTGTCATCTCTCTGATGTAGGAGTTTCTCTTCCCTAAGTTGATATCTCGTGCGGTGGTGGATTAGCCGTTAGGCTGATAGGCTTAGGCCCAGTGTCAAGGGGAAAGAATCTGCAAATATAGACTGTAATAATGATTGTTTTGTGTGACAGTTATTTCAACTATTATTTATTATTGTGCTACACACTATGTTACAAAAAAAAAACATATCAGCTGTTTTTGATCTGTGCAATATAAAGTTAAGTAGTAATACTGGAGATAACAACTAGAGGGGAATCAAGCACTAAAAGTAAACAGAAATGTATTGCTCAGTTTTTACAAAAAGATAGAAAGAGTGAGGAAAGTGGACAAGAACAAGTGTTTATGGTTCAGTTTTACTGAAGGGAAGCATGCCATATATCAGGAGATGGACAGTATAAATTTGGAGTATTCACAAAGTTTAGCCAATGGGCTCTTACATCTTAAATCCTTCCTGTGCCATTAAATGTCACATAGGGCTCACATAGTTGTTTTGGCAAATTTTTCAACTTCATCAAGGGATGTTATGCCCACTAAACTGGCCTCTCTTAACAATATCCTCTTTACAGTTTCACGTGGTCGACCTCTTTTTCTTCGTTGTGCTCCACTTGATAGCTTGTTTTGGTATTCTCTGATTGTTTCTTCCCATCACATGGCCTACATATGTCCATCTTCTTTTTCTGATCACCCATGAGACAGGTTGTTGTTTGCTCATATGTCTTATTTCTGCGTTGGTCTTGAATTCGTTCCACTTTATACTGAGTATTTTCTGCTACAGAAACGGAAGCAAGGGAAAAAACAAATGCAGGTGGAAGGATAAATGCTTATCAGGAAACTGAGCCCATGAAGGTTGTGGATGAAAGCCAGCCACTGGAAGTCCCCAGCCCGACTGCAGACCTCTTGGAACCTAAACATAAGACGCAAATAGGCAACTGGAATGTAAGAACACTTAACCAGACTGGAAAACTAGCACAAACCATCAGGGAAATGCACAAATACAAACTAGACATACTAGGAATACAAGAAGCAAGATGGACAGGACAGGGCCAAAGGAAATTAACAACACAGCACACAGAAGATACAATAATATGGTCAGGTAAAGAAGATCTTCATGAAGGAGGAGTAGCATTGATTATAACAAAAGAAGCATCAAGAGCATTGCTGAAATGGACCCCAATAAATGAGAGATTATTATATGCACGGTTCAACTCAAGATTCACGAAGCTGTCTATTATAGTTTGTTATGCACCAACAGAAGCAGCTGAAGAGGAATTAAAAGAAGATTTTTACAACAGCCTCCAAGCCACAGTAGAAACAATACCCAAGCATGATATGCTACTCATCTTGGGCGACTTCAATGCAAAAGTAGGTGAAGGAAATAAAGATAGAAGAAGAATCATGGGAAGAGAAGGAATCAGAGAAATAAATGAAAATGGAGAAAGACTGTGCAGTTTCTGTGAAGAAAACATGATGACCATCGGAGGGACTATTTTCCAACATAAAAACATCCATAATGTGACTTGGAGGTCACCAGATAAAACCACAGAAAACCAAATCGATCACATACTAATAAACAACAAGTGGAAACGGTCACTACAAGATGTGCGAGCAAGGAAAGAAGCAGATGTAGGAAGTGATCATAACCTTCTGGTAGCAAAAATAAAACTAAAATTAAGGAAAGCCAAAATCGGAGAACACAGAAAGATATGTTTTGATACAAGAGAACTGAAAGACCAGCAAACAAGAAATGAGTTCTCAATAGTACTTAAGAACCGATTCAGTGTCCTACAAGACGAAGCAGAAATATCCATAATAGAGTTCAATAAAACACTACAGGAAACAGCAAAAGAGGTGCTGGGATATCGGAAACGGAGAAAAGAGGAATGGATAAGCAAGACCACATGGGAAAAGATAGAGCAAAGAAAAGAAATCAAGAAAACATTACTGAACACCAAATCACAACGGCTTAAAGAACAAGTTTTAAGTAGTTATGCACAAAAAGACAAAGAAGTGAAGGGATCATGCCATCAAGATAAACGTCAATACTATGACAACTTAGCAGAAGCAGCAGAGAAAGCAGCATATACAAATGACATGAAAACCATATATAAAATCACAAAGCAGATGACAGGTAACTTCAACACAAGATGTGAAAGTGCAGTAAGGACACAAAATGGACAACAACTGGTCAGTGGAGAAAGAGAAAAAATTGAAAGATGGAGGAACAATAATACTAAACAGAACACAAGCAGCACAAACAATAGACATACCTGAAGCACAAATGGAACTAAACATCAATACAGGACCAATAACAATAAGTGAAGTAAAGGAGGCAATGAAGAAGCTAAAATCAGACAGGGCACCAGGTGAAGATGAAGTGACTGCTGAGATGTTGAAAGCAGAAAAAACAGAAACACCAAAACAACTTTGCCGGATATTACAACAAATTTGGGATCTAGAAAAAGCCCCAGAGGAGTGGAAAACTGGGCTTATAGTAAAGCTACCAGAGAAGGGTGACCTCAGAGATTGCGGGAACTGGAGAGGCATTACCCTACTGCCACTCACCAGTAAAGTATTTTGCAGAATAATCATCAACAGAATTGTACCAACACTTGAGGAAAAACTTCGGAATGAGCAGGCAGGATTTAGGAAAGGAAGATCATGCATAGATCACATATTTATACTTAGACAGATATTAGAACAGGCAAATGAGTGGCATAGTACAACATATGCATTGTTCATAGATTTTGAGAAACCCTATGACAGTGTCAACAGAGATGCACTGTGGAAAATCCTAAGATGGCATGGCCTCCCCCATAAGATAGTTAATGTAATCAAAGCCCTATACGAGGGTTTTCAGTGCAAAGTTATCTGTGGAGAACATACCTCCAGCAGCTTTAGGGTACAGACAGGAGTGAAGCAGGATGTGTACTATCACCAACGTTATTTATCTTGGCAGTAGACTGGTTAATGAGGAAGGCAACATCAGACAAACGCAGAGGATTACAATGGACCCTTGACATAGTGCTGGAGGACCTTGTTTTTGCGGACGACATTTGTCTATTATCAAGCAGTCACAAAGATATGCAAGATAAAATAAACAAGCTAACTCAGAATGCAAACAACATAGCACTAAAGATCAACGTAGGAAAGACAAAGTTCATGAAGCAAAATGTGAACAACAGAAATGTACTCAGAGTAGATAGCAAGTTAGTGGAGGAGGTCAACGAATTTGTATACCTTGGCAGTAGAGTAGTAGAAAATGGAGACAGCATAGAGGACATCAACAGCAGACTTACTAGAGCAAACCAGGCTTTTGCAGTGCTGCAGACTATATGAAAATCAAAAAAACTAAGCATAAATATGAAAATCAGGATATTTAAGAGTAATGTTCTAAGTGTACTACTCTATGGAAGTGAATGCTGGAAAATCACCAAAACTATAGAAAACAAGTTGAATTCTTTCCAAACTAAATGTTTACGAAGAATTAGGAAAATATTTTGGCCAAACACCATAAGAAATAACATCTTATTGGCAGAAATGCAGATGAAGCCACTGACAACAATTATTGAGGAAAGACGCTGGCGATGGTTGGGACATGTGCTCCGAATGACTGACAACTCACTACCAAAAATAGCACTAAGATGGACACCACAGGGGAGCAGAAGTAAGGGTAGACCAAAAGAGACATGGAGAAGAACAACAGAAAGGATGTTGAGCAATAGAGGACTCACCTGGGCAAGAGCAGAAAAAAAGGCGAAGGACAGGCATTTGTGGAAAACCCTTGCGGAAGCCCCATGTGCCCTGGGCACTTAAGGTTCAGAGAGAGAGAGAGATTTTCCCGAGGCATTTGTTTTCAAAAGAGTATAATTTCTTGTCTATTTTTTTAGTTGATTTCCAGCTTTTACATGCATAAATGAGGGTAGATATTACATCTGAACTGAATAATCTTAACTTGCTTTTATATGAATGTCTTATACATACTGCATATTCACCCGACCTCGCACTGTATGATTATCATGTGTTTGGACCCCTCAAGGAGGCATTAGGTAGAAGGATGAGTACTGATGATGAGATAAAGGAGGCAATGCATAGGTGGCTGTGTAACCATGTGGCCAACTAGAAGATATTTTTTTCATCGAGGGATCCTGGCATTAGTGAAATTATCGCAGACCTGCATTGAGCAAGGGTGATGTGTGTGTGTTTGGAGGGGGGGGGGGCGCACAGGTTGGGGAACTTTATGGAAAAGTGATAAAAAGTTTTCACATGTATACATTTTATATTAGTAATACAAGAAAATAATTGAGGTTACTTTTTGATTCATACTCATATAAGCAGTAGCTTTTTTAAAAATTAAAAAATTGTGGAAGAAGATATGAAAATTTTGAATCAAATGGTGTTGTATACCATTCATTTGAATGTATATTTTATCTAATTTTGCTATTTCTTTCTTTGCTCAGTATATTTTTGTTATTTTTTGTGTTCATGATATTTGAAGGACTCTTCTATAGCATTTAAAGGCATTTATGTGTTTCTCTGCTCTTTTGTTAAATGTCCAGATCTCACAGGCATGTGTTGCGATTGGAAAGATGCATGCCCTTAATTTTTTGTTTGTTTGTGTGTAGTTCTGTCTATTCCACTCCACAGCTTCTTTTTAGTTGTTTTATTTTTTGAAGAGCGATAGATGTCTTTCTTTTAATATCCCTCATTGTATTTCCATTATTAATTAGTAATGATCCAAGATATTCAAAACTCTCCATCTCTCCCAATTTTTCCTCATTGATATATATTTCAGCTGCCTTATTTGTTTTGTCAGTTGTCATCAATTTAGTTTTCTTTGCATTAAGATAAAGGTTTTGCTCTCCACTATTCTTAGGGACTGACATAATTAGTTTTTCCATTCCTTTTATGTTGTGGACAGTAACACTGTGTCATAAGCATATCTAATCTCTGGTATTTTATAACCTCCAGTTTTTATGTAATGCTCTTTGTCCACATCTTCTCTAACATTCCTTATTATATTTTCAGTATACAAGTTAAATAAGTAAGGTAACAATATGCACCCCTGACGGACTCCTTGTTTTATGTCAAACCAAGTCGTTGTTTCACCATTTATTCTTACTGCTGCTTGTTGGTCTGGATACAGTAGTGATATTGATGGTATCAAATGTGTTGGAAATCCCATTTTTTCCATTATTTCCCAAAGTTTATAGTGTTGTACACAATCAAATGCCTTTAAATAGTCTATAAATGCTAAATATAGATTCTCTGCATTTCTCTGTTGTTAATCTTATATTGAATATATGATCTCTTGTTCCTCTTCCTTGTCTAAAACCAGCTTGGACCATATTGATTTCTCCTTCTATTTTCTTACAAAGTCCACCCATTGTGATTTTTAATAGAATTTTACTTGCATGACTGATCAGGGCAACAGTTCTGTAGTTTGTGCATAATTTCAAGATACCCTTTTTTGGCAGTGGTATGAATATAGTTATTTTCCATTCTTTTGTCCAAATACCTAAATGCCATATCTTTTTACATAATGCATGATAGATTGTAGCAAATTGCTTTTTTTATGCCTTAATAGGTTCAGCTCCTATCTCATCACGTCCTGGTGATTTACCATTTTTAAGACTCTTTATTGCCCATAAAAACTTCTTAAATTGTCATTTCGGGCTCTTTCTCCTCCAATAATAACTCATACTGTTCATTTGTGCCTTCTGTCAGTTGTATCATACATTCATCTGCAATATTCCATTCATCTTTCTAGAGTTTCCTTTGTCTCTGTCAAGGTCTACCCCATCTCGTCATAAATTACATTTAGTTTAGGTGTGACATTTCTCATCAATGTGTTCATTTCTTTAAACATTTTACTATCTCTTCTACACTTCTGATATTCTTCTACTCTTTCGTAACAATCTTGTATGTACTGTTTTCTTTCCTTTTGTTTCTTCTTATTTCTTTTATTAAAGATTTATATCCTCGTTCTTTCCATCTCGTCACTTATTATTTGATACTTTCCCTCATACATACTTCTCACATTTCATGTTACTACTGTTATTTTTCTTTTTAGTTTGATGCGGGGGATTTCCTTGGTAGTGCCGTCAGGATTTTGTCCGCCATCACAATTACTAGTACTGACCTCTGCCTCACACTCTTCCCCAGTGTTAAAATTAGATCTATCTGGCCTGGGAGACTCGCCACCAGATCTTTTTTCCTATCTGACCTTCCATGTTGCTGTTACAGTTTTTTTTTTTTGGGGGGGGGGGCATGTTTCCAGAAGGCAGTTTGCCATTGCTTTCCATTCGGGTAGTGACTGTACTAGTCAGTGATCGTAGCCATTGTCCCTGCATTTAGATCATCTGCCTACCATCATAGAATGATGACCATAACCAACATTATCTGTCGGCTGCTCTCCCATTCCATCCACCAGCTTCTCCCATGGCTTCACGTCACCCTGATCGGGGGATTTTATGGGTACTCCACCTTGCCAAAAGGTGTCCCGTAGACTAACGGAGGTAAGGAGGGGTCTTACTTCTTTGATAGGGGATACATCTACCCTGCTAACCTTGTCAAAGAAAGACAACCTGCATAATTTAATATTTGCTACACTGGAATTAACTCCCGTAATTTTAGAGCGGAGGTAAGGCTGCACCGGGAAGGGACTAAACTTTGATATAGTACTTTACTGAAATATGATGCATTTGCGCTGAAATAACCAAAAATATCATGAAATTTAACAATTATATACTTTTTTAAAGCGAATTTTTTCAATTACTGAGTTTTCCTAAGATAGTGAGAGATATTTTCGTCATTCTTATACTAATTATAGAATCTATTTTAAAAAGTTAGCACTTAAATCTTTTTCTTTATACTTTCATACAATCTTCCCGCATCTGTACTTATCTGTCTACCATATACTCATGGATTTCCTGACCCACGTTTGGGTCTATTATGTTTTTTTGTATGTCGGGAAGACTTGTCTTCTCGATTTGGTTTTAACAGTCTACTACATTAGGGCGATAAACCATGGCTGATCAGAATCGGCCTTCATATAACTAGTTTTTCCACATATTACTGAGTTATATCACACACTGTTATTTTATTGCTTCTTTGCAAGTGGCTGTGTCTGGCATTGGTAGCACAGCGTTGGTATGAATATGCTATTAATTAGTTTTTCTCTTAGTTTCAAGTGAGATGTTGGAGTGTGTAAGCAGTGGGAATAGTTGATATGTAACTGCACTTAATGGTTACAACTCTGACTGGGATTCAGATCATTGTGTGCTATACACTGGTCATCTGCAAACTTTAGTTCATTCATTTCTAGTGAGTTTGGATTTGGTTCTTCCGCTATTCTGTCAATCATTCATTCATTTGCATGTCCCTTGCGGAACTTTGCCTCCCAAACAGCACTCCTGTAGGACTCTCTGTTGTTAGCAAGATGGCCTGCTGCTGCTGCGTCCATTTGCAGATCGTCAACGATTTCTTGCAGCCATCTTCGAACGTGCAAGGGAGAACGTGCAACAGCAGGTCTCTGCAGCCAAGAGAGTCGAGGAGCGGTCCGCCACAACTGCCGCGGACATTCAAAACCAGACCACCGGCAACCAGGAGCCAGCACCAGAGCCCATCGATGATGATGGGTTTAAGCTGGTGGAAAACAGGAAAAAGAGGCGCCACCTGATGTCCGCCGCTGTGTCGCCGACCTCCAGCGAATCTCCTTGCACCCCAAGAAAACGGGTGCCCACTGGCAGAACTGCAGAGGCCAGGAGTCAGCCTCTGCCAACAGCAGAAACGCAAACGGTCCCTCTTCCAGAGAGGGTCATGGACACACCAATTCCAGCAGAGGAAGCAGTTAATGTCCCCCCTGCAGAGGAGGACATGGACTCGCCGCTAGCCGAGGAACCTCTATCTTGGGCCCAGCTGACGGGAGAACAGTCTGACGATGATGATCCTCCGTTAACGATTGATGAGGAGGTATGAGGGAAATATAACTGTGTTGACCAGGCGGATTATTGTGTTGCATTTTCTAGAACTAGAATGTTTGGTTCCACGGTACCAAGACAAACGAGCGGATGATCGTGCCCACGGGACTTTGTATAGGACGGTTTTTTGTATTTTTCATTTCTCAATATTGGAATATTTCATTTATTTGTGTCGTGCTTTTCTCAACCATTGGATGTACAGGAGCAAGGTAACAACTTACTTCTTTTTTTGTTTTTTTTTTCTTTCTGTTAGTATATTTTTTTTATGTCCTCATAGTCCTTTCTAATTTACATTTTTCATTTGTGTTTTTCTGTTTTCAATATGGCTGATAAACTTTCTATTTTAAGTGTTAACATTAGGGGACTGAGAAGTAAACTCAGTCAAGTAGTGCACCTAGTACACAAATACAAGCCAGACTTCATCTTTATCCAAGAAACACACATCACCACGGAAATACGTGCCAACAACATCACACAACTCTTAGGACTCAGACATTCTTGTTTCAGCTTAGGGAATAGACACACAGGAGCAGCAATACTACAAGTATCAGAAGACTGGCAAATTGTAGGACACAACAGAGACAGCGAAGGTAGAGTAGCAATAGTGGAAATAAAACACACAAGTTCAAACCACAACAAATACACATTAGTCAATGTATATGCACCAGCTGTGAGAGACCAGCAAATTAACTTCTATGACAAGCTCTCACAGATGCTAACATCATTCCACAGGGGGCAAAACATTATCATAGCAGGAGACTTTAATTGTGTCATGCACGATCTTGATCTGTCGAGAGGAACAATTAACGTACGCCGTGAACTCGAACAAATAGACATACTACACAACATCATAGACGAACACGGGCTCGTAGACACATACAGAAAGGTGAACCCACATGGTAAGGAAACTACACACACTGACACAATTAACATAAACATGGGACGATCAGCCCGAATAGACAGAATATATGTCCCAGAAGGTCTTCTAATAAATGACATCAAACACATAGACACAACCTTAAATTACACAGATCATAAAGCGGTCATGGTCACATTAAACGCAACCTTGGCACAACTCAAAAACAAACGCTCCCCACACTGGAAGTTTAATAACAGTTTGCTGGATAATGGAGATTATGTAGATAACATAACGGAACTATTACACGCGTACACTCAAGACTTACCTGAATCCAACCTCATAGAATACTGGGATGTATTAAAGAACACTATCAGAGAGAGAACACAGGTCTTGGCGACAAAAATACACAGATACAGACGACAGCAACAACAAATGTTGGAAAATGCTATTAAACTAACCAAGCAGGTAGATCCCAATAGTCCTCACATACATGCGCTAGAGGAAGAAGTAGAAAAATACCATCAACACAGTTACCAGGGTGCTTTCATCAGAACAAAACTTGCCTCTGCCGTACAAGAAATACCAAGTAAAAAATATCTAGGTACAGAACAAAATGTGCAAAGAAGCAGGCAAATACGCAAAATAATAGACATAAATGGACAGGAACAGACAGGCACTACCGGAATAAGCCAAACCTTTCAAGATTTTTATATACATTTATACTCTGAGGACAAAGGTCAATCAGAAGACATACAAAACAAATTCTTGAACTACGCCAAACAGATTTCTGAAGAAGACAAACAAACATTAGACATCCCACTCACGCTAGGAAACCTACAAAATGCGCTTGACACATTCCAAAAGAACAAATCTCCAGGACCGGATGGCCTCACTGCCGAGTTTTATCAGAAATTCTTCCACATTTTAGGACCTGTCCTACACAAGGTGTTTATTGAAGCCTTCGACAGAAAAGAATTACCCAACAGTCTCAATCAGTCATACATAACACTCATTAAGAAAAGCAACGCAGACACAACTCAAGTTAAAAATTACAGACCTATCTCGTTACTCAACGTAGACTACAAAATTCTAGCAAAGTCCCTAACTATGAAACTCAAACCCGTCATGCACACACTTATACATGAGGACCAGCAATGCAGTGTCACCGACAGAAACATAAATACGCATCTACATTTCCTAAAAGATGTTATCCAATACTCTCACGATAAGAATAGCCAGTCAGCAATCTTATCGCTGGACCAGGAGAAGGCTTTCGATAGAGTTTCCCATTCTTTCCTCCAGAAAACCTTGTCCAAATGTAATCTTGGGAACTACATCAGAGACTGGATACAAATTCTATACAACAAACCAGAAAGCAGACTTTTAATAAACCATACCCTCAGTGAACCAATACGGTTAACCAGATCTGTACGTCAGGGCTGCCCACTCTCACCCCTGTTGTATGTGTTAACTCTAGAGCCACTCCTGGAGAGAATCAGGCAAGAGACAATAGTCAAAGGAATCTTTATTCCTGGAATGGGAGAGAGGAAGTCGTTGGCCTATGCTGACGACACAATCTTCTTTCCCTCCAATATATCCTCTATCAGGTTTATTCTAGACATATTTGCAGAGTTCGGACAGGGCAGCGGGGCTAAAATAAACATTCAAAAATCACATATAATGGGTTTAGGTAAATGGACCAACAAAACAGACTTCCCTTTCACATTAATACAAGTCAACAACATTAAAATATACGGAATATTATTTACAGCTACGCCTTCAAATAACATCAAAGCAAGATGGCGAAATATAATTGAAAAAATTAAAAACAGACTGGAAATTTACAAATACAGAACCACCACCATATTCGGCAGAAGTGTCGCAGTCAACACTTGCATCATACCACAGCTTATATATACCGCAAACATATTCCCCCTGCCTAAACAGTCACTTAAGGAAATAAATTCAATGATTAGAGACTTTATTTTCCGACGCACAGTACGCAGCATCCAACAGAAAACCTTGATGCAAGACAAAAATAGAGGGGGCATCCCTACAAGACATAGCAACAAAGATCCAGGCACTCAGGATCAAATATATAGGACAAATCATCCAACAGCCACACAAACATACTCTAGCCCACTACTACGTTGGGCTGAGGCTTCTTAAACTGTGTAAATTAAACAATATACACCCCCATCACTTTGGCACTATACCGCTCTTCTACAGACAATGCATACAAAGTGTAACTGGGAATGAACGTTTAATACGCATGAAAACATCATGCATATACAAACATCTGGTCAGGAAACAGGAGCCTCCATTACAGTGCAGAATAAAGAGAGGATACAAATACTTCATCACCGACTACACACAATCATTTCAAAACCTACACAAGAAAGGAATCACGCCAAGTGCACGAGAGATAACACACAGACTATTGTTCAACATGACACCGACCACACAAGGGATCGCCCACAGATTCCACAGACTGATCAGATGTAAACTATGTAGACTGAACACACAAGAAACGGAAGAACACATTTTCTTTCAGTGCAGAACCGTTTCTTTAGCCTTAGAATTTTTGACTCAGGAGATAGCAACAAGAACAACAGAGAAAGTAGACATATACAGAGCAATAATGTTAAACACCATTCCTCGAACAGAAACAAACAGCCATACGCAGTGTATCATCCTCCTTGCTGAGTTTAGGTATGTTGTTTGGTCATGTAGGAATAGGGCCACATTTGAAAATAGAATTTTTACAAAAGAACTTCTCCTGTACATTTTCAAACAAAAATTGTTACAGCTTTCAACCAGTTTCTAGTGCATATTTATTTCTGTGTACACCCCGTGGGTGAAAGAGAAGGCTTTAGCCGAATACAAGCACTGTCCATCACTAGAGAGAAAGTTAACGAAGAGAGTGAGAGAGAGTGAGAAAGGGTCCTGATAGTAGGTGAGAGGATGTGTGTCTGTGGTTATACTATTACTATACACCTTTGTTGTAACGTTTTATGTACAAAGCATTCGCGTTATCATACTCCATGCTGTCACCTCACGGTTTGTAAAGCCCACCATCTCATTATTTCATTCCACGGGCAATCATCCTCAACTCACGTCACATGTACATGCTTCGTTATTGTTTATTTGAAAGTTTGTTTTTTTTTGGAAAGATTTGGAAAAAAAAAAAAAAAAAGCAAAAAAAAAAAAAAAAAAGAACGGAAAAAAAAAAAAAATTTAAAAAAAAAAAAAAAATGAAACAAAAAAAAAAAAAAAATATATAAAACAAAAAATAAAAACAAAAAAAAAAAAATATAAAACACAAAAAAGAAGAAAAATAAAAATGACCTGGCTCGGTTGACTCGCCCTTGGTGGTTTTGGTGCTTGCTGAATTTGCATATAAAATATTAAATAAAAATTAAAAAAAAAAAAAAAAAGACTTGTCTTCTCGATTTGGTTTTAACAGTCTACTACATTAGGGCGATAAACCATGGCTGATCAGAATCGGCCTTCATATAACTAGTTTTTCCACATATTACTGAGTTATATCACACACTGTTATTTTATTGCTTCTTTGCAAGTGGCTGTGTCTGGCATTGGTAGCACAGCGTTGGTATGAATATGCTATTAATTAGTTTTTCTCTTAGTTTCAAGTGAGATGTTGGAGTGTGTAAGCAGTGGGAATAGTTGATATGTAACTGCACTTAATGGTTACAACTCTGACTGGGATTCAGATCATTGTGTGCTATACACTGGTCATCTGCAAACTTTAGTTCATTCATTTCTAGTGAGTTTGGATTTGGTTCTTCCGCTATTCTGTCAATCATTCATTCATTTGCATGTCCCTTGCGGAACTTTGCCTCCCAAACAGCACTCCTGTAGGACTCTCTGTTGTTAGCAAGATGGCCTGCTGCTGCTGCGTCCATTTGCAGATCGTCAACGATTTCTTGCAGCCATCTTCGTTTTGGCCTTCCTCTTTTTCTTTTCCCTATTATGTATCCTTCCAATATGGTCTTCTTTAAATTATCATGACGTTTAATGTGTCCAAAATATTTAAGTTTTCTCTCTTTAATCCTCTTTACTAGCCAGCCTTCTTCAATATTAAGCTCTTGTAGTATAGATATATTTGTTCTTTTGTGTCCACGATATTTGGAGAACTCTTCTGTAGCATTTACATTCAAAGGCATTTATGTGTTTCTCAGCTATTTTGTTAAGTGTCCACGTCTCATAGGCATATGTTGCGATAGGACAGATGCATGACCTTAAAAATCTTATTTTTGTAGTTTTGTCTGCTCCTCTCCACAGATTCTTTAGTTGTTTTACTTTCTGAAGAGCGATAGATGTTCTTTTAATTTCCCTCATTGTATCTCCATTATTAGTTAGCAGTGATCCAAGATATTCAAAACTCTCCACTTCTTCCAATTTTTCCTCATTGATACATATTTCAGCTGCCTTATTTGTTTTGTCAGTTGTCATCAATTTAGTTTTCTTTGCATTAATTAAGATAGAGGTTCTGCTCTTCGCTGTTCTTACTGACTGACATAATTAGTTTTTCCATTCCTTTTTGTGTTGTGGACAGTAACACTGTGTCATCAGCATATCTAATATCTGGTATTTCATTACCTCCAATTGTTATGACATCGTAATATTCTTTGTCTACATCTTCTCCAACATTCCTCATTATATTTTCAGTATACAAGTTAAATAAGTAGAGTGACAATATACACCCCTGACGGACCCCTTGTTTTATGTTAAACCAATTTGTTGTTTCACCATTTATTCTTACTGCTGCTTGTTGGTCTAGATACAGCAGTGATGTTAATTGTATCAAATATGTTGGAAATCCCATTATTTCCCAAAGTTTCTGGTGTTGTACACAATCAAGTGCCTTTGAGTAGTCTATAAAGGATAAATATAGATTCACATTAAACTCTCTGCATTTCTCTATTATTAATCTTAGATTGAATATATGATCTCTTGATCCTCTTCCTTGCCTGAAACCAGCTTGGACCATATTGACTTCTTCTTCTATTTTCTGTCGAAGTCTACCCATTATGATTTTTAACAGAATTTTACTGGCATGACTAATCAGGGCAACAGTTCTGTAGTTTGTGCATAATTTCAGATTACCCTTTTTTGGCAGTGGTATGAATACAGTTCTTTTCCATTCTTTTGGCCAAATACCTGAATGCCATATCTTTTTGCACAGTGCATAATAGATTGTTGCACACTCCTTTCATCCTGCTTTAATAAATTCAGCTGTTATCTCATCACATCCTGGTGATTTACCATTTTTCAGATTCTTTATTGCTCATAAAACTTCTTTTATTGTCGATTCAGGTTCTTTCTCCTTCAATAATAATTCACACTGTTCATTTCTGTTTCCACAGTCGGTTGTTTCATACATTCCTTTGCAATATTCCTTCCATCTTTCTAGAATTTCCTCTGTCTCTGTCAAGGTATTCCCCATCTCATCACAAATTACATTTAGCTTAGGTGTGACATTTCTCATCAATGTCTTCATTTCTTTAAACATTTCACTATCTATTCCACACTTCTGGTGTTCTTCTATTCTTTCACAACAATCTTGTATGTATTGGTTTTTTTTTGTCTTTTCTTATGTTTCTTCGTACTTCTTTTGTTAAGTTTTATATTTCTCTTTGTTGTTGTTTGTCACTTTCCATTGCGTCTTCATTTCTCTACGTTGTTTTATCAGTTCTAGTGTACCTGCTGTAATCCATCCATTCTTTTGTGTTTTCTTTACTGGAACCATGTTTTTAGCTGTTGTTATTAAGATATCTTTGGCCTGCGTAGCCAATTCATCTGGTGTCATCTCCTCCTGTACAGCCATCAGGGTTTCGAAACGGTCCTTCACTTCTATACCGTATTGTTCTGGTATATTTGTAATATCAAAGCGGAGTGGTCTTGATCCCGTAACTGTCTTTTTTATCTTTATCTTCATGTCTGCTATTAATAACTCATGGTCCGTGTCACAATCAGCACCTGGTAAAGTTTTTGCTGTTGTTATACTTGATCTCCATCTTCTTTGCACTAAAACGTAATCTATTTGAATCTTGGTTTTCTCATTAGGTGATGTCCATGTGTAAAGTCTTCTTGGATGTTGTTTAAAAAGTGTGTTAGCGATCATTAGCTCATTTTTCATGCACAACGCCATTAGATTGTCACCTGCCTCATTTCTATTTCCTATGCTAAATTTCCCTACAACATGTCCGTCTTCTGCTCTTTCTGTACCAATTTTTGCATTAAAATCACCCATTATTAATACAATATCATTTTCCGTACCTGGTCTATTGTCGTTTGCAGTGTGTTATAAAAGTTTTCTACTTCTTCTTCTTCTGCTGCTGATGTAGGTGCATATATGATGCATGGATGATTGTTACATTTCTAGGAATGCCCTTAAGTCTGATTGTTAGGATTCTATCACTGACTGGATTGTAACCTAGTAATGCTTTTGATGTTGATTTGTCCAAATAAAAAGCCACTCCATTCTTTCCTCCTATTTCTCCACCAGAGTATATAAAAATATTATCATTCTCGCTCTTAAAGTGTCCTGATCCTTTCCATCGATGTTCACAGATTCCCAAAATGTGTATCCCCGTTCTTTTCATCTCATCAGTTATTACTTGATATTTTCCCTCATACATACTTCTTACATTCCATGTTCCTACTCTTATTTTTCTTTTTACTTTGATGCAGGAGTTTTCCTTGGTAACACCGTCAGGATTTTGTCCGTCATCACAATTACTAGTACTGACCTCTGTCTCACACTCTTTCCCAGTGTTAAAATTAGATCTATCTATATTAGATCGCTTCTCGGCCTTTTGGCTAAGATCAAAGTGTGGTTCTGCGGAGAGACGTCGCGGAGTCTGCTTCTTGGCTTTTTTGGGGGCTGAGATCCAAGTGTGCTTGCTATCACTGCTTTTCAAGCAGTTAAAATTCCAATTCAAATGGAAACCGGAAAGTTTTATTACAATGAGGAAGAAGACATGAAAGGTGGGCAGTACCATCATCCTGGAACGCTGATCATCACAGCAAGCGGTCAGAACGCAATGAAAATATCGTATTCATATATGTATAGCATCCTGGCCGGTCCGGCAGGCGTTGGAATAAATGGTGTGGCGACGCTGAGTCGCTACGAAAACCGTACCAGGTGGTTCGCTACCTTGAACCAGGCGGCTCACGTCGCGCATTACAATTCCCTACATGGGAAAAGATTTCACTTGCCGGACTCCAACGTCACTATTATGATAGAACATCTGGATAAAGAACGCGTCAAAGGGGAGCTACATTGGCTACCACCAGCCACCAAGATGCAAATGGTTCAGCGGCTAGTGGTCCACTGGACCGGGGATGACGCAGCCGAAGTATCGCGTGTGGAGAAAGCTCACGATAAGTGGACTTTCTTATGTAGGCCCAAAATTGAGGTTCCACATTTTGCTACTCTATATAGCACGAATGGCAACAAGGAACTCAACGTTTCGATAACCCTACAAGGAAGGAAAACGCCCTGTCCGACATGTGGGTCGGATGCGCACGGGGCGAATAAATGTCCACAGAAACCAGCTGGATCACACAGCACCACACAACACAAAGAAAAACAGCCGAGAGAGGAATCGGAAGGCATCAAGAACAAAGAATCCACTAATGCTGACAAGGGTCCGACCCCGAACAACGTTGAACCACATTTAGACACGGACGAGGATGGCTTCAGAATAGTCGACTATAGCAGGAAGAGAAGACTGCCACAGATATCTCCTCCGACTGTGAAGGGGAACACATCACAGTGTACGCCGAGGAAGCAACTGACGAAGGGCAGAGCAATCGACCCTCGGCACCAACCAACAGGAACGATACTTGCCACCGGGGAAGCACCCAAGAATGTCTCCTTCACTAGCGCCGACATGGACTCCATATCTAGATCACCGGACATTCTAGTCTCATGGGCCCAACAGGTTTAAGACGCCTATATAGATGAAGACGACCCTCCTCTGATTATAGATACAGACGAACAAGTGTGAACCATAGCAAGATGTGTATTTCGGACCAAGCTTCCATAGAGATCTCCTTTGTGTGATATGTTCAATGGCACCAGCTTGGATTAAGACGCAAAAGTATGTAGAACCTTTTTTTTTCCTTTGTTTAAACAGATCCCGGCAGGATTTAAATTTGTTTTTAAAACCACAGAAATGAGTAAAGAAATTAGAATCTTAAGCATTAATATTAAAGGCATACGAACAAAACTACACCACATTGTCTCACTGATACAAGCACACAAACCAGATTTCATTCTCGTACAAGAAACAAACATACAGACAGATAGACACGCAGCACAGATCACTACACAGTTAGGCCTTAGATTCTCATGTTTTAGCTTGGCCGTACAAAATTCGGGGTCGGGAGTAGGGATAATACAGACGTCAGACAGATAGAGATTGTTAGAACAGACAGGGATAGTAGGGGGAGGATAGCCATAGCAGAGGCGATGAGTGACACCCATGCATACACCATAGTCAACATACATGCTCCACCTAACCATGTTCAACAACCAATGTTTTATGAGGAGTTAGATTCTCTACTTACCAGTATGTACAGAGGACACCACATTATATTAGCAGGAGATTTCAAGTGTGTTCTGTCTGATGTAGACATCATAGGAGGTCAAGCTACCGCCCAGATTGTTAGAACATGCAGAGACGATAAAAACCAGCTAGAGATACTACAAGACATAATTGATACACACAGTTTAGTGGACACATATAGACATACGCATCCACAGAGCAGAGACACCACACACAAAAACAGCTCCCATAGTAGACCCACCAGACTAGACAGAATTTATGTACCTTCGACGCATCATATAACACAAACCAGACATCTCAAAAGAACCTTACAGTTTACAGACCATAAAGCAGTAGTCACAACAGTAAACACGACACACACAAACAGACCATTCAAACGATCACCGCTCTGGAAATTTAACAATACACTTCTCCAAAATGGAGAATTTGTAGATCACATAACACAACTTATTCACACTTTCACAAACGACATCTCCGCAACCAACATTCAGCAACACTGGGAAATACTGAAGAAAACAATAAAGGACAGAGCACAGATACTGTCAACTCAGATACACACTTAGAGAAGAGACAATACTTGAAGAAGCAATCAGACTAACAAAACAGGTTGACAAAAACTCACCGCATCCACTCACACTACAAGAAGACCTAGATAAACACAGACAACATAGATATCAGGGTGCACTACTGAGGACTAGACTCAATACTATCACTCAAGAAGCGCTCACCAAGCAGTACTTAGGAATAGAACAAAACATTCAACGCAGTAGACAGATAGGCGAGATAATAGACCTGGATGGCAACACACAATCAGACATAGACAGCATAGCACAGGCTTTCAGGGAATACTATAAAAACCTATACACTGAGGACAAAACAGACACACATATGCAAGACATATACACGCAGTACACTAAACAACTGTGTGACATGGACAGACAAACACTCGATGCACCACTAACACTGGAAAACTTAGCACACGCAGTACAAGGAATGCAAAAAGACAAGTCACCAGGACCAGACGGCCTTACAGCGGAGTTCTACCAACACTTCTTTCCTATCTTAGGTCCTCTCCTCTTATGTATCTTCGCAGAAACTTTTGACCGCAAAGAACTCCCACCTAGTCTTAACCTGTCATACATTACATTAATACCCAAAGACAACTCAGACAAGACACAACTAAAAAACTACAGACCTATATCTCTGCTAAACGTAGACTACAAGATCCTCGCAAAAGCACTCACAAATAAACTCAAGCCTTTTATGCATAAACTCATACACGAAGACCAACAATGTGGTGTAGAAAACAGGAACATACATCAACATACACATTTCATACGAGATATTATATATTACACACACCAGAAGGACTGCCCGTCATCAGTCCTTTCTTTAGACCAGGAAAAAGCCTTTGATAGAGTATCACACCAATACTTACACAAAACTTTACTTCATTGCAACATAGGGAACTACTTTAGAGAATGGATATACATCCTCTATTCCAAGCCTGAGAGCAAAGTCTTAGTAAACCACACGCTTACAGAGACCTTCAGGCTAACTAGATCAGTGAGACAAGGCTGTCCCCTCTCTCCTCTGCTATACGTGCTCACTCTAGAACCACTTCTAGAGAAAATCAGACAAGACAAGACAATCAAAGGAACATTCATACCAGGAGGGGGAGACAGAAAGTTGCTTGCCTATGCAGATGATACTGTTTTCTTCCCACCAAAAGAGACATCCATAACGAACAACTTAGACACATTTACAGAATTTGGCAAAGCCAGCGGTGCAAAAATAAACATACAAAAGACAGTTATAATGGGTTTAAGCAAATGGCGGAATAAAAGAGATTTTCCCTTCCGCCTCACAAATACAGATCACATTAAACTTTATGGTATCGTTTTCCCTTCCCATCCACACAAAACACACAAACCCACATGGGAGAAACTTGTCGCACAAATCACAGACATGCTGCACAGGTACAAATATAAAACTACAACGATATTCGGTAGAAGCATAGTAGTGAACACTTACATCATCCCAAAAATAATATACATAGCCACAGTACTAGACCCTCCACAACGGATAATCCACGCAATTAACAAACAGATCAGAAGCTTCATCTTCACAAGCACCATATACAGCATCAAACATAAAACTCTCATACAGGACAAGCTACACGGAGGAATCGCCCTCCAAGACATACCCACAAAGATCCAAGCACTCAGGATTAGTCACGTAGGCCGCATCATCACATATCCAAAGCAGCACGTGCTAGCTCACTATTACATTGGACTCAGACTATCAAACCTACTTCCACCCAACAACTCACAGCCACACTATTTTGGTACGCTACCACCATTCTACCAAAACGGCATACAGGCCATCCGCGGAAACGAAGCACTCTTACAACGTAAAACAAATTACATCTACAAACACTTAATCAGAAACCAAGCACCCTTGCTACATCTCAGGATTAAAAGAAGTTGGAGATACGGCATCTTTGACTTTAAAGACACTTTCACAAACTTACATCTTAGAAATATCGCACCGAAAGCGAGAGAAATTACATTTAGACTTATTTACAACATGACACCCACCACACAGAGAGAAGCACACAGATCCCAACAGACAGCACCATGTCTACTATGCAGAAAGAACGTACAAGAAACGGAAGAACACATATTTTACGAATGTGCCACCATCACACTCAGTATAGCAACACTGCGGAACATAATAGAAACACATGTAGCCCAAAAAATAGACATATATAAAGCTATTATGCTAAATGTTATTCCTAGAACTCAGCCGGACACACACACCAAGTTACTAGCCCTGCTTGCAGAGTTCAGGTACTTGGTGTGGACGTGCAGAAACAATGCCAGATTTAGGTTCTGCACGTTTAGTCCTAGAATTTTCTCAGATCTGTTTCAACAAAGAAAATCAAAAATTATGACGTAAACAGTATCAGAGAGAATGTGTGTGTGTGTGTGTGTGTGTGTGTGTGTGTGTGTGTGTGTGTGTGGGGGGGGTGGGGAGAAGAGAGAGGAAGAGCGAGGGAAGAGAGAGAGAGAGAGGTTATGGCATGTCCTTGCCAAATGACACTCTTTAACCATTTATCAAAAATGTATTCTCTCCCAACAATCGCCACGAATCTCACCAATTTCGAGCAAAGATTAAGAAAGTATACCCCAACAACCCCCCCCCCCCCCACTTTTAGTTTCATGGTCAAGAATCATCGAAACATTGCGACACGCTGCAGCAAGACCTTGGCGTGACTTAGTTCCCCACGTGTTTTGCCTGGTACGCAGCCTTTGTTTGCACTCCGGTTAAGTTGACCCTGCGATCAGCTCACATGCTGGCGACTTGAGTGCGTATATTTTAAAGCGAGGGCTGCGTTATCGCACTCTCCCTTGACACACAAACAAGTAATAGGATTGGGTTAGAAACACACTCCCATCAAATTGTATCTCATTAGCATACACCTCACTTCATCACATATTTTATGTATTAGCTTCAAAACATCCTTTAGATTGTAACTATGCCTGTACACAAATATGTATTTTTTCATTAGAATGTCATGGCAGAGATCTCTAGGAAAAACTCTTCTTATCACAAGTTTATATGTTTAGGGAAAACTCTTCTTATCACAAGTTTATGTTTAGTTCCAATTTTTTCTTTTTAATACATAACTATGCATGTATATATGTATGTACAATTTCATTTGAATGAGACATCTTTTGTAAAGTTGTTTATGTACACATGTATACATGTTATGCTGGATCTTTGAACAAATGTCACGGGACTGGTTTAACTTGATCAAAAATGACTGTTAGACAGGTCTACCTTCGAAACGACCAGCAGACCAGGCGACGCCTATAACCTTGAGAGGTTTTTTTTTTTTTTACAAAAGCCATGTTTAGATTAGAGAACACAAACAGTGACGCCTGGCTAAAGATAACAATAACCGACTTACGAGTTTGGTTACCTCCAATGCACAGCCATGGCAATATCAATGCCTAAACACATGGATGTGTGTGTGTGTGTTTGTGGGTATGTGTGAGAGAGAGTGTGTGGGAGCGCGTGTGTGATATTACTACTGTACACCTTTGTTTCCACATTTTATGTACATAGTATTTACTTTATCATACTTCACGCTATCATCTCATGCTTTGTAAAAGTCCACCATCTCATTATTTCAATCCACGGGCAATCATCCTCAACTCACGTCACTTGAACATGATTTGTTATTGTTATCTAGAAGATAAAAAAATCTGTTCTTATCAGCTTAATATCTGACACGCGACCTATTGGGTTGCTACGATATTAAACTGATTTTTGGAACGAGACGAGATGCCCGGGGCTTGCTCCGCTTTCGTCACGGGTCGACCTGGTATTGCAGTCCTTCCGGGAATGGCCCAAATAAACAAAAAAATGTACGATTGGTTAAGCTAGTAGTAGAAGTGTGTTCAGCGTTCATTAAAACAGTAAGCTGCATGTTTTACTGTAGTTCGTGTATCAAAAACCAAGAATCGAATTGTTTCTTATTAGACGTGTTATATTCGATATATATCATGTATATATTAGTTCACACTGGTGAGAGATTGTGTGTGAATATTTATGCTTGTTATTCATGACGATGGATAAAATAGAATGCCCGAGTACTGATGAACCCATACGGCACCAACTAAAATAGTACTGACTACATTTAGGTGATGAGAAGTTACTGAGGTTGTGTGTGCTACTGCTTTATGAAGTTAAGTGGAGCAAGTTGTAGTCAACGTGATTGTTAAATCTGATAGTATAAGCAAGTGTTTCCTTGATATACGCAGAGAAACGAACACGCCCAGGTACACCACTCCAACTTAGATCACAGCAGCACAGCATGAGAACCTCTGACACTCCAAAACAAAACTACAGATAACATCGTGTAGTGACTTGAAAAGATGTGAAGTACAAAACAAGTTTTATTGACGAGTACCAATGAGGTGAAGGATGTCAAACAAGAAGTACTCTTGGGCTCCATCCCCGGCAAGACAGAAGTTTGCCATATGGGAAGTGGGTGATCTACATTCACACCTAGACAAACAGCAATCTAACATCATCATGAGCAAAAGTTCCTACTTACTGAATGTCATGAATATGCGCTGAGTTCCACAAAAATCACACACATATTTTTAGAACCACTGTTCCTGATAAATCTCAAAACAGTACTGCAATAACTGCTAGCATAAACATTTTGGCCAAGCTGACCAGACTAAATCACATCAAGCTGTTCTACATAAGTCTTCACAATGATCACAGTCCTATCATAAAAACTTCTACTCAGATAATCATTCTCAGTCCATGCTAAACATCATTCTAATAATAATCCTGTCTCTGAAAAATCTCTCCCTTAAATATGAACCACAATTTCTCTTAGAATCTTCCTGTTTATGACCTTTGGAAAGACACTGAAAAAAAATTAAAAATTAACTTTCAGTTACTAAATTTTACTGGTCTAGACAAACAACTCACCAAGTCTCGTGAAGCTAACATATGATAACTGACCTTGAGTAAAAAGAAAAACATTCCAAAGTTTAAATTTTCTGTTACTAAATTTAGCTAGTCTAGACAAACAATTCACCAAGAATAAAAAATCTTGGGAAGTTAACATGACATAACTGACCATAGACTAAATACTAATGTATCCTAGATTATTTCCCTTCGAAAAGACTACAATATTAAAATACTATCACATTGAGTCTGCAAAAGAAGTATTGCACACCCCCTGATTTTTAGCTTCACTCAGGAGCTGAAAAGACAGCCACTATAACCCGTTTGTCATTGTCTTTTACAAACGTTACATGTTTCTTGCAATGTTTCCTTGCAATGTCACTTTATCACATAACTATTATTTGTATCCAAGTTAACTTTAACAACTCTATCCAAGTTATCCAAATTAAGAATTCCAATTAAGGTTGCTTGATTTTCAAATGTCTTTCTAAATTGTTTATTATCTTCAAGAGTTCTTATAATGTTTATATTACTTGTATATTTTCATATACATTAAAACTTTGTCATACAAAAAAAGATATTATGTTTTTTTGTATGTCGTGAAGACTTGTCTTCTCGATTTAGTTTTAACAGTCTACTACATTAGGGCGATAAACCATGGCTGGTCAGAATCGACCTTTATATAACTAGTTTTTCCACATATTACTGAGTTATCTCACACACATGGCCGTTGTTCGCACTTTTGTTATTTTATTGCTTCTTTGCAAGTGGCTGTGTCTGGCATTGGTAGCATAGCGTTGGTATGAATATGCTATTAATTAGTTTTTCTCTTAGTTTCAAGTGAGATGTTGGAGTGTGTAAGCAGTGGGAATAGTTGATATGTAACTGCACTTAATGGTTACAACTCTGACTGGGATTATTTATATAATCTTGGAAGGAATTCAGATCATTGTGTGCTATACACTGGTCATCTGCAAACTTTAGTTCATTCATTTCTAGTGAGTTTGGATTTGCTTCTTTCGCTATTCTGTCAATCATTCATTCATTTGCATGTCCCTTGCGGAACTTTGCCTCCCAAACAGCACTCCTGTAGGACTCTCGGTTGTTAGCAAGATGGCCTGCTGCTGCTGCGTCCATTTGCAGATCGTCAACGATTTCTTGCAGCCATCTTCGTTTTGGCCTTCCTCTTTTTCTTTTTCCCATTATGTATCCTTCCAATACGGTCTTCTCTAAATTATCATGACGTTTAATGTGTCCAAAATATTTAAGTTTTCTCTCTTTAATCCTCTTTACTAGCCAGCCTTCTTCAATATTAAGCTCTTGTAGTATAGATATATTTGTTATTTTTTTGTGTCCATGATATTTGGAGAACTCTTCTGTAGCATTTACATTCAAAGGCATTTATGTGTTTCTCAGCTGTTTTGTTAAGTGTCCACGTCTCATAGGCATATGTTGCGATAGGAAAGATGCATGACCTTAAAAATTTTATTTTTGTAGTTTTGTCTGCTCCTCTCCACAGATTCTTTAGTTGTTTTACTTTCTGAAGAGCGATAGATGTCCTTTTAATTTCCCTCATTGTATCTCCATTATTAGTTAGCAGTGATCCAAGATATTCAAAACTCTCCACTTCTTCCAATTTTTCCTCATTGATACATATTTCAGCTGCCTTGTTTGTTTTGTCAGTTGTCATCAATTTAGTTTTCTTTGCATTAAGATAGAGGTTCTGCTCTTCGCTATTCTTACTGACTGACATAATTAGTTTTTCCATTCCTTTTTGTGTTGTGGACAGTAACACTGTGTCATCAGCATATCTAATATCTGGTATTTCATAACCTCCAATTGTTATGGCATCGTAATATTCTTTGTCTACATCTTCTCTAACATTCCTAATTATATTTTCAGTATACAAGTTAAATAAGTAAGGTGACAACATGCACCCCTGACGGACCCCTTGTTTTATGTCAAACCAAGTTGTTGTTTCACCATTTATTCTTACTGCTGCTTGTTGGTCTAGATACAGCAGTGATGTTTATTGTATCAAATCTGTTGGAAATCCCATTATTTCCCAAAGTTTCTGGTGTTGTACACAATCAAGTGCCTTTGAGTAGTCTATAAAGGATAAATATAGATTCACATTAAACTCTCTGCATTTCTCTATTATTAATCTTAGATTGAATATATGATCTCTTGATCCTCTTCCTTGCCTGAAACCAGCTTGGACCATATTGACTTCTTCTTCTATGTTCTTACGAAGTCTACCCATTATGATTTTTAACAGAATTTTACTGGCATGACTAATCAGGGCAACAGTTCTGTAGTTTGTGCATAATTTCAGATTACCCTTTTTTGGCAGTGGTATGAATACAGTTCTTTTCCATTCTTTTGGCCAAATACCTGAATGCCATATCTTTTTGCACAGTGCATGATAGATTGTTGCACACTCCTTTCCTCCTGCTTTAATAAATTCAGCTGTTATCTCATCATATCCTGGTGATTTACCATTTTTCAGATTCTTTATTGCTCATAAAACTTCTTTTATTGTCGATTCAGGTTCTTTCTCCTCCAATAATAATTCACACTGTTCATTTCTGTTTCCACAGTCATTTGTTTCATACATTCCTTTGCAATATTCCTTCCATCTTTCTAGAATTTCCTCTGTCTCTGTCAAGGTATTCCCCATCTCATCAAAATTAAATTTAGCTTAGGTGTGACATTTCTCATCAATGTCTTCATTTCTTTAAATATTTCACTATCTATTCCACACTTCTGATGTTCTTCTATTCTTTCACAACAATCTTGTATGTATTGTTTTTTTTTATCTTTTCTTATGTTTCTTCGTACTTCTTTTGTTGAAGTTTTATATTTCTCTTTGTTGTTGTTTGTCACTTTCCATTGCGTCTTCATTTCTCTACGTTGTTTTATCAGTTCTAGTGTACCTGCTGTAATCCATCCATTCTTTTGTGTTTTCTTTACTGGAACCATGTCTTTAGCTGTTGTTATTAAGATATCTTTGGCCTGGGTAGCCAATTCATCTGGTGTCATCTCCTCCTGTACAGCCATCAGGATTTCGAAACGGTCCTTCACTTCTATACCGTATTCTCTCTCTCTCTGAACCTTAAGTGACCAGGGCACATGGGGCTTCCGCAAGGGTTTTCCACAAATGCCTGTCATTCGCCTTTTTTTCTGCTCTTGCCCAGGTGAGCCCTCTATTGCTCAACATCCTTTCTGTTGTTCTTCTCCATGTCTCTTTTGGTCTACCCTTACTTCTGCTCCCCTGTGGTGTCCATCTTAGTGCTATTTTTGGTAGTGAGTTGTCAGTCATTCGGAGCACATGTCCCAACCATCGCCAGCGTCTTTCCTCAATAATTGTTGTCAGTGATTTCATCTGCATTTCTGCTAATAAAATGTTATTTCTTATGGTGTTTGGCCAAAATATTTTTTTAATTCTTCGTAAACATTTAGTTTGGAAAGAATTCAACCTGTTTTCTATGGTTTTGGTGATTTTCCAGCATTCACTTCCATAGAGTAGTACACTTAGAACATTACTCTTAAATATCCTGATTTTCATATTTATGCTTAGTTTTTTTGATTTCCATATATTCTGCAGCATTGCAAAAGCCTGGTTTGCTCTAGTAAGTCTGCTGTTGATGTCCTCTGTGCTGTCTCCATTTTCTACTGCTCTGCTGCCAAGGTATACAAATTCGTTGACCTCCTCCACTAACTTGTTATCTACTCTGAGTACATTTCTGTTGTTCACATTTTGCTTCATTAACTTTGTCTTTCCTACGTTGATCTTTAGTGCTATGTTGTTTGCATTCTGAGTTAGCTTGTTTATTTTATCTTGCATATCTTTGTGACTGCTTGATAATAGACAAATGTCGTCCGCAAAGTCAAGGTCCTCCAGCACTGTGTCAAGGGTCCATTGTAATCCTCTGCGTTTGTCTGATGTTGCCTCATTCATTAACCAGTCTACTGCCAAGATAAATAATGTTGGTGATAGTACGCATCCCTGTTTCACTCCTGTTTGTACCCTAAAGCTGCTGGAGGTATGTTCTCCACAGATAACTTTGCACTGAAAACCCTCGTATAGGGCTTTGATTACATTAACTATTTTATGGGGGAGGCCATGCCATCTTAGGATTTTCCACAGTGCATCTCTGTTGACACTGTCAAAGGCTTTCTCAAAATCTATGAATAATGCATATGTTGTGCTATGCCACTCATTTGCCTGTTCTAATATTTGTCTAAGTACAAATATGTGGTCTATGCATGATCTTCCTTTCCTAAATCCTGCCTGCTCTTTCCGAAGTTTTTCCTCAAGTGTTGGTACAATTCTGTTGATGATTATTCTGCAAAATACTTTACTGGTGAGTGGCAGTAGGGTAATGCCTCTCCAGTTCCCGCAATCTCTGAGGTCACCCTTCTTAGGTAGTTTTACTATAAGACCAGTTTTCCACTCCTCTGGGGCTTTTTCTAAATCCCAAATTTGTTGTAATATCCGGCAAAGTTGTTTTGGTGTTTCTGTTTCTTCTGCTTTCAACATCTCAGCAGTCACTTCATCTTCACCTGGTGCCCTGTCTGATTTTAGCATCTTTATCGCCTCCTTTACTTCATTTATTGTTATTGGTCCTGTATTGATGTTTAGTTCCGTTTTTGCTTCAGGTATGTCTATTGCTTGTGCTGCTTGTGTTCTGTTTAGTAGGGTGTTAAAGTGTTCCCTCCATCTTTCAATTTTTTCTCTTTCTCCACTGACCAGTTGTTGTCCATTTTGTGTTCTTACTGCACTTTCACATCTTGTGTTGAAGTTACCTGTCATCTGCTTTGTGATTTTATATATGGTTTTCATGTCATTTGTATATGCTGCTTTCTCTGCTGTTTCTGCTAAGTTGTCATAGTATTGACGTTTATCTTGACGGGATGATTCCTTCACTTCTTTGTCTTTTTGTGCATAATTACTTAAAACTCGTTCTTTAAGCCGTTGTGATTTGGTGTTCAGTCTCACGGGTGATCAGGAAAAGGAGATGGACATATGTTGGTCACTTGATGAGAAGAAATGATCAGAGAATCCCAAAACAAGCTATCAAGTGGAACACAACAGGCCGAAGAAAAAGGGGCAGACCGCGTGAAACTCTAAAGAGGACATTATTAAGAGAGGCCAAGTTAACAGGCATAACATCCTTTGATGAGGTTGAAAGACTCGCCGAAGACAGGAAAAATTGGCGAACTACTTTGCGAGCCCTATGTGACGTCTAACGGCACGGGAAGGATATAAGATATAAGATAAGAATTTTTTCTTGATTTCTTTTCTTTGCTCTATCTTTTCCCATGTGGTCTCGCTTATCCATTCCTCTTTTCTCCTTTTCCGATATCCCAGCACCTCTTTTGCTGTTTCCTGTAGTGTTTTATTGAACTCTATGGACATTTCTGCTTCGTCTTGTAGGACACTGAATCGGTTCTTAAGTATTATTGAGAATTCATTTCTTGTTTGCTGGTCTTTCAGTTTTCTTGTATCAAAATGTATCTTTCTGTGTTCTCCGATTTTGGCTTTCCTTAATTTTAGTTTTATTTTGCTACCAGAAGGTTGTGATCACTTCCTACATCTGCTCCTTTCCTTGCTCGCACATCTTGTAGTGACCGTTTCCACTTGTTTATTAGTATGTGATCGATTTGGTTTTCTGTGTTTTTATCTGGTGACCTCCAAGTCACCTTATGGATGTTTTTGTGTTGGAAAATTGTCCCTCCGATGGTCATCATGTTTTCTTCACAGAAACTGCACAGTCTTTCTCCATTTTCATTTATTTCTCCGATTCCTTCTCTTCCCATGATTCTTCTTCTATCTTCATTTCCTTCACCTACTTTTGCATTTAAGTCGCCCAAGATGAGTAGCATATCATGCTTGGGTATTGTTTCTACTGTGGCTTGGAGGCTGTTGTAAAAATCTTCTTTTAATTCCTCTTCAGCTGCTTCTGTTGGTGCATAACAAACTATAATAGACAGCTTCGTGAATCTTGAGTTGAACCGTGCATATAATAATCTCTCATTTATTGGGGTCCATTTCAGCAATGCTCTTGATGCTTCTTTTGTTATAATCAATGCTACTCCTCCTTCATGAAGATCTTCTTTACCTGACCATATTATTGTATCTTCTGTGTGCTGTGTTGTTAATTTCCTTCTGCCTTGTCCTGTCCATCTTGCTTCTTGTATTCCTAGTATGTCTAGTGTGTATCTGTGCATTTCCTTGATGGTTTGTGCTAGTTTTCCAGTCTGGTTTAGTGTTCTTACATTCCAGCTGCCTATTTGCATCTTATGTTTAGGTTCCAGGAGGTCTGCAGTCGGGCTGGGGACTTCCAGTGGCTGGCTTTCATCCACAACCTTCATGGGCTCAGTTTCCTGATACGCATTTCTCCTTCCACCTGCATTTGCTTTTTCCCTTGCTTCTGTTTCTGTAGCAGTCTGATAGTTTTTTTTACCAGATAGGGTTGCTGGCCCTATGCTGAACCCTCCTTAGTCGCCTTTTACGATCATGCATTCTATACCGTATTGTTCTGGTATATTTGTAATATTAAAGCGGAGTGGTCTTGATCCTGTAACTGTCTTTTTTATCTTTATCTTCATGTCTTCTATTAATAACTCATGGTCTGTGTCACAGTCAGCACCTGGTAAAGTTTTTGCTGTTGTTATACTTGATCTCCATCTTCTTTGCACTAAAACGTAATCTATTTGAATCTTGGTTTTCTCAGTAGGTGATGTCCATGTGTAAAGTCTTCTTGGATGTTGTTTAAAAAGTGTGTTAGCGATCATTAGCTCATTTTCCATGCACAACGCCATTAGATTGTCACCTGCCTCATTTCTATTTCCTATGCTAAATTTCCCTACAACATGTCCGTCTTCTGCTCTTTCTGTACCAATTTTTGCATTAAAATCACCCATTATTAATACAATATCATTTTCCGTACCTGGTCTATTGTCGTTTGCAGTGTGTTATAAAAGTTTTCTACTTCTTCTTCTTCTGCTGCTGATGTAGGTGCATATATCTGGATGATTGTTACATTTCTAGGAATGCCCTTAAGTCTGATTGTTAGGATTCTATCACTTACTGGATTGTAGCCTAGTAATGCCTTTGATGTTGATTTGTCCAAATAAAAAGCCACTCCATTCTTTCCTCCTGCTTCTCCACCAGAGTATATAAAGATATTATCATTCTCGCTCTTAAAGTGTCCTGATCCTTTCCATCGATGTTCACAGATTCCCAAAATGTGTATCCCCATTCTTTTCATCTCGTCACTTATTACTTGATATTTTCCCTCATACATACTTCTTACATTCCATGTTCCTACTCTTATTTTTCTTTTTAGTTTGATGCAGGGTTTTCCTTGGTAACACCGTCAGGATTTTGTCCGTCATCACAATTACTAGTACTGACCTCTGCCTCACACTCTTCCCCAGTGTTAAAATTAGATCTATCTGGCCTGGGGGACTCACCACCAGATCTTTTTCCTATTTGACTTTCCATGATTGCTGTTTGGGTTTCTTGGTATATTTCCAGACAATAGTTTACCATTGGTTTTCTTCCGAGCAGTGACTGTACTAGTCATTGATCGTAGCCATTGTCCCTACATTGAGATCATCTGCCTACAATCATAGAATGGTGACCATAACCAACATTATCTGTCAGCTGCTCTCCCATTCCATCCACCACCTACTCCCATGGCTTCACGTCACCCTGATCGGGAGGCTATACGGGTACTCCACCTTGCCCAAGGGTGTCCCGTAGACTGACGGAGGTAAGGAGGCATATATATATATATATATATATATATATATATATATATATATATACGTCAATATAGATGATAAATAGTCGTTGGGGACATTACGCAGCCCTGTCTGATTCCCGCTGTTACATTGAACCAGTCTGTAATGCCTGCTGCTGTCCTTACTGCACTTTGACTATCTGTATATAATGACGTTATCTTTTCCAGTAGATGCCCCAGTACACCACATTCCTCTAGTACTGCCCACAACTTGCTTCTGTTAACACTGTCAAAAGCTTTTTCAGGGTCCACAAAGACGATGTTAATCTCAGAATGATAGCAGGGGACACACACACACCCACACATACAGAGAGAGAGAGAGAGAGAAAGAGAGAGAGAGAGAGTAGTAAATCATTCTGCATCTGTTCTGACTACAACAGCTTCTTCCTTAAAAACAGCACTTTTGTTAGGCCAGGTGACATAAATCTTCATGCATTTAACACTCTTTGTAGTACAGATTTTGATACATTCACAGTATGGTTTTGTGTGAGAAGAAGAAGAAGACATACCTAAATGGCCTGACTGCATGGTTTTGTGTGAGAAGAAGAAGAAGACATACCTAAATGGCCTGACTGTATGGTTTTGTGTGAGAAGAAGAAGAAGAAGACATACCTAAATGCCTGACTGTATGGTTTTGTGTGAGAAGAAGAAGAAGACATACCTAAATGCCTGACTGTATGGTTTTGTGTGAGAAGAAGAAGAAGAAGACATACCTAAATGCCTGACTGTATGGTTTTGTGTGAGAAGAAGAAGAAGAAGACATACCTAAATGCCCTGACTGTATGGTTTTGTGTGAGAATAAGAAGAAGACATACCTAAATGGCCTGACTGTATGGTTTTGTGTGAGAAGAAGAAGAAGACATACCTAAATGGCCTGACTGTATGGTTTTGTGTGAGAAGAAGAAGAAGACATACCTAAATGGCCTGACTGCATGGTTTTGTGTGAGAAGAAGAAGAAGACATACCTAAATGGCCTGACTGTATGGTTTTGTGTGAGAAGAAGAAGAAGAAGGCATACCTAAATGGCCTGACTGTATGGTTTTGTGTGAGAAGAAGAAGAAGAAGACATACCTAAATGGCCTGACTGTATGGTTTTGTGTGAGAAGAAGAAGAAGACATACCTAAATGGCCTGACTGTATGGTTTTGTGTGAGAAGAAGAAGAAGACATACCTAAATGGCCTGACTGTATGGTTTGGCACAAACTACAACTGATTTGATTCGAGACACGGAAGATCGAGCGAGATGGAGAGAGATGACCGCATACACCCGGGAGTACTTATTGACACTCATGTGTACATAATCACTCCCTTTATCTATTACGGTTAACTGAAGTTAAAACTGAAACTAAACGTCAATGCTATTTTATCTTATCTTATATATCTTATATCCTTCCCGTGCCGTTAAACGTCACATAGGGCTCGCAAAGTAGTTCGCCAATTTTAAGACAGGATTTAATTCTGAGTATTAGGTATAGAAGGATGAAACGGAATTGCAAAGACTAACTTTTCTCTCAAAATTTCACCAGGGCAGTGTGCGTAAGTTTACTTTTTCGTTCACGAATAACTGGAACAAAGCTAACATGTGTATAGCTGTTTACGGAAAACAAAAAGTTCAGCTAATTATATTTTGGATGAACTAAAACAGCGTATAATTTGGTTTTATTTTGAGGACTTATAGTTTTCACTGTGGAAACATCAGGCTAACATTGTCATTTTTTTTGGGGGGGGGGGGGTTAAAACTACATACGAACATTATGTGTATTGGGGAGGGGAGAGACATGCATACAATTGTATTAAGTGACAACAACATTGGCACAGTTGTTTACATATATAACGGTTGTATATGTTAGTATGGAGTAAAGGAGGTTGTCATACTGACAATTCACATTCTGGTAAATCAACCATACAGCTTCTTCAATCGTTCAGCATTTATTTGACTTCAAGAGTTCACGACCTGAAAAAGACTGAAAACCTATGTTATTATGGTAACTAAAAAATTCATCACGTTTTTCAATACCATCATTTCTGTCAAGGTTCCCCTCGTGTACACTGTACCGCCATTTGTGACGTCATGCTGACGTCGCGTGTTGTGTCATTATGAAAACTTGCGTTCACATTTGTAACCAATGAATCTCGAAATAAGAGATCAGCAGAAGAATATGTGGCGGACAACAAGATTGTCATTCGCGTCCCCCCCTGAAGCAAGACTGGAAGAAAGGGCTGAATGCCTCTGCAGCTGCCCGTGAAATTTACAACGTGGAAGGAGAAGGAACTTGATGCAAGAAAGTGGTTCCAAAGGTTCAGGTCTGGGGCGTCATATCAAAGACAAGCCAGGTCGAGTCATCCTTCAACCACCAGTGATGAAGCCCTGTGCCGAGCTATTGAAGACAATCCCAGTCCCAGCACACGTCGCTTGTCGGCCCAGCTTGGCCCTTCTAAAAGCATCGTAGTTTGCCATTTGCACGAGGTCGGCTTCAGCAGCAGGCAGCCTTGATGTGTCCTCCATGATGTCATTCCCCAGCAAGCGCAGAGATGTGTTGGTATCTGTTGGCAAACTCACATGACAAAAGGTTTCTCCGTCATATCATCAGTGGCGATGAAAAGTGGATTCTCCTTTGGCACCCCAACTCAGGTACCCAGTGACTCCAGCAAGGCCAGTTGGCAGAAACGGTTGTCCGACGAGAAGAAGGTTATGCTTTCCATCTGGTTGAACTTCGAGGGCCCTCTGCACTGGTATTTGGTTCCATATGATCGCTCAGTGGACGGGAATCTGTATGCCAAGTAACAGAAGCGCCTGCATTATGTTCTGAGCACCCGGTACCCAAGACTCATCAGCAGGAAGAGGGTGCTTCTCCACTAGGACAATGCGCCAGCGCACACTTTCAACATAGAACTGGAGGGAGTCGAGGTCTTTCCCCATCCACCATACCGTCCTGATCTTGTACCCTCTGACTACCATCTGTTTCGCGTGATGGCACACTTCTTTCAGGGACAGGAATTCAGTTCATTGAAAGAAATCAAAGCTGGCATGAGAGATTTCTTAGCCTCAAAACTTTCCGTGAGGTACTACAAAGGACTCATTGCATTGGCTGAGCGATGGTAGAAGACCATCAAAAGTTATGAAATGTGTTTTACGGAGTGAGGCTACATCGTTATTAACATTGTGTATCATCAGGAACACTGCTGGGAGTGAAGACGCTGTCCAATGAGGCAATCAGCGACCCATAGCTGATGAGTCAGCATCAGGGTTATCGAACCATAGCTGACTCCCACCTCTCCGTGGTACCCCCAGTAACAGACCTAGCCTGGCTAACAGGGCAGGGATCACTATAGCCTCATGGTGGTGGAGTCTGCAAAAGAAGCATTGCACACCCCCTGATTTTTAGCTGTACTCCGGGACTGAAAAAGTAGCTCCCATAACCCAATCCCACACTGATATGATGGTGTGCCTTAACACCTTTACAGCACTGGGTGCAAAGAACAACAGCTCACAGTTACAGGGAGTTCGTACAAGTAGGAACACTGCTAAGTATATATTATGTTGCTTGGTTTTGTGCAGTAGTGAAACAGCAA
Source organism: Achatina immaculata (assembly GCA_009760885.1). Classification (NCBI taxonomy): domain Eukaryota; kingdom Metazoa; phylum Mollusca; class Gastropoda; order Stylommatophora; family Achatinidae; genus Lissachatina; species Lissachatina immaculata. Next base: position 108,559,000 of record CM019691.1, read on the forward strand.
AAATGCGGCGAACATATAACTCACACTAGTATGTTAAGTTTATCATTCTCACACTTGTGACAGATTTATAGATGCTTCAATCTCTTCTTAAAATATCAATGTATAGCAGCAATTGATAACGACAGCTTTGTATTGGTGTACATTTATTTTTATATTCTGAATATGTCGCTAACTTCTGGCATTATATTCTTCTTTCAGCTCTTTTATATCACAATATTTTAAAATCTTGAGACGCTCAAAATTCAGGCATCAGTGTATTTTTTTTTAAAATGTTGCCAACCAATTCAGTGGCTTTGTAACTGACATTATATTACTGTAAGTTAGCTGAGGTAATGGCACAAGCACTGTTGATCTACATTTTCTGCCGTTAGAGAAGATTGTTACTGTTTTGCATTCTGTACCAAACAAATATTAAAGTTTCACTTCACGCTTTATGCATAGCAATAGTTGCAAAGACTTTTTTTCAAGTCTGAAGATAGTTTGAAATATATTGGTGATGGTTTGTTGTAAAAGTTTGTTTTTTTTCCCTAGGCTTATGAATTTTCCCATAGTAGCTTCAGCATTCACAATGTCTGAAAATTCAAGAAAGCTGAAAGCTGAGGGTCTCCCTCATGACATCACAGAAGATCAACTTAGAATAATATTAGCAAACAAGAGGAGATTAGGAGGTGGTCCAGTTGAGAGTGTGGAGCTGAACAAAGACGGTGACACATGTTTTGCTGTTGTTACTTTTAAAGAAAGCGATGGTAAGCCACATTTGTGCTTCCTGATTTTTGTATATTTAAATATTATTCTGATATCTGTTCCTTGAGAATGTTGACCTATCCTCTGGTAACTAAATATCTCCATTAAGAATGTAGAAAAGTGGAACTAATGAACACTTTTGTGTGCGTGCCAAGAAATCCATGTCACTTATTTGATGAGTGCTGAGAAATAACACTTTTGTGTGCGTGCCAAGAAATCCATCTCACTTATTTGATGAGTGCTGAGAAATAACACTTTTGTGTGCGTGCCAAGAAATCCATGTCACTTATTTGATGAGTGCTGAGAAATAACACTTTTGTGTGCGTGCCAAGAAATCCATGTCACTTATTTGATGAGTGCTGAGAAATAACACTTTTGTGTGCGTGCCAAGAAATCCATGTCACTTATTTGATGAGTGCTGAGAAATAACACTTTTGTGTGCGTGCCAAGAAATCCATGTCACTTATTTGATGAGTGCTGAGAAATAACACTTTTCCTACTAGACCAAAAAATCCCTAGTCATACTTTAAAAAAAAAAAGTCAAACATGTTTTTTTTTTATATATTTAGTTTGAAATGAAATTTAAATGTTGAATCTAGTCATCTATATGGCTGATGGCTATAATAGGATTTTGTGCTGTGGACATCTGTGAAATAACAGGGTAATCTTTTGGTGACACAGACTTTGCTGTGTATATGACACTCGTTAGCTGGGCCGTGTCGACATAAGTTGTGCTGATTCACGTTACGCACGTGAATATCAGGGTCGACTTCCATCTTGCTCTTCGAGAGTTGAGTTTACTGGACTAGTTACACACATAATTCCAGCTCTCACTCTCACCTGCTGGATTAGTTACACACTGTTCCAGACATACTTCTCATCCAGGCTCTTCAAAACCTCACGTTGACAACAGCTGGTACAGACAGTCAAGTAAATCCTGGGTAACGGTGACTTGGAACATTTATTGATGGAATGATGACAATGCTGATGAAAATAACATTAAATTTGACTGCCGGCTGGTTATCCCTGCCATGTGGCCAGTCCATTCATACGTACAACTAAAATGTTCATCTGTTCCATGAAGACATCACACAGGTCGACAAAACATGTCCACACAGTTACACGTTCAAACCAAGACTAAAACTCCACGGATTCAGCATTGCCCCTACAATTTCCTGTCACGGGTTTTGCAGCCCACGTGACCTTCTCGAAGGATCTCAACAGGAGAAAATTGAAAAGGAAAAACCTATAATAATGTCCTTACTATCATTGTTACACGAATACTGCTATATGGCATAAAATCAACCATGCTTTACTTTTGACTTTGATTTTTCTGATCCCCAGGTTTACAAGTTTTCACTCTTTTTCCCTTGTGCCAGATAATGTACAAGTCTTCTTCAGCTGTTCTACATCTCTATACAGAATGTCAGTGGCTGGGGAGTTTGGTAGTATCAAATTGATGATATCAGGTTCCTCTGAAGATCCTTCAGTGCACTGCAGTCCAGCAGATGGTGCTTAACAGTTTCTTCTTCTTGTCTGTTGCAGTGCATGCAGTATGGTGTGTTCAGTAGTCGCTCTGTGTAAATGCTTATTGAGGGTGATGTGTCCTGTTCGTAACCTGAAGATTGTGCATTGGTCTCTATGATATAAGCTGTCGATGTGGTCTCCAGGATTAGGCTTTAGCATGTGTGTATATAGGGATCTTCCAGTTGGATTACTGGCCCAGCTGTCCATCCACTGCAGCTTGCAGTTGTTGTATATAATGTTTTTAACTGTTTTCATGTCAGCGGGGATGTGACATGGTTGCTTCACTCTTTGCTAGTCTGTCAGCACATTCATTTCCTCTGATATCTTTGTGCCCTGGTATCCACTGTAGGGTGGTCTTGATGCCATAGGAGGCGAGTTGATTTATTGCACTGAGTATGGCAGTTGTAATGTGATCAGCTGATGGTATCTAGTTTTCAAGGGCCTGTAGAGCAGACTGGGAGTCTGATAAGATAACAAGGTTTTTTTTTTTTTGGGTGAGAGGCACAGTTTTTGTATTTGGTGGTGGTGGTGGCTGCTAATATTTCCTGCATCTCTGCATCATAACTGGTGCAGCGAGATCCACAAGAAGCAAAAATGTGGCTTGTCGTCATGTCTGGAAACATCATGAGTGCCCCCATATCCCACTTTGTGTGTTTCCTTGAATGCTGACACATCAGTGTATGCAGTCTTTGGGGTAGATTTCCATGGTCTCCAATGCACACAGCTTTAAGGTGTTGGGATCTAATGGTTTGTTCATTAATTTGTTCTTGAGTTTGGTGTTGGTTTGAGAAAGTGTGTAGTTTGTGTTTGATGGGATGTTTGGTACTGTTGTAAGTTCTTCTCTGTCTTCAGGAAGTTTGTGTCTTGTGTTTAACTGTTCTGCAATGTTCATTTGATTTTTTAGTTTCAGTCTATTATTATGCTTCCATTTATCAACCACTATTCTGTTAGGATGGTCTAGGGGTATACATTTATATCTTTCTACTGCCTCAGTGGTTGACTTTTACCATCTTATATCTAATGGCTCTATGTTTGCATCAATTTCACATGCAGCTGTGGGTGTTGATCTCTGCCCCACAAATGAAATGAATGGCATGGTTCTGGATTCTGTCTCTTGTGTATGAGAGCTCTTTGATGCTGTGACCTGTAGTGAGAGACTGTAATCTATTTTAGATCTAACATATCCTGTATACAGTGTTGGTTTGTCAGCTCCCCAGGATGAACTTGCAAGTTACTTTAGTGATTTGCACTAGTTTAATCTTTTGGATGCTTCTTCTGTTAATCCATCCATGAACTACTTAAAGTTCAATTTTCTGTCTAGTTTTACACCAAGGTATATTGGATTTTTTCTCTCATGATTTGAGGACCATCAAGAGTTATTTTCAATTATGTCTTTGCTAGTTTGTTGCTAAGAGTGAAGACTGTATATGTAGTCTTACTAACACTGATCTTCAACTTCCATAAAGTTATATGGGCTGATATGGTGAGGAGAGCTCTATTAAGTCTATCAGCAACCAGCGCAGGGCTGTTCCAATGGTCCATATGACAAGATCATTGGCAAACATGGCTTTGTGAGTATTCAATAGGTCAGGGAGGTCATTTATAAAGATTAGGAACAAGATGCAACTAAGAGCAGAACCTTGTGGCAGTCTTTTCTTCAGGGTGTGTTTGTCTGACAGTCTGTTATTGACCCAAGTTTGCATGGTAGTTTGCAGGTAGTTTTTAACCCATTGATACATTTTTCCATGTATGCCTATGTTCTGCATCTTTAACACAGGCCTTTTCACCAGACCCTGTCATATGCCTGCTGGAAATCTACAAAGACAGCTACAGAGTTTCTCTTGTGTAAAAAGCTGTCTTTCACATTTTGAGTGAGGAGAAATAGCTAGTCTTCAGTTCTTGGTCCTTTGTGGAAGCCTGCTTGAAAGTTACTGAGGGACCCCGAGGATTCCAGCCACCAGTACAGCCTATTGTTAAGCATTCATTCTGCTATTTTACCAATATTGGAAGTCAATGAGATTGGTCTAAAGCTTTTTAGGTCATCTTCTGGCTTTCCTTTTTTTCAGGATAGGTCTAACTCTGGCTGACTTCCAAGATTTTGGTAGTACTCCACTTTGCCAGGAATTGTTAATGAAGTTGAGCAATGTGGACTTTCCTACAGGGCCCAGATGAAGGATCACTTCATTTGATATTTTGTCTGGTTCTGGTGCTTTTCTTAGCCGTAGCTTACCCTTAGCACTCTGGAGTTCATGGATGGTAGTGTTTTCCTCAAAAAGTGAAATGTTTATCAAACTAGATTTCTTTTACTTTTCAGAACTTTTCCCAGTGCCATGTCAGGTACTTTCCTGCTGGAGGATTTTTTGGTGGCAGTGAAGAATCTGTTAAAAGTACTGGCTGAGTCACTTGAGAGGACTCAACCAGAGATTTGTATTGGCTAAGGGTTAGTTTGTTTTTTTCCTGACATATTATCTAAGAGTTTCTAAGCCTTCTTTCCTTCATTTCTGAGGTTGAGATTGCAGCATGTGGTTAAGGCATATTGAAGAATATGGTATTAGGCCCGTATTTTCCATGACCTTTGGCACATACGAGGGGTGATTGATAAGTTCTCAGCATAAGGTACAACAGATTATTTGTGCACAACTTTTTTTTGAGTTATTTCTCAACATAATCCCCTTGCAAGTTTATGCACTTAGTCCAGTGATCCTGGAGCATACGGATCCCTTCTTTGTAAAAGCCAGCATCTTGTGCCAGTAGAAAGTGGTCTACAGCATGAATGACGTCATCATCTGAAGCAAATTTGCGACCACTGAGCTCCTTTTTGAGTTTGATAAACAGGTAATAGTCCAAAGGGACTAAATCTGGGGAATAAGGAGGATGTTCAAGAAGCTGGAAGCCGCATTCATGAATGGCAACCATTGCCACCACCGACTTGTAAACTGGAGCATTGTCTTGATGAAAGATGACTCCTCTCGTCAATTTCCTTAGACGCTTTTCCTTCAGTTTGACCTGCAGTTGCTTCACAAGATTACCGTAATAGGCCCCGGTGACTGTTCTGCCCTTTTGAAGATAGTCTACCAATAGCACACCTTCTGAATCCCAAAAGATGGAAGCCATCACTTTGCCTGCAGGCAGAACCACCCTTGCTTTCTTTAGAGGTGGGGATCCATGATGTTTCCACTGCTTTGACTGTTCTTTGGTTTCTGGTTGAAAATGATGAACCCAAGTCTCATCCATAGTCACAAATTGCAGGATCTGCAGAAAAATGACCAAGATTGTCTCTTGACATGTTGAGAGACTGTCATTTGTGATCAGCTCCAAGAAGTTTCGGGACCCATCGAGCAGAGACCTTTGTCATTTTGAAGATCATTGTGAATAATGGCATGAACATTTTCCTGGGAGATGTCTAACTCAGTAGCAATGTACCACTCAGTTATTCGTTGATCCTCCATTATCATGGAATGGATTCTGCCAGTGGTTTCATCAGTGGTTACCATTCTTGGTCTTCCTAGACGGGGATCATCTTCCAGGCTCTCCCTTCCCTGTTTGAATTGAGTTGCCCATTTCTTCACTGTGCTGTAAAGAAGTGGCACTCTCCCCTAGAGTCTCTACCATATCCTCATGGATCTCCTTCTATGATAAGCCCTTGATGCAGAGGTAGTGAATGACTGCTTGATGAGAAATTTTATCCATTTTCTTAATTTCTGCCACCCCTTACCATTTCAGTAGCCTGTAAAATAAAATTGGTTGCAGTTAATTTCTTGAAACTTGGTGTCTAATCTTACATTAACCTGGTCTACAAATGCACCTAATATCAACTGTGTGCTTCAATTATTTGTACCTTATGCTGGGAATTTATCAGTCACCCCTCGTAAAAATGTGATGTGGTCAGTATCATGCCTGGCCACTTTACATTCCTAGATTTCTCTGGTACCCGTTTTTAGAAGCTGGTCGACCCTGGGGCCTTTATTTGGTGTCTCCCAGAAAAAAATCCCACTGCTGGGATTGAACCCTGTACCACCAGATTAGTAAACCGAGCACCTAACCACTCAGCTAACCAGGCCATACTTTGAGTAGGCTATAAAATAATCCCTTGAGGATGCAGAAAGAAATATAGCCCCTTCTGGACAAAATCTTTGGAAGATTTAGTCAAAAAAAGAAGAGCAGCCAAGAGGAACATACAGAAAAACCCTACTCCAGAAGAAAACAGAGCAGAGTTCAGAAAACTAACAGCTAAGATAAGACTTGAAACTAAAAAAGCAAAAAAAAAAAGAAGCGGTTAATGGCATGGAAATGGGAATTTTACCTTTTACCAAGTATGACTTGGATTATGTTGGTGTAGAGTGTCAATGTTTGTATTGTCATTTAATTTTGATGGGTTTTAATCTTTTTGTGTTCTGAATTTTTCCCAGTCCGCTTTTCTATAATTCCAGCAAGGGGGTTTGTGTGGTCTTTGGTTTTGTGTGTGAGAGCTTTGTAGTAGGATGGGCCGATGGTTGCTTCCTATGTCATCAAGCACTCTGAGGGTACGATCATTGTGGATGTCTACTGAGACAATGGTGAGGTCAGGTCTGTATGTGTATCCAGAGGCTTTGTGGAGGAGTGTTGGTGAGGAGGAGGAGTCTTGCAATATTATCATGTTGCTGGTGTTGCGTAGGTCTTCAATATTGTTTCTCATAGGGTTTTGGTCTTTGTATCCTAGTGATGGTAGATGCGCATTAAAGTCTCCTGCAGTGATAGTTTTCTGCATGCCTGTGCTGTGTATGTTGATTTGGCTTTTAGAATTTGGGGGACAATAAAGATTGTACAGAGTGTACTGCAATCCATCATGCCACACAGTTATCTCTTGGATATCATTCTCATTGCATTTTATGTTTTTAACGTCTCCTTGGATGTAATTTCTCAAGAGTATGGCAATACCACTGAATTTACCACATTTATATTTGTACATGGTGTGTCCAGATACTGAGTGATCGTTTCCATATAGAAGGGTTTCTTGCATGATCACAATATGGATGTTGACTTTTTTTTTTAAGTTGTCTGCTTAATTCTGAGTTCTTTGGCCTAAGTCCAGAAATATTAATTTGAAGAATGTTTAGTGAGCCCTCTGTAGCTGATTTTCCATTCAGGGTAGCCGGGGGGCGAACCACCTGGTGCTGACCTTTTACGAGGCGACGTCCAGGGTCGAATGGTTTTCTTTTTGTTTCTGGCATTTTCATATTGGGGTTTTTTGTCCTAAGTCTTTTCTTTATGCCCAGGAGGCCTTTCCAGTGAGAAGCTGAGATCAGGCCCCAAGTGCCACACCAGCCCGCCCGACGGGTTTGAGACCGTTTCACAGAGACATTCTGACTTTGGGATGAGGGATCCGATGAGTGCTTCAGTGATGTCCATTCCCCGCCACCTATAGTCTGCTGGCTGCTTTGTTTGCCTCATTCTGATAGCCATTGTTTTAGAGATCCACAGGCTTGTCATGTCCTGGACTCATCAGTTTCCATCAGATTTTCTTTATCCCTGCAGGTGGTATTTGTGTCCCCATCTATCCACCATCCTGGCCAGCCCAATGTGGCCCCAGATCAAGGTCTCAACTCCACCTATTGATGGGTGTGCTATGCCAAAAGCAGGAGGGGTATTTTGTGCTTGTAATTTTTCCTACAGCTAGAAGGGATAAAAGAGAATACAAGGACAATATGGGGAAAGAAGCTGAGAAAGCATCAAAAAACGGGAGACAGCAAAACTCTGTAAAGTCTAAAAAAGAGGCTAACAGGTACTATTACATCCAAATAAAGACCAATATTTATCTAAACTGGCATCCTATTAACATCAAGACCAAAAGCAAAGATGGGCAGAACACTTCCAAGAAGTACTTAATAGAGCACGCCCAAAAGAATTTATAAACCTTGAAACTGACATACCGGTTCAACAACCAAATGTCAACCTAGATGAAATTACATTTCATAAAACTGAAACAGCAGTGAATCTAATGGCTAACAACAAAGGGCCAAGTGAAGATGAAATAACAACCAAAATATTAAAAGCTATTAACAGTGACAACGTGAGCCAACTACAGAGTATGTTTAATAACGTTTGGAAAGAAGAAAATGTCCCTTCTAAATGGAAAAAAGGAATCATTGTTAAAATACCTAATAAGGGCAACCTTAGTGACTGCAATAACTGGAGAGGAGTAACCTTACTATCAGTTGTGTCAAAAGTATTTTGCACAGTCATTCTGAATAGACTTAAAGATATAGTGCATATTGCAATAAGAAAAGAACAAGCAGCATTTCGAAAAGGGGGAAGCTGTCTTGACCAGATCTTTACTCTGAAATAATACTTGAAGAACATACTTAAAAGCAAAAACTATTAATCTTGAACTTTATAGACTTTAAAAAGGCATTTGACAGAATACACAGAGATTCATTGTGGAGAATTTTAAGAATATATGGAATCATTCATTCATTCATTTGCATGTCCCGTGGTGAACTTTGCATCCCTAACAGCACTCCTGTAGGCCTCTCAGTTGTGAGCAAGATGGCCTGTTGCTGATGCATCCATTTGCAGATCATCAATGATGTCTTTCAGCCATCTTCATGTTGGTCTTCCTCTCTTTCTTTTTCCCATTATGTACTCTTCCAAGACGGTCTCTAGATTATCATAACATTTAATATGTCCAAAATATTTAAGTTTTCTTTGTTTAATCCTCTCTACTAGTCAGCCTTCTTCAATATTAAGTTACTGAAGTATATATATTTGTACTTTTTTGTGTCCATGCATTTCTCTATTATTAATCTGATATTGAATATATGGTCTCTTGATCCTCTTCCTTGCCTGAAACCAGCTTAGACCATATTGACTTTTTCTTCTATTTTTTTATGAAGTCTACCCATTATGATTTTTAACAGAATTTTACTAGCATGACTAATCAAGGCAACAGTTCTGTAGTTTGTGCATAATTTCAGGTTACCCTTTTCTGGCAGTGGTATGAATACAGTTCTTTTCCATTCTTTTGGCCAAATACCTGAATGCCATATCTTTTTACATAGTGCATGATAAATTGCTGTACATTCCTTTCCTCCTGCTTTAATAATTTCAGCTGTTATCTCATTATAACAGTATATAGAATGTCAGAATGTAAGATAGATAACTCATTTGAGAATTGGAAAAATTAATATAAAAAGAGTTATCTTCTAAAGCAGTCAGATGTTTGTGAGTAGAGTCCACTCGCGTTGTCTCAATTTTCACATGGGATTCATGGGTCACAGATAAGGTATGACAAAGAAAGGTCAGGTGAAAGAGAAATCATATGACTGAGGAGAGTTGTGTTTTGTTTATTGTCTGGAAAAGACGTAGATTTAGGTTGTTAGAAATGTAGTCATTAGTTAGGCAGTTGTTAGTGAAATAGTTGTAGAAATAGAGCGTAGTATGATGTTCTGATGGCGACAAACATCTGCCGGGAACATATGTTATGTCGTGGAATTGTAAATTATGTCCAGTCTTGTGTTCACAGATTTTGTTGATGCCTTGTTGTCATCGCTCATCAACTCATTGTCACCCCGTGCATCATTAAAATCACTTGAAATTATAAAGTTGATGTTTCTGTATTACTATTGCCACTGAGAGAGGATGAACATACCTGGGAGCATGTAAGTCTGCAAAGTGAATAACAAAACAGACGCATAACAACATAGAACATTCGTGGATTAAAATGAGATAAAAGCTAACAGTAATGTAAGAAAGAACATTAGTACAGTGGAGAATAGTGAAATTGACAGAGAGATGAATAACTGTAAGCAGCAAGCTTACATATACAGTTTACATTCTACACATAAGCAGACGAGTAGGAGATAGAATCACCGAGAATCCTGCTTTATCATCACATCCTGGTGATTTACCATTTTTCAGATTATTTATTGCCCATAAAACTTCTTTTATTGTCATTTCAGGTTCTTTTTCCTCCAATAATAATTCACACTGTTCATTTCTGCTTTCACAATCAGTTGTTTCATACATTCCTCTGCAATATTTCTTCCATCTTTCTAGAATTTCCTCTGTCTCTGTCAAGGTATTCCCCATCTCATTACATTTAGCTTAGGTGTGACATTTCTCATCAATGTCTTCATTTCTTTAAACATTTCACTATCTCTTCCACACTTCTGATGTCCTTCTATTATTTCACAACAATTTTGTATGTATTGTTTTTTGTCTTTTCATATCTTTCTTCGTACTTCTTTTGTTAAAGATTTATATTCCTCTTTGTTGTTGTTTGTCACTTTCCATTGTGTCTTCATTTCTCTACATTGTTTTATCAGTTCTAGTGTGCCTGCTGTAATCCATCCATTCTTTTGTGTTTTATTTACTGGAACCATTTCTTTAGCTGTTATTATTAAGATATCTCTGGCCTGCGTAGCCAATTCATCTGGTGTCATCTCCTCCTGTACAGCCATCAGAATTTCGAAACAGCTCTTCACTTCTATATCATATTGTTCTGGTATATGTAGTACTGAAGAAGGCTGGCTAGTGAAGAGGATTAAAGAGAGAAAACTGAAATATTTTGGACACATTAAACGTCATGATAATTTAGAGAAGACCGTATTGGAAGGATACATAATGGGAAAAAGAAAAAGAGGAAGACCAAGACGAAGATGGCTGCAAGACATCGTTGACGATCTGGAAATGGATGCAACAGAAGCAGGCCATCTTGCTCACAACCGAGAGGCCTACAGGAGTGCTGTTTGGGAGGCAAAGTTCCGCAAGGGACATGCAAATGAATGAATGAATGAATGAATATGTGCAAGATCAAAGCAGAGTGGTCTTGATCCCGTAACTGTCTTTTTTATCTTTATATTCATGTCTGCTATTAATAACTCATGGTCCATGTCACAATCAGCACCTGGTAAAGCTTTTGCTGATGTTATACTTGATCTCCACCTTCTTTGCACTAAAATGTAATCTATTTGAATCTTGGTTTTCTCATTAGGTGATGTCCACGTGTAAAGTCTTCTTGGATGTTATTTTAAAAAGTGTGTTAGTGATCATTAGCTGATTTTCCATTCAAATTGCCATTAGAATGTCACCTGCCTCATTTCTATGTCCTACACTAAATTTCCTCACAACATATCCTTTGTCTTCTGCTCTTTCTGTATCAATCTTTGCATTAAAATCCCCCATTATTAATACAATATCATTTTTCCATACCTGGTCTGTCATCATTTGCAGTGTGTTATAAAAGTCTTCGACTTCCTCTTCTTCTGCCGCTAATTTAGATGCATATATCTGGATGACTGTTACATTTCTAGGAATGCCCTTAAGTCTGATAGTGAGGATTCTATCACTTACTGGATTGTAACCTAGTAATGCTATTGATGTTGATTTGTTCAAGTAAAAAGCCACTCCATTCTTTCCTCCTACTTCTCCACCAGAGTATATAAAGATATTATCATTCTCGCTATTGAAGTTTCCTGATCCTTTCCATCGATGTTCGCAGATTCCCAAAATGTGTATCCCTGTTCTTTTCATCTTGTCACTTATTATTTGATACTTTCCCTCATACATACTTCTCACATTCCATTTTCCTACTGTTATTTTTCTTTGTTAGTTTGATGCAGGGGTTTTCCTTAGTAACACCGTCAGGATTTTGTCAGTCATCACAATTACTAGTACTGACCTCTGTCTCACTCTCTTCCCCAGTGTTAAAATTAGATCTATCTATCACTACCAGATCTTTTTCCTATCTATATATAGAATACCAACTAAAATTGTCAATATAGTTAAGGATCTCTACAATGGATATGTTTGTGCAGTCAACACAGAAAAAGAAATAAGTGAATGGTTTCAGATTTAAACAGACGTAAAACAAGGATGTATACTATCTCCCTTACTTTTTTGGAATTGCCATAGACTTCATAATGAAGAAATGCTGCACAGGTAAAACGGGTATTGATAGGGTACATGGGACCCAACTAGAAAATCTTGATTTTGCAGATGATATAACTCTTATCAATGACAATGTGAATTTGATGCAAGAAAAACTGATACCCTGTCTTCATTGGGTAGTAAAATAGGACTTGAAATTAACAAAGAAAAAACAAAAATAATGAAACTTCTCATTAATCAAGAAGGAAAAATATATGTAGAAGGAACAGCTGTTGAAGAAATACACCATTTTGCATACCTCAACAGCTACATAGACCAGGATGGTGACATTAGAAAGGAAGTTAAAATTTGAACTGCAAAAGCAGCATTGACCTTCAAGAATCTTGAGAAAATATAGCATTCATAGCATTCAAAAGTTATGATCACAAAATCCAAGCTAAAAGATTAGTCAGTTCAAATGTAATATCCACCCTTATTTATGCATGCATAAACTGTAAAACAACTAAAGAAATAGACAAGAAATTAGACTCTTTTGAAAACAAATGCCTAATGAAATAATTAGTATAAAGTGGAACGAATTCAAGAACAATGCAGAGATAAGGCAAATTAGTGAAAAACAACCTGTCTCATGGGTGATGAGAAAAAGGGAGATGGACATATATCGGTCCCATGATGAGAAAAAACAGAGAATCCCAAAACAAGCTATCAAATGGAACACAGCAGACTGAAAAAAAAATAGGTAGACCATGTGAAACTCTAAAGAGGACACTGTTAAGAGAGGCCAGTTTAGTAGGCATAAATTCCCTTGATGAGGTTGAAAAACTCACTGAAAACAGGAAAACTTGGTGAACTACCATGCCAGCCCTATGTGACGTTTAACGGCACAGGAAGGATGTAAGATGTAAGATTTTTCCCACAGGTGAGTGGGTTTTTTTAGTGTACAAAGCATTGTGTCTGAGTTATCTGGCACACCTATAACAGACAAGAGGCTACTAGCAGATTTCTCAGTTCTATGTTCCCTCTTTCTTTTACATAAAGTTCTGTTCCCTAAAAATTTTGCCTTATATGAGGGTGACATTATACTTTATAATAATAACAAATAGGTTTCTGGGCTACAGGAGCAGGTCAGAGTTTTTGAAGCAATCATATCTGATGTTCCCTGTTTCACAAAGGCTATGATAAGATAAGTATGTTCTTAACACAGTTGTTCCCAGAGGGACAACCATGCTTTAATGCTTGCATTATGCATAATGCATTTATTTGTACTTTTGTATGGCAGATCTGTGAGTCTTAGAATGATAATTTATATATCAAATATCTAGTTTTTATGCGTAAAGAAAATACTCGGCATCAAGTGGAACGAATTCAAGAACAATGCAGAGATAAGAAAAATGACTGAACAACAACCAGTCTCATGGGTGATCAGGAAAAGGAGATGGACATATGTTGGTCGCTTGATGAGAAGAAATGATCAGAGAATCCCAAAACAAGCTATCAAGTGGAACACAACAGGCCAAAGAAAAAGAGGCAGACCATGTGAAACTCTGAAGAGGACATTGTTAAGAGAAGCCAAATTAACAGGCATAAAATCCTTTGATGAGGTTGAAAGACTCGCTGAAGACAGGAAAATTTGGCGAACTACTTTGTGAGCCCGTTATGATGTTTAACGGCACGGGAAGGATATAAGATAAGATAATAAATATCTAGTTTTGCATTTCAAGAGTTGACATTATTGTTTGAATCATTTATTCCCACAGCTGTTGATCTTATTCTAAGCAGAGGAGATAAAATCCTTATCAATCAAGTGCAGGCCAGAGTTAAACGATTTGATTCACCTGAGAGCAAACCAAGTTTAGAAATTTACCTGGATCAGCATGTGGCAAATGCAGACACTCATGATGATGAACAAATGACTTCTTTGGATTTATCAAAAGAATCTGGATTCGTAAGAAGAACCCAAGCAAATTCTAGATGCCCTACAATTACCTCATGCCATACATTCCATTTGAGAGATCAGCAGTCAACAGTGACCAGGCAAAACTCACATCCAACATTTATATATTCTAATATGCTGCTCTGCCAACTACCTGAAATGGAGTTTGTTGATAAAGTGTTTCAGTACACTTTACAGCTTAATAAATTTGGATTTATGTTTTTGAAGAATCGTGAAAGGATTTTAAAAGACATAACAGATTCAGTGCACTGCAAATATTGTCTTTCACTGAGAAAAACCCAGTGTGTAATGACTGTAAAGCTTGACTGGCCTGAGGGGAGTAATACCAGTGAGGTGAAAGATATGCTACAAACTGGTGTGAACGCTGTGTGGAAATATCTGGACGTTTTCAAGGTGATACAGTTCACTGTTGCTAGGTCTCTGATTCATAACTTTCAGAAGTTCTGCCAGGTGAGAGATAATCAAGAATTACCTGGCTTGGAGATTTTCTTTGATTATAAGAACAACCTGGCAGTTTTCATCAGTGACAGTGATGAAAACCTGGTAAAGGTGAAGATTAATAACATGTATCACAACTTCTTGGCTACCACTGCTGAACAGTTTGGTGCCTATGGACACAATGTTGGTGTAGATGTGACTCAGAGCTGGGTGTATCAACAAAGTCAGGATACTATGAGACAACAGATGTCAAGAGACAAAGATGGACTATGTCAGGATAATGTGAGACAACAGATGTCAAGAGGCAAAGATGGACCATGTCAGGATAATGTGAGACAACAGATGTCAATGTCAAGAGACAAAGATGGACCATGTCAGGATACTATGAGACAACAGATGTCAAGAGGCAGAGATGGACCAAGTCAGGATAATGTGAGACAACAAATGTCAAGAGGCAGAGATGGACCATGTCAGGATAATGTGAAACTACAGAGGATAAGGGGCAGAGATGACTATGCAGCCGATATAGATAAAGTTCATCATTTTCTCAAGCCAAACCCAATATCAAAAGAAAAGGGAAAAAAACCTTTAGAATTTGTACCACAATGCAGAAAAAATAATTTCAGTGCAGAAATGACCAGAAAAAACTCTTGGGAGGTCAGTTATGAGCAAATTTTGGAATTAGAAGAGAAAGATATAATTCTGTTTGAAGCAACAAATTTTCACAAAGATGTTGAGGAGAAAACCAAACCATTAACCATAATCTTGGATATTGCAAGACGACAAGCTGTTATCAAAGCAAATGATAAGAATACAATCTATTGTGCACAAGTTGAGCTGTTAAAGAAGGCACGAGATTTCGTATCAGTGAATATTAAAGAGTCATTTTCACCAGAACAGGCACAGCTGCTCAAGAGGCAAGATGTTCAAACTAACATCAACAAGCATTTCAAAGATAATGGTTTTCAGGCACACTTCAGATGTGATACTAACATGACAACTCTTTTTTACATCAAAGGTATCAATAATGCTCTATTAATGGAAGTTATAAATTCTCAAGTTGTTGTTAAACAGAAGCCTCTCAATGATGATATGGTTCTTGCATTCCAGTCTGAGAAAGGGCACAAGTTTTTGTCTGAGTTGTGTGAAGGGTGTGATGGTGTGAAAAGAAGTTCACAAGTCAAACTTCACAAGAAGAATTTGCTCACTGTTACTTCAAGCCAGCATCAGGATGTGCTCATGAATGCCATAAACCACTTTGCAGAAGAGAATAAGAGTGTTAAAAAGCATGTTCCATTCTCTAGTGCACATCAAAATTATGTTCAGAAATTCTTAAGACAGGACATGGAAAATATTAAGAGTTCTCTGATTTCTCTTGGAGCTAAAATATTAGAAACTCCTGAAACCATTACTGTTCAAGGGTTACAAGATGGTGTTTTTGAGGGAGAAAAGAAACTGATTGAACTAAGGTAAGCTATTCAAATAATCATTTTGCTTTTTCTTATACTGTGGTAATAATTTTAGACAATGAATTTTTTTTTAAAACAAAAGATATCCATTGCTTCAAAACAGTTGGTCAAGGAAGAATTAAACTAGTCCTTACGTCTGAGTGGCAAAGTGGTTAGCGCACTGGTCTCCCATGGTGAAGGTCAGGGGTTTGAATCCGGCTGGAGGCACTCCAGTCACCCAGCTCCAACTTCTTCTAGAGTTGGGGAAGGAAAGGCAGCTAGTCATGATATCATCTTCTAGTGTGCTGACAGGTCAAGGAAAATATGGGCACTAACACCATATCCCTATGTGCCTCTAAGGCATGACAGGATTACCTTTACCTTTACCTTTTTTCACATGTACTGCATCAGGTTAAACTTCAGTTTGAAGAAAAAGGTCACAGTCTTCTGGTAACTGTATTAGAGACAACTGAAAAATGTTAATAATCTGTTAATTACAAGCAAAAAAAAATAAATATAACAAGCTACAAAAATGCAGATCCCTGGGAAATAAATTCAAAATATAACTGTCAAGTTACAAGCTGAGAAGGTCAGGAACAATCTTACTCACAAAGTTACAAGCTGAGAAGGTCAGGAACAATCTTACTCACAAAGTTACAAGCTGAGAAGGTCAGGAACAATCTTACTTACAAAGTTACAAGCTGTGAAGGTCAGGAACAATCTTACAAAGTTACAAGCTGTGAAGGTCAGGAACAATCTTACTCACAAAGCTTAAGCTAATAATGTCACTGGCAAGTTTTTAATGTGGCTTTCAGTATTTGCTTTTTAAAAATCCCATTTTTTTCTGTTCTAGTTTATTCATTGATGTTGTTAGTGCTTGTTCTCTGGGAAATTTCTAGGCATATATTCTTACTTTATCAAATTTGAAGAGTTCTTGTTAGAATTAACTTTTTATAGGCTTTTAGTAAATGTTTCTTTTTTCCATTTGTGGTTCAAGTCTGAGAGCTGTATATCCAAGTATCTTCCTGTGCCATTAAACATTACGTAGGGCTTGCATGGTAGTTCACCAGGTTTTCCTGTTTTCAGTGAGCTTTTCAACCTCATCAACAGATTTGTCTACTAATTTGGCCTCTCTTAACAATGTCCTCTTCAGAGAGCTTTATAAGGGCTTATGAAAAAAAAAAAGAGCTTCTTCTGCTTTCAGTACCATATCCATCTTTAAATTCTCAAGCAATTTACTAGTTCCTACTAGTTTTATTGTCAAGGTAGTGTACTTCATATAATATGCCCTTCAAGATCACATATTTCCAAAAATATTTTAATTGTTTTATTTAATATTTAATTATTTTTATAAATTGTATTTATTATTTAATTATAATAAATTGTGACGTTTAAATAAATTGTTTAAATTGTTTAAATAAATTGTGACGTTTATAATAAATTGTGACGTTTAACGGCATGGGAAGGATATAAGATATAAGATAAGATTTAATTATAAAATAATTGTTTAATTATTTCTCTGCTTCGTTGAACTGTGCTGTCTAACGTGCTTTTTGTTCTTTGCAGTCTAAAAAATTTTATTTTTTTGTATATGAAATTTTAATCCTGCCTAAATGGTTACTTGGATAGCTTTATCGTGCCTTCATTTATGAAGTATACCTAAAGCCAAAATTAATGCATGCTATATATTTAATGAAAACAAGTACAGCTGTAAGTGCAAATCACAAGTAATGTTTTGGAATGCATGCAGGACATTGGAGAATGACATGCCACATGCAGAAATTGAATTGAATGGGTTTGTAACAAATCAGTGGAGTGTATCATAGGAGACCATAAATTCACTGGAGCAAGTGCATTATATGATTTTCAGAATTTATGAACTGCTGTGTTCTGAAATTCACATAAAGCCCCTTGAAATGCATGTAAAACCTATTGTAAACTTATACTGGAAAAAGATGCCTTGACTGAACAATGACGAATGACATCAGATGATTGGCATGCTTAGAGGTAAGAACTGCAGTCACGGCCGTGGCCCAGGTATTTAGAGTCCATCATGCCAGTCTATTCGTACATCATCACCAGAGTACACATAATGTCACTGATCAACCCTGACTACAAGTGACCACTCCCAGGCAAGATAGGGCCATTTGGTGAGCTCATGTAGTTCTGTATTGGCTAGGAAGTGTATTGGGACTTGTGGAGCACCCATCAGTAGTCAAATTTTGTGGAGAAGGTTCACAGAAGACACCTTGAGATGCTGAAGACCATACAGAGGCCAAGTTCTTACTGATCAACAAACTCATCTGAACTGGGCTGCCAATTGTGGATTTTTAGATCATCAACCTTGGTGAGATGTCATCTTTTCTGAGATATATATATATATATATATATATATATATATACTGACATATATGTCAGTAATGAAACTTATTTTGCACTCTCATTCTTTGAGTTACATTTTTGAGTTTCAAGCTATATTGTTTCTTCTCAGCTGTCCTTCAAATTATTCAATCTACAAGTATATTTAAAAATAATAGCCAGATCCAAATGTCTTATTAAGCATTGTGTTAAAGCTGGTATAGTTTAATTTACACACAGTGAGTTAAGGGATCAGCTACAGACAATTCATGGAACAAGATAAATCAGATGTCCTGACCAGCACCCTAAAATTAATGAAAGATGATGGATGTGCTGCATCTTGCATGGGATATGATTCCACTAGATGGCATTCAATGCCCAACCAACTCAGGAATGTTTTAGAGCAGACATAGATAACTGTGTGGAAATATCTGGATGATAATAATGATGGATTTGGATTTATGTGAGATCAATTTTTTTTTTTTTGGTCAGTGTTGGTTGCTGTTGTCCACAAACAGAGAGCAATTTCAAGATTTAAAATACCAATTTAGCATAATCAAATTTTAAAAAAATGCAGGCAAGAAATCAGTGTCTCCAGTAATGTTTATTACAGGTGAAAAATTAGTGAGAGAGACTGGAATATAAAGTACTGGAGCTACCAAGCAGTATATGCCAATTTTGAAACACTGAAAAAATGAAGAACAAATACCATTCAATTACATTTAATTAAATTTATAAACACAATTGCCATGTTATCCCTGTGCTACCAAAGCTAAGTTGTATATCACCCAAATAATCTTACATTTTCTTACATCCTTCTAGTGCCGCTAAATGTCACATAGGGCTCACATGGTAGTTCACCAAGATTTCCTGTCTTCGGCGAGTTTTTCAATCTCATCACGGGATGTTATGTCCACTAAACTGGCCTCTCTTAACAATGTCCTCTTTAGAGTTTCACGTGGTCGACCTCTTTTTATCTGGCCTGTTGTGTTCCACTTGATAGCTTGTTTTGATATTCTCTTATTTTTTCTTCTCATCATATGGCCTATATATGTCCATCTTCTTTTTCTGATCATCCATGAGACAGGTTGTTGTTTGTTCGTCTGTCTTATCTCTGCGTTGTTCTTGAATTCGTTCCACTTTATACCAAGTATTTTCCTTAGGCATTTGTTTTCAGAAGAGTCTAATTTCTTGTCTATTTTTTTAGTTGATTTCCAGTTTTCGCATGCATAAATGAGGGTGGATATCACATTTGAATTGAATAATCTTAACTTGGTTTTTGTGCTTATAACTTGTGAATTCCATATGTTCTCAAAATTTTTGAAGGACAATGCTGCTTTTGCAATCTGAATTCTAACTTCCTTCCTGGTGTCACCATCCTGGTCTATGTAGCTACCAAGGTATGCAAAATGGTTTACTTCATCAACAACTGTTCCTTCTACGTATATTTTTCCTTCTTGATTAATGAGAAGTTTCATTATTTTTGTTTTTTCTTTGATAATTTCAAGACCTATTTTTGCTAGCCAAGGAAGACAGGGAATCTGTTTTTTCCTGCATCAATTTCACATTGTCACTGATAAGAGTTATGTCATCTGCAAATCAAGATCTTCTATTTGGGTCCCATGTATCCAATCAATGCCAGTTTTACCAGTATAGCATCTATTCATTATAAAGTCTATGGCAATTTAAAAAAAAATTGAAGACAGGGTATCTTTTTACAACCAAGCCAAAGAATACAAATGTAAAATCAGTATTTGTGATTTGAGTTGCATAAACAGTGTAGCAAATAAAACTGGATGTAACAAAATGAGAAATGGTTACTTGATGGAGCACAAAATTATAACAAATCTAGGCCATCATCAATGGCTACTTGTGGGTACAGGGCTTAAATTTAATTAATAAACTGCTGTGCAGTCTTTGAATATTAAAGTGGAGTACACTATAGAGAGAAGAAAAAAATGAATACACACTCTGCATCCCACTTTCATGCAAGTAGATAAAGGTCTGTAATAAGTGATTTTATGTGTGTTTGTGTGTGTATGAGAGTTTTTGTGTGCTTTGTTTTGTTTTTAATAAGACATCCTATTACAATAAAGTCTTCAAGTTATTTTCTATTTTTTTTCTCCTTTCCTTTCTTTTCCTTTCCTCTGCTTTTGTTTTTCTTTAATCCTGTGAAAGTGAATAATACACTATATTGACATCCAAAAATACTGTCTGACATAAGCATTTAGAAAAAAAAACATTAATAAAAGTGTAATAACAGCTTAGTTTATGGATATGATAATTAGTTTCATAATTTATTTCCTAGTGAAAGGATTTTTGCAGGACAAACTGCCTTGCGATATTTTGGCATCAAAGAATTCCTACAGCATAAGGAAGGAAAATTGCTCCTGACAAATGTTGAAAATAGTAAGAAATGCACTTTCATGCCAAAGACCACGACACATATAACAGCAGACAGTTCTGTTGGATTCCACAAAGAATTTGCACAGTCAGGGCTTGTTGCTCATGCAACAGTGGGAGGATGCACCATATATTTCATTCAAGGAGATATAACTGACCTGGCCACAGATGCCATTGTAAATCCCCTGGAGTCCTCCTTGTTGCTCAGGAGTGGTCTTAGTAAAGCCCTCATATCTAAAGGTCAGTGTTCTGAAGTTTTATTTTTTTAGCCGGTATTTATTTTAAAAGATTTTAAAGGAAACATTTCAGTTGTTAAGCATATTGACAAAATCTGGCAACAGACCCTACCACCCCTCCCCCCCCCCCAAAAAAAAACAAAAAAAAAACTGCAGCTCTCGAGAGTATGAATTGTTACGTTTATTGATAAAATTCTTATACCAAATGAGAAAAACGCTTTTGTGAAAAGAGGGACAATGAATCACTGAATCATCCCAGTGTATTTTGTTATCTGAAAGCAAGTAAGAAACCTACTTCTGAGTTTGTAAAAAAAAGAGCATATGTAGGTTTATTTTGGTATCAAGATAAGCCATGGTCTCTTCATATTATATGCAAAACTTGTACAGAGCATTTACGCCAGTGGACAAATGGAAAGAGAAACTGCCTGAAATTTGGAGTACCAGTGGTGTGAAAAGAACCGAAAAACCACTTTAATGACTGTTATTTTTGTCATAGGCATCAGTCGAAATAATTGTGACGTATGGTCTTACCCTGATCTACCTTCAGACAGGAGACCTGTTCCACACTCGGATCTTGTACCCGTTCCACCTTTCCTTGAACTACCACAGCTCTCAGTGGATGAGTCTTGCATGTCTGATATAGCACAAGGTAAAGAAAGTTGGAACAATGACAATGAATTCCAAACAACTTCACATAATGATTATTTTGATCAGAATGAAATGAGTGATCTGATCAGAGACATCTTTCCAATGAGTCTTCTGAATTGCTTACCTCCAGACTAAAGGAAAAGAATGTACTTCAGCCTGGAATGAAAATTACATTTGATCAAAGGAGCAATAAGCAATAAATCTGAAGGCTGAAATTTTGTGTCTTCATCTTATTTGTAGTGCTACTTTTATGCTTTATATGTTTTTATAGCATTATCTTTTTCTTTTCTGGATAATTCAGTGTTACATAAAACCAAATATTTAAACCAAATGTTTTATTTTTAACATAACTTTCTCAAGACTTACTTTGGAATAAGATATATCTGAAAAAGCAGACTGTAAAACAATTTGTAGTATTTTTTCAGACCTGCTGATTTATTTTTTTTACAGGTGGTCCAAGTATTCAAGCTGAACTAGCTTCATCATGTCTACAAGGTTTTCCAAGAACAGTGGTACAAACTACTGCTGGAGAATTGGGCAGGTGCAAAGCCATTATTCATGTGGTGTGTCCAGTTTATACAGGCACTGAGAGAGATGTCCATGAGGTAGCAGTTTCAGCATGCTTAAAATTTATAGCAAAACGAGGTCACAAGTCAGTGGCCTTTCCAACCTTGGGTGCAGGAGGTAGGGTCAATAAATTAAAAACATAAACACCATTTGTCTTCTAATAATAATTTAATATGAATTTATGAAATTATTGATTGTACATGGTAATTTAAATATAAAATATGGCATAAACAAGCTTTATTTATAGTAAAAAAAGACAATACATATTTTTGTATCAACTTCATCATACAAAAAAAAAAGAAACAAAAAACCAGGTTGTCACAAATGAGTGAAAAAAAAAATTGATGTATGGAAAAAGTTCAATTAAAAAAAAATTGTTTAAAATTCATTTATATAATATTTCAGGTAGGGCAGATTACAATTCTCATTAATATTATGGAGTTTTGTGAGTGCTTCTTTGACATTTTGATAATTCTATTGTTTTTAAATATCTAAACCCCCCTGGGAAAACTGTGTTAAGAACACACTTATCTTAACATAGTCTTTGTGAGGCAGGGAACATAGATCTTTGCTTAAAAACTCTGACCTACTTCTGTACCCCAAAAACCTACCTGTAGCAATCAACACTAATTGTAACTGTTATTTTTGTAAAATGTAATGTCAGGTTGGTGGACAGATAGGGACATGGAGATCACTGGCAGGGATGAGGAAAATCTGGTGTGTAACCAAATAATCCAAGACGTGAAAAGCCTATGGGTCTTTACAACAATGGCTATCAGAATGATGTAAACTAAACACAGCCAGCAGACTGTAGGTGGTGGGGAATGGATATCAATGAGGCACTCATCGGATTCTTCATCCCAAAGTTGGAATGTCTCTGTGAATCTGTCTCAAAGCCGTCTGGCCAGCCAGCGTTGCATGCTGGATCTGATGTGGAGAAGGGGCTTAAGTATAGTCAACAGAGGCTGGAAAACAAAGTTTTTACCAGGCCAGCCTACATCACTGTCTTCATGGCAGTCCGAGCAAGACCACAGTCTACCCTAGCAAGGAAATATGCTGAAGTCGGAGGTACCCAGCCAAAAGGCACATTGCAAAAATCAGGGTACCATGCATCATCGCCAATGTGCATATGAAAAAGAAGAGAAGAAATATCTAAACAATGAAAAATAGAGCTACACTAGCCACTTAAGGAAATTTCTGTGAGAATCTTATGTTTTCTTTAATTTATGTCTATTAGTGTTTGGGAATGTTCTATGACAGGCCTCTATCCATCTGAAACCAAAAGACATTAAGAAAGAGCCCTGCTCAGTTTTGTTATTCTGGACTTCCCAGCCCTGTATGAGTAAAAAAAAATTGCAGTTTTGCTCTAAAAATTCTAAAAATCAAATAGTAAACAGCTGTAGTACAGATATGTAATGCCTTCCCTCTTTAGATACATATGTGTGGAGAGCCAAGTTGGCCATTTTGGAAATATGACGTCGGCATACCAGATCCAAGATGGCCACTCTCTTGGAGCAAGCATTAGAGAGGAACAGCAGGCAGTTATTTGGGGTTTTTTTTTTGAAGGCGATGGTGAGATTTGACAAAATGGCATGGGAGAGGCACAGCAACAGAAATGATGAATAGATCAGAAACTGTGGAGAGCATCGGCACCAACACCTCCAGACATGGCACATGATGATGATGCTGATAAACCTGCTGATATTCATAGCAGAATATGAGATGATTCAGTGCACCACATAATTCACAACATGCTGCGGTATGGAAAAGTGCACTAGGCAAGTACCAAAACAGCTCATCCTCTATCTGAAAAAACATCATGAAGATATTTGGGAAACTCTTTTATGGCCTTAAGAGCTGAAGGAGATGGCTTCTATAATGTATAGTCACAGGAGACAAATGCAGGGTTCATTACTTCCAGCCAAGGACAGAGCGAGCCAGCAAGAGGTGGCAACATCCTTCCTCACTGAAACCAAAGGTGTTCTGTCTAACTTCATGAGCCAGAAAACTGATGCTCACACTCCTATTGAACTGTAAAGGCTCAATCATGCATCATTACTTGCCCATGTCAACAGTGAAATGTGCTGTTAACTGCTTGAGCATGGAAACCTTTAGTCAGGTCAGAACATAATGGTTTGCTAATTTCTGGTGTGTTTTTACATCACAATAAAGCCTAGTCACACACAGTTAATGCACCAGGTCAACATTATTGATCTGTGTTTTGAACATCTTATACATACTACATATTCACATGAGTTCGCACTGTGTGATTATCATGTGTTTGGAAGGTGAGCAGTGATGATGAGATAAAGGAGGCAGTGCATAGGTGCCTGTGTAACCACAGAGTCAATAAAAAGATTTTTTTTATTTCATTGAGGGATCCTGGCATTAGTGAAATGGTGGCAGACCTGCACTGAACATTGGTGGTGTGTGGGGGTGGGAAGGGCAACGGGATGGGGAACTTTATGGAAAAGTGATAAAAAGTTTTCATATGTATAGATTTTATATTCAGTCAGTCAGTCATTTGCATGTCCCTTGCGGAACTTTGCCTCCCTAACAGCACTACCATAGGCCTCTCTGTTATAAGTAAGGTGGCCTGCTGCTGATGCATCCACTTGCAGATCATCAACGATGTACTGCAACCATCTTTGCCTTGGTCTTCCTCTCTTTCTTTTTCCCATTATGTACCCTTCTAAGGCAGTCTTCTCTAAATTATCATGATGTTTAATGTGTTTAAAATATTTAAGTTTTCTTTGTTTAATCCTCTTTACTAGCCAGCCTTCTTCAATATTAAGTTCTTGTAGTATGGATATATTTGTTCTTTTCTGTGTCCATGATATTTGAAGAACTCTTCTGTAGCATTTAAATTCAAAGGCATTTATGTGTTTCTCAGCTGTTTTGTTAAGTGTCCAGGTCTCACAGGCATATATTGTGATGGGAAAAATGCATGCCCTTAAAAATCTTATTTTTGTGGTTCTATCTGTTCCTCTCCACAGATTCTTTAGTTGTTTTACTTTTTGAAGAGTGATAGATGTCCTCCTTTTAATTTCCCTCATTATATCTCCATTATTAGTTAAGATTTTATATTAGTAATGCAAAAAAATTATTGTGGTTACTTTTTGATTCATACTCATATAAGCAATAGTTTTTTAAAAATGTTGGAAGAAGAAATGAAAAACTTTGAACGAAATTGGGTTGTATGTCACTCATTTGAATTTGTATTTTATCCTATTTCACTATTTCTTTGCCATGTTTTTGTATGATTAAGATGTAAACAGAAATGTTACAACTCTGTGCTCGTTAATTAATAAAGCTATTTCTATGTTTCTTTTTTTTAAAATTTTACATTTGATCATAGCATTACTGAAATGGCTCTGTGTATATTTCTATATTTAGTCTTACATATACTTACAGCTGTGAGATTTTCTGTGGTACACACCATAAAAAGCCTCAGTGTCCACCCAGCCTCTAAAAATGTATAAACTAGGAAAAAAGTAGGAACAGCTTTATTAAGTTTCCTTTAATAGGGGAGATATACCGACCCCGCTACCTTTGTCGAAAGGAGACAACTTGCATAATTTACTATTTGCTACCCTGAAATTAACTCCCATAATTTTAACGCGTATAAAACCGCAACAAGAAGGGAGTAAACTTTCATATAGTACTATAGTTAGTTTTAATGAATATGCGCTCAAGTAACCAAAAAGATCTGGAAATTTTGAAACTATATAATTATTTTTGGTGAGTTTTTTTTTGTAAGTGAAGCTTAACTATGGTTTTAGAAACTATTGGCATGATCATACTAGTTTAATAAAATCTATTTTAAAAAGTTTTCACTTACATTTCTTTCTTCACAGTTACATACATTTTTTTCTCTCCACATGTTATCTAATGTTTGCAGAACACTCATGGATTTCTCGACCCAAGATTTGGGTCTGCGATTTTTTTGGTATAACGGGAAGACTCGCGTCTTCTCGATTTTTTTTCCCTGACAATTTACTACATTAAATTAGATATTACACAAACCTTCTAACTCATGTCTTCACAGTGTTCAACGTCCAGTGATGATTCTAATATAAAAGTGGCAGGAAATAAGATGAGCAGGTATAGAAGAACATACAACAATCCATTATTTAACGCAACAGATTAAAAACACAACAAAAATACATTAGATGAACAATTAGACACTTAACTCTTTTGAGAGGATGTCAAAACAGCTAGGTGTTTATAGTGTTCATCTTATTTTCTTTGAACATCAAAAATACAGAGACTATGGTTATATCTAAGAAATAGAATCCACCAGCATGCAGTATTGAATTAAACGGAACTAATCTAAAGCAGGTGCAGAAATTCAAATACCTTGGAGTAGTAATAACTTCAGATGGGAAATGCAGAACAAAAATTAGGAACAGTATAGGCCAAGCAGAGACTGCATTTCAGAGAATGAGAAACATATTAGCTAACACATCTTTATCAATGAATGTTAGAAAACGAGTCCCAAAATGCTATATTGAACCTATCTTGTTATATGGAAGTGAATCATGGACAATAGGCAAGTCTGCACAAAAATCATTGGAAGCAGCAGAAATGTGGTTTATTAGAAGAATGTTGCGAATCCCCTGGACAGCAAAAATAACTACTGAAGAATGTATGAGAAGAGCTGGAGCGACAAAAAAACCTTGTCAAAAAGATAAGAGAGAGAGAATGTACTTTCATAGGACACGCAATGAGAAGAGGGGGCATTGAAAATATTATAACAGGAAAAATAGAAGGAAGAAGATCAAGAGGAAGACCAAGAGAAATGATACTGGACAGTCTGACGGGATGGTATGAGAGGAGATCACCAACTGAACTGATGGCCTGCATTAAGGATCGTGTACTCTAGAAGCATCATAGCCAACGCCAGTCGGCACGGCACCTGATGATGATGATCTTATTTTCTGCCACTCGCTCCTGCCCACTTTCTTTATACTTTCCATCTTCTTGCAAAACTGAATCATATGTCACTCACTGTCCACCTTTAGTACTAGAAGCACTTTTGTCGCAGTCGTCATTTCTCTTACGTAGCACCATAATTTCAGCACTAGGGAAAAGTGTGAGACAGAGGTCAGTACTGGTAATTGTGATGACGAACAAAATCCTGACGGTGTTACTAAGGAAAACCCCTGCATCAAACTAAAAAGAAAAATAACAGTAGGAACATGGAATATGAGAAGTATGTATGAGGGAAAGTATCAAATAATAAGTGACGAGATGAAAAGAATAGGGATACGCATTTTGGGAATCTGTGAACATCGATGGAAAGGATCAGGACAGAGCGAGAAAGATAATATCTTTATATACTCTGGTGGAGAATTAGTAGGAAAGAATGGAGTAGCTTTTTTACTTGAACAAATTAACATCAAATACATTACTAGGTTACAATCCAGTAAGTGATAGAATCCCCACTATCAGACTTCAGGGCAATCTTAGAAGTGTAACAATTATAAGGATTTAATATGCACCTATATCAGCAGCAGAAGAAGAGGAAGAAGAAAACTTTTATAACACTGCGAATAACGATAGATCAGGTACGGGAAAATGATACTGTATTAATAATTGGGGATTTTAATGCAAAGATTGGTACAGAAAGAGCAGAAGACGAAGGATATGTTGTGGGGGAAATTTAGCATAGGACACAGAAATGAGGCGGGTGACAATCTAATGGCGTTTTGTATAGAAGATGAGCTAATAATCCCTAACACACTTTTTTAAACAACATCCAAGAAGACTTTACACATGGATATCACCTGATGGGAAAACCAAGAATCAAATAGATTACATTTTAGTGCAAAGAAAGTGGAGATCAAGTATAACATCAGCAAAAATTTTACCAGGTGCTGATTGTGACGCGGACCATGAGTTATTAATAGCAGACATGAAAATAAAGATAAAAAAGACAATTAGGGGACCAAGACCACTCTGGTTTGATCTTACACAAATAACAGAATAATATGGTATAGAAGTGAAAAACTGTTTCGAAATTCTAAAGGCTATACTGGAGGAGATGACACCAGATGAACTGGCTACGCAGGCCAGAGATATCAACAAAAGCTAAAGACGTGGTTCCAGGAAAGAAAACACAAAAGAATGGATGGATTACGGCAGGCACACTAGAACTGATAAAACAACGTAGAGAAATGAAGACGCGGTGGAAAGTGATATATAATAACAAAGAGGAATATAAATCTTTAATAAAAAAAAAGAAGTACGAAGAAACATATGAAAAGACCAAACAAAAAAAAAAAACAGTACATACAAGATTGTTGTGAACGAATAGAAGGATATTAGATGTATGGAAGAGATAGTGAAATGTAGGCATTGACGAGAAATGTCACACCTAAGCTAAATATAATTTGTGACGAGATGGGAAAGACCTTGACAGAGACAGAGGAAGTTCTAGAAAGATGGAAGGAATATTGCAGAGGAATATATGATATAACTGAATGTGATGGCAGAAATGAACAGTGTGAATTATCATTGGAGGAGAAAGAACCTGACCCCCAGTTGAAGAAGTTTTATGGGCAATAAAGAATCTTAAAAATTGTAAATCACCAGGATGTGATAACAGCTGAACTTAAGCAGGAGGAAAGGAATGTGCAACAATCTATCGTGCTCTATGTAAAAAGATATGGCATTCAGGTATTTGGCCAAAAACAATGGAGAACTGTATTCATACCACTGCCAAAAAAAGGGTAACCTGAAATTATGCACAAACTACAGAACTATTGCCCTGATAAGTCATGCCAGTAAAATTCTATTAAAAATCATAATGGGTAGACTTGATAAGAAAATAAAAGAAGAAGTCAATATGGTCTAAGCTGGTTTCAGGCAAGGAAGAGGATCAAGAGATCATATATTCAATATCAGATTAATAATAGAGAAATACAGAAAATTTAATGTGAATCTATAATTATCTTTTATAGACTATTCAAAGGCATTTGATTGTGTAGAAAACCAGAAACTTTGGGAAACAGTGGAAAAAAAATGGGATTTCCAACACATTTGATACAGTTAATTTAATATCACTACTGTATCTAGACCAAATGGTGAAACAACAAATTGGTTTGACATAAAACAAGGGGTCTATCAGGGGTGCATATTTTGTCACCTTACTTATTTAACTTGTATACTGAAAATATAATGAGGAATGTTGGAGAAGATGTAGACAAAGAATATTACGATGCCATAACAACTGGAGGTTATGAAATACCAGAGATTAGATATGCTGATGACATAGTATTACTGTCCACAACATAAAAAGGAATGAAAAAACTAATTATGTCAGTCCGTAAGAACAGTGAAGAGCAAAACCTCTATCTTAATGTGAGGAAAACTAAATTGATGACAACTGAAAAAACAAATAAGGCAGCTGAAATATATTTCAATGAGGAAAAATTAGAAGAAGTGGAGAGTTTTGAATATCTTGGATCACTACTAACTAATAATGGAGATACAATGAGGGAAATTAAAAGGAGGACATCTATTGCTCTTCAAAAAGTAAAAAAAAAATATAGAAGCTGTGGAGAGGAACAGACAGAACTACAAAAATAAGATTTTTAAGGGCATGCATCTTTCCTATCGCAACATATTACTGTGAGACCTGGACACTTAACAAAACAGCTGAGAAACACAGCGTTGAAGATCTGCAAATGGATACATCAGCAGCAGGGCATCTTGCTTACAACCAAGAGGCCTACAGGAGTGCTGTTAGGGAGGCAAAGTTCCGCAAGGGACATGCAAATGACTGACTGACTCAGCACTATTCTAAGAAAGAACTTCCCAGGAGGCAATCAAAGTTGAGATTTTGAGATCCAGCTGCTGTTATTTTTATGTGTTTGTGTGTGTGTGTGTGTGCATACAAACTTTTTGTTGCAGTGGATAGAAATGAAGAGTCAACTTTCTACAGTTTACATAAATAATATCAACAGAGGACATCCATCCCTACTGCATTTTTATAATGTTGTAAACACAGCATCTGAAGTAAGCTATTTGTGGAAAATTGGTTTCTAAAACTAGTATTCAATAAGTAAAGAAGCTATTCTCTTCAGCTGTTTAATTAATTAAAACTGTAATTTAAATAGTAATGTTTGCAGATATAAGTACAGAAATCTTTTAACATTCATCATCATCATGTGTCTTCTCCAGAATGAAGGTTGGCGATAATGAATCTCCAGTTCCCTCGCTCCCATGCCAGGCTGTATCCTGTCCATTCTCATAAACAGTTGACCCCACTTAATATCACATCACTTTATGTCACAACCCGGATATTGTCACAGAAATCTGTATCCCCAGCTAACTCCCATAAGTAATTAGTGGGCTTTACTTCGGTTAATATCACCCTGCTTTTCAGCTCAAATCGGTTAATGTTATGGTATTTTTGCTCCCGGAGAAGTTAAAGACTTTGTATCACAGACTGGGCAAGTAAAAGCTATAAACATCTCATAAAGCGTTATTATGGTATATCTTCCCATCTACATCTCTGTCTACCTCTTGATCTTTTTTGTCCTTCCACTTTTCCTTCTACTATGGCCTCCAGTATATTATTATGTCTTTTGATATCTTACATCTGCAATTCTAATTCGAACATCTTTCCTGGTGTCGCCATCCTGGTCTATGTAGCTGCCAAGTTATGCAAATTGGTTTACTTCATCAACAGCTGTTCCTTCTACATATATTTTTCCTTCTTGATTAATGAGAAGTCTCATTATTTTTGTTTTGTCTTTGTCAATTTTAAGACCTATTTTGCTAGTCAAGGCGCTGTTGGCGAGATTCTTCAGCTGCCGTGCGTGAAGCGGTGCTCCTCCTGGCCAATGAAGAAAGGTGCAAATGGGGTTGCCGCGCAGCATCACTGCGGAAAAGGTGGTAGAAAGGATAAAGCAAAGCAAACAGTCAAATCACGGCACCTCTGGTATGGAGGTCGGCCACGTCCTGAGTGCAATCATATCGGGTGAGATGCATGAACCGGCTTGTCCCAGAGGTTAAGACACTACTGGCGAGACTCTTCGAATGCCGCGCGTGGAGTGAAGCTCCTCCCGGTCAAGGAAGTAAATGCGGAAAAAAAATAAAGGTTGCTGTGCGGTGCCGATGTGAAAAGGTGGTGGAAAGGATAAAGTGAAGTTTAATCGGTATGTCCAGTAGTTTCGCTATGAGAGCTACACATACCACGGCACCTCTGCTCTAGAGGTCGGCCACGTCCGAAATACACCTACACTGGTGAAATACGCCTAAACCGGCACACACCAGGGGTGGAACCTGATGGCTAGACATGTCATGCCACCTCCGCTCTAGAGGTCGGTCACGCCTGATATACACCCATACTGGTGAATTTTGCCTAAACCGGCTCACACCAGGGGTGAATCTTGAAGGCTATGCATGTCACAGTACCTCTGCTCTAGAGGTCGGTCACGTCCCAAACATGCCCATACTGGGATAATATAAACCGGCTCAACCCAGGGGTGGAAGTCACTAGTGGCGAGGATTCGTCCTCCTGGACAAAAGCTCCATCCTGGTCACAACTAGGAAGGGTAGCGGCCACGACCGCAAAATACTGAAGTTGGAGACACTGGACCAGGGCAGTCTAGATAGGCAACCACCTCTCACCCGGCGGGGATGTTTGCGTATCCTAATCACGCTGAGGTTTTCCGGTGAGAAAGTCCAACTCTGGACTGGATGGGCAACCACCTCTCACCTGGCGGTGATACACGGGTATCTCAAAACACGTCGAGGTTTTCCGGTGAGAAGGTCCAACTCTGGCCTGGGTGGGCTACCGCCTCTCACCCAGCGGGGATGCACTGATATCCTAAACACGTCGAGGTCTTCCGGTGAGAAAGTCAAACTCTAGACTAAACTGGTGCAACGAAAACCACGGTGTCAGGCAATCCGCTTCAGAGACCCACCAAGAATACAGGCTAAAGCCCTGCGATACTCTGAACCCCTTGTGATCCTCTCGTGGATCTCGTATGGTCCTTTCAGGGACCACACAGGAGACCACGGGACCTAACAAGGACCACGGGAGTAAATTCAGTAGGATCACAGTGCGGTTTTGGTGGTAGAAGTGAACGAAGAAGAAGAAGAAGAAGCTAGCCAAGGAAGACAGGGAATCTGTTTTTTCCTGCATCAATTTCACATTGTCACTGATAAGAGTTATGTCATCTACAAAATCAAGATCTTCTACTTGGGTCCCATGTACCCAATCAATGCCGGTTTTACCTGCACAGCATCTATTCATTATAAAGTCTATGGCAATTCCAAATAGCAAGGGAGATAATATAGATCTTTGTTTCACGCCTGTTTCAATCTGAAACCACTCGCTCATTCCTTCTTCTGTCTTGACTACACAAACATAACCACTGTAGAGATCTCTAATGATGTTGACAATTTTAGATGGTATTCTATATAGTCTTAAAATTCTCCACAATGAATTTCTGTGTATGCTGTCAAATGCTTTTTTAAAGTCTATGAAGTTCAATATTAATGGTTTCTGCTTTTCAGTATGTTCTTCAAATATTATTCTTAGAGTAAAGATCTGGTCAAGACAGCTTCTCCCTTTTCGAAATCCTGCCTGTTCTTCTCTCATTGCAGTATCCACTACATCCTTAACTCTATTCAGAATCACTTTACAAAACACCTTAGACACAACTGATAGTAAGGTTACACCCCTCCAGTTATTACAGTCACTGAGATTGCCTTTTTTTGGGTATTTTAACAATGATGCCCTTTTTCCATTTAGAAGAGACTTTTTCTTCTTTCCAAATTTTATTAAACATTCTCTGTAGTTGTCTCACTTGTTAATAGCTTTTAACATTTTGACTGTTATTTCATCTTCACCTGCAGCTTTGTTGTTAGCCATTAGATTCACTGCTGTTTCAATTTCATTCAGTGTAACTTCATCTAAGCTGACATTTAGTTGTAGGACAGGTAAATCAGTTTCAAGATTTATTAATTCATTTGGGTGTGGTCAATTACGTATTTCTTGGAAGTGTTCGGCCCATCTTTGCTTTTGGTCTTTACCTGATGTTAATAGTTCTTTATATGGCCAAAACCATATAATATGGGTTTTGATATGGCAAAAGTATTTTGTTTTCTTTATCCTCATTTCTTTGAGAAGTTCACATTGCACTTGGAGGTGTTCTAAAACATGTCATTTGCTCTTTTCATTCTCCGCATTATAAGACCCAATTTTCTTTGGAACCACATTTCTGCTGCATTAATTGTTCTCTCCATCCTTTTGCTTAGAGTCCAGGTTTCTGCTTCATACAGTAAAACAAGTTGATATAATATTTTACAAATCTTAATTTTGTTTTTATGGGTAGATTCCTGAATAACAGCACTGTCTTCATGGTGTTGAATGTATGCTTTGCTATTCCTATTCTTTCTTTATCTCCATCTCACATCTCCCATCTTCATTTAGTGTATGCCCTAGGTAGCAGTAGTTTGTCACTTGTTCAAGTCTCTCTTCGTTTACAGTTATATCCATCTGTGGTTTCTGGTCTTTCCTGCTAAACACCAT
The DNA here is from genome assembly GCA_009760885.1 of Achatina immaculata. NCBI lineage: Eukaryota > Metazoa > Mollusca > Gastropoda > Stylommatophora > Achatinidae > Lissachatina > Lissachatina immaculata. The sequence continues at coordinate 108,592,741 of CM019691.1, forward strand.
TACTTTGGTCTTCTTGATATTGATCTTGAGTCCACATTCGTGGCTTGTGTTGTGTATCATATCTATTAATTTCTTTAGGTTCTGTGGGTTCTCTGCTAGAATCAATGCATATCTTAAATTGTTGACATTTCTTCCCTCTATTTTCAGTCCTGGTAGTTCATACGAGTGTTTGAAGATGTTCTCTGTGTACAGGTTTAATAGACAAAGAGACAGAACACATCCTTGCGTCACTCCCCTCTTTATAGGTACGTTTGTTGATGTCACTGTCTTACTGATGCTTTCTGTTCCCAGTAGAGATTTGTTATAATTTGGATCTCTTTCCCATCAAGATTGACTTCCTCAAGACATTTTGTTACTTTACTCTATCAAATGCTTTAGTATGATCTATAAAACAGGTGTATATATCTTTCTGAACTTCCATGTACTTCTGTATCAATTTTCTTATGCAAAAAATTGCCTCTCTTGTTCTGCAATTCTTTCTGAAACCAAACAATTGTGTTTTTTTTTTTTTGTCGTTCTTTTGGCAAAAAAGCGCTCTCGAGTACCATGCATGGGGAGAAAGGTTTTTGCTCCCTTCCCTGACAGTGAGAGTTAAGGTGTTTCGATGCAGAAGCGAGTGGTTTGTCCATCAAATGAAGCCTATAAACAGCTAGCCAGCCAGGTTCATGTTAATGCGTCAGTGGTGTACTACGGTGTTGTCAACTGATGGTCTCAGAATTGGCCCATCTCTTGCAAAGAGTATCGGGTCTGCAGTATGTAATGTGCGTTGGTTGTTGGTGCCGCACTTTCTTCTCATTTGTTAGAGCAGAGAGAGCCGGCAGCCGCCACTGGTGGTTAAAGGAAATGAAATGCCACTGGGATCAAAAGGGATCTGCTCTGAGCAGAGTGCTGTCTCTCTTGCCCTGTGTTGGTCTGTCGGCAGATATCTGACTACGGTTCGGTGAAGAAAGCTATCTGGTTGATCCTGCCAGTAATCATATGCTTGTCTCTTTCCGCTCCAATTAAATGTCTCCAAGGCATGCATCTCAAATACTCTCTGACTGTCAAGTACAGCTCCTGGCCTTCTCGTGGCGGAACTGTTCAAACTGACAGGAGAAGGGGCGAAGGCGAATATTTGGTGCCTGAAAACCAGACGCTTCGGGTAGATGAGAGTTTTGTTTGGTAGCACATCTGAGAGAAGGAAAACTCTGATTTAAAACCAGCTGCCATGCGTGGAGTGGGGCTCCTCCCGGCCAATGAAGAAAGGTGCAAATGGGGTTGCCAAGCGTCGCCACTGTGGAAAGGGTGAAAGGATTAAGTGAAGTAATCAGTAGTCTCGAAGTCAGGACTGCTAAAATCACGGCACCTCTGCTCTGGAGGTCGGCCACCTCCTATGTGCACCCATACCGGGCGGACTGCCTGAACCTGCTTAACCCAGGGGTTAAACTAAGACGCTGCTGGCGAGATTCTTCGTCTGTCGTGCATGGGGTGAAACTCCTCCCGGCCAATGAAGAAAATGCGATTAGGGTTGCTGAGCGTCGCCGCTGTGAAAAGGTGATGGAAAGGATAATGTGAAGATTAATCTGTAAGTCCAGTAGTCTCACGACGAGAGCTACTCATACCACGGCACCTTTGCTCTAGAGGCCGGCCACGTCCGATATACATCCATACTGGTGAAATATGCCTAAACAGGCTTAACCCAGGGGTGAAACTTGATGACTGGTCATGTCATGGTACCTCTGCTCTAGAGGTCGAACACGTCCTAAACGCGCCCATTCTGGGATAATACGCCTAAACTGGCTTAACCCAGAGGTGAAACCTACTAGTTGGGAGGATTCGTCCTCCTGGACAAAAGCTCCGTCCTGGTCATAACTAGGAAGGGTAACGGCCACGACCACAAAACGCTGAAGTCAGAGACACTGGACTAGTGCAGTCTAGATAAGCAACCACCTCTCACCTGACAGGGATATATGCGTATCCTAATCACGCTGACGTTTTCCGGTAAGAAAGTCCAACGCTGGACTAGATAGGCAACCACCTCTTACCCAGTGGAGATATATGGATATCCAAAACACGTTGAGGTTTTCCGGTGAGAAAGTCCAACTGGTGCAACGAAAACCACAGTGTCATGCAATCCCGCTTCTGTGACCCACCGAGAATACAGGCCCAAGCCCCGCGAAACTATGAATCTCATGTGGTCCTCTTGGGGATCTCTTGTGGCCCTCTCGGGGACCACAGGACCAATCAAGGACTACAGGAATAAATTCAGTAGGATCACGGGGTGATCTTGGTGGTAGAAGTGAACGAAGAAGATGATTTTTTTTGTTTGTTTGTTCTTTTGAGGATGACTTTCAGGAGAATTTTTAACATTAAGTTACTAATGTTTCTTCTTTTTATTTTAGATATCTTACAATTTCCTGATCAGATGGCCTGTACAGTGCTTATGAAATCTTTACGCCAACATCTTGCAGCAGGGTTTTCAAGTCTCAGAAACATTTATCTTTGTGACATCCGGGAAAGATGCGTGATGAGATTTATCGAGTATTTTAAAGTCATCTTTGGTCAGAATGTACAAGACAACATATATGTAAATGGTATGGTATGGAGATTTTTGCAAATATACTGTAAAAAAAAAACAAAAACGCAACAAATACGATGTTGCGATTTAACTGAAGTTTGCTGATCATGCAAGGGCAAATTGCCTGAAACGTTCACTTGGACACCAACTTCATGTGCTGACCTGAATTGTACTCAGCAGATGATTGATTCATGAGCACAGAAAAGTGACACTAGTCAAAACAGCATTTTTGACAATAACTCATGACAGGTTCATGAGAATCCCCTGAAACTTACTGAACACAAAACTCGCTGACCATGTTATTGAATGCCTATAAAAGATTGACGCTCCTCGAATCAATTCATTTGAAAACTCAATGCGCAATTATGGCTCATCTCATTACAGAACAACGACTCATCATCACTGGACGTTTACAGACTGGACAATCACAAAGTATGGTGGCCAGACAATTTAATGTGGTTAAAAGCAACATTATTAGTCACATTTGGATACGATTTCAAGAAATTGGCTCAGTTGCAGACTGGTCATGCAGTGGAAGACCCATAGTCACAACTCCTGCCAAAGACTGCTTCATACAGCTGCGTCACCTCAGGAATCGATTTGCATGTGTGTCCTCAACAGTTCAATCAATGACAGCAGCTTGTCAAATTTCAGATCAAACAGTCAGGAACCGGCTGCATGACGCTGGTCTTTGGGCTAAAATACCTTACAGAGGTCCTGTTCTTACAGACTGGCATCGCCATACCTGACTGCAATGGGGGAACTAGCATCGTCAATGGACCGTTGCGAATGACTGAAGAAGTATTTGGTTTAGTGATGAATCATTCTTTTTGCTCTAGCGACACGATAGATAGAGAAGAGTTTACCGCAGAGTTCATGAATGCTACTCCCAGAACTGTGTGGATGAGGCTCCTCTACATGATGGTGGAGGTGTACTGGTATGGGGGATGACCAACTTCAAGGGAAGAAGTGACTTGGTGCAAACTGAAGGACACCTGAATGCCTAAAGATACGTCGCTGAAATTCTTAGTCCTTACGTCCTTCTACTTTTGGCTGCACCAGGGTCGATTTTTCAGCAGGATAATGCTCAACCTCATGTGGCACAACTCACTACCCAGTTCCTTGCTGACAACAACGTCCAGACCATTCCGTGGCCATCCATGTCATCAGACATGAACCCAACAGAACACTTATGGGATGGACTCAACAGACAAGTCTGCCAGCGAGACATGACGCAAACTAATCTCCGATAGTTGTCTCTTGCACTGAAGGAAGAGTGGGCAGCCATCCCACAACAACAGATCCAATGGCTAATAGGATCCATGTCAAGGAGATGTCGTTCTCTGATACAGGCCAGAGGAGGTCATACACCTTACTGGAACTGAGGTCTTAGTTGCACAAAATAAAAGTACAGTAGTGTTGCGTTTTTTTTTTTTAACAGTATATTTTGTATCTGCTACTGTTTTTCAGTACTGCAAATTCATTATCTTGTTTTGTTTTGTGTAGATAAATGTTGAAATATTCTCATGATTTTATAAAATGTAAAATCCTTCAACTGTATTTTCAATAGTTGGCAAGTTAATAAATCTCAATGGCCATCTTTTTCTGCCCCCCTTTTGTATAGCAAAATGATTAGTGGACTAGATTCTCCTGGTAAGATTGGTGGTTTAAACTCAGAGGCATCCACCTGTAAAAATGGGTATATGGCTTCTTCTGAATCTAGGGAAGTACATTATCTCAAGTTTGCTGATTGGTGAAGAAAAATATGAGCATTAACACTACATTTAAGTGCTTCTATGGCAGGAAAGGACTACCTTTATTTGATTGTCCCTTTTTTTTTTCCCACATAAAAGTGCCTGGAGTCCAAACTTAGTAACTCAGAATAGATAACAAATATACTCTTTCCAGTTTTCACTTGTTACTACTTCATTTTCCAGAGCAGCAGAAAATATAGCTATATTTTTTTTTCATCTAGTCTAGGTGTGGGTTTGTCATCCACATCTCATCACATTAACAGTTGTTAATCCATTTATTTACAAGATTTATTGTTTTCTTTTCTTTTCCTCCTGATTTTTAATCAGTTATGTTTGTTCTGCATCATTTAGAATGATTCTTCTTATTTATGGTATAGTACTTGGATTTGGTGGTACTGGATTCAAGTCCCTGAAGTGGGATTTTTTCTGATACACACAAAAAAGACCCCAGGGTTCATCCAGCCTCTACAAATGGGTACCAGAGAAATCTGGGAAGGTAAATGTGATGCTGACCCATATCACACTTTCATGTGTCGAAGGTTGTGGAAATATGGGTCTAACATCATATCCCCAATATGCCTTAATGGCATAGAAGACAGGATTTTATCTTTTACCTTTACAGTACTTGGATTTGTCATTTGACTTTGTCTCTGAAAGGTCAGATTTTAGCATTACTGGAGAATGATTCCCAATGAGGTCATACTGAAACATGCTATATAAAACATAAAATCCTTTCTAGTGATGTAAAGAATGTTTCTGCAGTTTTGTTTTTCATGCTTAAGCACTGCTTATGGTGCTTTGGTCTTCTCAAAATTTATGTCTGGTAGCTGACATCATATTTGCAGATAGTTTGATCACATCAAGTATAGAATAAATATAATGAAATACATTATTCCTCCTTATTCCAAGCTTATTTCTATGATTATTTAAACCAGAGCTGAGTTAAATAAGTATTTCTCATTTTAGAAAACAGCTCTGCACAAGCCATTCCACCTGTATCAGACCATATTGAATTAGAAATTTATGCTGGTAGTATGTGGAATGTAAGAAACGCTGCAGTTGGACTAAATGAGGTCATCAGAAGTGCTTTTAAAGAAGAAAAAGAAAATTACAAGGATGTGAAAAGACTTGACAGGCATCAGGTACATACACTTTTATAGCAATAAATTCCATCATAAAGCCATGAATAATTGATCATTCACTTGTAACAATTAAAGTGCCACTAACTGGTTTTGGAAGTCATTACTGTATAATCAATACTCCAGTGCACTGAAGCTTTAGTTATTTCACTGAAGCATAGTGTTTTTCTATTGCTAATTATTCAGTTTTTTAAAGGATTTTCAGATTTGTAATGCTTCTCTTTCACATTTGTTATCAGTGCTTTCTCTTTCCTGCTCATTAAATTATTATGCTTTTTACTTGCAGTTTGTTTGATTTTAGGGGCTATATTTTTTCTGTGTCCAAGTTACAGGGATCTAGAATAGTGATTTATTGAAATATTTTCCAGCATCTCTACAGCAGAAGTCAGCTATGCTTTCTTCCTTTTTAACAAAATCTCTGTTGTGTGCTCAAGATCTTTCAGTTTTCATTATCACTTTTCCAGTTCTAAACATTTTCTGTTGTTTGCATTCTTTTGGGTGAGCTATGATCCAGAAAGGCCTTACTTTGAACATAAAAAAAGACAGAGACTATGGTTATGTCTAAGAAACAGAATCCACCAACACGCAGTGTAAATTCTATTCTAAAGCAGGTGCAGAAATTCAAATACCTTGGAGCAGTAATAACTTCAGATGGGAAATGCAGAACAGAAATTATGAACAGAATAGGCCAAGCAAAGACTGCATTTCAGAGAATGAGAAACATAACCAACACATCCTTATCAATGAATATTAGAAAACGAGTCCTAAAATGCTATATTGAACCTATCTTGTTATATGGAAGTGAATCATGGACAATAGGCAAGTCTGCACAAAAATCATTGGAAGCAGCAGAAATGTGGTTTATTAGAAGAATGTTGCGAATCCCCTGGACAGCAAAAATAACTAATGAAGAATGTATGAGAAGAGCTTGAGAGACAAAAAACCTTGTCAAAAAGACAAGAGAGAGACAATGTACTTTCATAGGACATGGAATGAGAAGAGGGGGCATTGAAAATATTATAACAAAAGGAAAAATAGAGGGAAGAAGAGCCAGGGGAAGACTAAGAGAAATGATACTGGACAGTCTGGCGAGATGATGTGAGAGGAGATCACCAACTGAGCTAATGGCCTGCATGAAGGATTGTGTACTCTAGAGAAGCATAATAGCCAATGCCAGTCGGCATGGCACATCATGATGATGATGATGATGGTGATGATCCAGAAATTTTGTGTGTTGGCAGGGCATGCAAAATAATTTTTGAAAAAGGTAACTTTTTTGAACATATTTTTTTATAGCTGTGTTTTTTTTAATACATAAAAGTGAATCCTGAGAAATAGAAAGATTATATCTCTCTTTTCACAAGAATTCAAAGTTTTGTTAATGATGTTGGGGAAAGTTATGCCCCTGTGTAAATTATCATCTATTAGTATGTATATATTATATATATATATGTGTGTGTGTGTGTGTGTGTGTTTATGTGATTGCATACATAGGTCTCAACTAGAAGACCTTGATTTTGCAGATGACATAGCTCTTACCAGTGACAATGTGAATTCAATGCAAGAAAAAACAGAAACTATGCCTTTGCTGGCTAAAACAGGACTTGAAATTAACAAGGAAAAAACAAAAATAATTAAACTTCTCATTAATCAAGAAGGAAAAGTATACTTAGAAGGAACAGCTGCTGAAGAAGTAAATCAATTTACATACCTTGGCAGCTATATAAGATGGTGGCACCAGAAAGGAAATTAGAATTGCAAAAGCTGCATTGGCCTTTACAAATCTTGAGAAAATATGGGAATCAAAAATTGTAAGCACAAAACAAAAGCTAAGACTACTCAATTCAAATGTAATATCCACCATTATTTATGCATGCAAAAGCTAGAAAACAAATAAAGAAATAGAAAACAAATGGCTAAGGAAAATACTCTGTATAAAATGAAATGAATTCAAGACTAGCACAGAGATAAGGCAAACAACAACTTGTATTATTGGTGATCAAGAAAAGGAGATGGACATTTATTGGCCATGTGGTGAGGAGAAAACAGTCAGTCAAAGAATTCCAAAGAATGCCAGAACAAACTATCAAGTAGGACAAAGAAAAAAAGATCAAACTCTGAAGAGAACACTGTTGAGAGAGACTAATTTAGTGGGGATAAATCCCCTGATGAGGTTGAAAAACTCACAGAAAACAGACAAATCTGATGAACTACCATGCAAGCCCTGTGTGACATTTAACAGGACAGGAAGGATGTAAGATGTAATTACACATATACATCCATCTTTTATTATATTTTGGTATTTGCTGCTGCTGTTATAGTTTTATCCTGAGACTTTAACTTTGTAGTCATTATTTCTGGCTATAGTCATTCACTCTTTTGCTATTTATTACATTTATTTACATTACTCTTCCGCCATTTTTTATGGTATTCTTTCCTCAGTGAAAGTTGCATGCCTAGGTTCAGTGTGTTTTGGGAACATTTTCCTTTAAGTGTGTAGATATGAATTTTCTTTCCGATTTTCCTATGTGTGATTTTTCTTTTTTCTTCTTTTAATTTATTTAGGTAAAAAAGCTGGAGGACGAAGGAAGGAAACATTTGGTGGATGTGTCTGTCAGTGTTGAAGAAGGACTTATTGTCATGAAGAGTTTCAAAGCTGAAGGTTTCCTGCCTGTTGAGAAGCTGTTGAGACAGATGCTATTAGAGGCTGTGGAAAACAATCACAAGTTTTTACAAGCAGTAGCTGTGTCTGCCAAAAATCGGCAGTATAAGCAAGCAACAATGATGGGCTTTGATCGTCTGTAAGGCTGTCCTTTCAGAAACTATTTTTAGATTTTGCTGAACCTTTGTATTATCAATCTTGGTGAAGCTATAAAGGAGTCTCACATCCTTCTCATGCTGTTAAACGTCATGTAGGGTTCGCATGGTAGTTCACCAAGTTTTTCTATTTTTCTTGAAGTTTTCATGTTTGCCAGGGGATTTTATGCCCACTAATTTAGCTTCTCTCAACAATGTTCTCTTTAGAGAATGAAATCAAATGAATGAAGGATTAAACTGAGTGAGGTTAATAACTGACAGACTGTATACAGCTGAATATTTTATTTACAGAAGTGTTGCATTATCTCTGTTAGTGGCTACAAGTTTTCTAAGTTCACCTTCCTCTCAGTTGCTTCTTAATTGTCTCAAAATATGTCCAATTCTGTAAGTACAAGAAAACTAGATGTCATTTTATTATATTAACTGCTGAATGATATTATAGAAACAGCAACTAATTCAGTAACAGTAATGCCATTTGACTTGCCCAAACAGCGAACTAAATTCACTGGTACCTTTATCACTTATCAAATCATGTTCAAAATAAGCAAAGGGATTTAAAAAAATAATATTTTGTACATTTTGTAAGATGCAGTTTTTAATACTAGAGACAGTTTTGCTGTCATTAATGTTGGTTTTGTTACAGTACATGCAAAAAAAAAAAAGGATGAACAGCTTTGGTTATCTGATGAGGGTGAACCCTAGTCATCCCCCAGCAGCATGCCACCCAAAAATGCAGGAAACAGATAGAGGGGATGACCCAGAAGATGATGAATGAAGGAAGAAAGAAAGAAGAATGGTGTACATCAAGTCATATTTTTGTGCTTAGATTACTCAACAATGGTCAGTTTATCTGCGACATCTAACAGTACACAGCAGAGATAAGACAAAAGAAGAGAAATGTTTTTAAGAAATCTGCTTTGTGTGCACAATTTATAGTTGCAGGCTGACAACTCATAAAAATGGAAGTTAATCCCTTGTGATTAGAGAATTTGTTATAAGTGCATATAAAGGGGTTTGAGTTTTAAAAGCCACAGCATTTATGTTTCTAAAATTTTGCATGCATTTTCAAATCTTGGTTCCTTTTTATACTTGAAAAAACTTTGATTTCATCTCCACTATTTATTTCACAAACAATTCATCTTCCAACTGTTGTGTTTAAAATGTTTCTTAATATTACTTGACATCTTGAGGGATTACAGCAAGTAAGAAATCACTCTAAGAAATGTGTTAATACACTTATACATATTTAGCACCGGAAACTTTACACTATGGCCAGTTCATGCATGCACAAATGTTATAGCATTATTACCTGAATAGGCAACGGCAGGCCAAGGCCACTTTTGCTAATTTGCAAGAACTTTAAAAATGATACATATACTGAGACAGGCCAGTTATGTTAGGTGTACAGAAAATTTGTTCTCTTTCTGTTTTTGGGTGGGGTGCAATAAAATAATAACAAATTATCTGGATTTAATTGAAAATTATCTAGACTATTAGTTGTCTATAGATGACTTTTTATTTTCTAGATATGGTCAAAATTATCTGTTTCTATATTTTGTTTTTAAATGTCAGGCTTGGCTGTCCTGATCTGAGTAAAAAAAATAATCTCACAATTTATACTTTTTAAAAAAATTATCATAAATGTTAAGAACATTTTAACTTTTCTTGTTTTGAAAGATGAAATGTGTAATGTAATACAGAGAGGCATTATTTATTTAATTTCAACTAATGAGAATCACACTGGGGGAGAAAATAAAAAGGGATGAAAGGGGTTACAGTTATACTCTTGATTATGACATTGAAGTAAGTTAGAATGCTTCTCTGGGTACAGCACTTATTTCACTATGAGACTGCTTTTGTTTTTCTGAGAGACCAAGCTAAAAAAAATGTGTTTTTTTTAAAAGTTCAAACAGTGCGTTAGAGAGACAGTTTAGACTGAAGTCAAATTGGCTTGACATAGCTGATCCAAGAGGCCGCAGATACCACACTGATGTCATGGAAGAAAACCCTTTCGATGACAGTGGACAGCCATGTTGGAGTGGCATTCAAGTAAAAAGATGCCACAGTATTAAAGGTGAGGCATAGGGTTCTGAACTTCCTGTTTAGAAAATTAAGCCACTATTAATTTATCTCTTTTCCAAACAAGAACTTGCCATCATATTTTTTTTTCTTTGAGGGGTGGGTGGGTGAGAGCAGTTAGGATCACTATTCTTACAGTCCAGACAAGTTTATAGGAACTTTGATCTTCTGTACAATATATCCCACCCTAACCCTAACGTCACGATAATCTAGAGAAGACTGTCTTGGAAGGGTACATAATGGGAAAAAAAAAGAAATAAAGGAAGACCAAGGCAAAGATAGCTGCAAGACATCATTGATGATCTACAAATGGATGCATCAGCAACAGGGCATCTTGCTCACAACTGAGAGGCCTACAGGAGTGCTATTAGGAAGGCAAAGTTCTGCAAGGGACATGCAAATGAATGAATGAATATCTCAGTCTCTGTAAGGATGTTAATGATGTCTGCATTCTCCAGTATTTGTCCAAATGATAATGTAGGTTGATGGTCCAGTATTTCATTTGTAGAAGCCATGCATATCCTGAAGCAAAGATGCTGACATAATAAGCCTTTCCATTTTACTGAGACACATCTTTTTGTATTTGAGATATCCATTGAATCATTCAAAATGCATGCAGAAGTGCATTTGTGTGTTGCCATCCAGTTCAGTGGTCTTGTGATAGTAATTATTCCAATTGTAAGACTACATAAGGTACAGATATGAGCACCGTTGACTTCTTTGGTCTCTTATCATCATCATCATTTCATGTCATCTCCCCATCGAAGGTTGGCTGCAATAAATCTTCACTCTGTTCTGTTTCTTGTTTTTGTAGAGAACTCAGCCAAGTTTGTCCCTGTCCATCTCTTGATGTTGTTCACCCATCTGTGTCGCTGTCGATCTATTGTTCTTTTTCTTTTCCCTTTGATCTTGGCCTCAAGAAAGGTCTTCAATATAGTATAGTGCCTCTTGACATGCCCAAAGTATCTTTGTTGTCTTGTTTTTATGATTTTCAATATTTCTCTTTTCACTCCTTGTTAGTTCAGTATTTCATTATTTGTTTTCTTGTCTGTCCATGGGATACACCCTATTCTTCTATATATCCAAATTTCAAGAACCTCAGTTTTCTTTTTTATTGTTTTATACAAGGTCCAAGATTCTGCACCATAAAGGAGTACTGAGTGTATATATATATATATATATATATATATATATATAGCAGTTTATGATACATAATCTCAGTTGCTGTGATATTTGTTGTGATGTAAGGATCTTCCTCATTCTGCTGAAGGTGTTTTTTTGCCAATCCTATTCTTCTGTTAATTTCTGTTTCATATTTTCCATCATTTGTTATCATGTGTCCCAAACACCTGAAGTTTTTCACCTGTTCAAGTAATTCTTCATTTATTTTTATGTTTATTTCTGGCTTTCTTTCTTCTCCCCTGATTACCATGACATTTGTCTTTCTGATATTTATTTCCAGTCTGTACTGTTGACTTTCATCATTTATTCACATCACTAGATTCTATAGGTCTTTTTGGCTCTCTGCCATGGGCACAGTGTCATCTGTGTATCTTAGCTTACTGATTTCTGTCCCATTAATGTTTAATCCAGGCATCTAACTAGTTTCTTTGAATACCTTCTCTGTATAAAGATTAAGTAGACATGGAGAAGGGGCACTTCTTTGTCTAACCTCTCTCTTTCTACCTACTGGTGTTGAGTAGTTTGTGTTGGGCCTCACAATACTGTCTGTTCCCTTCTTCTTCTTTTTCTTCTTCGTACATATTGTCTATCTATATCTGCAGTCCTGCCTCTTGGATAAATTTCACTGTTTTTTGTAATTCATGTATGGAACCGTAGAGCTTATCTCCTTTGGTGGTTTCACTGGGTCAGTAATTACTTCTCAGTGTCTCGTAGTTGGTGCAGTTTTGGAGGATATGTTCCATAATTTTTTACGCCTGGGCATATGTACAAAGAGTAGTAGTACCAACCTTAAACTTTATATACATATGACTTTGGAGTCGGCTGTGTCTTGTTTGGAGATGGAAAATGGTGACTTGATCCTTTCTGTTTAGAATGTGATAGTCATCATGTGGTGGTGTTTGTGGCTTCCTGTAGGTTTTTATCATGCTTTTCTTCTGATTATAGGTAATCGATATGTCTGGTTGCTCCATTTCAGCGCCCTCTTTGACCAGACAGTCAGCTTTCTCATCGCCTGGTGTCCCACAGTGGGAGGGAATCCACTGCAAGGTGACTCTGTGTTGTGAGCCAATTTTTGACAAGGCATCCTTAAGGTCTGGTAGTTTGTTGCACTGAAGAGCTTCCAGTACTGATCTTGCATCTGTGAGAATTACTATGGGGCATGTATCAATTCTGGAGCCTGATAGTTTTTCAAACCATAGCAATAATTGACTTAACTTCTGCATCATAGTTGTTGCAGTATTTTCCAGTAGGTATGGAAATCTTATCAGTGGTGTTGTTTGGATATTCAGTATATGGTCCTGCCCCTCCCTTCTTTATGGCATTGTGTGCAGATCCATCTATATATACACGTATCCCGGTGTCACATGGATATTTTTCATCTAGCAAACTAAGTGTGGCCGTTGATCTTACAAGACTGCTTTACATCTCACCATTCTGCACACTTTTCACTTCAGTCTGAATAGTTATTTGTGTACAATCTGCTTCTTTCCATGGTGTATGCTCGGGTACATATGATAATGGAGCAACTACAGTTTGAAGGTCAGGTATCAACTTACGCATGTGCTTGGCCTGATGAATGAAGCTGCTTCTTTTAAGCCATCTTAGTGCCAAGTTATTGAATCTCTTCTACAGGGGATGGCTTACAGATCTGAGGAATTTCTCTCCCAAGGTAATGACCTTTGTGTCTCTATGTTCTTTTAGAGCTTGAACACCAACTAATTTCTGCACTTCTACTACTGGTGTGGACCTCATGGCACCTGTGATAATCTGACTGATGGTTCTAAAATTGATGTCTTCTACTAAGTTTGGTTTTTTTTTGGTATTGCTATAAATACCAAAGTTTTCAGGTCCTGTAGTAGATATCCTCTGTTGTATACATCACTGCACAAATCTGTGATCTCTATTCCAAATTCTCCTAGGGCCTCTAACATTTCCATACTGATATTGTCCAAGCCAGGAGCTTTGCCATCTTTCATTGTTCTCATGCCATTTTCTGCTTCTGATTTTGGTATTGTTGGGCCTATCTCATTAGTCTAGACTTTTATTTCTGTTATCCACATAATTAACAGCCGAAATGTTAAAAGCTATTAACAATGACAACATGAACCAACTACAGAGATTCCATGATTTCCATGTTTTACCAAGCTCAGCATATAGAACATACTCCTTAGAGGCATGGGAATCAGTCTCTGAAAACTTGTCAGATCAGAATTTTCTTTCCAACAGTTCTCTTTCTAGCAATCCACATATAAAACAAAATCAAGCTATTGACATCTTTTAATGTCATACTGGTAACTAATAGGGCTGGTGGTGGTGATGATTTTGACATTCTAGTTACGGGGATATGGAGCCATACTGGCAACACATTGGGGTCTGTAATCATAAAAAAGGTCAAACACCTCTGATATAGATGTGCTGTAGCAACACTCATTCTTATATTAGTGTTGTGTTGAAGTTCTTTATGTCAGTTCACGTCTGTTCACAGGTTGCTGTCTTGAAGTTAGTAGATTGTGTTGCTGCTCTTCATCCCTAAATTGAGTTTTCAAAGTGACTTAAGTCTAAAATTCTTTTATATATACACACACCCTGAACAACATAATTCTTTTATTGATGATGAAAAAATCTAATGAACATCTCCTGGCTTTATAAAGTATGCCTCTAGAACAGCGGTTCTCAGACCCTTCTGCTGCATGGCCCACATTTAAAAGTGAAACATTTGTGTGGCCCACTAATAAAGTGCTTTATATTTGCAAGGTATAAATCTAATTTGATAAAGTATTATGTAATATTTTCTTTATATGTTTAACTGCATATTCATTGCTACGCAAACGTTCTTTTCATTTAACCTTAAAGATGGCACTGTTTCTGGTTGGATAGCATGTCTATTCTGGCTGGAATTTGTGACAAACACATTTGAAGATCATCTTCCACATTCATTCTTGAACAATATTTCTTTTTCACTGCAGTCAATGCAAACAATGAAACTTCGCATACATAAGTTGTTGAAAAAGGTAGAAGAACTTTCATCATCAGGGCTGACAACAACGGATATTCCAGCGAAACAGTGCACCAAAAGGAAGAGATATCCCTGCAGGGTCATTAAATTTGATTTGTAATGTGCGATCACTAGACAGTTCCGATAATTCTTCTTGTGCACGATTGGTTATTTCTGAGAATGCACACTGAAAAGGATTACGAATCAAATCGTATGCTTTAATGTCTTCGGGCATGAAGTATTTGTCAAAGTATTCAGCAGATGTCAGATGCCCTTTTATTATACCAGTGACCCCTTCCAGAATCTTGCAATTAACTTTGCACTCTATAAATTCACAGAACAAGTGAAATATGTCTTGTAATCTGTTCTCGAGTCGCATGCACCAAAGTCATAGTTTCTTCTTAAAGGCTGCAACTTTGTCGTATGTCTTGAGTATACTGGCATCTTTACCCTGCAGTGATATGTTCAAACTGTTGCAACAACTTTTCCTCTTGACAGCCAACGCACAGCCAAGTGCAATAGGAGTTGCTTGTGTTCTGCATCTGACTCAATACAAAGTTGAGCAAATAATCGACTGTTCACTGTTCTAGTTTTTATGAAGTTTACAATCCGAACACAGTATTCGAGTACAGACCCCAGAGTTTCATTCAAGTTCTTTGAAGCGAATGTCTCACGATGGATCATGCAACGGATGCCTACAAAGTCGGGTGACACTTGCTTTATGAGAGTTACAACACCACTGTTGCGGGCAGTTATTGTGGCAGCACCGTTGGTGCAAACATCGATGCAATTCGTCCACTGTAGTCCAAAAGTTGTGAAAAAAATCGTTTAAAACATGAAATATTTCATCGGCCGTCGTTCTCGCTGGCAGCGACTTGCAAAAAATAAATTCTTCTTGCATACTATTTTGCCAACAATAGCGAACATAAACATGCAGCTATGACTCGCCGGCGATGTCATTTGACTCATCTAACTGAATAGCAAACTTATTAGATTGTAATCATTCAGTTAGCTGCGCGATAATGTCCTTGGCCATTTCTGATATTCTTCTGCGGACAGTATCATTCGAGATGGGAATGCTTTTCAGTTTTGTAGCGTATTCTGAGCCGAACAATACGTCACAAATCTCAACAGCGGCTAGCATGATAATATTTTCTCCAACTGTGTGCGATTTCTTTGATTGTACGATTCTCTGGGCAGTCAGGTAAGATGCTTTAAGAGCATTTCGTTGAGAGTGGCTCTTGTTTTTAACACTGTCTTCTGTTTACTGTATTCATCGGCTTTACGTTCGAAAAATTATTTGGTTTTATTCTGTAGATCTGTATGTCTTATAGTTAGATGACAATGCAATTTCGTCGGCTTCATAGCCTCATTAGAGGGGATTTGCAAAAAAAAAAAATAACACACTGTGGCAAATTTTGGTCATTTGTTGGTGGAACGAAACCCTACTTAATATCTCTCTCTCTCTCTCTCTCTGAACCTTAAGTGCCCAGGGCACATGGGGCTTCCACAAAGGTTTTCCACAAATGCCTGTCCTTCGCCTTTTTTCTGCTCTTGCCCAGGTGAGCCCTCTATTGCTCAACATCCTTTCTGTTGTTCTTCTCCATGTCTCTTTTGGTCTACCCTTACTTCTGTTCCCCTGTGGTGTCCATCTTAATGCTATTTTTGGTAGTGAGTTGTCAGTCATTCGGAGCACATGTCCCAACCATCACCAGCGTCTTTCCTCAATAATTGTTGTCAGTGGCTTCATCTGCATTTCTGCCAACAAGATGTTATTTCTTATGGTGTTTGGCCAAAATATTTTTCTAATTCTTCGTAAACATTTAGTCTGGAAAGAATTTAACTTGTTTTCTATGGTTTTGGTGATTTTCCAGCATTCACTTCCATAGAGTAGTACACTTAGAACATTACTCTTAAATATCCTGATTTTCATATTTATGCTTAGTTTTTTTTTCATTTCCATATAGTCTGCAGCATTGCAAAAGCCTGGTTTGCTCTAGTAAGTCTGCTGTTGATGTCCTCTGTGCTGTCTCCATTTTCTACTACTCTGCTGCCAAGGTATACAAATTCGTTGACCTCCTCCACTAACTTGTTATCTACTCTGAGTACATTTCTGTTGTTCATATTTTGTTTCATTAACTTTGTCTTTCCTACGTTGATCTTTAGTCCTATGTTATTTGCATTCTGAGTTAGCTTGTTTATTTTCTCTTGCATATCTTTGTGACTGCTTGATAATATACAAATGTCGTCCGCAAAGTCAAGGTCCTCCAGCACTGTGTCAAGGGTCCATTGTAATCCTCTACGTTTGTCTGATGTTGCCCTTACTTACTTAATATACTCCATGTCATATTTTCGAGCATATTTAGTTTTCTTACAAGTATCAAAGTTAAAGTCTTCTTGATCACAGTGACTTTCGCTGGCACTATTATCAATTTGTTCGCCCGAAGTTGAAGACTTACGTTTCATAAATTGATCCATTTTAGCTCCTAAAGTTTTAAAGTTTAAATAATAAAAAAAAAACTATCAAAAAATCTCCATGATCACTACGTGGGTTACTGGAATTCGTTGATTAATCCAATATGAAATACACACAGCATCAAGACCAAATAGCGGCTCTCAAGCCAACGAAATATGATTATTAAACTAAACACAATTGCTGTGAATTACATTTCACTTCTGCTCTCTCGCATAACCTACGACGCCGACTCTTCTCTAAAATTACGTTGTAAAACTGCACGTTTCAACAACACGGTCAGAAAGACGCCGGTGTCGCACTTCAAAAGCGATGCCAACTTTTTATATACGTCACATTTCTGTTTGATGCTGGAAGAAGTGCTGTATGGACCATCCTTTCTCCAATAGCCGCACTGCGGACGTACTAATAAAGCGACATAAAATTCTTGTGGCTTGCATCCGTGTAGTCTGCTTCTATGCATTGCGTGAAAAATGCGGACTAATTTTTTTTTATTTTACCTATTTTTTTTTGGGGGGGGGGGCTGCTTTGAGACTTCAGCGCGGCCTTCAGTACTCCCTGTCACGACCCACCTTTTGGGCCGCGGTCCATGGTTTGAGAACCACTCCTCTAGAAAATCCAAAAATACTAGGCCGTGTTTCATTGTGTGTTTTCTCCAGACTTTCTAGCTGTGTATGCTGTAAGTGTTGCCAATGTAAACGTTTCTCTGGACTGACGACTGATAATGACTGATGGTGGTAAATATTTCCTTAAGTCGTCAATTTTGTATATTATATTTTTTAATTATTACTATATTATATATATATATATATATATATATATATATATATATAATATATATATATATATATTAATAAGCATCCAAATCATCACTACTCCATGATACTTCAGATTTGTGGGCCATTGGTACATAGCTTCTTCTCTGATTTCCAACTTTCAACCCAGGATTCTTTCAACCACAACGCTAAATCAATCGACTCAAAGCGTCCATTTGCCGATAACACAAATAAATTTATTTAACGCCACATGATGATGATGTTGGCCAATGAATTCATGTTCGTGAAAATATATAATGTACTGATCAGTATACAATAACAAGGAAAATCCAGACGGCTTACATCTCACAAAAAGATAGCCACCACAGGATACTAAATGAAAATATTCCAGTGTTTTTAACAAGATTTCTAACAATCACAAACATTATAATTACGCTGACAATCACTTGTTTTACAGTTACATTACTAACGAAAACAATACGTCCTAACCCAACAGAACCTAACTCTCGGCTGTTCAACATTTTAATCACCTCTTTCCGATTTCCACGGACTGGACCTTCTAGAAAAAAAAAAAACATGAGTTGCACGTCTGTTACATGCACAATTTTCTCGACTGAATAATCAGTAATATTCAAGGGAATTAATTAACAATAATAATCTCATTTCACTCAAAAGATTTATACAACCTGAGTCACATTTCTTTGACCATAAACCATATTCCTGCTTTTAATCAGAGTTTTTGCACCAGCTAATCATTGTCAAATCCGTGGTATAATTTAACGTACAAAGAAAGTATGTGATTATGCATCTCAAAATATTGACAGAACAGTCTCTTGGACTTATGTTTCATACGGGGGCTGATTGATAAGTTCTCGGCATAAGGTACAACGGATTATTTGTGGACAACCTTTTTTTTTCTGGGGGGGGGGGGTGTTATTTCTCAACATCGCTTCTCGGCCTTTTGGCTAAGATCAAAGTGGCTGAGGTCAAAGTGTCCACTTGGCAGGTACCCTGGTCAACATGCCCTTTGGTCAAAACAAAAGCGTCGTTATTTTTTTTAACAAAGTGAGATGTTCGAGACCTGCCCTGCACATTGAATAACGGGGGGTAGGATCCATGTCTTATTACGGGTGGACCCGGTCTGCAGTACCACCGGGTCACGGCCTGTTGTTTTCGTCGTCTTAAAACAATTTCTCAACATAGTCCCCTTGCAAGTTTATGCAATTAGTCCAGCGATCCTGTAGCATACGGATCCCTTCTTTATAAAAGTCAGCAAATCTTGTGGGAGTTGGTCTACAGAATGAATGATGTCATCATCTGAAGCAAATTTGCAAACACCGAGCTCCTCTTTTAGTTTGGTAAACAGTCTGAAGGGGCCAAATCTGGGGAATAATGAGGATGTTCAAGAAGCTGGAAGCCGCGTTCATTAATGGCAGCCATTGCCACAGCAGACTTGTGAACTTGAGCATTGTCTTGCTGAAAGATGACTCCTCTCGTCAATTTCTCTCGACGCTTTTCATTCAGTGTGACCCACAGTTGCTTCACAAGATTAGCGTAATAGGCCCTGGTGACTGTTGTGCCCTTTTGAAGATGGTCTACCAATAGCACACCTTCTGAGTCTACCAATAGCACACCTTCTGAATCCCAAAAGATGGAAGCCATCACTTTGCTTGCAGACAGAACCACCCTTGCTTTCTTTGGAGGTGGGGATCCATGATGTTTCCACTGCTTTGACTGTTCTTTGGTTTCTGGTTGAAAATGATGAACCAAAGTCTCATCCATAGTCACACATTGCTGAAGAAACTTTTCAGGATCTGCAGAAAAATGGCAATGATCGTCTCTTGACATGTTTTGACGCTGTCGTGTGTGATCAGCTCCAAGAAGTTTCGGGACCCATCGAGCAGAGACCTTTGTCATCTGAAGATCATTGTGAATAATGGCATGAACATGTTCCTGGGAGATGCCCGACTCAGTAGCAATGTACCGCTCAGTTAGTCGTCGATCCTCCATTATCATGTCATGGATTCTGGCGGTGGTTTCATCGGTGGTTACCGTTCTTGGTCTTCTTGAACGGGGTTTGAATTGAACTGCCCATTTCTTCACTGTCATGTAAGAAGTGGCACTCTCTTTTAGAATTTCCACCATATCCTCATGGATCTCCTTCTATGATAGCCCTTGATGCAGAGGTAGTGAATGACTGCTCAATGACAAATTTCCTTAATTTTCTCAATTTATGCCACACCTTACCATTTTAGTAGCATGTAAAAAAAATTATTTGCAGTTAATTTCTTGAAACTTGGTGTTTAATCTTACTGATCTACAAATGTACCTAATATCAACTGTGTGTTTAAAGTATTTGTACCTTATGCTGAGAACTTGTAAATCAACCCTCGTATATTTGGACATATTCTTCTATGCCAAAACTCTTAGTTTACCACAAGCTGTTTAAATGGCGCAAAAAAGCCCCATTAAAATTACTATAATCGTGGTTTTGTTCTACAGTCAAGGGTTCATATTTTTAAACTGTTACAAACACATATGTAGTCTTTGTGTCTTCTCCCAGTAAAATATTGTGGCAGTGATTCTTTATTACAAGAAAATGTGTGTCATGGGTTTTATTTATAGTGTCAATTCAGCAAATACAAAACAAATCTCTTTATCAACAATACAATTTTTTTAAAATGAGAGTTGAACCATAATAATGGCAAGAGGTGTAATAATATACTGATACTGCATCAGTGACTGCCACACTAAAAAAAAAAAAAGATCAGACCTTCGTATAACAGCCACTACAGTCAGTGTGACATTGAGTGCTGAGAAACCATATTCTTCTGGTTCTCATTACTATAGAGTACACATAGGTTTTGAAGCTTAGAATAAGGTTTATTCCTCTTGCTTGCAAGGTGAAGCACACCAGAGTGCACTGTGCACACACTGTTTGGACAGTAAGGCATAATCAAACATGTAAAAATCACCAAAATTGTATGGGGTAATGCATCAGTTCACATTTAGTAAAGAAGTTTAAAGTAATGTATTGAACAGTACAATTCTGGCTTTTACTTTCCACTATATTTGTTGCGGTATGATACTGACCATATCACCCTCTAGTGTGCTGACAGGTCAAGGAAAATATGGGCACTAACACCATATCCCTATGTGCCTCCAAGGCATGAAAGGATTACCTTTACCTTTTTTACCTGTATTTGTTATTTGTATCAATTATGGATTTTTAGGATAACATACTTAAAATTTAATAATAAATTATAGTGTATACACAGTTTAGAATGTGGCTCATGTTAATTCTATTCACTGATTTTTCCAGAAGGTGAACCTTTACCAAAATGCTGGGAAAGTATGCAAGATTCTGAAAACCTGAAACTAATTCATCTCCATGCTGGAAGTGAAGAATACATGATGGCTGCAGCTCTTTTTATCAATGGTGGGGTCTCTAAGCCTATCAGAAAGGTTTGTGTTAACACAGAGCTTTTAAAAGTTGAACTGGGTCAGAGTAACTAAAGAACGCTCCTTGAAAGTAACTAATATATTTTTACAGGCAGTGCTGGAAGACAGTGGAGGGGAATGAGTCACTGACTGAAAACATCATAAGATGATCTTGAAATACAGAACACAAAAGGAGCCCATGTTGATTTTGCACATGTATACAAGGTTGGACTACCAACCAACCTCTGAAATACATGCACATGGTCAGTCAGTCAGTCATTTGCATATCCCTTGCGGAATTTTGCCTCCCTAACAGCTCTCCTGTAGGCCTCTCAGGTGTAAGCAAGATACCCTGCTGCTGATGTGTCCATTCACAGGTCATCAACGATGTTTTGCAGCCATCTTTGCCTTGGTCTTCTTTTTCCCAAAATGTACCCTTCCAAGTACCTTCTAAATTATCATGATGTTTAACATGTCCAAAATATTTAAGTTTTCTTTGTTTAATCTTCTCTATTAGCCAACCTTCTTCAATATTAAGTTCTTGTAGTATGGATATATTTGTTCTTTTTTGTTTCCATAATATTTGAAGGTCTCTTCTGTGGCATTTACAATCAGAGGCATTTATATGTTTCATTTTGTTAAGTGTCCAGGTCTCATAGGCATATGTTGCAATGGGAAAGATGCATGCCCAAAAATCTTATTTTTGTCGATCTGTCTGTTCCTCTCTACAGCTGTTTTATTTTTTGAAGAGTGACAGATGTCCTCCTTTTAATATCCCTCATTGTATCTCTATTATTAGTTAGTAATGATCTAAGATATTCAAAACTCTCCACATCTTCCAATTTTTCATATTGATATATGTTTCAGCTGCCTTATTTGTTTCATCAGTTGTCATCAATTTAGTTTTATTCACATTCAGATCAAGGTTTTGCTCTTCACTGTTCTTACAGACTTACATAATTAGTTTTTCCATTCCTTTTTGTGTTGTGGACAGTAATAATGTGTCATCAGCATATCTAATCTCTGGTATTTCATAATCTCCAAATGTTATGGTATTGTAATGTTCTTTGTCTACATCTTCTCTAACATTCCTCATTATATTTTCAATATACAATTTAAATAAGTAAAGCAACAGTATGCAACCCTGATGGACCCCTTGTTTTATATCAAACCAAGTTGTTACTTCACCATTTATTCTTACTGCTGCCTGTTGGCCTAGATACAGCAGTGATATTAATTGTGTTGGAAATCTCATTTTTTAACATTATTTCTCAATGTTTCTGTTGTTGTACACAATCTAATGCTTTTGAATAGTCTTTAAAAGATTAATGATAAATACAGATTCCCATTAAATTCTCTACATTTCTCTATTATTAATCTTATGTTGAAAATATGATCTCTTATTCCTCTTCCTTGTCTAAAACCAGCTTAGACCATATTGATTTCTCCTTCTATTTTTTAAAAATCTACCCATTATGATTTTGAATAGAATTTTACTGACATGACTAACTAGGGTATTTGAGCATAATTTCAAGTTAATTTTTCAGCAGTGGTATGAATACAGTTGATTTCCATTCTTTTGGCCAACAACCTGAATACCATATCTTTTTACATAGTGCATGATATATTGTAGCACATTCCTTTCCTCATGCTGTTATCTCATCACATCCTGGTGATTTACTGTTTTTCAGATACTTTATTGCCCATAAAACGTTTTCAGTTGTCGGTTCGGGTTCTTCTCCAATAATAATTCACACTGTTGATTTCTTCCCTCATATTCAGTTGTATCATACATTCCTCTGCAATATTCCTTCCATCTTTCTAGAATTTCCTGTGTCTCTGTCAAGGTCTTCCCATCTCGTCACAAATTACATTTAAACTTAGGTGTGACACTTCTTGTCAATGTCTTCATTTCTTTAAACATTTCACTATCTCTTCCACACTTTTGATGTCCTTCTATTCTTTCACAACAATCCTCTATGTATTGTTTTTGTCTCTCCTTATGTTTCTTCTTATTTCTTTTGTTAAAGATTTATATTCCTCTTTGTTGTTATTTGTCACTTTTCATTTTATCTTCATTTCTCTACGTTGTTTTTTCAGTTCTAATGTGCCTGCTGTAATCCATTCATTCTTTTATGTTTTCATTACTGGAACCATGTCTTTAGCTGCTGTTATTAAGATATCTCTGGGCCTGTGTAGCCAGTTCATCTGGTGTCATCTCCTCCTGTACAGCCATCAGTGCCTCAAAACAGTTCTTCACTTCTATACTATAATGTTCTGGTATTTTTGTAAGAACAAATGTGTAACATTGATCCCCAAACTTTTTTATCTTTATATTTATATTTGCTATTAATAACTCATGGTCAAAGTCACATTTGGCACCTGGTATAGTTTTTGATGAAGTTATACTAATCTCCACCTTCTTTGCACTAAAATGTAATCTATTTGATTTTTGATTTTCCCATCATGTGATGTCCATGTGTAAAGTCTTCTTGGATTTTGTCTAAAAAGTGTGTTAGTGACCATTAACTCATTTTCCATGCAAAACCAGTCACTAGATTGTCACATGCACATGGTACATTTCAGAAAAGAGGCAACATTGGCATATATAAACAGTTTTAATAGTGGTCAAGGATCATACTCAACAATAGCAAACCACAGCATCTATATACCATTATATCCTTCTATCCTGTACAAGCTTCTGTCACTCAGTGAGAAGCAATCATTAACTATCTTATGTAAAAATATAAGAGTTATCAGAATACAGGCTGCACTCCGAGTAATTACGGTACAAAAAGTTGACATTCCAGAATGTAGTGATGAGATCATGGGACTATATAAGATTGCTAGGAATGTTGAAGGGGGATGGCAATTGGAATTGTTGTGTATCAAGGCTGGAATCTAAAATTTACTACATATCAGAGAAGCAGCTGGAATTGTTGTGTATCAAGGCTGGAATCTAGAATTTACTACATATCAGAGAAGCAGTTGGAATTGTTGTGTATCAAGGCTGGAATCTAAAATTTACTACATATCAGAGAAGCAGCTGCAATTGTTATGTGTCAGGATGAATATTTGAAACTTCCTGTGTACTGGGGCAGATGAAGTTGTTGTGTATCTGGCTGGCACCTGGAATTTACTATGTGTCAGAGGGGCATTTGGAATTTGTTATGTGTTGAGGCAGACATCTGAAACTTACTACATGTTAGGGGTGTCTGACAGCTGAACCTCATTATGTGTTGAAGAAGGGCTTACATCCAGAATTTACCAAGTTATCTGAAATTTATTATGTGTTAAAGAAGAGATGATATCTGGAATTTGCTATGTGTTAAATAAGATGAGAACTTGAACTTATTGTATGGGGTTAGAAGTATATTCCAATTGTTATGACATTGTTTTTGGCCATTATTATGTTTGCTAGCCTTAAGATGAACAACAAATAAACAGAACACATTATGGGCCAAGAGGAGTTGTGTATCTTCTAACAGACTGTGGTAAAACTACATGGGAGAGAGAGAGAAAGTGAGAGAGAGGGACATGGATGTAGAACTTTCTACCCCATTCTGTCAGCCTCCCTACTGTCACCATGGGAGAGCTTCATGTGAGACAAAGGCAGAATATGATGAAATAAATTTTTTAAATTACTTAGAATTTATTACTTGGTCATTTGCTATGTCACCAGCACTGCATTCCCATTAGGAGATGTTGCATCTGTTATACTAATTTCATAGCAGATGTTTTCCTGGAAAATATTGTTATATTAGAGCTGATATAAGTTGATGACTGTTATAGTATTGTTAATCCAAAGCAGGGCTGAGGAAAATAGTGAAGTGTTGTTAAGCTGAATTTTGAAGATAAAGAGCATGAATTCTAATCACAAACTTCAGCAAATTCAGCCAAAAATGGGTACCTAACACTAGCATTATGGAACTATTTAAAAATTGAAATTATTTGCCAGGAAGTTCAGGCACATTAGAATATACTGTGCACACAAAAAGGATACTTTAATCAAAATAATGTACATGCAACTGTACCTAAGTTCAGAAGGTGTGAAAATGAGAACAAAATACACTGCAGATATAAAATTGCTAAAAACAGTTGCAGAGATCTGTTTATCTCTCAAGGAAAAGGAAGAAAATAAAAATCAAAGATGATTCATTTATTCACTTTTTACATGTACAGATTCAGCGAATACAGAACAAATCTCTTTATCAACAATATAAAGCGAAAAAACGAGAGATTGACAATCGCAACGGCAAGATGTATACCAATGAACGAAGACTATTTCATGGCACCGATGCTGCATCAGTGACCACCATAAATGAGAATGGTTTTAATCGCAGCTACTGTGGCAAAAATGGTATTTAATTTAACATGTGCACACAGTGTATTCTTATTTAATCTTTCTAATTGTCCACTGATGTGAAAGGAACAGGCTTTTCATATTTTTAGATGTATACTACTGCACTGGTATAAATTCTGATGTAATACAGTAGAGTGTCAATTATCCGAATGTAAGTCATCTGAATCGTCAATTATCTGAATCATCCTTTGCATGCCTCTTGTGGAACTTTGCCTCCTTAACAGCTCTCCTGTAGGCCTCTCGGCTGTAAGCAAGATACCCTGATACCCTGTTGTGTCCATTTGCAGATCATCAATGATGTCTTGCAGCCATCTTCGCCTTGGTCTTCCTCTCTTTCTTTTTCACATTATGCACTCTTATAAGACTGTCTTCTCTAAATTCTCATGATGTTTAATATGTCCAAAATATTTAAGTTTTCTCTGTTTAATTCTCTTTACTAGCCAACCTTCCTCAACATTAAGTTCTTGTAGCATGGATATATTTGTTCATTTTTTGTGTCCATGATATTTGAAGAACTGTTCTGTAGCATTTACATTCAAAACCATTTATGTGTTTCTCATCTGTTTTGTTAAGTGTTCAGGTCTCACCCCTACAGCATAAAAATGCCATTAGACATAGATTTAGGTAGAAGTCACTAGCAGAGCTGCTCCTGAATAATCTGTTTGTTCTTAATCATGTGCCATTTTTGTTGTTGTTGTTGTTGTTGCTGTTGTCAGTGTGATGAAGGACATCATTAAATTCTTTTATTTGTTCTGTAATTTACTGAAGAAATACTTCTGAGATAGCAAAATCTCTCTCCACAACTCACTACAGCATTTCTGTGTTATTATTCATATGTCATGTTATTTTAGTTCTTCTTTTTCTTCTTCAGCTTTCTCAGCCATTAAGACTCATTTCTGCAAATAAAGTTCGCCTCAATTCCTCTCTATTATTTTAGCTATCTTTTCCTTATTATTGTTTGAAAAAATAAAATTTAGTTGCCATTTCAGTCAGAATATGTGAACTGATTTGTTCACTTTTGCAGTCTTTTGAGCCGTTAACCAATACAATTTTGTCACACTGTTAAAGAATTGTGGTGCCATATAAAAGTTCTGCAAAAACAGTGAAGTTTTTTTTCTGTTGATATTACTTGGCATTTCAATGCATTTGTTCTTATTTGTCCTTTTATGCCTGCTTAGACAAGTCATAAGCTGATACTGTTTGCATCCTCGTTTTCACACCCCTTCACTCCCCCCCCCTCCCAAAATACACATGCACACATACACACACTTATACAGCTATCACTTTAGTTTATGTCCACAGTGTTTGTGTTGATAGCTTCCCAAACCTAGTGAAATATATTACTAAGTAGGATCATTCCTGCTAACTGCATTTAACTCAGGTATTTTGTTGTTTTCAGCAACTGTGTATGGCAATGGAGTGTACTTTGCAGTGAAATCATCTTATTCCAAAACATATACCCACCTTTCCCCACAAGGTGAATGTTACATGTACATTGCTCGTGTCTTGACAGGGGTGTCAACTCCAGGTAAGGCAGGCATGAATTATCTACCCAAGCAACCTGGCACAGCAGTACCATATGACTCTGGTAAAGCAGGTGAAAATTATGTAATCTTTCATGATGCTCAGGCATACCCAGAGTACCTGATTACCTTCTGAG
The DNA here is from genome assembly GCA_009760885.1 of Achatina immaculata. NCBI lineage: Eukaryota > Metazoa > Mollusca > Gastropoda > Stylommatophora > Achatinidae > Lissachatina > Lissachatina immaculata. The sequence goes on from CM019691.1 coordinate 108,619,977, forward strand.
AAACATTGATGCATGAGACACTCATGGCATCTGCTTTCAGTTTCAGGATATAAACAACACTGCACAAGCAAATGGTGAATTACAATTGTTTGTAGCATTTTATTTATCTTTACAAATCTGACTTATGTTTGTTTATTTTAATAAAAGCCAAGAATAATTAGCAATCATAAATCTGAAACTTATTCCACATGTTGGAGCAACATTAAAGAATTAGAAGAATTGTGTTAAATCCTTTGCATTTCCATCCACTTTCTGGAACAAATGTGTGGTTTTCATGGAAAACAGGAATGTGAATGTATCAAAATCTGTACTACAAAGAGTGTTAAATGCATGTGGATTTATGTCACCTGGCCTAACTAAAGTGTTGTAGATAAGAAAGAAGCTGTTGGGTTTTAGTCAGAACAGATGTATAATGATTTAGCCATACATTTATATTTACGTGTGAAAATATCTTGATATCATTCTGAACTTAACATCATCTTGGTGGACCAAGAAAAAAGCTTTTGACAGTGTTAGGAGAAACAAGTTATGGACGGTACTAGAGGAATATGGTGTACTGGGACATCTACTGGAAAAGATAATGTCATTATACACAAATAGTGAAAGTACAGTAAGGACAACAGCAGGCATTATGGAAAGTTCAGTGTAACAATGGGAGTCAGACAGGGCTGTGTGATTGTCCACATCACTATTTATAATCTATATTGACATTAATATTGAAGAAGGCTGGCTAATAAAGAGGATTAAACAAAGAAAACTGAAATATTCTGGACACATTAAACATCATGATAATCTGGAGAAGACCGTCTTGGAAGGGTACATAATGGGAAAAAGAAAGAGAGGGAGACCAAGGCGAAGATGGCTGAAAGACATCATTGATGATCTGCAAATGGATGCATCAGCAGCAAGGCATCTTGCTCACAACCGAGAGGCCTACAGGAGTGCTGTTAAGGAGGCAAAGTTCCGCAAGGGACATGCAAATGAATGAATGAAGTGACAGAGTATTGAAAGAAACAAACTCAAACTGACTAGAAATAAATGAACTAATGTTCGCAGATGACCAGTGTATAGTGCACAAGGACCTGATTTGCTTACAAGATCATATGAATACTCTCCATCAGAGTTGTAAGCATTATGATATGAAAATCAACATTGCCAAAACAGAGACCATGAAAGTTAACAGAATCCCAGGCCTATTGAATATATATATATTTAAGACAGCAAAATCTAACAAGTAAAAGAGTTCAGGTATCTTGGATGCATGTTCACAGAAGGTGGGAAGCTTGATAAAAAATTTGATGTTAAAACACAAAGAGCCAACCCAGTTACGTACCAACTATTCCCACTACTTACACATGCCATATCTCACTTGAAACAAAGAGAAAACTAATTAATAGTGTATTCCTCCCAATGCTGTGCAACCAGTGGCCACTTACTAAGAAATAACAGAATAAAATAACCTCATGTGAAATGAGATGTCTTACAAAAGCAGCACATGTCACCAAGTTTGACAAGCTAAGAAATGACACCATAAGACAGATGGTAGTAACTACACCATGTCTACAACACATACAGTAGCAAAGAATCAAGTGGTTCAGCCATTTAATGAGAATGACACACACCACCAGCCACGAAAGCCTTCAACCAAAGAACTACAGAACACAGAATAAGAGGAGAGATAGACAGAAGGTACCAGAGAAACACTAGCTAGTTATGGCATGACCATAACTGAGGCCACCCATTTGGCCTGAAAATGCCAATTGCATCTTCCCAAATACTTCATGATACAAGAGGAAGGGTAAAGTAAGTAAAGTAAGTCAGTCACTAGCTATATCCACTTCCTGAAGTAAGTGCTAAATAAGCAAGATGATGCATGCTTCATTAATGTCATTATCTTGTGTGTTGTTGGACATATCAGTCTGCTGAGTTTTGTCTTAGGCACATTTAGTCATTATGTCACAATCAGTTTATAGTAGATAGAGCAATGACAAGAAGGGAGCACATATCATGTAATACTGGTGTAAAGGCAATAGTAAACTGAAGGCATTAAATGGCTAGCCCTTCACATATGAAGTGGTTGTTCACATATATTATTTATCAAGATTTGTTTATGAAGACTTTTCTGAAAAATTACACAAAAATATTACTTGCATTCAAATCAGGTAGAGCTCCATATTTGCTGCACTGGTTTTTTTCATAATCAGCCTGTCTTTTTTTGTTTATCTAGACCCTGATAGATTTGTAAACATTCCCTGACACTAGCGGCTGTGTAGACAACATGCTTTGTGCCTCACAATGTTCCCTCTAAGCTGAACATGTGAGCGATCAAGAATGTATTTTTTGGCATCATTCATACATTTTTCTGTCGCTATGTTACATCATTTTCTTTTACATTCCTTTTCAAAATTTGCTGCTCATAAATTGTCAGATTACATAAATTATCACTCTTGTCAAAATACTTTTGCTCTTACCGAATCATTTCTTAAAGGAAATATTAGTACCTCACCTTTGTGAGATGATATTATTCATTTTCAAAGGCAGTTCACTAACATAAGAGCCTGTTACCCATCTTTTTACAGCTAGACTGAGTAGAGAGCCAGAGCTGTTTTAGCTAATACATTTCCTTTAACTTAAGAAATCAGTTTACTATTCACAGTTCAACTCCTGCTAGTCATTCCAATGAATCTATCTGATTGGAATATTATATATTATACAACTGTAATTCAAGATTGGTAAAATACAGTTTATTTTTTAAAAACTATCCACATTTTCATAATGAATTTATTACAGTTTGTAACTGAGGTTGTGTTTGGAAGTTCTTAATCACCTCTGGTTATAGTGATTGCTCAAGAATATTGTTCATCATTGTTTTCTTGTATGTAAGGATTGTAACTATTAGATTGTTTCCTTATGAAACCATTCATATTTTTGTGAATAAGATTAAGAATCTGTTATGTGTGTATGCATGTGTATTTCTTCTGATCTTCTCATGAGAAAATTAAGAAAAATACTCAACTATCTGTAGTTTCATGCATCATCTATGCCTAAACTACATGACAGACATAAGGCACTGATGAATTTCTTTCCATTCAGAGCTTTCCTTGGATAGACATTTCAGTTCATTCTAGTTTTTAATCCCGAGTCCCTAATTTTTTCAGATTTTATAACTTTCTTCTTAGTTTCTCAGAATTTTAATTTCTGCTGATGATCAGAGATATCTCAGGTAGCATAAGAGTATGTCAGTTTTTCACTTTAATGTGTGCCCCAGACATTTCTCTTTCCTCTTTCTAGGTCATTAATGTCTTTCAGTAACATGAAAACTATCTGATAGTCTTATAGTTTGCCTTACACCTTCATCAAAGACAAGAACAACAAAGGAAAAATTAATAGAAATCAGATATAAAATGAAAAATTTAACATAAAGTAGCCAGTAGTTGTGTACAAAGGAATCAATTATTGAGAAGTCAGTTATCAAAATGCTTATCACATAATCACAGTATAATCCAGTTTTTTAACTGTTGAATAGTTTTTAGGGAATATATATATATTATAGCCCTTATAACAAAAGGAACTCAAGCAGTGACTGGCAGTTATGTTATCTCACTGTAAAAAGCATTTAAAAGCATTGAAATAGGTATTAATATTTTGCTTCTCCATTATTCAATGTTATTATTACTTTAGGTGTCAGTTATGATTGAAAAAAAGGAAACTAAAGTAGATGGAGGTGAATTGTTCAGTTTTACAAAAAGATAAAAGAGTGAGGAAAGTGGACAGAAACAAGAATGAGCAGAAAGCAAGATGAGCACATACAAATGTAGAATATACAACAGTCCAGTATTTTGACGAAATCCATTTTTTCAAGGATCACATGCAAAAAACATTACAACAGATAAAAACACAAAAAAATAGATGAAAAATATAGGTTTAGCCTCCTCCTAGTTAGTTTTTGTAAAAATGAACCATCTACTTTCATTACTGGAACCAGTTTTACCGCAGTTGTCATTTCTCTTAATTGAAAAGAGGAAGATGGAAAGGAAAAGAGAGATGCTTGAATTCAGTAAGGGTTGCTGACTCAAAGATGTCAATAAATTTTGTATTGTGAAGTATTCTACTAAACTACACATACTGGTTTTTATTTATTTATTTATTATGGTTTTCATGTTACATTATACTCCTTTCCATTTTTAGGGAGTAAAGATCAGATGTATAATCCAGTACCTTTTCTGTTACATTCATCATCATCATCATCATCATCAGGTGCTGTGCCAACTGGCGTTGGCTATTATGCTTCTCCAGAGTACACGATCCTTCATGCAGGCCATCAGTTCAGTTGGTGATCTCCTCTCACACCATCCTGTCAGACTGTCCAGTATCATTTCTCTTGGTCTTCCTCTTGATCTTCTTCCCTCTGTTTTTCCTGTTGTTATAATATTTTCAATGCCCCCTCTTCTCACTGCATGTCCTATGAAAGTACATCTTTTTGACAAGGTTTTTTTGTCTCTCCAGCTCTTCTCATACATTCTTCATTAGTTATTTTTGCTGTCCAGGGGATTCGCAACATTCTTCTAATAAACCACATTTCTGCTGCTTCCAATGATTTTTATGCAGACTTGCCTATTGTCCATGATTCACTTCCATATAACAAGATAGGTTCAATATAGCATTTTAGGACTCGTTTTCTAACATTCATTGATAAGGATGTGTTGGTTAATATGTTTCTCATTCTCTGAAATGCAGTCTTTGCTTGGCCTATTCTGTTCCTAATTTCTGTTCTGCATTTCCCATCTGAAGTTATTCCTGCTCCAAGGTATTTGAATTTCTGCACCTGCTTCAGAATAGATCCATTTAATTTTATACTGCATGCTGGTGGATTCTGTTTCTTAGATATAACCATAGTCTCTGTCTTTTTGATGTTACATTAGTTGTTACATTTTCATTCAGATGTGCTTTTTTCCATTTTTCTTGTATTGTAGTTGAGTAGAGTTTATTAAAAATTTTTAATATATTAGCTGATAATTTACCTGAATAAATTATTTTTATTTCTAAACACCGTGAATAATAACATTAATTTTGAAATAAGTCATTTTCATCTGAAATCTTTGAATTTTAGAAAAAGAGTAAACCCACTTTAAAAGTTGTACTTAATATTCTGGCTTAGTTATCAAAATTTAATATGTGAAAAAATGATATTATACCTGTTTTTACATAAATTATGTGTATAAATTCTTAAAAATTCTACATTTGGGTTTGTTTATATATATAAAGTCTTAAGTGAATTCTATGTTCAGGTTTGTTTTCATTGCATTATTTTAATTTAATCTTCAATAAACATTGAAGCATTCCTGTTTTGTTATATTTTTTGTGTATGGCCCAGAGAACACTTTGAGAGTAATATTGTTGATTTATATGTACCTGGTTTTTCATGCCAAGAGAAATGATTTTTATCATATTAAAACATAGGCCATTTCATGTAATAGGTAAAGGTAACCCTGTCATGACTTAGGGACAGTGACATAGGGATATGCTGTTAGCACCCATATTTTCCTTGATCATTCAGTGCACTAGAGGGTCATGTGGTCAGTGTCATGACTGGCCGCCTTTCCTTCCCCAGCTCTAGAAGAAGTCTGGTACCCATTTCTACAGCTGAGTGACTGGGGTGCCTCCAGCCAGATTTGAAGCCCCTGATCTTTGCTATGAGAGATTAATGCACCAACCACTTCACACTCAGATGCTAGAGAGAGAGAAAGAGAGAGAGAGAGAGAAAGAAAGAGAGAGATTTGAAAGAAAATGTAAATATGTTACATAATGTTAGTGAAAAACTAGAATTTAGAAGTTTTTATGAAATGGTCAAGATTTGGTGGAAAATAGATGTTGCCCAAACAGAGACCATGAAGCCAGCAAGGAGTTCTAGCTCATTGAATATCTATATCGAAGACAACAAAATTCAGCATGTCAAAGAATTAAAGTATCTTGGTGCATGTTTACAGAAGATAGGAAGCTTCACAGAGAAAATGATATTAGAACACAAAGAGCTAATGCCATTACATACCAGCTATCCCTGCTGCTTTTCTCAAAAATAGCACCCAAAACTCAGAGATAACTAAATAATAGCATACTTATACCAACGTTGTGTTACCAATCCCAAAGATGGGCACTGACCAATAAACATCAAAATAAAATATCCATGTGTGAAATCAAATCATTATGGAACCAGGCATAAAAATTGGAGGATACAATATTAACAACCTTCAGTATGCTGACCACACAGTACTGATAGCTGAGAACCAACAAGACCTGCAAAATCTCTTGGATAAAGTTGCTAAAGGAAGTGAACAGAAAGGCTTTATTTTAAACATAAAAAAGACAGAGACTATGGTTATATCTAAGAAACAGAATCCACCAGCATGCAGTATAAAATTAAATGGATCTATTCTAAAGCAGGTGCAGAAATTCAAATACCTTGGGGCAGTAATAACTTCAGATGGGAAATGCAGAACAGAAATTAGGAACAGAATAGGCCAAGCAAAGACTGCATTTCAGAGAATGAGAAACATATTATTCAACACATCCTTATCAATGAATGTTAGAAAACGAGTTCTAAAATGCTATATTGAACCTATCTTGTTATATGGAAGTGAATCCTGGATATAGGCAGGTCTGCACAAAAATCATTGGAAGCAGTAGAAATGTGGTTTATTAGAAGAATATTGCAAATTCCCTGGACAGCAAAAATAACTAATGAAGAATGTAACAGAAGAGCTGAAGAGACCAAAAATCTTGTAAAAAAAAATAAGAGAGAGACAATGTACTTTCATAGGACATGCAATGAGAAGAGGGGAGGGGCATTGAAAATATTATAACAACAGGAAAAACAGAGGGAAGAAGATCAAGAGGAAGACCAAGAGAAATGATACTGGACAGTTTGACGGGATGGTGTGAGAGGAGGTCACCAACTGAGCTGATGGCCTGCATCGTGTACTCTGAAGAAGCATAATAGCCAACGCCAGTCGGCACGGCACCTGATGATGATGATGATGATGATGAAATCAGATATCTAAGAAAAGCACCAAACATCACTAGGTGGGGTAAGCTAAGAAATGGAGACAAAAGACAATTGTTAGGAACTACACCATGCCTACAATATATAGAGAAACAAAGAATTAAATGGTTTGGCCACAATGAGAACGATGCATATACAGCCAGCCACCAGGACCTTCAACTAAATAACTATAGAAAATAGATCAAGAAGAAGACCTTGAAAAAAGATGGATAGATGGTGTTATAGAAACACTCCCAAATGGCATGAACATCACTGTGGCCACTTATATGGCCCCAAAACGCCAACTGCATCTTCTCATGACACCTCACGGTTTAAAAGGAAGGATAAAGTAAAGTATAGATGTTATCACAACTCTAAAGTTGTTTTCTTAGTGTATATCCATTGGCCTTGATCTTAGGGTTTGATGAATTTCAATGCAGAAAATAACTGTTTACGTTTATAGGTGCTTCAACGTTTGCAGCAAAGTATATATATATATATATATATATATATTTTTTTTTTTTTTAAAGAAACTACATAGACTGGCTTAGGGCCACAAAAAATTCTGCGGGCCAGATGTAGCTCTCGGACCAAGATTTTGCTATGTGTGATATAATGGGATATTTAAGATTTCTTTAATTTCCTCCCACTACTTCTTTTGTGGGCGCCTCTTCATCTGTTCTCTATAACTCTTAGCAAGAATGTTTTCTGTGGTATATAGTATGGAGGTAAAAAAAAAAGGCCCCGGGTCGACCTAGCCTATAAAAATGGGTACCAGAGAAACCTGGGAAGGTAAATGTGGCCAGGCGTGATCCTGATCACATTACACTTTCATGTGCAGAAGGTCGCGGAATGTGTCATCAATATACTATGCAATATATCACTGAAATGAAAATTTTACCTTTTACCTTTACAGTCTGGGGGTAGTTGTGAAACATGGCCATATCATGTATACAAGAAACTCTCTACTGTAGAGAGTGGAACAACAACACAACTCCTTCAAATCATCAGAGGAAGTAGTAATATCCCTGATTTCAATATTCGATGTCGTACCAGCGCCTATGAAGTATTTAGGTGGGACCACAACTCTTTTGCTGTTATTTGCTTTATCTTTTGCTCTGACTACAATGGCTACTAGTTCCTGCAGCACTCTGTTGTGCCGCCAGGTGTAGCGTCCTTGATCTAATGATACTCTGCATGATGACAGCACATGTTCCAATGTTTGCCTTTCGTTGCAGAGAGGGCACTTTGTATTCTGATATACCCCATTTGTATAGATTGGAGCCTGTAGGCAGAAGGTCATAAGTAGCTCTGATGATGAAGTTGAGTTTCAAGGGTGCCATTTTCCAGATGTCATTCCATGTTAATGATCTCTGCAGGACTTCCTCCCATGTTGTCCATTGCCTTGCAGTGCCTGTTGAACTGCCTTCTGGACCCGCTTGTCATCCTCTGAATTCCTTACTTCGCTGATGATCATATCCCTTCTTTCCTTACAGGAGGCCTTTGACCGCCATTTGATTTCACCATGAACAAATCCCCTTCTGTTGGTCTGGGTGTATCCTATTATTTCCTTCAGCTCCTGTGTTTCCCTTGCTGCGATCACTTCCTCACTTACTTTCCATTTTCGTCCAGTTTTAAATGTTGGCTTCACTTCTCGTACCACCGGATCTGTAGATCTTGAATGTATAAAATAGGAAAAAGTCTTTTATACACTCTGGTATCACAGCTTTACTGCAGTGCTTCGTGTATGGTTGTATACCTATACACTAATTATTGTGTGTTATTGTAGATTCTTGTAGCATCATTGCAAGCCTTGTCTTTGCTACCTTGTATTCTTCGACCACAGATTTGAATGGTAGCTGCAGTTTTCTCTTCTTGCAATACAGTGCTACATCAGTCAATCCTGTTGGTAAGCCCAGCTAATTTCTTATGGATTTATTTATCTTTCTTTCGACTGCCTCTACTGTGCTGGTACTTAGTTCGTAAATGAGTAGTGGCCACATCAATTTTGGAATCAGCATGAACTGGAGGCACCATATTTTGAACTTCCCCAGTAGCCTGCTTTTGTCTATGATGTTCAGCCCATTCTTTGCCATTTCTGTGACCTGCTTTACCGCATTTGAGTCTTTCATGGAAGCATCATATACTCTGCCAAGGATCTTCATGGGCTCTTACCCTACAGTTGGGATTATCTGATTTGCCACTGTGTACGATCTTTCTATCACTTTCCCCTTTATGAGTGACAGGCTTCTTGACTTCTTTGGCTTGAAGCTCATGCGGCACCATATGATAAGGCTATCCAAACGCTCTAACATCCTTCATGCCTGTGCTTCACTGGTTGTTATTACTGTTGTGTCATCCATGAATGCTTTTAGTGATGGCATCTGACATCCATTCCTGAACCTTGGACCTTCTGCTGTTCCTTCAGCTGCTCTCAGGATTACTTTCACGGCTAGTACGAACAGTATGATAGATATTGTACAGCCCATTGCAAATCCTACCTTCTAGCTCAGTCCATCTTGTAATATATCCTGATGTTCCAAATCTCACCAGGAGCCATGTGAAGTACATTTTCAGCATCTTCGTGATTTCTTTTGGCACATGATACATGTCTAGTGCAAGCCTTATCATATGGTGCGATACTGAGCCATACGCACTGGCTAGGTCAACCTATATTACCTGTAGATCTTGCTTTCCAGATCTTGCCTGTTGAACAGCTTTCCAAATCATTGAAGCATGCTCGAGACATCCTGGGAAACCGGGAATTCCTCCCTTCTTTACCGAACAGATCAACGTAACCATTATCTAGGAGGTATGTTGTTAGTTTCATTGCCATCACCAGCCTTTTTCCATTATTTACTTATGAGTCCCTTGGTTCATGCTGTTCGTAGGAGTTTATGGAGCTTCTTTAGTACTTCAGGGCATCTGTTATATAGTATGTAAGGGACACCATTTGGGCCTGGTGCTGACTTGCCTTTAGCTTTTCCTACGATGCTCTCTACTTCTTGTAGGGTTGGTGGGCTGCATTTGAATTTGCTGCCTGGTGAACAGGGCCACATTAGACCTTTCATCTGCTCGAGAGGTGTATGCTGATTTTTATCAGAGTATGTCTTGCTCAGATGTTCCTTGAGCACCTCCTTACCTGCTTTCAGCGTACCTGATTTTGGCTGTTCAAATAACTGCTTGGCAAACCCGAAGGGATCTCTGTAGAACTTCTCTCTTGCGTATCTGGTTTCCCCTCTTCCTTTTACATAGTCTTTCAGCTCTGCAAAGGGCATTGTGCTGGGATTTTAGATGCTGCCAAACCTGTCTTAGTCCTTCTTTTTCTGATTCATGTGCCTTCTTGAACATTTTCCGGGCGTGGTTCTTCTGCTGTCTTATTACTTCTATTTTCCTCTGCCTTCTGGACTTTCTTGGTGTTACTTTTCTTCTATTTGCCTGTTTGGTTCCAAACTCTATGTGGCAGTGAAGATATATGATGTTACCAAATGCTTCTAGTTTGCTCAAGGTTTTTCCCCTCTCAGCTGTTTGTCCAGTTCTTTGCATAATCCTGTGTCCAGGTTTTCCCATATGCTTTTAACACTTCCTGGTGGAAAGTTAATCTTGTCCCTGGTCTCATCGGAGGGCTGCATTGCCTCCCTGCTGCCTGACTCAACCTGAATATTCTCTGTACTGTGGATTATATCCTGACAGAGATCTTCTAATGTTTTATCTGAGACTAGCATCACAGTGCACTGTTGAGTATTAGGCAGCAAGGAACCACCACATCCCTTCTTCGTTCTGTGTATCTTCATGCCACACTGAGTATTAAATTTTCTACCACAGATGCATGTAACTTTCTGAATGTGGTGTAACACTGTGTTACTCCAACCTTTGCCCTGAAGGTGTCATTTCTGAGTTTGTCTCTTATTGTTACATTTGGTATTCTCAAAAATCTCTCTTCTGTCTCACTTAACTGCAGTTCATTATTAATGTAAAAAGGGATTTATTAATATTTAAAACATAATTTGAGATAGAGAAGGTCTCTATGCCCTGTGACATTTTCATGCTGTAGGGGTGTGAAGTGTTAGTGCCTTCACATTTCAATTCCACTACAGCAGTGGTTCCATACTGGTGGTCCACTGACCCCTGGGGTGGGGGTGGGGGTGTCCGCGTTACCTGCCGTTGGGCTTCGTGACAAAAACTCAAGTTCCTTAAAGTGAAATGTTAACCACCGACGTGAAAGGGATCGTTTGGAGTCAAAAGAAGCATGTTTTCTATCACCTGTATTTGGGATGGTTAGCAGCCACACATTACATATTCCGTCTATGTGTACAAGTGGGAATGTTGACTGTTGTCTTTTTTTTTTCTTAACTAAAATATTGTCATTTTAAAAACGAAGTGTTTATTCATTAAAGGTTACACACATTTTCTGATAAAAAAGATTTCTATCTAAAGCACATAGCTACCATATAGATATGGAACTTTTCCAAACTATGGGGGTCCGTGGCCTGGATTTAGAAACAACAGGGGTATGTGGACTTCTGTTAATCTGGAACCACTGCACTATAGCATTTGAGGTAGGGAAGCCTTTTTTTTTTCCTAGGGAAATCCCAGGTACCCATTTTGTTTGTTTGTTTGTTTGTTAGCTTGGGTTGACCCGGGGCAGGTCGGTCCGAAAATTTTTCCCCTAGAATGCGAAATCGAACTAGGAACATTCTGACGGACAAGCGAGTGAACTAACCACTACATAACTGCACGGCGATAGAGGATAACACTCTTGATTTCAGTCAGGTATAGCTGGACTAAAATATAACATAATACAGGGTCCGGCATAAAGCATAGCTGGATTTTAAAAACTGAAAATAAATAAGCGCTATACGTGTTTTTGGTAAAACAAGCGAAATGAAACTCAGAAAAGTGGGTATTTTTTATTATTACTGGCAATCATATTTAGGTTTTGAAAATTACGCCGGTTAGATAACCGCCATACATTTGATACATTCAGCCAGGCGTCTGGAAAATTCCTGTATAACACCCTTTAACATGTTCAAAGGGATATTTTGAATGCAGTGTCTTTCAGGTCTGCAGCTGACAGTGATCGACTAGCATACACCGTGTTCTTGAGATACCCCCACAAAAAGAAGTTTGCGGCCGATAAATCTGGTGACTTTGCTGGCCAATGAATATCTCCAAATCTGGAAATAAGACGATTGGGAAATGCTTGTCATGGCCATGGACTGACGGGCTGTGTGGGCAGTTGCTCCATCTTGTTGAAACCACATTAGCCTCTTATTTCTTTTGGCCAAGTTTGGAATGAAGTATTCAGTTAGCATCTGCACATAAAGATCACCAGTAAGAGCGTTCTTAACAGCTGATCGCCGAGGGTTATTCCGCAATGCGTTGCTGAGTTTTTGAATTCGTTCTGGTATCTGTTGAGTTCTTAGAGACCAGCAGACTTGTTATTAAAGCAATTAGCGGTTTCCTTAAATTTTCTGACTCACCTCAAAATTATTTTGTCCTCCGATCGGGAACGCTATCACGGGGATGCAACTCAAAACGGCGACGAAACTTTCGTTGTACAGTCGTAGACGATTCTCCACTTTTAAAATACGTTTCAACGGTGAATGCGCGATGTTGCGTTTGCCAAGAAGCCATTGTTAAAAATGACTGTTTGTGTGCTTCATTTCTGACGTCATGGTTCTTTTCACACGTATTCAGTTTCTGCGCACTACGTCAGTTAAATCAATCTATGCTTTATGCTGGACCCTGTAGAAGAAGACTGAAATGATTTCTGTTCGAAACTGTGCATGTACGTTTCCATGACTCTGTCTTTAGACGCTCTGGTTAGTGGCAGATCTCTGGACAGTAGACCACTCAGTTTTTTACTATAGTATTTCCAGACTAAATCACGCCTTCTCCTCTCTTACACATTGACCCTTTTATTTGCTCACGCGTGCTTAGTCCAAAGATCAACCGTTACAGCATTTCCTGCCCAGTAACGGAAATGCACCAAACAAAGGTCATTAAATAATTTACACACATTACAAGATGCCTTTTTTTTCATAATCTGCGTGTGGACGTTAATTTTAAAATCTATTTTCCAAGGTCCATGTCTAGACAGTTGCTTAATTAAGATGGAGTAAGGTGGAGTAATATAATACGCAAGCCTTTGGTTTCCTTATTCTGTTTAAGGTTCTGTTTATCGCCTAACGTCTAGAATCTACAAGATACGACAATTAAGTAATGAGACTAATTCCATTAAAAAAAATAAATAAACAATAGTTGAAGATATAACCTGTATTTTACTCAAAGTAAGCCCTTTGTGCATTGATACATCTAACAAACACTGGAACGACCTCTACAGTCCTTCTGTTGGTATGGCCCTTAAACTCGCTGTTACAGCCCTTTGGATGTCATCAGTACAGTCAAAGAAGCGTCCTTTCAATGGTAACTTTAATTTTGGGAATAGAAAATAATCGCAGGGATACAAATCTGGGGAATAGGGTGGATGGTTGAGAACATACACTTGTTTTTGGGCCAAAAATTCCTGTACATATACTGCCTGGTGAGCCGGTGCATTATCACGAAGAAGGAAAAAAACTGCCAGGTGTTGAATACTCGGGTCGGACCCGGAGAATCCTTTTCAATAGGCGTTTCAGAATACTTAATAACCTTTGGCAGTGACAGTCTGTCCTTCTGGAATAAATTCTTTGTGAATAACTCCTTTGCTGTCGTAGAAGCACACCAACACTGACTTCACTTTCGACTTTCGAAGACGAGTTTTTTTTTTTGCCTTTTGGTGATTATGATAACTTCAAGCGAGCACTTTGGCGTTTGGTTGTGGGACCATAGCGGAAAACCCATATTTCATCCTCTGCAACAATCGTATTTAAGAAATGTTTATTTCTGCGATACGTTTTGATGATGTATGTTGCGTACTCAACACGCTGATGTTTTTGGTCATCAGACAACGAGTGTGGTACAAACCGGCAAGCAACTTTTTTCTTGCCCAAATCTTCAAATAAAATTTTACGAATGATCTCATGGTTAATACCAAATTCATCTGCCATCATCCTCATAGTCAAACAACGATCTTCTTGTATCCGTTCTCTGACTTTTGTAATGAGTTCCTCATTACGAACAGAAATTGAGCGTCCATATCTAGTAGCATTTGTAATCGTTTCCACACCACTTTTTAATTGTGAATACCACCTGAATATCTGTGCACGAGATAAATAATTATCCCCATAAACTTGTCGCACCAATCAACTGTCCCAGTGGCACTTTTCTGAGTTTTAAACAGAATTTAATGTTAGCTTTTTTGCTCCATGCTGATTACGTGATAATGCACCTCTGACTAAGTCAACAAAATGACGGCTTGTTTGTCGTCTGCTTATCCGGCGGTGATGAGAAGGTTGCCTCTTTGGATTCCATGCTTTGCTTCATAGATGACATTTTTGTTTTGGCCGTAATAAAATCAGTTTAATTACTTAATTGTCGGACCTTGTATTGTAGAGGTTGAAACTACCACATTAATTGTTACTAGAAAATGCAAGAAAAATTAAATTTGCTACTAACTTTTTCCGTAGTTTAAGAAATGTTTTATGCGTAGGTTGATGATCAGTTGATGTGTAATTTTTGACCAGAAATTGTGTGGATTCATGGATAGTTGGTGGGTCGGAATAAAAAGAAACCTATAACGGAGAATTCAAAAAACAGAACGTCAAAACGATTTAGTAGCACTGGATGTGTTCTTCCCCTCCGGTGGGTTTGCTAGCGTCTCAGTCTCGTACAAAACCTTGGTAAGAGAACGCGTACTCATTACAGGCTGATCTGCAGATGGGTTTATTTGTTTGTTTTTATTTTTCATGGGACTTTTCCAAGTATATATTTTTTTTTCAGTTCACATCTAATTTGCATGAGTTGTCCAGAGAGTATGTGTTAGGCAGCCATGATTACAGAGGGATTGTTGGTGTCCAACTAACGCGAATGATGACTAAGTTTGTTGGTGTCCAACTAATGCGAATGATGACCAAGTGAGAAGAATAATAGGTACGTGAGAGTAAATCCTGCTTGAACCATGCCTTAGGTACCAAAAACTCGAGACAGTCTTTTTAATTCGTACTTGTTACTTAGGCATCGACGCTTTCTAAGCATTCACAGTCACAGCAATAACAATCTTTATCTCCAGTGATCAAAGGGAGAGCATAACATCAAGAAACGAACAACGGTGCTTATTAATAAATGCAGAGAAGCTTTTGAGACTCGAGACTGGAACTCCTGGGTCTATAGGACGTAAACAGTTCCACAGAGCCCCTCAACTCCGCTTTCGGTTCAAGATATTTTTTATACCGTGATTGTATGCTTCTTCTTCTTCTTTACAACACAAGCACTGTATTTAAAATGTTTTTACATGAAGTGGCACACATGATCAGCTTGTCGTGTCACTAGCACAAACTTTATGTTTATTTATTTATTCTACTTCTGTTGACTTAGCCGTGATAAAGCTGGTCCTTAAACTCTTCCCATCACCTTTCATGCACTATTTTTAGTTCTTTGCCTACAACATTTACTACCGATTAACGGAAGTGCACGAAATAATATATTATATAATAATATTAAAATAAATTGAAATGTTTATTATGAAGTGTGCATATATATATAATACTCGTAAATATATCATCATCATCAGGTGCTGTGCCGACTGGCGTTGGCTATTATGCTTCTCCAGAGTACACGATCCTTACTGTACACGTATATATATATATATATATATATATATATATATATCTTTTAAACACCAAGTCTGAAAGATGGATACACTGCATTTTATTTCTTAATATGCATCATTCTATTTCATTCACTTAAATTTCCTCTCACTTCTCTTGATCCACTAACTGAGAAATATTTAGTAACAAAAAAAAAAACACATTCGAATACATAATATTTGGTTCACATTGTTGAATTTAAAACATCATTTTAAAATCCAAGAAACAGTTACATCCTTTAAATAAGCGACAAACATACATTTAAGTATTTACATCTTATGAAACAGAAAAGGCATGGATACCTATGAATATCTTTGATGATGACGGAGCTGTTGAGAAGAATAAGGGAAATCGCTCAAAATATTTTTTTTTCTTTAAATGTAAGATTACGCTGATATCTGAACCGGGACAGCTACACCTTAGTTCTGCAGGAAAAAAAACCTTGATAATATTCTTACAACATAGTTGTACTAGGGTACACATGTGTCGTTGCTTAATCAAGTTTGCATCAACACACGTTTTGAAAAATAGGTGGAGGGGGGAGAGGGAGGCGGGGCTTAATGTCATGCACTTAATCATGTGACAGAACTGAACTAGATTTCAAGTCTTGGAGGGATTCTTTGTGGGGTGAGAAGCTGGACGACCACAAGCTAGAGTGTGGGCGTATGTTTTGATTGAGAGGTTGTGTTCGACGTTAGAATGCTCCGGGAGATGAAATTAAACACGGATCTTCCCATGTCACTTGTGGTGTGGTCGTTGTAATTGTGGCACACACTTTCCACGTAGTCTCCAACACGAGCAGTACATGTAGCAGAGACAATAACACAAGAAGAAGATATAGGTGTACAGTCTTTCTTCCCTATGTTTCTTTTTCTCTTTACCTTTTCATTTTCTTATTGTATTCTTCTTTCCTTCCTTCTCTCTCCTTGCTTCTGTGCGTCTTCTTCTCAGACTCCATCTTTCTCATCTGCACGTGAGTCATACTGATGATTGTATTAATTGTTCTTTCTGAACCTGATCTTTATCTTCTTTATTTTGTTTTCCTCTCCAGTCATTCATATTAATTAGAGCTTTTCTCTGCACAAAAAGGCTCTTCCATTATGCAGGTTACATAATAAATATTTAATCTCAGATTTTCAGCAACATATTTATGCTTTCGTCACTCAGAGTCCCGCATATCTTGTTGCTGTGATATATGTTATGTTCTATGCCCTCTTCATAGATCTTATATATCTTATATCCTTCCCGTGCCGTTAAACGTCACATAGGGCTCGCAAAGTAGTTCTTGAAATCGTCTCCAAAGGCGACTAATGGTGCTTCTAACCACACTAAAATGTTTGGCCACTACACTTTGTGACTGTCCAGTCTGTAAACGTCCAATGATGATGAGTCGTTGTTCTGTAGTGAGATGAGCCATACTTGCGCACTGAAATTTCAAATGAATTGATTCGTGGAGCGTCAATCTTTTATAGGAATTCAATAACATGGCCAGTGAGTTTTGTGTTCAGTAAGTTTGACGGGATTCTCATGAACCTGTTATGAGTTATTGTCAAAAATGCTGTGTTGACTAGTGTCGCTTTTCTGTGCTCATCTGCTGAGTACAATTCAGGTCAGCACGTGAAGCTGATGTCCAAGTGAACGTTTCTGGCAATTTGCCCTTGTCTGATCAGCAAACGTTAGTTTAAATCGCAACATCGTATATAAATCGCCCTTTAAAAAAAATTACCAAGGGAAATAACTTGAGATATCGGTTCGATGAGTACTTAATAAATGGTTTCCCGAAAGATTCGGTTCCTAAAAAACCGACTAGTGCCCGGCTCTAACAGATAGTCTCATTTAAAACCACTTCTATCCTCTTTTATAGATCATCTTATTTAATATCCTCTAACCTCTTCATAGTTTTATTACCTCTTCAACATCTTTCTTCCAACCTGAAAATAAGAAATAAGATATATTTCTGTACAACAACGAAATATTATCAAGTAGGTAAGATGGCTTTACTGTTTTCACTGGTGGTGTTCTAAGTTTTAAGCTCCGAGAGAGTCTTCAGGGAGAATCATGTGTAGAAATATCATGGACTGGCATAAAAGCATATATTTTAAAAAAATTATCACAACTCAGACCGTTTTATCCTATACAATGTGTAAAGGGTGAATTTTTTCAATGGAGAATTCTGCAAGAGCCAGCATCCACAGAGGACACTCGGGCGACGTTGTGGTTTGTGTACTCGTTTCTTATGGCGAGTTTGGTGATTGAAGTCCGGCTGGAAGCGCCTCATCACCAGCTGTAGAAATCAGTACCTGGCTCTTCCTAGAGCTGACGAAAGAAAGGTGACCTGGTGTGATGCTGGCCATATTAACCTGTCGCGGCAAGTCAAAAAAACTATGGGCACGGACCTTTGTGGCATGATGGGCTGTCTTTCTTTTTTTCTTTCTTTCTTTCTTTTTTTCATTCATTCATTCTTTCTTTCTTTCTTAAGCACTCACAGAAAAATGACGCTAAGCTAACATAAAGTAGTTTATATACTTTACAAGAAAATGGGAATTTAAGCTAGTTGAATCAGTAATGAACGCTGGGACAGTATGTGACTACAACAATTGGAAGACGATGCTAAGCATACAAAGGGAAGAGACTGGACCTGTCTAGATAA
The DNA here is from genome assembly GCA_009760885.1 of Achatina immaculata. Classification (NCBI taxonomy): domain Eukaryota; kingdom Metazoa; phylum Mollusca; class Gastropoda; order Stylommatophora; family Achatinidae; genus Lissachatina; species Lissachatina immaculata. Next base: position 108,638,416 of record CM019691.1, read on the forward strand.
TGACTGGACAGTGCATTAGACAGCATAAAATGCCTAAACCAGAGAGTTCTCAGTGTTTTTACTATGGCAAAACTCACGGAATAGTTTTCAAATCTGAGATATGCATATGCTATACACAGTTAATAGTATAATATAGCGTGATCAGTAAGTTATCAGTGCTCTTTTGAGTATTGAGTGATATTTCTATGTGAACCTATTTATAAATGCGTCCTGTTTTTAAAATCTCGAAATTTCTCGTAGAACCCGAAACGGCTTCTCGTAGAGCCCTTAATGACCTGTCGCAGAATATAACGACTTCTTCTAAACCCCTAATGACCTCATGCGAAATCCAATGATTTCATGGATCTGACTGAGTACCACAGGCCTAAATAGTAGCCTATGACTAAATAATAATGAGAGACCTTAGCAGTTATAACTAGAAGTTGTATAGACAATGTACATCAGTTAAAAACAAACAAACTTGCGAACGGCAAATAATAATAATAATAATATTAATAATAATAGCGTGCCATTTCCACGCTTTTTTGTGTTTAGTTGCTACTTAGTTGATTCTCTCTCTCTCTCTCTCTCTGTCCTTGAAAATTTCTCACTTTTGCTTAGTAAGAAATTCACTGAGGCTAAGTGAAGTTAGTGATAAATAACTCATTAACTCTTTCATTACCAAACATAGTTAGTGCATAAACAAGAATCCTTAACTCTTTCATTACTAAACATAGTTAGTGCATAAACAAGAATCCTTAACTCTTTCATTGCCAAACTAAAATTTACAAAACCACTTAAAGAGTATAATAAACACACCTATACTGTTTTTAATAAAAAAAAAGTTTTGGACACATATGTTTAGCTTACATAGTATTTTAAATATCGACATCAAGCTCAGGGAAGAGACGGAAAATGTGAAAAGAAAGTAAGAGAATTGTTCACAAGCTTACCCACGGAAACGAAATCACTAGAAGGAGAATGGGTCTTGTTCAAATCCAGCATTTTACAAGCAGCAAAGTAAATATGAGGGACTACGAAAAAGGGAGGTAAGGCAAGGAAAATAACAAAACTGTGAAATGATGAGGTGAAAGTGGCTGTAAGAGAAATGAAAAGTAACGAATGGATTAGAAGTAAGCATGAGTTAGGTTACACTGAATTGCAAGAAGACACTCTAAGAGAGGCATAACATAAGCAAAGATAAATTCATGACCGGAAAAGCGTGAAGCGTTAGACAACGATCACAAAGGGGCTACGAAATTCTTTTATAAAAAGACCAGTGCAGTGAGAAAGAGAGCAGAGCACTTCGTCCCGGCAGAGATTGTAAACTACGTTAATGATGATCCAATATGCAAACCAGGACTTGAACTACAGAAGTGGAGACAATACTTCGACAAGCTACACAATATAACATCTGAGGAATGTCAACACCATGATACACACCATAATCGGCACCATAAAATCCGAGACAGACATACTGCCTGCTCAAATTAGAGAAGCCACTAGAAAGGTACCAGTAAACAAAGCTCTAGGATGTGATGGAGTACTAAACGAGTTAATGAAATGTGCGAAAGACATTTGAATAGCTTGGCTTCACAGACCATATAACTTGATACGGGAAAAGCAAGAAACACCACAGGATGGAGAAACGCTATAATTACTCCAGTCTGGAAGAAAAAAGGCAATAAAAGAGACTGTAGCCGGTATAGAGGTATCTTATTTTTAAGCAGTACTGGAAAAATATTCTTCAGGATCACAGAGAAAAGAATGTGGACAATGAGTGAACCACACCTAACTGAAAATCAGATGGGACAGAGATAAACAATGGATAAACAATACATCGTTTTTACCTAAGACAACTAAAAAAAACATTTTAACACGATCATATACTGTATAAAACTTATGTAGTTCAAGAAAAAGCATTCGATATTGTAGACAGATATAAACCATTGCAACATTATGGAGTTAGTACACATCTGACCGACTTGTGTAAAAACTTATATGAAAACAAGCAGTGAGCCGTTGGAACCAAAAGCCGGACACACCGAACCACTCACCATAAAATTCAGAGTGAGGCAGGGGTGTTTACTATATGCTTAACTATTCATTACATATAACAACATTGACAACAGCTGCAAGGAAGACGCACTGCATAGTAAAAGCTCCACCACGAAACTCCCTGACAGCCGAATTCCAGAAACAAGTTCGATAAACACACAATCCCTTCACAAAACAGATCAAACAGACCATAAATAAACTCCCCTGTTTTAGCTAACAGCCAAGCGCTTATAGCTACATCAGAGAAAGACCTACAGCAGGACATGGATAACTTGGCAAAAGCGTGTAAAAGCCACACATGAAAATCAGTGCTGAAAAAAAAAGTCATGACCATTGCAGAGAATAAATATCAACAAAAATCATCCTGGATAATCAGCCCATGAAAAAAAGGGATTCATTTCATCAAGTTACTGGACCTTTACTGAAAAACAAACACATCACAAATGAAACAGAAATAGCACTGTACAACACCTATTTTACTCACATCATTGTGTTATCGAAGTCAAAATTGGACACTAACAACCAAAAAAAAAACAAACAAAACAAAAGTCATCGAAAGCAATGAGACGTTTAAGAATACTAAATGTAACAAAAAGAGACCAAATCAAAAATTACAAAGCAAGGTTTAGATTAGCACCAGCATTCAGTAAATCAAGAAACAATAAATAAATGGTTTGATAACGTTACGCGACTACCGCTAGACAGTATACCACAGGAAGAATTCACATTAAGAATGATAGAAAATAGAGGGAGAGGCCATCCACAAAAAGGTGGAAGGTGGAAATGACAGAAACCTTGAAGATCCCATTATATGAAGCGCATCGTCAAACCCTATCAAGACGTCTGTTTGTTCCATCAACGTAAAAAAGATATGTGTGTGTTTGGAGACAAGGCAGTGTCCATATCAAAGAACAAAACCTCAGAGATGCAGTAATTTTTTTCCACAAAACCATTCACATGGCTAAAGGTATTGAAAAAGTTAACTTCACAGAATATATAATACGTTGTAAAAGTTAACTACTAACAGTCGGACATTCATGAAGGAATTTGTATGATGATCTCATACTTCGTGGATTGTATTCTTGTGTGTCGATAGTCATTTCGTGATGAATAAAATCTCCCATAGATGACTTACAAATTATAGCGTTTTATTGTAAACTTTCCAGCTTTTTATCTTTGAGTATAGTCTTCAACACTTTTGTTGTATTTAGACGTCTTTTTTTATCCTTTCTGTTTAACAACAGCCACCTGCGCAGTACTTAAGACAGATCTCTCACGTCTGATGTGAGACTAGTAACCTCCAGTTTAATAAAGGCAGAGGCCTCTCATGCCCCAGATCAGCTCAGATTCATCATCATCAGCCACTGTCCACCAGAGCTTCAGACTATCTGTGTTTGATACTGCAACATCAGGGTTTCGGCTTTGCCATTGCCAATTCCTTCGTCTAAAGCGAGAGACTGGCCATTGCTGACTTTGGTTAAAGTGATCGCGGGGACACCAGCTGCCCGGTGCGAGCACGAGCACATCCTCTTGATTTTGTTCCTGGCTATCTCACAGCATGGGCAGCAGAGAATCTTCACAAACTCAGTCCTGAAGTTATCATTCAGCCACCCGTACAAGACAGGGTTAAAGCAGCCAGAACATAAGACCAGCATGTGGCTGATGGCGTACACCAGTTTTATGTCCATTCGAACGATGAAATATTCGCCTTTGAAGTCAATCAACAAATTGAAAACATTAAGGGGCAGCCAGCTCAGGGCAAACACAAGAGCAATCCCCGCCAGGAGCATATTGGTTTTCCTCTTTCGGCG